>OX030952.1:66473700-67091970 GCA_943735915.1 Pherbina coryleti
TGTGTTGGCAACACAGTACACTGTTGCTTACTTTTGAAAACAATTTTTATAATTTTTATTTTGTCATCTGTAAAAATGGTAAAGCTTTAATGAAATGTCAATGATAATGTTTCCTATCATATTTTCCTTACATTCAGTTGGTGGCAGTGCAAAAATTCTGCATTTTTTCTACTTTCGAGGTCAACATTTTCGAGAAAAAAAACGATTTAATTTACAGATAAGAATTTTTTCTAGAAAAGAACACAAAAAGGGCAAAATCCTCAAAGAGGCTAGAAAAAATGCAGAATTTTTTGAGAAAAGAAAACGCCATGATAATCATTACTTTTCAAGATAGCGAAAAAACATTTTTTACTCACCAGCAATTCGGCGCAGCCATCTTTATTGTTCTTGTTACAATATTTAATTTTCTTTTTAACTTGAATTTTTAATACTTACATCCATTTCTGATAAAGTGAATTTTTGAATTAAAATTAAATTGAATTTTTGTAATAGTAAGAGATTAAAACAAATAAAAAAGAAGTACACACTCAAATTCGAAAATAGAGTTAACTTCAAATTTTAATTCATACCAAAAATAGTGTTCACTACTGAATTTTCACTACTTCACAGTTAACACTACTCTCCAGCATTAACTTTGTTTTATGCATACGGCCCAATATCTGAGGATATTGAAGGGAAAAAAGGAAAGAATGCAATATTCGTCGAATTTTTATTTTTTTCGGAAACTAATGGATACACATCCTAGTTTTCACATGAAGCTGTGCTAATGAAGACACGTTACGTTGAGACGTTTCTATCAGAAGTAAAGTAAAACCTTGAAGTCATCACTATTCAAGAGAAATCACATGAGTTGAAAATATATCTAGGAAATTTGTTTATATCTAGGAGTATGGCAAAGAACAAGCTCAGCGCCTTTGATATGTACGATCTTTAAGAAAGTCTTTATTTAAAATCCTGAATTGCGACCATGAAGATTTTGTTTTCAACGAAATATTTTTTCATTCTTAATAAAATAATTTAAAAAGTCTTTTGTTTTCGTCTCAGAATCGATGTTAAAGATAGCTTAACATAAGACCCATACAATTTAACCGTTGTTATGTGTTGTCTCGAGACTTCATCTAATTTCTAGAACGTGCCTAATACTGTGATGTATGTACTCGACAGTGTTTAGGTGTGTGCTTGAGTGTGCCTCTGTTTGTGCCTGTGGGCAGAGTTGTGAAGATGCTATTTTGCCCCAATAGTGTAATATAAGTACCATTCATAACAACAACAACAACAACAAAAACAACATCATCAACAACTGAGAACAACAACTAAGAACAGCAACATTCAGAAACAATGAAACCAATTATGATGGATGCACTGATAGCAGGGTAAAATCTACTCCCCCTCCTCGAGTGCTTAAATATGTTGAAATGGAAGTAAAATACATAAATTATAAGCAAGTTAGGCGATAATTTAATAAATATTCATGCTAAGTGGAAGTGAACGAGTTCTACTTCCAAAACATTGAAGATTCTTTGCTGCTGATTTAAAAATTGTGCAGATAAAAAGCTAAAAACTGCCAGATAAGCATGTTTTAATAGAATTCTTTAGAAATTAGTTTTATTTTTTTGCTCCCTATGCAGCACTATTCATTAAAATAAAAATGTTGCATAATTTGTGGCGCTCTTTTAAATGAGACGGTTGAGTTTAAAATTGTTAAAAAGTGAACAAGCGAGCTATCACCGGGGGTGAGTGAGGTAAGGATTAAGGAAATTTTGTACAATTACGAATAAACAGCTGAATAGATACAAAAACAAATCTAACTATGAATGCACTGAATAATATGTTAAAACATACATAAAGGACAGACACACAGAGAGCATTTCAAAGTATAGCGTCTAGCTATAGAGATAGCCTTACGCACTGAAGGGGAGCTATATCGACATCAACAAAAATTGTCTCGAAAGCCCCAACTAGCAGTTTATTGCATAAGGAGCAAACAAAGGACAACAACTGCATAATAAATAAGAAAAAAAAAATAGCTGTGCAATAGGACGTTTAGATGTTGCATCGCTCTGCTCTTGGGGAGCGTTTTTGTTTTGCATTTGCTGAAGTTTTTGTTTTACCCTCTTTGCCTTTGACGTTATGTAAATGGGACAGAATTATGCAGCTTTGTGTCTGTAGCGTTGACTTTTGCAGCAAAAAATTTAACTTTTCTAAAAGCTGCTGCTGTGCTTTTGTACTGAAATGTGACCAAAACTGGTCAAATGTAACAATAGTATAGCGCACAAAACTAACAACAACAACAATCACTTAGGGCTCTTACTCTATGCTGCACGACCACTAGAACCGCTAGCAACCTCAAAAGCATGCTTCTTTAGTTTTGGTTTAACTGAAAAATATTCAAAAACAAAATGGCGCATAACGATTACTGGCGAAATTTAAGTTTGTAAATGTGTTCAGTTTTTTTGCTTGTCTTTTGTTAAAGTTCACCTTGCTCGCTGCGTTGTTTAATTGTATTTCAAAGTGCTTGCGCCTGAAGGTATGCTTAATTTTTTCGATTACATAGAGTACTATTTCGTTCTGATCCCTTTAACGATGTGCTAAAAGTAATTTGTGAAATTAAAATATTCACCCATTTAGCCAACAACCCGTTGAAGTTTTCATTTCAACCCTTCTCCTATCAACATGCCACAAAAAGAAAAAAATTTGCGCGCCCGAATGTAATGCAAAATCCTTTGAAATTAATTAGTGAAAAGGTAGCAAAACGTAACTTGAGGAAAATGTTAAGCTTTCGCAGACATTTTTTTATTTTGATTCCTTGTATTTTTCTGTCCAATCAATAGACGATTTTAGATTAATCACTCCGCCCCATTGAAACAGCATTTTTCTATCCATTTATTTGCAAGCGCTGAACTCTTATCCATTATATTGATGACAAGTGTATTGATAAAGTGTCCCACACCGTGGAGCAAGTAGGATCGAATTGATTGGTGAAAATTACGGTGGAATATACACTAGGGCGTTCAAGATGCTACCGGCTTTACAAAGTAAACACACGATTTTTGACAAAAATTATTGTTTATTCTTCCACATAGTCCCCTATCAGCTCGATACACTTATTCCAACGATTTCATAACATTGCGATGCCTTCTTAATAGTAAGATTTTTCAAGACCTCCAAAATACGCTTCAGTTTCCAATTCGACCTGTTCATTCTTCACAAATCTCCTTCCCTTGAGTCACCTTTTTTAGTTTGGGAACAGATAAAAGTCGCTTTTGACTGGGTCACCTTTTTAAGTTTGGGAACAGAAAATTGTCGCTTAATTTTGGGAACAGATCTGGAGCATGGGGCCTAACCAAAATAGACGATTTGCTCCGTAACGATTGAATACGAAAATTTTCACTTAAATTCATTTCAATGCTGTAACTAGTGTTGCCAGATTAGTTTTCCAACAATACGGGGCAAATTCAAAATATGTAAAAAAAATACGGGATTTTAGAAAATTTAAGGGGAAAATTTATTTAGGTACGCAAAATAAAAATAATGTCAAATGTTACGCTTCATATATATTTCGCACTCAGTGTTACTTGAAATGTATGTACATTAGACCGTATCACCTTGTATGGCAAAAAAGTAAACCCATTTTGACCCCGCCTCAATCAGTAGATATTTAAAAGAAATTTTCAAAAAAAAAAATTTTTTTTTTTTTGAAATGGTCCCTATGGTACTTTTTTCTTGTTTTCTTTATATCTTCTGTGTTTCTTGTCCGATCCCCAAGATTTTTCAGATATGTGTTTATTGTTTTTTTGCAATTTTTTTCTGATTTTATTTTTTCGCAAATCTTGTTTTTTTTATATTTCCACCCACCTTATCTCAGTTGCTACTATATTAACAAAATCTAAAAAGAGCAAATAACTAAAGCTCACAAAAAATCATTAAGACCATGGAAACAAATGATATCCATAAAATTCATTTTTGGAGCAGTTCCAAACGATTTTATCCCAAAAATAACACTTCCGAAATGTTCGTCACTCACACTTGAATTTTTATTAATTTTCTAAATCTTTAGGGGTTTCAAGCTGGCTGTAGCTCTCGTAGCTATAAAGCTTACTAATAAACTAATAAAAATATAACATGGTAAATACGATTTAATATATGACGTCAAAATTAATCATTTATTTCATAAAAAAATGTCTGCTATAATGTTCACCAGGAATTTTAAAAATGACGTCCGAGTACTGTAGATCAGTCAGTTGCTCTTGAGTAAAAAACTGAAGACATGGTGGATCAGTGATCTGAAATTTGGTCTAAACGATAATTTCAATGTTTGTGGTGCTGCCATGTTGGATAAAGGGCTGGTGGTTGGGTCCACGAAATTGCCGAATACCACCTGTTAGGTTTGAAGAGGCTTCAAATCGAAGACGTAGAATTGATGTATGTTGCTATTGTTGTTGTAACAATGATGCAGGCAAAGCGAAGACGTTTGTTGTTGTTGTTGACTGCATAGCGAAAACGAAGAGTAGGTGGTGGTGATGCCCTTTTTTGTTGTTGGTACAAAGTGTTTAAATATTTTTTGTTCATGAACGGAAGCGACGATGATGAGCTGGGGGGTGGTGGTGTCATTTAAAGCCGACAACAACTACTGTTGGGCAGAGTTTGTAACAGAGCATGATTTTATTAGTTAAACTTACTCTCAACGAAAAATAATCGTCAACTTTAAAAAACAATTAGAGATTTTATTACAATTCTAGTAAATATCAAATTTCAAATATAAAAGGTTTTTGCAATCTTCAACATTCGATATAATTGACTTTTATTAATTGTCTTATGAGAACAGTTGTGATTGAAAAAGCCAAGTTATTTATTTAATAAAAAGTCGAGTATGAGTGACGAACATTTCGAAAGTGTTATTTTTGGGATAAAATCGTTTGGAACTGCTCCAAAAATGAATTTTATGGATATCATTTGTTTCCATGGTCTTAATGATTTTTTGTGAGCTTTAGTTATTTGCTCTTTTTAGATTTTGTTAACATAGTAGCAACTGAGATAAGGTGGGTGGTAATTTTAAAAAAACAAGATTCGCGAAAAAATAAAATCAGAAAAAAATTGCAAAAAAAAACAAAAAACACACATATGAAAAATCTTTGGGATCGGACAAGAAACACAGAAGATATACAGAAAACAAGAAAAAAGCACCATAGGGACCATTTCAAAAAAAAAAAAAATTTTTTTTTTGAAAATGTCTTTTAAATATCTAATGATTGAGGTGGGGTCAAATATAGGTTAGTTTTGGTGATACGGTCTAATGTACATACTTTGTAATAGTTTTATGCATATTACGGTCTGCTAACACTTATTTTCTGAATGCCTCAGTTCATGTTAAAACGTATTGAAATCATAGACATTTTACAAAAATGTCAAAAATACGGGACAAATTTTATCCCGGCAGGACACTTAAAAAATCATGCAAAATACGGGACGTCCCGTGAAATACGGGACATATGGAAACACTAGTTGTAACCCAAAATGAACAAACGTAAACTTATCGAAACTAAACGAAACAGTTTGACGAGACGTTCTGTTCCGTAACAACCGAATTTTTAGCGTCTCAACTCGTCTACATCAGCTGTGCAGCTGTGTTTTTCCTATTCTCAAATAGTCGATGAACAAAATGCCACTTGAATCCCAAAAATAGACGTCAATACCTTTCCAGCCATTTGTTTAGTCTTCGCTCGCTTTGGTGCACATTCACTGGGACCTTCCCGCTCTTTTGCTGATTCCTTCGATTCTGGTGTGTAGTCGTGGATATTCACTACTTCGCGCAAAAAATCAGTCGGATTTTATTTAAACATGTGAAAATATTGTTGGGAAAGGTGAAATCGTTCATGTTTTTAATTGATTGTTAACGAACGCGGCACCAGTGTCGCCAGATGAAATTACCATGAAAATTATCTTTTTCTCACACTTAATTCTCACAAATTACCACACTCGCAAAGTACCTCAAAATACCACAAAATACCTCAAATTACCACAAAATCCCTCAAATCATCTTTTGAGGTATTGTGGTATTTTGTGGTAATTTTAGGTATTTTATGGTATTTTGAGGTATTTTGTGGTATTTTGAGGTATTTTTTTCCCACGCGTGGTAAATATCGCACATGTGGTATTTTTTTCCCACGCGAGAGATTTTTATGACAACTTACCATGGGAATTACCACATCCCACAATCGTTGAAAAATACTATAAATACTATTTCGTGCTTTTCTGGCAACTATGCGCGGCACCAATCTTGCAGTCAGCTTTCTCATACCCAAATGTTCATCTAAAATTGAAGCCATCAAACCACTTGATATGCTTTCGGATGTAGCTAACTCACGCAATTTCACTTTCGGTTTGTCCAATAAGAAATCGTAGATTTTTCCCAGTATATTCTAGAGTGGTCACTGTCTTTGGTGCTCCCCGAGGTGTTCATCTTTTGTGCTGATTCGACCTCTTTTGAACTCTGCAATCCAATATTTTACGGTTGAATACGATGGAGTAGAGTCACGATAATATTCATCTCGCTTTTCTTTTGTTTCTTTTGCACTTTTATAACGCAAAAAGTTATGCTTAATCTAGGCACGAAATTCTTCTTTATTTAATTTTATAACAATACCAAAAATTGTTTAATCTAGAACACTGGAATGACACTATTCATTGATAGATCGATCTGACATTTATGGTGTGTTCATTTTAAGGTTACAACTCTTCAAAAATGTCATGCATTTGAAGAGTGGTGGTGTCGTCACTTGAAAACTGCCAGCATCTTGAACGCCGTAGTAAGCATGAGTGGTGAACATGGCTGAATGTGTTAACGAGCATTCGGTACAAACTTTACTAACCGCTAGGTCTGTGGTTAGAAATCCATCTGGCACAGAACATTTTTTCAATTGGAATTATTTTTTTTTTATCTTCCGTCACGTCACTCCAAACAGTGGTTAACCTCAGAGAGAAAATAAATGTCATATAATCTTCTTGAGAACATGGACATTGGCCGTTCAGAGTCGGCACAAAACCTAGAAGGTCCAGTTTTCAATAATTTGTGTATAAACATTTAATAACACAATTGATCTTCAGAATCTGGTTCAAAGTCCTCAGAAGAGCTGAAATGCCAAGAGCTATTTTTTTTGGTGAAATGAAAGACAAAGAAAGTAATATGCTTCGCTACATGCTTAGTTTTGTATTTTATCGGATTTGTCTTAACACAGCCTAATTCTAAGTGAAATTCTACTTAGAAGAAGTGGAATTTATTTTAAATTTTTAATAAGGCAAATGCCTGTAAAAATTCGATGACTTCAACTTATAAAACGAACATAATAGCATTGTAACTATCGGCTTTATGTTTATTAAAACTAAGGATAGTATAATCTGCTTGATAATATAGAATAGAGATTAAAGTTTCAATTTCTACTATAGTGTGAAGCTGCAGTTTCTATACGGTAGATTTGAGAAACTTCAGCTTCATCTGGACCTGGAAAAGAAGGTTATATTTTCAATTTCTTGCATGCTACGAAGCAACAGTGGCTATTTAGTGCGTACGAGAGCTTTAAGGTTCATGTAGAGTTCAAATGAAAGGTTTTCACTTCTGTTACGTTTGGTTAAAATAGATTTTATTCTTTACTTATTTTATTTCTAAACATAATTTCCTTCCAAGCAATATGATTTTGGCAAGCCTTTAAATAAGCACTTGATTCAGTGATGACCTCGTTGTTCGAACCAAATCTCTTTCCGTAGAGGCATTTTTTTTCAAATGGCCAAATCTTGAGAATATCCATATGACGAACCATTTTGTAACGAGATTAATGTAATTTCCCTTTGTAAGTCAGGGATGAAAATTTTTTCTTTGCAAAATGTGACTGCATTTTTGCAGGTAATCATTATGAATTATACAGTGTATATAGCAAAAACCGTCCCTAGGTCAATTGCAGTGCTTTAATTTTTTTTTGTCGCATTTGCTGTCAACAGAGGTTAATTTATGCGGAAATTGTCTATACCCGTTCAGTTGACATGTCCACAGCTTCATTAATCTCGTGCAGTTTCACTCGCTGATGGCCCAATATCATACCATCGACGTTTCAATCCTTTCTGTCCTCTAAAAAAATCTTCAGAGATGCTTGCATTCGAATGACATATCAGTTTGAAAATTTTGATACTTCAAAAACGCTATCTGTTTTATTTTTCATGGACTCACCTTGCCTTTATATAATATATTATATTAATATATAATAAGCCAACTTACATATAAACTTCGATAATGTTAAAAAATTGTTATATTCGACAGTAATTTATATATTAAACAATTGTAACAATATAATTGTTATTGTTTTTGTCAGCATTCAAAAGATTAAATAACAGCCTTAGTTAGCTTCGGTTAAAAAAGTTATGCCAGCTGAGATTTTATAAAGCATCCATAAAAAATATTGCAGGCTTTAAAGAACTATAAAAAAAAGAAATGTAGTTAACTTCGATAATGCTTCTAATAAAGGTTTATCGATGTCTTTTTCAGGCTTGGAGCCAGTAATTTCGTTTGTTTTTTTTACCGAAGCTCTGTTAAAGCTAACGCTGCTCATAACTTCCTTATGAATTACTGCCTTCCTTACTACGCGGAAAGAAATAATATTCTTATACCAAGAAAACATTTTGCTTGATCTAAGAAGCACAAAAAACTTAAATTAAGGAAAGTTAATTTATAATGAGCATTTAATTCTAAAATTGGGTAAATTAAATGCTTGAAACAAGAATAAAATGCTTGATTCTAGAACCTGGAACAAGACTTGAATCAAAAAATATTTTCTTAATTTAAGCAATCGCAGAAAATTATTTTAGTTTTCAGCAAGTTGTCATTTGAATCCAGCAATTTTTTTTCTCAATTCAAGCAAATATTAGTCTTGCATATAGAAAATATATTCTTGAGTTTTAAGCAAATGTTTCTTGAATTAAACATTTTTTCTTAATGTCATGTGTTTTAAATTGGCTCAATTCTAGCAAAATAATACTTGAGAAATTGAGAAATTTAGGCTTGAGTGTAAATTGATAGTCTATTTGCTAGAATCAAGCTTAGAATTCTTAAGTTTTTCTCTCCATGTAAGTCTTCATAAAACATCGAAATTCAACTATAACTGTCTCGTGGCGTCCGTTGTCGAGTGCATTAAAAAGTTCATAAAGCATTCGGTGCCAATTCGATGCCAGGTTCGAACCCCAGATCAACACAGAATATTTTTTTCTTATCGGTCGTCATCTCTCTGCAGATAATGGCAATCCTTAGAGAGTCATTATGCCATGTTAAGTTTCTTGTGAACATGCACATTAGTCGTTCGGCGTCGGCACTTAAACTAGTAGGTCTATGTCTCGATTATTTGTGTACAAACATTTAATAACACCCACAATACAATTTGATCATGAAAAGCTTGGTCAAAGTCCTTACTTAAGCTGCAATGGCCAATTTTTTTTATGTCTTCGCTAGTAATTAGATTTCTTAACCATATCGAAGTTTGCGTTATATTGCCAGGGTATGCCAGGAAAGTTAGAATCGGCTGTGAAAGCAAAAAGTTATGTTTAAAATATTCTATAGATGCTAAGGGGAAAAAAAAACTATTAGAATTTCACTGAAGTTGGTTGGAATAGGTTATCCGGAATGTGAGTAAATTTTCAAGATTATTGAATGCTTGCTTCTCGCATATTTACCACCACTCTGGTCCCTCCTTGGGCAGCCTATCATGTTTTATTTAAATAAGTCCAACAGACCTAATTAAAGTTTCAAACTAACGAAAAGTATTAAAAGTTTTTTCCTATTTACAAGTGTTAAAATCTTTCACACTCAAATATTTCTAAAACGGTATCAATGAAAATTGAATCCTTTGAATTGGAGTAAAAATAATTTCCATCGACACCGATTCGAACACTTTGTATACAGCGGTAATCGTCTTAAAATAAACCAAATGCGCTGGCAAGGTAAGTGAGCGTCAAAGAGGAAACGGAAAACGTTGCTACTTACTTAGCTCTATGTTTTGGATTTGACACTTCCGGTTGATGTCGTTGCCGTTGTCGATGTCGATGCATTGCATGCATAGTATTTGTTGGTTGGCTTGGAAACCTTTGTCAATATAGTTGTAACTGTTCTTCTTGTGTTTGGCTGTGTTCCACTTCGAATGCGGAGAAGTCTATGGCAAATGCTGCTTCAAAAGGTGGAACATTTCAACACCTTTCACCGTTCTGCAAACACTTCCTCCGCTACTTGAATATGGAAACCATGGTAAGGATTGCAATTCAGAACAAAGTTTGGATTTTCATTAAATTTCTCTCACTTGCAAAACTGATAAAATTCCAATTTCAATTAACTAAGTTGTTGTTTTTGTGGCTATCTCTTTTAACACTTCTTGCTTCGTTAGTGAATTGGTCCTTATGTTAGGGTTTTTTTTATGGAGAAAACCTTTTAATTCCAGCTGAAAGATGGCAGCCATTTTTTATTTCATCAGTTGCAATCTTTTAATGAATTTTTGCAATAGACAGCAAATGAAAATAATTATTTGTTCGTAGTTCTTTGAGAATTTAAGTGTTTTCTAAAAGAAATGCAGCTGAATCTGTGTGTTTGATGGGAGAATATAAATATATGTACAATATCGCACGTACTACAACAAGTGAGATTCTTTTTTATATTGAACAAAACAAATTGCTGAAATTTATTTGTATTGCATAAATTTTTTAATAAAAAAAAAAAATAAAATGAAAAGAATGTAAGATTATATTCTTACTTATTTTCAAACATTTTTTCATTTATTTTTAGAAAAGTTTGTTTTTCCATTTAAAAAATGTAAATATTTTCAAATATTAAAAAACCATTAACAGAATAAAAAAATTGTAGTTTTTATTAAAAACTTCACACGTCATTGAATTTTTGAGTTTTAAAATTGTTCAGTTTTAGCTTTAAATTGAATTTCGTTCAAACCTTACACCTCAAAGTTTTTAACTCTGTTTTTTTTTTTAATTGCTATACAATTATTTTTATGACATATGCAAGTACTTAAAAGTAATAAAAACTTAAACTTCCGTTAAATTTATTGGCTCAATTTGGTTCACCAACTAATTCGAGTCAACTGAAAGAGTAAAATGCCTACTTTTCATTTATAAAAAAATTTATGTTATTTTCCAACCCAAAAAATAGCTGCATTCAAGCGTTTCTGATAATATTAAAATAGCATTGCATACTTTAAGGGATTCATTAAATATTTGGATAACACAAGTTTGCTCATATCAAGTCAAAGAACGCTCATATGAAATGAAAAAAGTGCATGCCTAAATGCACACAACAAATTGTACAATTTTATTTTATTTTATTTTTTATCCGCTATTTTTATTTTTTGACCTGCGGTTTTTTGCATTGTGTAGCAGTAAGGGGGACTCTATATTCAGAGGCCGGAAAAGAAGGTCATGTTTTTAAATTTTTTTTAAGGAAACCTAAGGGATATTTTTAAATGAGGGTTTTTATAGCTTAAAATAAACACATTCAAGAGTATGTTTAATTTTTTTTTTATTAAAAAAAAATTAATATTAAGGTAGATACAGCATTTTTTGTAGAGCGCTGTGAAAAAAAGGTGAAATGTGGTGACCAAGATAGCTAATCCAAAATTCATCTGAAAAATATTATTAAAATAGCTAGGTACTTAAAACTCGTACTTGTCATAGCCGATTTTGAAAATGTTGATTTTTCACAAAATGGCGGACTTCTGAACGTAAATTAACGATTTTCGACCAAAAATTCGTCATTACTTTGCCCATAACTAATGAACGAAGCTACCAAAAAATCCTATGACAAGTACGAGATTATCTATATTAATAAAAATCATTTTCTGTTTGTTTGACTACAATACAAATCTTAACGGCTGAAGGGATTTAACTCAAATTCGGCTCACATATTACTTGAATCCTAACTTAGGTTATGGCATACTAAGTTTTGACCACGCCTCTTCCTCCCCTTTACAAGTAACGCAAATCTAACTACTAGCGTATTTTTTTCAAGCGAAAATGCTCAATTTATTAATTTTAAGAAAATACTGTTATTTTGATACCAAAAACATTCACATATCTTTAAAATTGGACAAACTTCTGGTACAACGTCTTTTTCTAATAACATCGTTTCCTTAGAATAACAAAAAAAAACTATCAGAAATTCGTATATTTTACTTGCGATGCAAATAACTCCGTTGTTTTTGAATAAATTTCATTCAAATTTTTTTCGTTGATAAACTTAATTCAAGCACTTAATAAATACAATTTAAAGGGTACCGTTTTCTTAGCGGATATATTTTTAATATTTATTTCAAAAAAGGTCCAAAATATTGACTTTTTACTCAAAAAATGACACAAAAGTTGTTTTTGATGTTAAAATAATAAAAACTCAAAATTGCATTTTCGACTACCTCTTACATGACGTAGCGTTTTATACCAAAAATGCTTCCAATTTTACAGAAAAATTTACTAACTATTTCTGTCATCAAAAAACATGACCCTACCCCCAGTGATTTTTTAAAGAAATTAATTTTAGTCCTGCTAAGGCTCAGAAACGGCTCGGCCGATTTTAATAATTCTTTTTTTGTATTCTTTGCCTTAATACAGATGTGGTTTAAAAAATTACAAAAAACTCGAAGGAACAGCGGAAAAATCGAAAAAATCGAAATTGGTAATTTTGTATGGAAATTGCCACAGTATAAAGTATCAGACTACTTTAAATAGGCAACAAAACTTAACGGCTGGACGAATTTAGCTCAGATTCGGCACACACATTACTTGAAGCCTAGATTAGGTTATGGCATACTTAGTTTTGACCAAGCCTTTTCCGCCCCTTTACAAGAAACGCACCTATTATATTTTTCTTAGACAAAAACCAATCGTGTTTTTCATCTTATTCTTATCTTCTATCTTTCTATCTTCTGAATGTTTATATACTCGGAAATGCGGATGTAGTGTAGGAAGAAAGAAAATTAGGAAGAACCCAAAACGAAATAAATCGAAAGAATTGAAATTGGTAATTTTTCGTATAGTACAGTGTTCATTACAAATCCAAGGAGAGGACGAGCCGGGCATAGGTATACGAAGTCAAATGCACGGCGAGCTAATACACGTGTAAACCACACTGACCAGCGAGCGACGGATAACGAAAACAGTCATATTGTCATGTCCGAAGTGCCATCTATCTATCTATATCTATATCTATATCTATCTATATATATAAAAAAGGAGCTTATGTTTGTAAGGCCGCAATAGACTCCTAAACTATTCATCCGATTAGCATGAAAATTTGTGTATAGAAGTTTTTTGGTACGGTGCGTGTTTGTGGGCTATCAATTTTGATCCACCTTGAACACCAGAGGGCGCTGTAGTACAAATTTTTTACAAAACTGCCTAAAACTCGTAAACTGCTAATGCGATTAGAATGAAAAGTGGTATACAGTGGGTTTCATGTACGTTGAGTGTTCTGCTGCTATCGGTTTTGACCTATCTTGAACACCAGAGGGCGCTATAGTACAAATTTTTTACAAAACCACCTAAAACTCCCAAACCGCTCATGCGATTAGAATAAAAATTGGTATATAGTAGTTTTCAGGTACGATGAGTTTTTTAGCACTATCTTCTTTGAACCACCTTGGACACCAGATGGTGCTGTAGTAAAAATTTTTTACAAAATCGCATATTTTTAGTTGTTTTCTTAGATTACATGTGCAAATATTTACAAAATATAAAATATTTCTTAAATTTAGTAAAATTAAAAAAATTTCCGTTATTTTGAT
This sequence comes from Pherbina coryleti, assembly GCA_943735915.1. Classification (NCBI taxonomy): domain Eukaryota; kingdom Metazoa; phylum Arthropoda; class Insecta; order Diptera; family Sciomyzidae; genus Pherbina; species Pherbina coryleti. Next base: position 66,487,512 of record OX030952.1, read on the forward strand.
ATCAAAAACATGAACATATCTTGAAAACTATGAAAAATTTTACTACAACGATATATTATGCAACATCGTACACAAAATTACAAAAAAAACAATCAGATATTGAATTTTGTGACTTTCGATTCAAATATCTCCGCTGCTTTTTTATATATTGTGTAAAATTTTTTTTTGTCTTAAAGCTTCATCAAAATACTATGAAAACCTTATTGCAAAAATACCGTTAGTAGAGTATATATATTTTAAATTTTTTTTTCAAAAAAGATCTGAAATTTTGAAGTTTTCCCTCAAAAAAAGGCTCAAAATTTGTTTTTGTTGTAAAAATAATTTAAATTCAAATTCGCAAATTTTCAACTCTATTCAAAAGCTATAACATTTATAAGCAAAAGTTATTTCAATTTTACGCAAAAATTAAAAAATTTGTGATTCAAAAAGCGAGGCCTACCCCTTGATTTTTTCGAACATAATTTTTTTTTCCAATATTGTGGTTTTATATTTTCGAAAAAATATACAAGCTAAAAAATTGATTTATTATAAAAAATTATCTTAGTATCTCTTACCAATCAAAAGTTATAGCCTATAATCTTTATCCAAAATACAAATACAAAAATCAAAACGCTGTCTGGCTGGAAATTTCAAAATGACTGAGCCGATAGAGCTGAAATTTTTGGCAGAACATTTTTTTCAAGTACGAGATGGCTTAAATTTCGGTCACACCCCCTTTTACCGCCCACAAATCAATAAAAATGCTATATTTCTTACGGTTTTCGTCGATTGGGCTACATTTTGGTAATTTAGTCTGTATGCTTACTGTCGGCAACTGTACTAAAACTGGGTAATGTCCATCTACTAGAAAACTGGGATGAGCATTATATAAGAGGCTGTGGCTCCGCCCATACAGTTAAAATTTGTATTATCCAATAGAAAAGTAGCAATACTTACATATAAACTCAAAATGGAGTTACTATTTGGTGATCTCCTGCTACTGGGAAACTGTAACGGGCAGTGGAAAATAACAGTGGTGTCAAACTATGAGTCTAAGAAACGTTTTGAATACACCTATTATGTCCCCATATAGTTGCAGGGTGCAGCAACACGCGCCGGGAAAAGGCTAGTTATGAATAAAATAAGCCTGCAAAAAAATCAAGACGAACGGTTCACTGAGTTTCGAGAAATCTTGGTCATCGAATTTGAAAACATGGTTTCGAGAAAAACGAGTTTGAAAATAAGGGCCAGCACTGTGCACTCTAGAAGGCGGTCCACTTACTAGGCTATAACTTTGTTATTTTTTGAGATATCAACTTGAAATTTTAATCACATATTCTTGAGGCTTGGAGCTTTAAGAAAATGCAAAACATTTTTTGAAAGAAAAAGTTCTGGGTATACCCCCCTTAAGCAGCATCACCACCTCAGTCGATTTGGCCATATCCGTCTATTCGTCGTCACGATTAAAACAATAATTTTGAAGCTCTCATAAAGAAATTAAAGTAATATGAGGATTGTTTTTTAAATTTTCTGTTCTTACCAACATTTCTTTCCATTGCAAATTTGACATTGTAAAAAAACTGCCATAACGAATTCAATCGTGACCGACGTTCGCTTCAGGACGAATTCCGTGAAGGTCGTCCAAAATCGGTTGATGTGCCAGAAAAGATCGTTGCTACCGTGAAATTTAAACATCTTTGGGAATTAGAATTACAAGCATCAAAAAGATATTGCATAATCATTTGGCAGTAAAATAGATTTAACCGAGTCGGATCCCACATAATTAGAAAAAAAATTCTTCAAAATTTGATCTAAACACTTGGAATTTAGAACATAAGTTTTGATCCAAATACAAATTCAAATTTTGAAATTAGCCAAATTCGGATGAAAACCATGCCTACTTCCCATACCAAGTTGTCCCATTTCAAAAAAATGAATCAAAAACATTGTCATTTTGTATACAAGCTTTGATTCCAAATATGCTGAAAAATACGATTCCAAAATCCAATGAAAACCACGCATATCCAGCATAGAAACTGAAGTCACCAAAATAGTATAACTTCGAATATTAAATAATAAAGGCGAGTTTGGGGATATTTTGGCCAAGGCGAAGATAATACATTCCTTATTAGTTTTAAAATAAATATTAACCCTTTGAGGGGTACATATTTGGGAAGAGTATGAAATGGAAAAAGTGATGGCACTTTAGGTTTTCGGGGTCGCTGATTCCGATTTCGATGTCAGATATGGGTTTTGACAGCTGTCAACTGTCAAATCAGCTGTCATGTCACGCAAAAATTGGGAAACAGGCGTTCATTGGCTGTTCCAGGAAGATTAAAGACCAATAATGTTGTGGGAAGAATTTTTCAACGGTTGACAACTGTCAAAAAACTGTAAGAATTACCAGAATGTCGTTAAAATACAAGTTGGGTGTGTTTTACCGGTTTCCAAGCATGCTGACCGAGATTTCAACATCGGAGATGAGTTTTGACAGCTATCAACTACCAAATCAGCTTTCAAGACAGGTGTTATAGAATAAAAATCAGAAATCAGGCGTTAATTTTTTCATTTCATTTCATTTTATTTTTTTCATTTATTTGTTAAAAATTGTAATTTGTACAGTAAGCTCACAAGTGAACTTTTAGCGTCGAAGGTATATTTATCATCGACCTTTAGGAATATGAATGCTTAGAAAGTGAAGTGGAAAAAATATGTTGGCAGTTGACAGCTGTCAAAAACTGTCACAGTGAAGGATATGAAATAAAAATATAATGTTTACGGGGTTTCACTTATTTTTGAGATCGCTGGACAGGATTTCGATGTCGGAGATGTGTATTGTCAGCTGCCAACTGCCAAATCAACTGTCAAATTATGTAATCTGCCAAAATCTTACGAAAAAAAACATTTTTTGACGGTGGAGTCATAATCAGCAACCCCAAAAACATATACCCAGGGTATAAAATCATATTGTTCATTGCCAAAATTTCGGGTGGCCGCTTTTTTTTTTGAAAAAAGTAAATTTTTTCTTCTCTAATTAGTAATAACAAATTCCTCGTAAACAATAACACCGAAATTCTAGTTTACATAGTTGAAGGAACTCATAAGGACACCCATTGCTCATGTTACACATGGGCTAGGGTTGAAAAAAATCGGCATTTGAAAGAGAGAATATAGGTGGGACGTATGTGTCCCACCACCCCGCAAAGGGTTAAACAAAAAATAAATACAAACAAATAGCACATTTCCAACTCTGAAAAACCAGATTCAATTAGAAAATTATGTTCCAATATTTCCATGCATATTCATGGCATGTTTTTCTGTTGTCTACATGAATGTGTTCTGTTAAATTTCATGACATGTTAAATTTTAAAAATCATTTTTTTTTTGGTTTTTGTTTTTTTTTTAAATATATGAGCTTGATGATATTAAAAGTTTTAAAAGAATAAGTTTAAGTGCTTTTGCATTCTAGATGGTAGATTTTAATAATAAGCTAAACATAATTTTATAAACTACTCTACTAAATGCAACTTCATTTAATTATTGAAATTAATGCGTTACATAAACCGAGTCCGTAGCCAACGCCTCTTAAAATATTTTTAATAATTGCTCTTCCTGGCATTTGCTTCACAACACAAACTCACCAGTTGAAAGCAATCCAAGCCATTTTTGGCAATGGTCAAAATTATTTAATGGCAAAAAATTGCAAACGTTGGCAACGAAACGAACGAACACTTTAGCCATTCTGCAAATATTGCAGAAACCATTCGAAAAAAAACGAACTGTAAGATAAATGAAAGACAGGTTGAAATAGCCACGAAATTCGACTAAACAGTCAGACGGACAGACTAACAGAAAGACCCACAGACAAACGCACAGTCAGACAGACAAGTTTGTAGCCAATGCACAAAACGACAGAGTGTGTTACACACACAGCAACTCTAGCCTCTGACTTGCAACTATTTCCACCCTAAACGTCATCCGCCCGCTAATGTAGCTAATTGTGCTAATAGGGTATTTTTAACCGCTAGGGAGTGAAATGCTCATCGGCCAGGCAGCGCTTTCGTCCTTGTTTGTCTAACTGTTTGTGTGGCATTCTGAATTCAAATTATTGCGCAAGCATTTGGCCGCAATACCGGAAGTGTAATAATTGTGCAGTACTTCCGGTAGGATGGTTAGAAGCACGACTTGAAATCGTTTTGATAACGTGCAACAACAGTAGCCTGAAGCAGTGGGTTGAGGCACGGCTTTTCTCCACAAAAAATATGGCAATTACAAAAAAGTTGCTACAATATCGAAAACTGTTAATGAAATTGTATTTTTTCTTCAGTAGTTTTATGGTCGGATATTTATTTCAATGCATTCAATTTAAATGCTATGGATGGCCATCATTTTTAAAGATATACTCGAAAATAAACGAGTCTTTTTTAAAGTCTTAAAAAATCTAATAAAAGTTTGACGGTGAGCAAAGCTGATTTAAATTGTTACAACATTTTCGATTTCTATTGTGATGAAACCCTGTTATATTTTCTTTTATATGAAGTATTGAATCTATTGTACCCAACATTTTATTTACTCATTGAAAAATTTGTTTTTTCAATTTGATTTTTAGACGATATTTTTTAATGTTGTCTTTGACCCAACCATTCTTCAACAAACATTCTAAACTTCGTTCAGGAACAGTTTTTAATCTAAATAAGCTGAGTAGTTACGAAGTTTGAAAGCCGTTTTGCTTTCCTACCAGATATAACAAAGTTTTTACAAATATTTAAAAAATTCTAGTTCTAAGTATCACATATTTTTCTTACTAAAAATTTAATTAAGATTTCTTAGATTGGTACTTGAAAATTTTTAAAAATATAATTTTTTAATTTGCTGTTTTTTAAAGTCGCGTGGTCGCACATATGAGTTCACTCGGTATAACTTTGAAAAGCATGTTATAAATGTTCATTTTCGTATTTGTATTTATTTTCCTCTTATTGTTGTCTTAACATATATATATAACTGGCCAGTTCAGCCCTTGAAAGGACTTTGACTTAGCTTCTTATGATCAATTGTGTTGTGCGTGTTATTAAGTTTGTACACAATTGACCGAGAACCGGACCTACAGGTTAAACCCCGACTCCGAATGGTGATGAACGGAATGTTCTTGCTCTCAAGAAGCTTTACATAACATTTTGATTACTATCTGAGGTTTCCATTGTCTGCAGAGAGGTGGCGGCCGTAATTTTAATTCAAATAATTTTTTGTCGCCGCTGGGGTTCGAACCCGGGTCTCCAGGTTCGTTGACATAGCGGCCACGCACTTTAACCAACTACGGCACGGACGCCACAAACGTTGTCTTAACAAATTGTGTTTATTGTTTTAAACAAGAAACAGAGCCACAAAGTCAGAAGTTGCCCACAGGCAACCTTGGGGCTGAAGGGATCAACCCTCTTTCTATGCTTGTTATTCTGAGCGCTTGTTATTTTAAGATGGCTTGAATAGTTTTTTTGAAATCTTGTGTATTATACCAGGTATATCGATTATCATGACAATATTTAGACATGACAGTGCAAAGACAGAGATACAAGGATACGCTGTTGACAATTAATTAGAAACACTCTCTTAATATGAGCGTTTGATAAGTAATTATTAAAAATATAAAAATAGAGTGCTAAGTTTTTAATCCAAAAACGATTTCTTTTATTTATTTCTCTGTTGCAGTGGTGTTCAAATGCATAAAAATAAAAAAATAAATAAACTGGCCATTTCAGCCCTTGAAAGGACTTTGACCGAACTTCTTATGACCACAACAATTGTGTTGTGCGTGTTATTAAATGTTTGTACACAATTGATCGAGAACTGGAACTACTAGTTTTATGGCGACTCCGAACGGCTAATGCGCATGTTTTCAAGAAGCTTTACATGGCATGTTTTACTCTCTGAGATTTGCCATTGTCTGCAGAGAGGTGACGGCCGAACAGAAAAATCAATTCTATTGAAAAAACTTTCTGTCAGATGGTGTCAGAATTGAACCAGGGTTCTCTGGCGTATGGGTCACGCACTCTTCCGACTGCACCATGGCCATCACTTCGCATGCTTCTGCAATTTTCAACTTTTGTACTTGTGCTAGTAGCTCTCTTGCTCTATGCACTGACAAAAATTGTAGTGCAGGTATTAAGCAAGAATTGTGTTACAATTATCATTATAATTACACTACTCAACAAGGTTTTCCACAACGAATTGCGATAACATTTTCTATAGTAAAATTTTCCAAAGAATCTGAGTATCGTAATGACTTTTTTCGAAAATTAAAAAAATCCGCCATATGCAGTATATTATTAGTTGGCAACCCTATTGTTAAAAGATCATAACTTTGAAATTCTGACATCTGATTCGGATTCAGCGACCCATTTTTACCTAGTGGTAAAAAACAAATCATTGTATGTATGCATTTTTTGATTTAACTTAAAAAAAATATTTGCTTTAACAAAAAATGGTTTTTGCATTGATGTTAAAAAAGTTAGTGAATTACGACTTTTCGTTAGACATGTATATACTTGAAATTTTTGTAATAAAATTATCTATCACATGAGAAAGCTAACTTTTTCTCTCTGATATAATTATTTCGAGATATAGGGCTTCAAACATAAAATATATTTATAAAAAAACGAAAAAAGTGATTTTATTTTACCTCTTTGTAATCATAACAGCCATATCACTGATGTTATTGGCATATATTATGCCTTAAAATTTTCATCTGACTCTCTTCTACTACATGCAATTAAATTAAAATTCATTGACGGAACATGTAAGTTTTTACAAGCACTTAGGTGAAGTATGTGCTCCCAATAGCGGATTTTTTTAATATTGCCATTTACATAAAAAATTGGGGCCAATCGAAAAAAATCATTACGATATTCAGATTCTATGGAAAATTTTATTATAGAAAATGTTATGGCAATTCGTTGTGGTGAAAATTTTCGTAAATTTGTGGAGTCGTGTTATCAGTATCATTATCATTCTAATCATCACTCTCATTATCATTATCATTATTATTATTATTAATGTTATTCTGCTCTCATAACTGCACAAAAACTCATTTTCATATACCTCAAAATTTTTGTGCAGTGCAAAATACACGACCAAGTGGTGAAAACACTCTTGCTTGAAGTTTCAGCGCCAACTGATTGAGAGAGAGAACTTCGTGCTTTTGCTCGTGTGCTTGTTTCGATTCTCGAATAAAACATCACTGCTTTACAGCAGGGCTGGGTATTCTAACACAGTCACATTTTATTTTGTCTTGTTAGTGTTGGTGCTCTCTCGAATTGAGCATACTGAGCGAAATAGTTGTCACAATTATCTAGATTAGTAAGTTTTTCTTTTTTATTTTATGTTTTTATTTTTAGTCATAGTATTGTTTATTATTTCTTCTATGAAATTAATAAATATAAGTAATATGAATGAATGTAAAGAATCTTAATAGATAACATGAATGAATTATATGAAATCTTAATATATACGAATAATTATTTTAATATTATAAAATCTTAATATATATGAATAATTAAACTTAATAACAAAAAATATGTAAGCAAATAATAAGAAATAAAATAAAATAAGTAAGCAAGTAATCAAAAAATTAAGTATTAAAAAATTAATAAGGAATGTGAATGAACAATACAAAAAGTCTTAATAGCTAATATGTATTAATTATATGAAACCTTAATGTATACGAATATAAAATTCTACAAACTAAAAAAATATGTGCATAAGTATTATGAATCTAAAATAAGTTGATTTTTCACGAGTGTACACATAATTTGCAGCGCCAAACCACATAGGTCTTTACAGCATCACCGTCAGCGAACGACTGAATTATATTCTCTTCTGTTGTGAGCTTTATGTACATCATGGCATGGCTGAATAAATAAGGTTTTCGCATGGGTGAGAGCGAGTTCCCATAAATGTCAAATCGAAGTTGACAGCTCATACAAAATCTGAAAACGAAAATTAAAAACATGAAAAGCCTTTGAAGTTGTTGTTGTTGCTTTTCATTGATTTTGACAATTATGGGTACTAAGAAGAGAGTACGATCAGCCACGAGACAACCTTATTTATTCAACTATGCATCATGGTGTAAAAATAATAAGGTGTTAGTGAATTTGACACTTCTCTCTCAAAATGATAAATTTGTTCGCCCCGCTCCTGTCAAAAACAGCTGATGGTGAATTGTAATAAAAATAAATTAGCTAACGTGCAGTCGGTCGAAGCTTAATGCCATGTCCACTTCTTTTGATGGCTATTATCAGTTGAGGTATTGAACAATCTTTAATGGCATTCGATATTTTCTTGAAGCAGACGATTTCAATGTAAGATAATTTGCGTGCTGGCCAAAACTTCATGTCGGTGGCACCTTGCAGCGCACGTTTTTGATAAAATGACAAAACCATTCAATGGTGAACTTGGCAAATGGGCGAAGACAACTACAATAACTTTTTTTCAACACAACACGGCACAATTAATTGAATTAAATATTTATTTAAACTTAATTCGCACAATAACCTATAAAAACTATAACACATCATCATCTAGCAACTCAAACAAATAAGACAATCTGACAACTATCAACGGCTCCTCTCTTTCGATCTCAATTTTTGACAGAAAGAAAGCTATTCTTGGTGTTGTCCATGATACAATTATACAAGGTAGGAGTGACATCTTGCTTTTTTCTCACCAGTACCTTGCAGCGACTGTCATTTGCCTGTATATTTTGTTTTCTATTTTCTTTTCTTCTTTTTTCGTTCTCCAATTTATACTATTTTTGACAGTTAGCGCAAGACGAAAAAACTGTCACTCCTACCTTGTATAATTGTATCATGGTGTTGTCAAAAATTCACCTTATTATTATTACACCATGATGTACATGTCAAAAATTACGTTCACAGAGAGCTCAGAGAGCTATGGAGGCACATAGGAGGCATGCATGCTTCAAGCATCTGACATTTGCGATTGAATATACGTATTGCTATGAAGTCCCACAATAAAAGCATGCACGCATGCATGATGCTTGAAGCATGCCTGAACTTGGCGAACTTTTAACTTTTTGCAGGCATCAAAGCATTGACAGAAGTGAAATAAAACCAATATCAACACATCCATTAGCCATAAAATATCCTCCAATTCCATTTTTAATTGTTTTTGATTACAATTTAATGTATTTTCACCACTTCTCCTTTAAAATTTCTATTCAGTATGACATATTTGAAATTTATCACATATGCAATGCATGCTTTCTATGTGTTTTGACCATGCATGCTTCACAGGCATGATGCATGCTTGAGGCATGCATGCTTTCTATGTGTTTTGAGCTATACGCAAATATGACATAATTAGCAATGTTCCGCGAAAGATAGAGAGAGAAATACTAACAGGACAACGATCCGAAGCACACGGCTAGACCCACAAGAAATTCTTTGCAGACAATTTCGTCAATGTTTTGGAATGGCCATCACCCAGTCAAGACATAAACCCTATCGAGCTTCTATGGGTAGTCGTGAAAAGAGCCGTTAGCAAATATAACAAATATAAAAGCTCTTTTGAGAAACTGAAGGTGGCCTAGGAGTCAAAAGCAATCGAGCGATGCATGAGTCTCATTACGTCATTTTTAAACTTCTTTGCTTAATTTTTCAGAAATCATAGCGTTAAACGTTTATATGCAATATATTTTGAGTGGCTTTACTCGGAGCCATTATATTTAACCGAAAAGTACGAAAAAACTCGTCTGCATGCCTGTTAAGCATGCAAACGATGGCCATGATAATGAACTGTTAGCCCAATCCTGTCCAAGTTTAGGAAAGTGCAGCAAATATAAAGAGCAGGATTTACATTTCAGAATAGCTTAGATACATTTCATCGGAGCGGAAGTGCATCAGGTCAAATGCATGAATGCAAATAAACAAACACAGACACTCACACATAAATCTTTACCACACATACTGGCGAATATTTGAACATTTTGTTGACGGCTGACAGCTTGTATGCGGCACCGACTCCAAATGAGTTTCAAGCATACGTATCCTGCAGTCTTTGCACGACGACCTGACAGGATGCCTGACTATGCTGAGGCCAGAGTTTTTTCGGTTGCCTGCACGTGCGTTCCTTACGCCAAAATAACTCCATGCTCGGATTGCTGCTGAGTGTGGTGCGTCATTAGCGGTGCATGAGTTGCCACAAGTTTCGGTTTTAGTATTAAAGCATTTTTACCCATGATGCTCTGAAAGAGTGTTCATTTTTTTTGTTAGAAGTTGCATGTTGCCAGTGCAGTTGATAAGACAAGCACAGATACACGCTCATGAAGTTATCCACACACGAATGACATCTCCAAGCTCCGATGTCACGCTGCTGACAGTTTGTTCTGACAGCTCCATCTGCTTCCCAATTGTTTGATGGATGTTCTTAGTTTGAAGAGTTTTAAAAATCCTTTTTTATTTACAATTTGAGCAACCTTAAGTTTAAGAGTTAGCAGAGTGGCTGTAATTCGTTAATTTAACTCTTAATTGGATAATTGTGATTCTCAGAATACATAACTGTCACTTATTTTGTCATTGGTCATAATTAAATTCGTTAATTTAACTCTTAATTGGATGATGGAGATTCTTAGAATACATAACTGTCACTAATTTTGTCATTGGTCAAAAATCATTATTTTAAGCAATCAGCAATGAATAAGCTAACCATTGAGGACCATAATGACCAAGATAACCATTAACCACGGAAGATTTTTTAATCATCTTTCGATATTTTTGCTTTATCGAAAAACTTTAAAAACGACCATTTTCCCTCCCCCGTTTTTAGCTATTCTTCCCACAAATGCAGACACATGAACTAATAATTCTTTACATCTGCGCCTGTCATGTCGAAGAACGTTATCCAAGTTCCACACAGTCTGCAGATAACACCTTGACATGTGCTACAAAATGGAAGTAGCAAGAAAAAAAAAAACAAATTTTGACATAACTGTAACAAACTGTCGTTGAGTTCAAAACATTGGTGAAAAAGAAAATGCGCTGACATACTTGCTGACATGACATAAAAGTTGATTTATTGCCAATGAAAAAATGTAGTAGTAGTCGGCAAATAAAAAAGAATAGAAAATATAGAGTCCAAACGAAAATGCAACAACTTTTAATTTGTTGTTGTATCTATGCTGTTCTTGTAGTTTTTTGTTGTTGTTATTTTTGTAATTTGTTATATTACTTTAATACTGCACAATTTGGTTTTTATTATTGTTTTTGTTATTTTTTTAACAGAGTGTTGTTGTTTTTATGGCAATATTTGCTGGATTTAAATTTTTTTATTTTGGTTTTTTGCAAGGAACGCGTTGAAATTATACGTTTACATGGAAAAGTAACAACAACGTGTGTTGATTGGCATGATCGATGGATGACCCTGATGGGGTAGTACGACATGTGAGATTGATGGATTGATTGACTGACTGGCTGAATGACTGACTTGCAGATACATAGTTCAACACAAGGATGCATTAGCAATGCTATTGAAATGGATTAGTATTTATTGTTGTTGTATACGTACAATATGCAAAAAAAAAAATATATTACAATGTTTACATTGGTAATAAGTATAATACAATATTTTTCATAGTTTTTTGCAATCGTAAAATACGAATGAAAAGTTCTGAACAGTATATTTCAAACTTTTGAGAGTAACAAAAGAGTACACAGAGTATATTTCTGTATTGCATTTATTTTCCTTATATTTTTATGTTTTTGATACAAAATTCTACATATCACATCATTTTATGATGCATATTAACCCTCTCCATCCCTCCCTTAAAGCCCCTCTGTGCAGGTGTAGGCAATAAATGTACAAAAATCATAATATTTGTATGGGTGCCCCCCTAAGGATTGGTCGGAGGGAATATGTCCCCAAGGGAAAAATATTTCTTTTGCAAAAATAATGGGGGTCGATCATACATATTAACCCTCTCCAGCCCTCTCTTAAAGCCCCCTGTTCAGGTGTAGGGAATAAAAATTGGCATGTGCCAGCAACAAAGCTGTGTGTTGTTTTGAGTTTTATGTTTGAGGAAAAAAAATAAAACGACAAATGATGTTTATTTGCGAGCGTAAAATAAAAACGAGAAAAAACTTTTATTTCTGAGCGAAAAAATAAAAACTCAAAAACAATTGTTATTCTTGAGCAAAATAATAAAACTCAAAAATAATTCTTGAGAAAAGACTTATTTCTGATCAAAACAATAAATTTCTTAAGGGGCGTATAGGTAACAAATTAAAAAAAAAATTGTTTTTTGGGAATTTTTTTCATAGAAGTAAACAGATATCGTTTTGCAGATAAGTTTTGCACATACATTTATTAACATTTAAAAAATACAAAAAAATTTTTCAGAATTTTTGAAGCGGTTTTGTACGTTGTTTGATTTTTTTTTTAAAAAAGCCAAAAAATTGATGGTGTGCAGGATATCACCAGTCTGGAAAATCTGAGGGGGAACAAAAAACAACTAAATTAATCCTTGTTTAATGGCTATCGCCTGAACTAGGATACCTTTAGGAACTAGGCGCACATTTAAAAAAATGTCGATTTTCGAGTTTACAAAATCGGTCGCCATTTTGTTTTTTTTTTGGGCGGAAAAAATTATCCTAGTTCAGACGATGGCCACTTAATCAAGGATTAATTAGTTTTTTTTTCCTCAGATGTTTCAGACTGGTGATATTCTGCACACCGTCAATTTTTTGGCATTTTTTAAAATAAATCAAATAACGTTAATTTGTATTCTTTAAATGTAAATAAATAAATGTGCAAAATTTGAAAACGATATCTTTTTTCTTCTATGAAATTTTGAGTTTCTGGGCAAAAAATGCTCCAATATCTATAAAAAAGCCGTAACAGAGATGTTGGATGCGTTCGAGAAACTTGGCGTCAATATTTTCTTAAAAAATTTATTTTTTGTACTTTCATTTGGAATATTTTGAGAAACAACACGCTACAGTGCAAAAGAAAGGATATCATCAGGTATCCTTGCCATTTGAAATGAGATAATTCTTAATTTATTACAACTAACGACTGAACTCTTTTGTTCCCGGTGAGTTTATTCCTTCTTCACAGATAAGAGGAAAGAAAACACCAGATGCAGTACTGGCTGAAGTTTGTTGATGCTCCAAAACCATATTTCAAGAAAAGAAGTAAAGCAGGGTTATAGAATATTAACCTCAAGAAATCAATATAGATGTCGATGTTGAAGTATTGGATTTGTCATACCTTGATGGTGGTAATGATAATGATAGGACATTATATAGAATTCGATGCTACTGAAAAGTGCCACCATGAAATAAATACATAAATAAATAAAAATTGAAATTCAATTTCTTCTCATTTCATTCCGCCTTCAACGTGTAACCTTTTACTAGTAGAGGTTACTTGTCTTCAGTGACCCTTAATGAAATTTTCTGGAGAATATTTTTGTGAAAGGTTTGAACCCATGACTTGATTCCAAAGTTGACTTTTAGGGGTTTTTATTTTTTTTTTTTTTTTTAAATAAAAGTTTTAACTTTCGAGAAAAAATATTCCTAATTTTAATATCCCGAAAAGAAGAACATTTTGCCGTACATTTTGTTTTTGTAAAGTTGTACCCAAGTACCATTGTACCCAAGTACTCATCTACCATACCAATCTACTCTAGCCGACCCCCCAAGTTGTTTGGTAGGTTGACTTTTTGCAAAATTGAGTATTTTTCCATGTAAAGCCCACCTTTTGTAAAGATATGCAATAATTGAATTGACAATAAATAAAAACTGTGGCGGCCGTGGCGCAGTGGATAGAGTGCGTGACCCATACGCCAGAGAACCCTGGTTCAATTTCCATCTGACACAGAAAGTTTTTTCAGTTGAATTAATTTTTCTGTTCGGTCGTCACCTCTCTGCAAACAATGGCAAACCTCAGAGAGTAAATATTGTCATGTTAAGCTTCTTGAGAACATGCACATTAGCCGTTCGGAGTCGACATAAAACTAGTAGGTCCAGTTCTCGATCAATTGTACAAAGATTTAATAACACGCACAACGCAATTTGATCATTAGAAGTTCGGTCAAAGTCCTTTCAAGGGCTATAATTGTGATGTATTTGAACACGAAATGAAACACTTGGTCGGCTTAAGACTAATTTATTGAGATCAATATGTTAAAAATTGTAGAGAGAGTTAATGGAGTAAAAATAAGTGTTGCTTACTTACTACTTTAAAGTAGCGACTAAGAACACTGCTAAGTATGTATAATTTATATAGTATATTATATAAGAGATTATTTATCTAATCTTGCCCTTTGTTAGGAAAAATTGAGTGAGGAATGGACAAGTGGGTTAGGTACCGCTAATATAACTCAAACTTATGGCATCAAATAGCTTTGGAACTACATGCCACATAGCAATGAAACACAGTTCGGAGTTGCCACTTGGTAATGCCCATCTACAAGAAAACTGAGACGGGCACTGTATAAGGGGGTGTGGCTCCGCCCATATAATTGAAGTTTTTGATATCAAATAGCTATGGAAGTAAAAGTCACAAAACATTGAAATTCAGAATGGAGTTACTATTTGGAAATGAATTTCTCCTAAAAACTTGGATGTGACAGGCATTGGTCAAATGGGTGTGGCTCCGCCCATACATGAAAAAGTTTTGACATCGAATAGCTATGGAAATTTAAGTCGCATAACATTGAAACTTACAATGGAGTTCCACTTGGTGATATCCTTTAACTACGAAACTGGGTGGAGCATTAAACAAGTGAGTGTGTCTCCGCCCATACAAGCCAAAGTTTTGATATCGAATACCTCTGCAAATAAATGTTTATCAAAAGTACTCAATCTACCCATACCCAACTGCCCAAGTCAGTGTGAATACCCCAATTGTTTAATTCGATTTTTGACCAAAAAATTTAAATTTTACACCACTGTAAAAAATAATTGTGGCGTAGTGAAGCAAAAAGTGATTCGAGCTCTTGTTACTGATGTTAGAAATTACTAGTAAGCCCGTATGGCGATAAAAATATCGGTGGTGATTTTTTTTTTTTATTAAAGCTTTTACACTTTTTGAATTACTTTTTTTCTTTCCCTAATTGACATATCGCCAATATTTCAACTGCTTAATTAGTCTTTTGACATGACTTAAATTTTGCAGTTACATCGAAGTGTACAGATGTATTGCTTGTGCCAGAGACAGACATCGTATTTGAAAATCGACTGCGAAAACCTTGCGAAAGGCAATGGAGAGCTGCGAGCTGACTTCTCCAAACAAATCAGATGATCTAAAGCAGGGAAAAATAGCGGCAAAGTCAAAATAACCAGCAAAAGCATCACTGAAGAAGTCACAACCAGCACCATCCAAGCGTCCTAAGCAAAAGAACCACCAAAACCGTCTGAAGAGGATATTGATTTTTGGACCATTTGTTTGAGGTTTTTTCGTTAAGAACTGACACCCAAAAACTTCATCGAATGCAACACATGTGATCGGCCTATTCACTTGAAGTGCGCCAATATGGAAAGGCGTTCGTATTTCACATGAAAATATTGCGTCACCGATTTGGGTGAAGATGAAGAAAATTATGATGGAACACTTCCATTCATTACGATTTTTTAGTCAATATAACTTGTTTTGCCTCTTGAGGCCTTCTGAATAAATAAGGTCTCAACTTATTATAAAATTATTGGTGTTTTACTTCGTATTTTCCGACTTTTATTGGAATTTGCCATATGGTTTATAAACAGCCACTGTTTTGGAAGAGCCAAAAATCACGTCTTTAGAAAATTGGCAGTAGGGAGTTAAATTTTAATCAAAAGACTAATCTGTCTGCATAAAAAAGTTCTGTTGTATGTTCACCTTTCCAACGGTAACTTGGATTATTCGATGTATTTATTCTGTGAAAAGTTAGATCCCAAAAACAAAACACGGTTGACAACCCAGCCCTCTCCCCTATATCTGTGTAAACTATATATGATGTTGTATAACCTTCATTAATGGGTAAAATGCGCTGCATGCTGCATACTTAAAGAGAACTTTAATACAAATGTTCCCGCCATCTAAAGAGCGGGCTCGATTTAATGTCAAATAAAATTGGCCGTGTGTGAATAGTGGGGTTTGCAGGTATATTGCAACTGTTCTCAACGACTTTCCCAGAATAGTTAAGCAAATGACAGAGATACCGGAAATTGAAAAAATGAACTTTTTAAATGAAAAAGAGTTGATTGTGTCGTGGATACACCCGTAGGTTTTGACGTGATAGCGTTTTTGTATCCTTGTCCCCATCCTTCCTTTGTTTCCAAACTTATCAGCATCCTTCCGTTATTCTTTTATGTGTCCTTATAATTTTCCTACCTCATGTCCAAACTATTGTTTTAATCCATGTTAAAATTCTCACTTAATCCTTGTCCGAATCCCTGTCCTAGTTTGGAAAGATGTGTTTTAGGTGTCTCGAAATCTTTGTCCTAATCCATATCCTATAAAATACATTTGCACGTTTTTTGCTTTGCTCAACTTCTTTACCCAGCGGGCTTAAGAGCGCTCTTTAAAGATTTTACGAGCGCTCCTTATGCAATACAAAGGGCTCCGTCTATATTCCCATCTACGTACATTGTAATTTTAACATAACCTGTCATTGGAAGGGAGCACTACTGCTCCATTGGTGCTTCAAATTACAGTGAAAGTATAGCACTCAATACCATGCTCCGTTTGTGCTCCGAACTACAGTGAAAAGTTCGTTAAATGCTCTCGTTATATAGTGCTCTTTGAGCGCTCTTGTTGGAAGCACTCCGACTTCAGCCCGTTGGGTAATTATACAATAGAATGATTTTGGAAAATTTCAGAAAAAAAGATCACATAGTTTTAGGCACAACATAGAAAACTCACTTTCTTTGCAGAAGATCGTTTTGCTTTTTTTGTTTAAATACAGAATATTTAAATAAAAGTAAGACCTTATTGCACATCTGCAGAGAAACACCTTTCTATTGATACCCCATTTATAAAAATCACATTTGCGGTATAGATTTGATGGTCATCACAAAAAAAAAAAGATAGATTGTTTCCCCCAGAGACAATGATCCTCAATTTGTGTCGCAGTGTAATTTTTGCACTGCGTGCACTCGGTGAGCTCGCTATGGTTTCCCGTTGCCATTACTTCATTGTCGTTCTATGGTTTGATATTTTATTTCATATCCAAACTCAAGTATTTTTCGACACTAAAGAAAAGTTTTCAATATTTGTTGAATGTGTTTCATAGAACATTTTTGAAGCGAAGCTTTTTACGCCTCGTTCTGTGATTTGCTAGAGTGAAATCAGAAAAAACGACACTTTTTTCGGACACCTTTTTTCTTAGAATTGATATTGTTTTTGCTTGCATCAATTGAACCAGAAAATGTTAAATTAAAAATAATTTCTTGCCCGCTGCAGGAATTGAACCCACAACTCACAGTTTTATCGTTTTTTGGTACTATCCTCTAACCACTACGCTAAAACCCTTTCTTTCATAATTTTGTTGATTCAGTGATAAACATTAGCTAAAGCTATGTTTCAGCAGATCACTATAATCTATTACTTTAAGATTAAGAAAGGATTGTGTGTTGGCTATTCTAGGACTGTGTATTGGCTAGCCAACCGACAAAAGTAGCAAACAAAACGAACTAGAGCAAAGATAACTAAATTTACCAAGCTATGGTTTGAATCTTCGGTTTGTCCATGCGAACTAAAAGACCTAACGAACTAAAAGAACGAACGAACTAAAAGAAATATTCACTAAGGATTGTGTATTAGATGTTGTTTCTACTTCCTACTAAAGGTCGTTATAAATATCGTTAAAAATAAACAACCTGTAAGTTGATTAAATTGTAACAAAATTAATGATTTTTGTATATTTATTCCCTACAACTGAACAGGGTGCTTTAAGGGAGGGCCGAAGAGGGTTAATAAATATGATATATATACTTTGTTATTTTAAAGTTTTGAATTTAAAAATTATTTTAATCGAAAAAACGCTATTAAATTATCAAATCTATGCATTTGCGAAAATGCTTCGCTTCTCTCGTGTGTCCAGTGACGCACCTGTGTTTTTGTTAGACGTCAAGGCTACACCGAAATGCACCAACATAGTGTACATTATTCACATACGGTGAATAGGAGGTTGCTTGCAGCTCTTTACTTAGTCCTTTTTGTACTAATATTGCGCAAGAGGACACCGCTAATTAGTTCCTGGTTCGTTTAAACTAATCCGTAGATTATAACGCATTTCATTTAAGACACATACCGAACTTCACATCAAAGTACTTAATGGCACTTCACCGAACAGCTGAAATACATTAGTTAATCCTTTGCTGTGATTGGCTTGGTTAAGCCAAATAATTAAATTCCAACTTGGCGCGTAAGTGCAACAACTTCTGCTTGTTTCGATCAACCCTTCATCCACACTCGTCATTCGTCAGAGGGAAATCGTAGTAATGAATTCCACTGACAACCATCACTTAATTGAAGACACCAACGCGAAGCATCTAGAGTGGGAACGCATTGCTTAACATCGTGATCGAAATTTGCAATTAAAGATAACTTGTTCACGAGTGCACGAGTTATAAATTCGGAGCCGTTGTGGCTTGCGGAGTTCATCTGCTTATCGCTCAGCTATAACCAATTTTCCGCTAACCGATTTGGCTTGAGTGGAATTTTCAAAACTTAAAACCACCTTCAAGCCGTCAGACATCAGTTGGTGGGGCATTCGCAGAGTAAGAGTGTTGCTCTGACATTTATGCGTTCTGCATAAATGACCACATGTGGCATCCGACTTTGGAGCCATTAGCGCAGCAAATTGTACTGTTTGTTGCGGTTGTGGCTTCGGTTGTGGCTGCGAGTTGAGTGTGAAAAATGGTTTTTCTAAACTAGTCGTTTACAGTTACGTGGTTGGAATTAAAATTTAGAGGTGCTGCTAAATTTTTATTATTTCCATTGGGGTTTTATTTTTTTTTCATTTATATTTAAAGATTCATATTTTTTTTTTGCCATTTGGCAGTTATTGCAAAAATTTCTTTAATTTCTAAAAAGCTGAAAATGTTGGGATCAAAGTTTGTCTACAAGTAAGTTGAGGCCGTTAAAATTGTGAATTTTAGATTTTTGTTTAAGTTGATTATGGGCAGCACTGACCATTTCGTATGCTAATTGAAGCCATTAAAATGCATAGCAGCTTTAGAATTTGGCGCATTGAGTGCTTTAATTATTTAAAATCTAGATGCTTTTTCCTGCTGAAAATTAAATAAGTTTCATCGTTAGCAATTGTCTCATGTTCTGACTTTGGTCCTTGCTGTTCGGTATGAGTCTCACTTGGGCCATTGTAGAGCCATGCAACGTGTACGTATTAACTGGAATGCAGAATCTGGAGCGCTGTAGCATCGCTTTTCCGCACAAGCTGTGTCTGTCTGACCTGCTGTGACCAGTGAAAGCGGAGCAACCTGGTTGCGCTTTCCGTGACTTTGCATCCGCTTGACGCGCTTCGGTCATTTGGTGGCTTACCGCCTGTCCTGTTTGTGTTTTTAAATGTGTAAGTATGAGTATTTTGATGTGAGAGTGTGTATGTGTGTGTGTGTGTGCTGCAGATTAATTGCTGATGGAGGTGCTGATGACGTTGTTGGCGTTGGTGCTGTTGGGCAGAGGTAAGAAGAGCATTTTTATGCTTGCTGCTTGCCAGGTTCTCGGTTGCATTTTTGTTGTTGCCGGATTTCAAAATTTTTATTGTTGTTTTGTTTTTTTTTTAAGTGTTGCTGCATATCTATGGGGAGAGTTTGTGAGTATGTGTTGGTTGTTGCGACCCTGATGGCTTTTTGCTGGCCTGTACAAAGTGACCTGCTGCTGTTGCTCCTGTTTCTTTTTTTTTTTAATATGACGCTTGTGGTGATGACTGGTGTTGGTGTTTGCGTTGTTGTTTTTATTATTGTTGTTGGCTCTTTTTCTCTGTGTGCAATTAAGTTTGCACGATTGAGTGTGTGTGTGTGTGTGTGCGTGAATTTAAGAGGTCATGGGTCACATATAATGTCACTAAAATACCGTTAAGTTTTTCCTACGTTTGTTTGTAAATGGTTGTTGTATACTTAAACCGGCGTCGTGCTGCTTGTATGGAAGCTAGTGTGTGTATATAAGTGTATGTGTGTGATTAAGCTTTCAACTAAGTGTAGCCTTTATTTAATGATTTTGTCAAGGATTATTTTATTGTTGCTTTTCACGTAACGTGTTTTGTTGTCACCCGTTTAACTGTGGGAAGCCAAATAAATCGCCAACGAAAAAACGAACACCGCTGCGTTGGTTTATGTGTACGTGAAATTTGGCCAGAGCCACATCGAATCATTAATACTCCAGCACAAGCAAACACACACACACATGCATGCACAAACATACTAACATGCTGGCCAAGCGTTAAGAAAACAATTTCAGCCAATCTTCATGACTTTAACCTCGGACATCGGGGCGTATGAGTAATAAAATTATTTATGAATTTTGCCTTGTGAACAAGTTGTTGGCTAACTTAATTATTTATTAACATTGCCGATGTGAATCGTGCTCATTCGCACGTTGCTTTCAGTATTTGTTGTTGCTTTTCATGCAGTTGTTGTTATTGCTGCTTTTGTTGATGTTGTTGTCGCTGTTCTTGCCGCTAAGCAATGTGTCATTGTATCAATTTTTTGTTGTTTTTCTCTTGTTGCTGGTTATAACATTAATAATGAATTATTAAATTATGTCAATCTGTTTTACTTGCACACTCACACGTACAAACCTATATACACACATGCGCACACAAGAACATCTATGCACATGTCGAGTTATGCGGTTTTAAAATATCTGCATATCTGTCCGTGCCTAAGCATATTATTCTCCTCTAGCTATCATTGTGTGTGCTTGTGTGTGTGTATGTGTGTATTTTGACTTTGCCAGCGGCATGTTAAAGTTTATTTAAATATTATGAAACATTCTAAATAATTGATTTCGAGTGGCTGGCTGTTGTTTAATTAACTGTAAATTTTCCAAGTTGTTTTCGTTTAATTAATTTATTTTGTGGCAAAGCTAAAATTGTGGCTAATACCAAAAATAGCGGTTAACTTGAGTATTAGTTGATAAATTGGTCAGAATACGACATATTAAACTCGATAAATTAACTCCATTCACTGCAATTAAGTACATTAAAAGTCACGGATGTGTGGCTTCAAAGCTTTACAAAGGAAGTTAATGGAGGGTATACATTTAGGGAGAGTATGTTAGAGAGAAAGAGATGGAGAGTGTTCAGGAATTCTGTCTTCATTATATGCAATTGATGTGAATTCACCCATAGTTATGGTAATAAAATAATTATAACTATAAATTATCTATCAACAGGCCCTTTATAAGGGTCCCAAAATAAGGATATTGGTCGATCGAAAGAAGTTTTAGTGAATACTTTTTTAATGAATTCAATTCATAAGTAGCCCTAGTCTCTCTGTGAAATATTTTAGTGTGTACTTTTTTAATGAATTCAATTCATATCCAACCCAAGGCTCTCTGTGAAATGTTAAGTGTATCAGAGAGCAGGACAGTTATGCTTGTAAATAATTTAAATTCGTTTGAAAAAAGTATATTTGCAGTATTGTAAAATCGTTCCAATTAAGATAGTCTTTTTACATTAGTGCCAATGTTCAATCTGTAGTAAAGATTTCAAAATTTAACCTCATTTTTTGTCTAATCTTTTGGTCAGGGCATCAATCGCCGGTGTGCATGGTTTGAACAAAAAATTTATCTACGCGGAATTGAAATATAACTATGTCTTATATTATTATATCGTTACTTGTTTATTTCAATTTAATTTCAAGTTTATAAAAAATAAGTTATCTTTAAGCACCATAATAAGAATTCCTCCTTTAAGTACAAGATGACTTATATTCTGTAAATCAATATGGCACTTTACAATTCCTGGTTGTTGTTGTGTTGGACTCAATACGTAGTCCTGTCCAGGTAAATGGATGTATGTCAGTCAAATTGGAGCAATAATGTCGGCACCACAATCGAGAACGGCAATTAACACAGACGATACGGGGCTAAATTAAGAAGTAGGAGTGTCAGAGCAACGCAAGACGTGGTGAGGACTTAGGAAAAGGAACGTCCGTTCAAGCAACACAACGCTTGGTTAAGACTTAGGAAAAGGCACAACACAACGTTAGGCAAAAACTAAGAAAACTGACTTCGGTTCAAACAACACAACGTTAAGCAAAGTCTAAGGAAAGGAACAAAAGGCTAGGCAAAAACTTATGAAAGTAACGTTGGGTCAAGCAACACAATGTTAGGATAGGAATTAGGAGTTATAAAAGATGACTTACCAAGTTTACTGTAGCAAAAGTGTCGATCTTCGAAAGAAGTAAAAGTTTCAGTAATGGGTTAAGTCGTGCTGGAGATTTTGAAATAAACAACTTTTTTTTTTATTAGCAATTCAAACTATTTTTTTTTAAAAAAAAATTTACTTATTTTTTTTAGCTTTATTTACGTTACCCTTATGTTGAAGTTCTAGGTTCAATAAAAACATAATTGAAAATATTCGAAGGTGACCTCTGGGAACAATGATACCTAAAAAAATTTTACTATTTGTAACGTGCAAAATATCCATTGTAAGTTGCAATGCCATGAAAAAAGATTTTTCTAAAATCTGAAAACCTGAACTTTTTGTTAAGGAATGACATTGACCAGCTTTGAGCCCCATCTATTAAAAATGCTTTGTTAAATAATCTGAAATGTTTCATCAAAATTGGATTTATATCTTTTTTTTTTTTGCATAAAGGGGCCTCCAAAAATGGTTCATGGCCTGCATATCTTCTTACTTTATAATATTATTAGTTATCTAAGAGTCTACTCATGGTCTTTTGGCTATCGAAGAGCTTGGTAACCTCTAAACCAATTTTGATAGGTCTGTCACTATTCACGTGCTATTGAAAACGTCAAATTAAGAGCACATACTTTTGTTCAGTCTTGTGTTTTTGCTAATCTTTTCAAATTTATTTCTTTAAGTCCTTCTTATGTTAGAAAATGAGTATAACAGTATAACAATATAATAGTATAACAGTGAAACAGCATAACAATATAACAGTATAACAGTTTAACAGTATAAAAATATAACAGTATAACACTATAACAGTATAACAGTGTAAAAGTATGACAGTATAACAGTATAACACTATAGCAGTATAACAGTGTAAAAGTATGACAGTATATCATTACAACAGTATAACAGTATAGCACTATAACAGAAAACAAGAGCTAACAACGATCTTTGTCGTGGGAGAAACTCTCCACACAACATTGAGATATCTGCAGCTATGCAATCTTTTTAGACCCCAACCGTTAACTAACGTTCAGGGGATGTACCTTATAAATGCGATAGCACTGTGTTTATTCTGAAGATGTATGAAAGATAATTAGAGGGTGGAAAGATGGAGAGCGTCGGTATACGGCTCAAAACTGCCGGAGAACACGCTCGGAGGGAGATTATTCCACAATTTTTAATCTCGGTACCACAACAACACAAGAACTAACAATCTCGGTAATACGAGACTCTAGTGGTCATCAAGGCAATGGTATAGGGTGGATTTAGTGAGCTGCCCTAGTGGACATGGCAAATATATGACCAGCTGGCGTCAAGTAATTTATCTTCCTTGAACATTTCCCTTGGAAGTACCTATATAAAAGGCTAAGGGCTATGTTATGTAGGCGGTTATGGGTACACTAAGGAGAAAAAGGTTAAATTTATCCAAAAACTTTTTTAATTTATCTAAAAAGCGAGTCAATTTTGCACCAATAACGCATTTGCTTGAATCGACTACGTAAATATTTAAAATTTATTTAAATACTTTTGTAATTTAATAAAATATTAAAATATTTAAAATAAAATTAATAAAAAATATATAAAACTATCGCATTTAAAGAAAATTTATATAAATATATTGGAATTAAAAAACAAAATATTTGAATATTCCCCACGAGCTGCGTCCATCAAATGCCATTTTTACTTTTTTCGTTCTCTAATTTATATTACTTTTGACAGTTGTTGCAGTATAAATTAGAGAAAGAAAAATTAAAAAATAAAATAAACATAAAAATATGCAGGAAAATGACAACCGGTGCAAGACATTCGTGAGAAAATGTCCGGTTGTTACTCTAACCTTACAAAAATTCATTTTGCGATCATCAATCGCACTCACAAAGAATCTTGGCCAAACATGCGGCTATATTACCCTTGCAACAATAACTAAATGAGAATTATAAGAACTAAGGTTGCAATTGCAAGAAATAAACTGCAGGAACAGAGTGCGATGCTGTTGCCGGAATATGTGTGTACGTGTGCGATGCTGTTGCTGCTTGCTTGTATGGAATATGTGTTTACGTGTGTGGTATAAATAAAATTCAAATACGGGAAAAAAACGAGTTGTAAGGAAAACATTTGATTTATCCACGTAAATATTTAAATAAAATTTATACTCAGGCGTGGATAATGCTAATATGCGTTCCCTTAGTGTACGTCACAAGAATGATAGAAACAAGATTACGCGTTCCACAGTCTCGTTATCTAATGCTCTCTTTCTCATTTCATCTGTTTGACAAAAACATATGCAAATGTGCGATCGCTTAGGCATATTGACGAAATTGAAAATAAATTTTTTCGGAAAAGTAAAGGAAAAATATCTACTCTTCTGTATACATAAAAATATTAATATTTTCGTATACGAAAAAATATGAATTTTTTAAACTTTCAAGATTTTTATCTCCTAAACCATTCGAGACAGACAAAATTTTATTATACTTATAGGCTTAGAAGGTTCATATACATATTATAAAAATAAGACAAAAAAAAATTTGGGCGTGGGACCCAAAGTAAAATTATTCCGAAGCCTGACAATATCGCTTGTGACGTCATGCTCTCTCATTTGCTGAACGCGTAATCTTGTTTCTATCATTTTTGGGTACGCATTGTTGTTGTTTGAATGTAAGTTAAAAATTTAAGAGCCAGATCGAGAGAGTAAATTTTTCCCACCACCAGCGTTGCCATTGTGACGTTAAATACGTCATTTTGACGTATTTTAAGGACATATGACGATTGACGTATTTTGAGGCATATATGACGTATTTAATAGACACAATAATTTTCATTATATCAAAAAGTTTTAAAGGTAGAATGTGAACATGTGAGCATTGATATATGATAAGGAACACTCCTTGCATAGAAAACATGCAACACTGCCTACATAAGTGATAATATTATCGACTTTATTGTCATCGCAAGTGTCTGTTAGCGGCGTCTTATTTTTTAATATATTCAAAGAGCATGCAGCTTGCAGCCAAATAAAACAAATGGAGTGCTATTTTCAGCTTCAATATTTAACTAGCGTTTTTTTTTATTGAAATGAGTTATTTAAAATCTGAAAATTACGATTTTGAACCACAGTTTTCTGGCAACACTGCCCACCACGGTCACCAAATGATTCCAGAAAAATATGAAATCATGGCATCAAAACAGTGTTGGGTTGTGAAATTATTCACAACACATGTGTTTTTACATGAAAATAGAACACTTTTAGTATGAAATGTATCAATTTTGTTTTTATTTCCTTTTTAATGTTACATTTGTAAATTCTTCTTATTTAATTTTTGTAATTCTAATTAACTATTTAACGTAAAAATAAAATTTGTAATATTAATTACTTTACTGCCAAGGATACGGGGTTGAGAATAAAAAAAAAAACAGAACTGAGACATGATAAGTGACTTTTAATAAAAAAAATGTTTTCATCAATTTTTACCTCAGAAACATTAGAGATGGGTCTAATATGACCCAAACGCCGTACGCGGCTAAAGGTAAAAAAAAATAAAAAAATAAATAAAAAGAAGTCATGTTTGATTAATATATATATTCAAAAGCTTAATTTAAATTTTTAGCGGAAAATATGAAGAGGGTCATATACAACCCAAGACTGATAGAGGGTTAAATAAGTAAAAACTCAGAAAAAAGACATCACTTAATACTATTTTTCAAAGATCTCAGTTTAAGATCTATTTGAGAAGAAGTAGAGGTTGGTTACGGATGACCCATTGATTGCACAGGGTTAAGGATGAAAAAAAAAATCAGTTAACAGACATCATTTAATACTATTTTTCCAAAGATCTCAGTTTAAGATCTACTTGAGAAGAACTAGAGGTTGGTTACAGATGACCCATTGATTGCGCAGGGTTAAGGATGAAAAAAAATCAGTAAACAGACATCATTTAATGCTATTTTTCAACAAAAAAATTTTAATGTTTGCCTAAAAAAAAAATTGAGGTGAGTCATATATGATCCAATGGTAGAACAGGGTAAAGGATATCATAAATAAAAACTTACATGATTTGAAGCTGTTTACCCAATGATATAATTTTGGCCGCTTAAATAGATCAAATATGAGTTATACCAGTTTTTTAAAGGGCTGTAGATAGGATGGTGCTTTATTGCCGTATAAAGAATTAAGTTCTTGTCTTCTTGTAATCCACTTCGAAAGTTATAAAAAATAGTCGCACAAAAATGTTCACGAATTTAATTGCATATTTTGCCCGAGATGAATTCTTCAATATACTTTAAGCAACACAAATCGTGCTCAAATGGCTTAGTATTCAGAAGGTTATGTTCAACAATGTCAATTTTCCAATGGAAACCCAGATGGTAAGTGTCGCCACTTACTGATACCAATGCCAGAAATATAAATGTCAACCCTCGAATATTTCCTTAAAAACTATATTTTTTATGGAATAAGTATGAAAAAATGCAATAAATCTTGCGTATTTGGACAAAAGGAAATAAATAGGTACAATGGTTCATAAGAGCGAACTTCAGTTGTATGTGGAAAAATTCTAAGCGAGTTATAAGCAGAAAATTTCAAAAAAATCGTAGTATGATGAGCGATAACTCAATAATTTCTGGACTCATATAAAAGTTTTGGGTGCCGTTGGATTGCTCAATTAGGTCCATTGTAAAGTGTGATTGATTTAGAGATCCTTTTTGAAAAAAAAAAACTTTTTAACTGTGCAAAACCCAAAAGAAAATGTAGTTTAGATTAAGGGCTTCAATTTCAGTCATGGCATATAATGAGCATTCTTTTCACTTATGTTCTGGCAGGCCTTCTTTTTAAGGACATATTGACCATAAATCATATCATCACAAACACGATAATTTCGGGGCATCATCGTTGAACAAAATTTTAGTTAAAAAAGGAAATCTTCTTTAAGCTTTTCAAGAAGAATTTTTAGACACTGTGCCAGGTTAACTCTTTGCTTGATGCAATGTCAAAGAATAGTAAACAAAAATAGCATGAGAGCTTGAACAGTTTGACAGTTGACAATGAGACAGTTTGAGGTTTCTTCTGTAAAAGTACCTCCAAATGAATCTCAATTATTTTGGAGAAAATACTTCAACTTGAACCTATGACTGTGGATATTACATCACGAGAATGTGTTGCCTTGAAATCACCAAAATAAAATATTTATTCTATTTCTGCCATCATACGTGAATATTTCAAAATGACTTTCAACTTGGGTATTTGCGAATGACAGAAGAAATGTTGGTAAGATACTCCAAATGGTAGTTTATAATCAAAATTTCACCAGCATTCATATCGCGCACTTGTCCAAAACATAGCTTAATGAATAGATGTGCAAAATTCATGAAATCCATTAATTTTCGAATCAAACCAAACTTTGCTATAAAAAAAAGAGAAAAAGCAAAAAAATAAAAGAGAACTCACAGATAATGTAGCAGCGAACAGCTTGAATTTTTTGCAAAACCTCGTATCTAGATACTTTTTGCCACAGCGCACCGTTACGACGTTCGAATCAAACAATAACAAAAACAATGCAGAACAAAAGCATTTTCCGTAAAAACAACAACAGCATAACTCATGGTGCGCTCAAGTCAAAACAGCGCAATAGTTTTTCAACGGGCCACACTGGCTATGTTGTCCAGGGTTTCTAACTTTGGCAGACGCTGCTCTGCGCTTGTTTACAAACTGGAGTTTATTTTACGATGTTTGAATGTGCTGCGGATAAAGTGAATTTTCCTTCTTTTTTTTGGCTTTTGTTTTTGTTGTTTTTTCTTGTTGCACAGCAATCAGTGTTGGTCGGGAACAGCGGATTGAACGCTGCAGCGGAAAATGTAACATCTACGGGCAACATAATCAAAACGACAATCATGTAACAGAGAAATAAAGAAAAGAAAAGAAAAGAAAAGAAAAGAAAAAAACAGAGAAAAATGTTCGAATAACGACTATTTTAAGCTACAAAAGCTTTTTGCTAAATTAAATATTTATGAAGGGATGTATGGGGACACTTATAGACGTGAAGTTTTGTGCACGCAAATAACTGTTAAAGTTTTCCACAGAACTGTCGTTAAAATTGTCCGCACGTCAGAAAGGTAATAGTTGTAAATAGTTGCGGCATAAAAACAGAGAAAATAATAATAATCACACACTCACACACACACACACACAAGTTATGCATGCAGTTAAAACTCTAATTTGTGATTCTTGACATCCGGCGGAAGGGAAATTGTAATAGTAACAACAGCTTCATAAAGACTACAATTCGAATGCAGTACAAATAAGAAACTCAATAACAGCACAAATAGAAGCCAACCGCAACGTGTTGCCACCTGGTTTTCCTTGGTCTTTGGCACTTTATGTTTCTACAACTTTACTGAGGCGCTGTTTTTGTAGACTCAAAATGATGTCCTTTCGTGTGCTTCCAACTAAATCACATCCTTCCGCACAGCTACCTAAACATGTGTGACTGAAATAAAATACCCACAATAAATACAAAACAGCACACAAACAAACAAATAAAAACACACACAGACACACACACAGGTACACCATTGCGGCCACAGTCTTGTTGGCTGCCATTTTATTTCGCTGCTCAACCGCTTCTTCATACGCGAAAAGTACTCGAACTACAAAAACACGCTTCTCAACTAAAGGCAATCATGTTATTTTCTACCAAGTCAAATTTATTGACTCACATTTTGGTGTTTTTCGTTTTTATTTTTCATATACAATAGTTTTTATTGGCCTCCATGTTTTTGTACTCCATTCCAACCATGTTGTTGCACATTCTCTTGTTTTGTTTTTTATATGTATCCATTACTTAATTTTCCTAGCAGGTAGCTTTTTATAAAATTGCTTTTGTTTTACTTTCTTGTTATGTATTGTTTTTTTTTTTCAGTGCATGCATGAATTTTTTAACACATGAGCTGCATATCGAAGTAAGGAAACCTGCAGACAAGCCCTTAAAATTGTTTATGCATTACATTGATTTATGTCGATTTTTGAATTTTCAACCGAATAACTTGGTTTTTTGCGCCCCCCGAGCACCAAGGCAGAACTATTTTAATCAAGCTTTTGAAGGTTTGTTTGTTTTGTTTTCTTTTTTTAAGAAGTTTTCAAGTTATGAGAAATCGATTTATCATTTTATCGAGGTCGTTTCTGCAGCGTTTTTCACTTTGAAGTTTATTAAAAGAGGGAAAGGCAATGCATAAATAATTCAAAATTTATCACTATATTCTTCGCTTTTAAATTTTTGAAGACATTTTCTGCGCTCCTTTGCTGAGGGTGCTAAATTAAAGCTTTCATCCGGATGCGTGATGGTTACAATGAAATAATTTTAAATATCATGTGGGTCTTGGGGCCCTCGACAGAAATTGAACTTCATAGAAAATTTAAATTTTTTAATTTCTGTTTTTCAATATAAAGGATGTGTCATCGGTTGGTTCCATTTTAAATCACATGTTATTTTGAGACTGACAGCAATTTCACGCTCAAAAAAGTAGCAGCAGCAAAGTATCACAGCTCCGCGGTACGAAATAGATCAAGGACATGCAAATGACCACCCTCTTTGGTATCGCTTTGGAGAAGCTGGAAAATCCCGTTGATTTTATAGTACTTTACAAACAGTATTGCAAATAAAACGCAAAATTGAGTTGACAGGCAGCCATTTGAATCGTGTTAACCTTCATAATTAATCGGAAGGGATAATCTTTCTAACAAAAAACCAATTACTGAAATGCATCGTTTTTTATAGTAGTTCTAAAAAGAAACCAACTGATGGCCCACCCTTAATGAGATTTTTCGTAAGTTTTTTATACTTGGTTTTCTATGTTATTACTTTGGCAAACGAAATAAAAAATATGTGTCCTGAAAATGCAGGCATTTTTTTCTTAATTTAAAGGTTATGTTGTCTGTATTAATAATTTTCTAAATATGTTACAATTTTTTCGAAATCTTTCATCTCGATTTTAGTAAGACTTACAAATATAGGAGGCTATGTTCTGTTTGTGAGTCTCGATTGCTGGGTTCCATATAAGGAAACCCTTATCTCTTCAAATATGGATTTTTTTCTTAATTTTTTAAAGGTTATAACGTCACGGTTTTTACGTCATATAACAATTGATGTCCTAAGCACTAGATTAGATAAATATTGTGGTGAATCTGCTCCGTCGTATTCAACCGTATGATATTGGATTGCAAAGTTCAACAGGTCGAATCAAAAACAGTGGTCACTCCAGAATGTATTGAAAAAAATCCATGATTTCGTATTGAACACTTCGAAAGTGAAAGTGCATGAAAACATCCTATATCAAGTGGGTCGGTGGTTTCAATTTTACATGAACATTGGGTATGAGAAAGTTGAACGCAATTAAATATGAACATGTCACACTTCCTAACAATGTTTGGACATGTTTAAACAAAAGCCGACTGAATTTTTGCATAAAATAGTGACGATGGATGAAACATGGATCCTGTTAAATCACTATCTAACACAATCGAAGGAATCAGCAAAAGAGTGGATAGGTAAATTATTGGACCGATTGAAGAACGAAATCGCAAAAAAACGGCCCCATTCATCGAAGAAAAAAAAAATCATCTTTTTGCAAGACAATGCTCCAGCTCACAAATCGATCAAAACCATGGCCAAATTGCCATCTTGAAAGCCCTAGTATAAATACCTAAACGGTGATTTTTTAGCCTTTTGGTTTTTGAAGTTATTTTTTTTACACTTCACGTCTGATTCACCCAAATTGTGTAAAAAATGTGTTTGGCAAGTTGCGTCCATTTTATGATTGTCATAATCGACCCACCGACACACAGGTGCCCAAATTTCAGCAACAGTTTTACTCTATTGGATATCAATCCACCAACCCGTATGGGTAGAGTGCGTATAGGAGAAGTGAATAGGAGAATATAGCTCCATTATACACCAGTGTTAATGAAGATCGTGATATGTCCATCCGTTGCCAATCCTAGCATTGGGGCTGTGTTAATCGAACACCTGGAAAAATTGAAGCCTGGTGACTTGCCAAAGCAACGACTTTTCTGTGAATGGGCCTAAGATCCGCTTTTTTTATCGAACAATTATCTTCAGCGATAAGGCTCACTTCTGGCTCAATGAGTACGTGAATAAACAGAATAGCCCAATTTTGTCCGAAGAACAGCCAGAGGTAGTTCAAGCGCTGCCAATGCACCCCAAAAAATGCACTGTTTGGGGGGAAACGTTCTTTTTCAGAGGTAATGATGGCCGTGACGTTATGGTCAATGGAGCTAGGCATAGTTTAATGATTACGGACTTTTTATTTTACCCAAAATGGAAGAATTGGACTTGGTTAACATGTGGTTTTGACACTAACTGCCACCATACAAAAAAAATATCGGGTCCTCCGGGACCATTTTTTTTTACAGGTCTAGTGTATTTTGGTATCAGGAAATCCGAACAAAATATCAGAAAATGATTTTTTTTATATATCTGTGAAATTTCGAAATATTTTATTGAGGCACAACATATGTACGTATGCTGTGCCTTGTTTGTATATTTGTGCAATTTTTTTTATGCTAAATCGACTCGGGTGATGATGCTTATCAAGAATATATATACTTTTCTATACCTACCACGCTTCCTTATGGGAGTTATAAACGGAGTGACAAAATTAATATACCCCAGTAAAAGGGTTTATTTTTATTGGTGAGGGTATACAAATTATGCGCGAAAGATAGGTTTAGGTATGCCGACCATGCGGAATTGAACTACGTTTACAGATTTGCATTTCGAGGTACTAATTTTAAACCATGAACTATAATGTGTAATCAAATACTGAGGCACACCGTATGTATGGCACATACGGTGTGCCTCAGAGCCTACATAAACATTTTATTGAGACACACCGTATGTGCCTCATGGCAGTTAACGTGTTAACAGAATGGTGCCATATGCAACACTGCACGCGATAATAAGAGGCGAGTTTGGGAAACAATAAATCTCTCGTTTTGGCGCAGTCCATTGGCCGCCAAGATCGTGTGATTTGACCACACTAAACCATTTTTGTGGAGGTACGTCAAGTCTCTCGTCTTAAGAGTCAAGCCAACCACGATTGCTGTCTTGGAAGTCTTTGAACGTGTCATTGGTGTGATAACGGCTGAGATGTTGGAAAAAGTGATCGAAAATTTGACTTTCAGAATGAACACCTAAATTGGAGCCGTGGGCAACATTTGCATAAAATAATATTTAAAAAGTGAATGGTAGGCATTGATTTCTATAGATCAAAGAACCAAATAAATATTTTGTTCATTTTTGCAAATATCCTGTGTTTTCTTTAATTTTCAGAAACCAAATGCTTAAAAAATCACCCTTTATATACATATATTAAGATATAAGATATAAGATA
Organism: Pherbina coryleti; assembly: GCA_943735915.1. Taxonomy (NCBI): domain Eukaryota; kingdom Metazoa; phylum Arthropoda; class Insecta; order Diptera; family Sciomyzidae; genus Pherbina; species Pherbina coryleti. Next base: position 66,520,267 of record OX030952.1, read on the forward strand.
TAAGATATAAGGTGCGTTTCACTCTTTTGCGTTTCACTCTTTTGCGTTTCATTGTGTTTCACACTTGTTTCACATTTCACATTGCTTTTCATGCTTTCTTCACTATTTTCGCTATGTCTTTTATATTTGTACTTATCAAGTATGAAATCGCAATATATCACGTTAACTTCAATCGTGAATAACGTTTTTTTTTTTGGTTTTTTCGTTTTTTTGTTTTTTTTTGTTTTTTTGTGGTAGTCGCCGAAGGTGCACAAATGTGGTTGAAGTGTCAATTAAAAGGAAATACCTTGTAAATGTAAATACCTTGTAATGAAGAGAAAAATTTAATTTTTAAGCAATGGTGGTTAAAATTGCAACATTTTTTCTTAAAATGGTGTTAAGCCATTTTGTTGTAACGGGCTATCAATTTTGCCCTTGGGAAAGTAAAGTTTAAAAAAAAAATACACTGAAAATGTAAATTTTGATAAAATATTTATTTTGTTACAATATCGACTTTGACATTAAACGTGAAATACAATATCATTCAAAGGTAGCTCCAAGGTAGTTTTTGCAGGACTCAATCCTTCTGAGGTAATTTTTGTTGATTTTTGTGCACAGCTCGGGCACTTACACGGCCATGACAAGAGTTTAAGATATTTTCATGCGTCAAATTGCATTATCTCGGAGGCCAATTGACATCGCCAAGTCTCAAAATAAGTCATCCTGGAAAATTCTGTTGCAACAAATCCCTAATTAGTGGCTTGTGACCCCATCTTGTTGAAACTACATATCGTTCAGACCCATATCTTCAATTTCAGGCTAAAAAAATCGGTTGACCTACGGCTATAGCGCTAAAAATTGACTGTAACGGCTACTCCTTGCTCGTTAAAAATAAAGAAAATGCGGACCAATCACAGATAGTCGCTTTTTGCGAATGTAATGGCTCCTTCGTAATCGCTTGGGAGTATTCAGAGCCCCATATACCACAATTTTTCTCATTCACGTATCCACCTAGCGCGAAATGGGTTTCATCACTGAAGAAAATTTGCTTCGAAAAATCAATATTTAACAAAAATCAAGAATTTAAAAATTTTAACGCATGATTAAACGTTCCATATTGTGAAACGGCAAACCTTTAACTACACAAAAATTAGTTTGGATGACATGAACATTTGATAGCTGTCAAATTCCAGAGCTGCACTTTCCGAAACCTGAAATGCATAATCCTTTACCTTTGTATACCACCATGAATTCTGCGTTAGGGATATACTAACAGCCCGATTCTCGTCAGGGATAATCGTCACAATCAATTGATACTGAAAAATTGTGATCAGTTTGATTCGGTCTTTATTGATTCCTATTCAGGTTGGACTGTCACAAGCACAAAGCTTTTAAAATTCACATCATGTTAATCTTTTTGAATCTCTCAGATCCTTTTTATATAGACTTGCTATTCGATTGCCACTGGAAAATAAATTTTGATACATTTTTCTGCAACGATGAGCTGCGGGATTGACCGCGATAACTAAAATTGGCTCATGGAAGACGAAAATTTATTGCCAATACGTCTTTGATAGAAGCCATTAGTATAACAATATGGAGTTGCCAAAAATCTTTAGACGAATGATATGGACGTTCTTTGCTGATTGTATGGTTGAAGTTCATTAAATTCCAACACACTGACTTCGGCAGTGGAAATAAATTTACAAAAATGATTTTGGTTTGCTTTAATGGGCCATTTTCTATCTCGCAGCTGCCTTAGAAATTGTCTTCTCTCAATACGTTTCCTTATTTTTATTAGTTCTGGGCCTACATGAGCAAATATTCCTTTTTAGTTTGATAAGAATGTTTTTTTGTTTTTTATAAAATTTTATTGATATGAATTGTAAGTTTGTCTCTCCATTTGTAACGTCCAAAAATAGATAAGTCCGTCTGCCCGTTTATTCTTCGTCACAATTTAGGTCATTATTTTAAAGCTACCGTAATAAAATTTTGTACATAGTCTTTTTTATGAAGGTGCAGTTAAAAAAAAAGCCAAATCGGATAAAAGCCACGCTTACCTCCCATACAAAGTGACAATATCAGAATGGTAAAATCTTTAAGTCTATCCGTCCATCTCCTGGGTGTCATTTCCCTGACTCCAGACGCGACCAACGCCCTGTCGTAGTAGTTTCAACACCGGTACACACCATACCTAATTACACATACATAATTAAATAAATATATTGTACGGATAGTAACCAATATTGGAACACAACAATACCAATATGAATGATTAGTTGGATCACCATCCACATTTATTGGTGGAAATCGAGGCCCATCTAAAATCTCTGACAATATTTGGGCATTGCCACCATGGTTGCATAACAACGCAACACGCCGACCAACTCTGGTCTGCTCGCGACATTGAGCTACCACAGTCAACACGATACTCCCCGAAGGGCCACCCCTGCGATAGTCTCCTGGGCAAAAGAATTTTACCTCGACATAGCACTCACACCAGAGATCTGCAACAAGTCAATTGAAAATCAAGTAACTTGAAAATAAACAAGTTTTGATTTGACTTGTAGAAACTTAATATGTTTCTACCCTACAAGCCACGACTTGCTTCTGAAAAACGAATCATAAGTCAGACTTGATTCTATTTTGTTTCTACTCTACATTAATTGGTAGAAAAAATCAACCTTTCTACTTTTTAAGTCTGTTTTCAAGTCAATGCGAATGCGCTGCCGCAGAAAACCACTGACGAGCGTCTACTTATACTTTTCTATACAAAGTGACAAAAAAAAAAAAAAAAATAACCGCAGCAACAAAAAAACATACAAACATACTTCAATCCCATGGTATAATAATACAAGGTAACATTGAAAACTGCTTATTTTCTCTTCTACAAGAAAACATCTCCTGTCAAAAACAACTGTTTGTGCAAATGCATCTGCAGCTACTGAAGTTGTTGTTTTTTTCACTTCTACGTTTTCAACATTGTTTGTGTTTTTAATGGCCGATTGTGTGCACTTTCTTTTTGAGTATATTTTTTGACAGGAGATGGTTTCCCAAGCAAAAAGGTGTTAGTGAATTTTTGACAACACCAAGAATAGCTTTCGTTTTGTCAAAAAATTGAGTGTGAAAGAGAGGAGCCGTTGATAGTTGTCAAATTGTGTTATTGTTTTAGTTGCTAGATGATGATGTGTTGTAGTTTTTATAGGTTATTGTGCGAATAAAGTTTAAATAAATATTTAATTCAATTAATTGTGCCGTGTTGTGTTGACAAAAAGTTTTTGCTGTTGTCTTCGCCCGTTTGCCAAGTTCACCATTGAATGGTTTTGTCATTTTATCAAAAACGTGCGCTGGAAGTTGCCATCGAAGCTTTGGCAAGCATGCAAATTGTCTTGTATTCACGTCGACTGCTTCAAGAAAATATCGAATGCCATGAAAGAATGTTCAATACCTCAACTGATAATAGCCATCAAAAGAAGTGGACATGGCATTGAGCTTCGACCGACTGCACGTTAGCTGATTTGTTTTCATTCCAATCCACCATCAGCTGTTTTTGACAGGAGCGGGGCGAAAAAATTTATCATTTTGAGAGAGAAGTGTCAAATTCACTAACACCTTATTATTATTACACCATGGTATTATTAAACCATGCTTCAATCCATGATACTATAAGAAGGTAGGGTAAGGAGCTTTGACAAGACCTACTGCTAATGTCAAAACCGTAAAATACTGTGCTACCATATCTTGAGAAAAAATCCCATGACAAATCTATGTTTCATGGTTTCCGTGGGTTAGCGTTTTATTTAAAATTTATTGCTGAAAATATTGATAATCGAGGAACATTTAAAAAAATAATAATTTATCTTCAACAGTTCCACTGTCTTAAGAAGACTTAAAAAAGTTTTTTTTTTAGATATCGTAGGCACATTAGAATAAAATTTTTAAAGAAGAAATAAAGAATACAAAAAGATAAACAAAAAATGATGGGCAATATTAAATTAGTGAAAATAAAGCTATAAAATAACAAAAAATTCGTTGTTTCAAATATAGACACATTGATTCAAATTTTTCTTATTCACCCTTTATAAAATTCCTTTTCTGTGTGTTTATCCCAAATTTATGAAATATACAGAAAAGTGGCATCGCTAAAATGCTTTTTGACATAAGCAGTAGGTCTTGTTAAAGCTCCTTACCCTACCTTCTTATTGTATCATGCTTCAATCCAATGCTTTAAAGCAGTGTCGACCGCGTAGTACACACGAGTGTGGAGCAACACTTTGTCTTTTTGCGTATACACGAAAGAGTAAATGAGACAAAAGCTGTTGTTGTGGTCGACACTTCTTTAAAGTTAAACTGTTTTCTCAACTCGAGAAACGAAGTTCGCATTGACGGCACGAAGTTAATTCCACGAACTTAGAAAACAGACTTGAAAATAAACGATTTGTAGGCAAAATAATTGCTTATTCCCTACATTTCAAGTTTCTAAATTTCAAGTTTTCTACATGTCAAGTTTCTTCAGTTCAAGTTTTCTACATTTGACGACTTGATTTTTGCTGCCTATGATTCGCGCAAACATGCTGTTTGCCTGCCTCGACTTGCAGGAAGTTAAAAAAATGAAAGGAACTTGAAACAGCAAATGAATCCATTCATACAGATCTCACACACACCGACACATATAGCATATCACACATAACTGTGACGACACTTAAGTTACCACTGAAATTGCCAAATTAACTCTAAGCCACCAATCAACATTCAAAAGCAACCCTAGTCATTTACACCTCTGATACTTCAAATTTACTAAGATTAACTTTTCACCCTTTCGTATGCAATCTGACACTTCAGATAATACCAAAAATAACTGCCACTCTAGGAAATAATTCGTCCCCCTGACTCTCCGAAAGTACTTCAGTCAGTTTTTCGCCCCAGTGTTCCCTTACCCATACTTTGAAACTACTTAGTAAGTTAAGCTATTTCGTCTCTTCACATCTTCTCCACTCGACACTCCAAAAGTACTCTAGCGAACTATTTCGTTCCATCGTGTTTTGGCCGCAACACTCCGAAAGTACTTAAGACCGATATTTCGTTATTTCGCATCCATAGTGATTATAGAGGCCGTTAAATATCTTCTGGTAGCTCTCAATTTTTTTAACTACAGCAATACTCCGATTTGCAGTTATACTGCCTTCCTTATATTCACTAATACATAGGACATGCAAATATGCCAGTGGAATTGTGATCGTGTTTCTCCCAAGGCAAAGACTATCCCCGTGTTAACAAATTTATTTAGGACTATTGCTATTCCTACGTAGGAATAACGCTACCATTGTATGTCAACGGTCCAACCTACTTCCCAGATTGGGCGACCAACTTCAGGATCTGGGTAGTTCCTTCTACATTTGCGTCCGCCATTTCTGTTTTTCGCTTGCTGGCAACAGCGCATACAGCTCGTGATTCCATTGAATTACATTGACGCAGATTGTACGGAGAGTTAAAATTGGTCTTATTAAATTGACAATATACTTATCGCCAATAAAAGTATATTGATATAATCCTATATATTTATATTATATATAAATTACATGTATATATTTTTTTTTTCTTAATGTTTCCAAAGTGTTCTTGAGACTAAATGGTCATAAAATTGATTAGCGTTTGATTTATATAAAATAGAAAGACTTACATTTTATTATCTTTTCAACACCCATTCTATGTCTATCTACGAAAGTCAGTGTTGCCAATTTAATGGACAGATTGTGAGCTATAGGCATTAAATAACAAAACAACAAAAAAAAAACAAAAAAAAAATACAGCGTTTAAGCTTTGAATCGTATTTCACACCATAAACAATTCTTTATTTTTAACATGGCATATTTTGCCAAGGCAAGGCGTTGCGCCTAAATGCATGCCATAGCGTAGCACAAGAAATCGTATTAAAATCATTGTGAAAATTGTAGTTCAGGAATGACGTCATTCATTTATGTGAGGCTTTATGTTGTTGTGTTGACTAAGGTTATATGGACATGTATTTGTGTGTGTGTGTTTGCATGAGTGTGGCTGGGTGGGTGTTCAGGCGTTTATGTATGTTTTTTACCCATAAAATATGCTGCAATTGTGTGCAGTGGGAATATTTTTCTGTCTGCTTTTTTAACTCGCGTTTTCGTTGTTGGAAAACGTTTTTAAAGCAGGTCATAAACGATTTTTTTTTTCCTCTCTACTTTGGTCTTGTTTGAGCAGCTGCTGTGTGGCTCCCCCTAGTTTTCACATAGCTTTTAGTCCATGACTTTGTTGTCGTGGTTGGCTTTCTTCTTTTGAACTTTTGATGCTGCTCACTTGCCTTCGATGGTGATTCCTTTTCTTTTTTTTTTTTTCAACCATCTTATTTATGAATACGAACAATCAAGAAAATTTTTCATAGAATTTGAATGTCAGCAAATTTGATTGAAGACCTTTTTGTACCAAATAAACTGATTGTGAGCCATATTTTACAGTAGATCGAGTTCACGGATAAAAATGGCGGACAAAGTTGAAAAATGTGTTCAAAATGTTAGAATGCCAAAATGTGAATGTCTTTGTTACCAAGAGGAGTATGATTGATGAAAATAATGCAAACATAATATTGAAATATTAAATATCTCACAAATTTAATAATAATTTAAAAGTTTTCTTTTATCTTTTTAGGAAGGCTGATTGCTTGGACTGGATCGGAATTCCTAATTGGTATGAGAGACGAGTAAGTAACAAAATTAATGTGGATATTTTCAAATAAGTGCATTAACTGATAAATATTGAACCCTACAAATAAATTTGAACCAATTAACAGTATTTTAAAAAATTTATTCCACACCATCCTATTCAGTATATAAATATATGTGAAATTTTTGATTTATATGATATTTAACAAAGTATATTGTCTTGCAGTAGGTTTATGTTTTCTTACAAATACGGGTCATCATTCTAGATTCGATTATATGAAAAATTAGAATTTTTTAATACTTCCAAATACTTCTTGTAAAAAAAGGCAACTATGCCTCACAGTGGGAAAGTTTGTACGGAGAGGCGGCGAAAAATCAATAACTTTGAGTCCCGTCAAGGTATCTGATTGAAAATTGGTATACGTGCCAATATACTACGTACCCATTGTTATGTAAAAAAAAATTATTGTTATCCGCCTACTGCTTCATGCACTTCAATTGATGTTTCTATTTTAAAATTTCAATATATAAGGAAATAAGTAGTTTTTTTTTGCCATTTGAAATTGATATGTGAATTGTTGTTATTTTCCACAACACTCACCAAATATAAGGATCTTGTTAAGAAGTCAACAAAGCTAAGTGTTTTTTAGTGTTTTTTTTTTATTAAATTGAAGTATATTCAATGCAAAAGTATCTTATATATATTACGCAAACTCAAATTTTGTCCGGCGTAAGGCTTTTGAAGTACAAGTTCAGTTTTAATAAGGGTAGGGTAATTTCTTAATAAGGGTAATTTCTTGGTAGGGGTAGACCTGTAGCAAAGTGGACTTTTTATTTCTTAAAAATTTATGTTTTTTAAGTTTTAGCTTATTAAATTTTGCATATTACTGCATATATTTGTTGTATATATAGCAGCTGAGAACAACGTAATCAAATGAGAGCAAAACTATTCGCTGTTCACATTTCGCTCTCTTCTGTCTCTTCTTAATAGAGCGTCTGTTAACAACAAAATGAAAGTCAGAAAAATGTAAAGCTTTCGCAAGCTGCTCGCGCTGAACCCTCGCAACCAAGATACATACAGATTTTTTATTACAATTTTCCGCTCACATTTCACTTTATTCTGCCTCTTCTTGATAGAGCGCTTGCAAACAACGACAAAACTCTTAGAATATAAGCTGAATACAATGTTGATGGGTGCAGCAACGCGCACCAGTGGTCGCTAGTAAAGTATATTTATTAGAGTGTGTCGAATTAAAACATGATATTCCTCTAGCTCGTGACAGTTTTTACCAAAATGAATTTCATAAGTCCAAAGGCAATTTGAAAAAAGAATGGCAATTAGCAAACAAAACTACTAATAATTATAAAAAATGTGACTCAGAAATAAACTTGAATATCAATGGTGCTCCTTCTTCTGACGAAAATTTAATAGCGAACTCTTTTAATAATTTTTTCGTATCAATAGCTAAAATTTCTGCTCGTAGCCATACGAGCTCAGAGCTTTACGATATAATATCTGATCCGCATTCAATGCATAGCTTCTTTTTTGAAAGTATTTCTGCAATGGAAATTATTAAACTAATAAATGCTCTCGATAACAGCAATTCTTGTGGTGTTGACAACATTCCTAACGCTCTGCTAAAGAAAGTTGCTTTCAATATATCGGATATATTAACTTATCTCTTTAATTTCAGTATTCAGTCTGGTGACTTTCCACCTGAACTCAAAAGCGCTGTGGTCATTCCCCTCTTTAAAAAAGGGGATACAAGTAATATGCAAAACTACCGACCTATCTCTCTTCTTCCATCCATTGCTAAATTTTTTGAAAAAGCAATGAAAACCCGTATTTTTAATTTTCTTTTTAAGAACTCCTTTCTTAGTCATAGTCAGTTAGGCTTCAGAGAAGGTAAGTCAACGCAGCACGCTCTACTTGACCTTCTAACCTTCGTGAATAAAGCAATAGATGATAAAATGTTGACTGCATCACTTTTTGTAGATATCACTAAAGCGTTCGATATGGTGTATCATTCAATTCTTCTAGATAAGCTGAATTCTATTGGGTTTAGAGGGGCAATTCACAAATGGTTTTCTCAATATCTAAGTAATCCAGTCACTACTAATATAGGTGTTCCACAAGGTTCTATCCTTGGCCCAATTTTGTTTCTCATTTACCTGAATTCCATTTTTTTGCAAAATTGGAGCGGTCGTATTACAGCGTTTGCGGGTGACTTGGGCATATCATATAAGTGATCTTGTATGCTTGAACTTATTGCAATGATAAACGCTGATATAGAATTGCTGAGAAAATGGTTTAGTAGGCATACACTAATTATAAGTAAGAAAACTAAATTGTTGGTTTTTAAACTAGCCTCCCAAGATCTCTCAGAAATATGTTTTAAGTACCACGATCCGTCTTGTAAAAAGTTTGTCCTCTGTTCCAATGATTCAATTTCATATAATCCAGTATGCAACTGCGACATGAATTGCTTTGAAATTGAAATTGTCAATAATTTTAAATATTTAGGCATAATAATAGACAATAAATTGAGTTGCAAAGAATATTCAAACTCTCTAAAGACTTATTTTCAATCTGTTGTAAGAAAATTTTATCGCCTGCGTAACTTATGTTCATTTAAAGTATTAAAAATGATTTACTTTGGTTTGTTTCATTCTAAACTCAGTTATGGTATTTGTTGTTGGGGTGGAGCTTACAATGTCAATTTAAAACCATTGCTAACATTACAAAAATGCATCATTAAACAAATTTATAATGTAAGTCGATTGTCGCCTTCATTTGAACTATTTAAATCAGCTAAAATTTTGCCTATTAAACACTTATTCTATTATAAAGTTTTGGAAGTATTCTCTAAAAAACACAGCAATCTAATTTCTAATACAGTGAGACATTATAATCTTAGGAGAGTGAACTCTGTATTTATTTCACCCTACCGCACCACTGGCTACCGGAATAGCTTTTCAATTGTAGCATGTCGTTTATACAACAAGCTACCTGCTAGTATTAAAGTTATAAACCACATGAAGTCGTTTCTGAGGCACCTGAAGTCCTGGCTTTTTAACTTCAACCTGGATAACATTGATTTACTCCTGCAGACTCTAGTATAGTATCTTCTCCTTTCATAAAATTTTATCATCTCTTTTTTTCCTTCTATTTGTCTCTTCTCTTTACTATTACTCTTATATAACTCCGCACAAATTTAAAATTTATAATTAAATGTAAGCTAATTCTTAACATTAACTCGTGATGGGTAACACAGTAATTTATTTACTCCACCTATCACTACCTTATATCTCACCTTATTATATTTATTGTTATTATTGTTAAACTATTCATAAAACATGTATTATATTAAATAGACATTTAAGAGAAATGTGAATAAATTGAATTGAAAAAAATATATGGACCTAAATTAACACCAAATTCCATCCCTAAATAATGAAATAAGGCGGAAAGACAATGCAGAAAATTTATATACATATATTTTGTTTTTTTGTTAATAAATTCCTGGTTCTCCAAATAGCGGTTTTCTATGAAAATCGTGTGTTTTTGTACTGGATCCCATATTACGGAAAATTTTTTATAAAAAACACCATAGATCTCTATTCACTATTAAAAACAATTTATTGATGCAAATTTTCAGAGAGATCGGACTACGTAAAAAAGTGTCAGCATAGAAATAAAAAACCATTAACACATGCTCCAATAAGTCCCGAGAATAAGTAATAAAAAAACTTTTTTTTGCAAATATTCTTCTTTATTCATCAACATAGGTTCCTTCAAGAGCAATACATTCATTTCACCGCTTTTCTAACTTTTCAATACCGGTTTTGTAGAACGATTTGTGCTTCCCCTCAAAATACGCCTCAGTTTCAGACATCACCCCTTCATTGGAGCCAAATATCCTGCCGGCAAGCATTTTTTTGAGGTCAGTAAAGAGTCAGTACGCGCTGGGGGCCAAATCTGGCGAATACGGTGGATGAGGAAGCAATTCGAAGCCCAATTCGTGGATTTTCGAAATCGTTTTCATCGATTTGTGATAATGTGCATTGTCTTGGTGAAAAAGAATTTTTTTTCTTGAAATGGGGCCGATTCGCGATTTCATCGTTCAAACGCACCAACAACGCTATATAATAATCGCTGTTTATTGTTTTTCCCTTTTCGAGATAGTCGATAAACAAAATTCCATGAGCATGCCAAAATACAGATGCCATAACCTCTCCAGCCGACTGTTGTGTTTTTGGTCGTTTTGGTCGCTGGCTTGTTTTCGGTTAAATAAATTAATTTTTATTCTTTGTAAACAGTGCCAAACAGCTCTCCGAATCATCGACACGTTGTTGTTTTTGGTCCTGTGTGAGAAAACGCGGCACCCATTTGGAAAGAAGCTTTCTCATCGACAAATGTTCCTGTAATATTGTTCCCACACTGCCTTTCGATATATTCAGAGCCTCAGCTAGCGTGCGCACCTTCACTTTACGGTCGGCCAATACCATTTTGTGTACTTTTTTATGTTTTGTGGAACAACTGCTTCATTTGCGCGTCCTGAACTTTCATTATCATTTGTGTCTGTACGACCAAGTTTAAACTCAGCATACCATCGGCAAATGGTTGCTTTTGACGGAGCAGAGTCCGAATAACACTTTCGAACCCATTGCTCAGCTTGGACGGTACCCAGCAGAAAAGTGGACCAAATTTGAAATAGTTTTGAACTAGTTCCAAAAAGGACCAGTACTAGTTCCACTACAATACCCTTTAACATTGAACGAACTGACGCTTTTTGCGGGTTGATGTCATAGGAAAAGACAATTGTCCCCAGAAACACTCCTTTTTCCCTATATTTGAACTAGTTGCATTAGGAACATTTTTAAGCTGGTTGCTTTGGCAGTAGCCTGAAAGTGGTTCTTTTTTAACTAGTTTTAAAGTGAACATATCAAAAGCGTAAGAATTTAGTGCAATGGAAAGGTCCTAAAGATCTCATTTGTACCATATTTTCCATCCACAATCCAGAAAACATTTTTTCTATAAACATTTTTTTTTATTATTTTTTCTTGTGCGCAGCAAATTTTAAAAAGTAGCCAGAACGCGTTTATTTTTGTCAGCAATACTTTTGAAAACAAAAGTAAAGATAACTGTTCTGCCGTCATAAGGAAGAGTGCGGCATCTAGCATGAAAATCAAAATCAGTTTTATTGCGATTTCTTAAACATATTACTTTCATCTTCAAGAAAATAAAATAAAAATTACGAATTTTTTGCTCAATTGCTAAATATTTAAACCTGAAGTGTCATATCTTCACAAATTAAAACAATCATTCAAGTAAAAAAGCGGCATATACACTCTCTGTTCCACAGTTTTTGCATTTTTAATAATATCCGTAAAATATCATTAATGTTGAAATCAAACTTGATATAACTAGCCTGAAGAACCAAATATTTATAACCATCCAAACCCTAGTCAGTGAATTTTTGATAAATTACTGTAAGTCGTTTATCTCAGAATATTGAAATATGTAGATGCCGCGCTCTTCCTTCTGACGGCAGTGTTCTACACCGAACGCCTTTTGTACTTTTTCAGAGCTACTGCGAACTGCGCTAGAAATGAACTAGTTCACTTTTTCAATTGACTCCAAAATAACTGCTGGGTATTTTTCCCCATCAAAAAACAGTGATAACTCAACACACGGAATTGCTTTGAATCCATCATGTGTGTTAAATTTGCTCAATTCTAGCAAAATAATGCTCAAAATGATAAATTTACTCTTGATTGTAAATTGAGAGTCTATTTGTTTGATTTAAGCATAGAATGCTTTAATTTCTTCTCTCCGTGTTCACACAAATTTTCAGGGAGTCCAATGGGTCTGGATAATAACCATGCATAAGTTTATTATTCAGAGCATAATCATATTATTCATGCATGGTTACATGATTTCATTTACTGATGATAGCATTAATAAAGAGAATTGCGTCTAAACCCGTATCTTGTGAAACTCAATTCGTGGTTCCTTTATAATATGAGAAATTGTTTTCCATCCTGACCATTTGATGGCATGTTTGTCCTGACCCTGACCTGCCATTCAAGTAGCTTAACATAAACTGAACCGTTGCGTTGTAAAAAGCAAAGTTCAGGCTTAGCTTTCTACATAGTAATGAATGGTTCACGGTATCGAACTCTTTAGAAAACTGTTAGCATTAAAAATTTAAAAATGATCCCAATGAAAAAACCCGATTATGTACCCCGGATTTCATTTTTTTTTTGTGTGAACTTTAATATCCTTTTGAGTTTAAATCATTAAGGGGGGTATCATATCCTGGGTTAAGGTATCGGTACCGTTGATTTAAAATGCTTATGACGCTTGAAGCTAAAGCTCATATGACTTAATTGAATAAGATACCGGATAAAATATTGTCACTATAAAGTGTAAGGATCGAAAATAATTATCAACGGTCATTTCACGTCCAATTTGATTTCATTTCACTAATCAAATTTAAGAAATTTGTCAATATATCAAAAAACCCTCTAAGGTTTGACTTGTTATTCAAAATCAGCACAGATAACGACTATCACGTCATAGATAAATCCTTTTTCTACGATGAAAAAATTAAAGTTTTTCTTAAAAATAATATTCAACTCTTTAAATAACCCCCCTCGACCATCAAGATTTCATTGCTTGTGGCATACAACGCCTAATTCGCTAGCTGCTCAACTTGGGACGGAAACGAGCAACAGAATACGTACATGTTCGATTACATAAGAGATAAGAATGTAATCCCCGCTGTTGTCGCTTTTGATGTTGTTGTTTGTGTCGCTGTCGCTGTTTCTGTTTCTGCTGCTATTTTGGCCATTTGTATTTAAGCTGCGTTAGGTGCTTAAAATTGACGACGACAACAATGGATAACAACAACAACAAAAACAACAACAACAACAACAACAATAACAAGAATATCAACAAAAAACAAGAAAACAAGAAAAACAATATCAACAGCCGAAACAACAACAAAGCGAAGTGACAACCAAGCGAACCCAGGAGAGGTAAAAATGTTCTTTACTCTTAGGCAGTCAGCAAAGCAAAAACGGACATTAGCCTCAATGAAAGGACGAAAACTGAAAAACGAAGAAAACAACGACAATGAAAATGAGCAAAAAATAACAAATAAATGACAAAAAAAAAAAAAAAAAGAAGAAGGAAAGAAAGTAGAAGCAATGACAACATTTAGATAAGAGACTGAAAACTAAGACAGCATTGATAAAACTTTGAAACTGTACAAAAAATATGGCCGTCCATCTTCCGGCAGCGACTTCGAAAAACAAGACTTTTTCGGTTAAAAAATACAAAAAAAAAAGAAACAGAATTAAGGTGTTAAATCACCATTCGTTGTCGAGGTCCTTGTTGTTGTCGTCAATAATATCCGGATCCGCTTGCTTTGAGCTGTTGTAGTATATGTAGTAAGTATCATGTTGTTGTTGTCGACTGTTGTTGTTGTTTTTGGTGTTGTTGGCGTTGTTGCTTGAGCATGTAATAAGCTTATGGGTCACAACAACTAAAAGTGCTGAGCTACTTTCAATTGGTTTATAACGCCGCTTTCAATATGTGTTGTTGTGTATATGTGTGTTTGTGCGTTTGTGTTTATGTTGTGCCTTTGCTTTATCTCTTTTTAAGGCAATTGTAATTTTTTACTCTTATGTCCTGACTTCCTGCGCATTTTCAGTGCCATCAACACTAAATGTTTAAATTATTCCAAACTATCCACATTTACACGCAATTTAAACCGTCTCTTTTTTTTCTCTTCGATTTTCTTTATACTTTTTCATCAATCCAGCCCACAAAACCCCCACTAAGCACCCCATTATAGTGAAAAAGGGAAGTATTACAGACATCCAAAAATGACTTCAGGATGTTTGTCGGCTAAAAATAATGACATCAACTTGTATGAAGTCCATATCGTCAAGTGTTGTACTTTTTTTTTTTTTTTTTTTTTTTTGATTTGGCAATAAATTTTGGCAGCTAAGCACTTTTTTGTTGTTAGTCTTTTTTTTTCTCTCTGAACTGATTCAGAAACTAGTCTTAAGTTTGTTTTAATGCATTTCTTATGTCTTGAATTTAATTTTTTTTTATTTTTTGCTATTTTATTTCGCTAAATTAAAGTGTGAATTAATGCAGTTTACTGAGTTGGTAACCGTTAAATAAACTAGCTAATTAAAAATCTGTTGAATACATATCTTCCGGTGTCAAGAAAAACAAAGGAACGTATATAATTGCGGATATATTTTGGAGTTCTTCACAAGGTTTTTTCACTAAGTTTAGATAGTTTACATATTTTATGTGTCGAGAAAATTTTCAAATTGTTGTATCCATTGGCTGGTAATGAAATCAAGCAGACTGTGAAGAGACATATTAATAAAAAGAAAAATACTCAAAGAGAAAGTCATGTCAACTAATGTCAAGAGTAGTTCTATAAAGCCTGTTTTTTCGCTACTCCTGACAGTACAACAGAAACGTTTTCCCTACAAAGAGTATTTTTCTTTATAAAGGGTGATCCAAGTAGAGATACTTTTCTCAATAGCCATTTTTTGACAGATCACGTGTGAATCGTGTCATACTATCATGTTATTTTTGTTTAGTATTATTTGGCATTTCATCATGGAAAGACTTACGCCTGAACAGCGTTTACAAATCATTCAGCTTTATTACGAAAATTCACGTTCTGTGAAGAATGTGTTTCGTGCACTTCGCTCAACTTATGGTCAACATAATCGACCTACTGAGCGTACTATTCGCAACACCATCACCCATCTTGAGACCCAGCATTCATTATTGGATAATATTCGACCAAATAGACCACGTCCAGCATCGATCCATATTTCTTCAAAAATGATGCCGGTGGGAACGTCACCGTGAATGGCGACCATTATCGTGCCATGAAACCGACTATTTGATGCCTGAAATTGAAGCTCGTGATCTCGGCGACATTTGGTTTCAACAAGACGGCGCCACTTCCCACACATCGCGTCAATCAATGGATTTATTGAGAGAACACTTCGGTGAGCAGATAATTTCACGTTTTGAGCCGGTCGATTGCCCACAAAGATCGTGTGATATCACACCGTTAGACTTTTTCCTGTGGAGATATGTAAAGTATAAAGTTTATGCGGACAATCCCGCTTCGATTCAGGCCTTTTACCAGTCGAAATGCTCGAACGAGTCATCGAAAATTGGACTCAACATTTGATAGACATTATCTTCAAAAAATAAATGCCAAGGAATGTTCTTTCAAATGATAATAAATATTCCCCATTAAAATTGAATTTTCTGTGTTTTTTTCTTTAAAAAGGTAGGGCACCTCGAAATGGATCACCCTTTATTTGGCGGTATTTTTTACGATGGCTGTCTTTTAAGGCTTGCGCCTCGGCACCTGCAAGCATTGCCAGATGAGTTTTCACAGTTCCATTCGAAAATTCCACATGTGATTTGAATTTTCAGCAAAAAAAAAAAAAAGAAAAAAAAATGGAAATAATACGTGAACATTTTAGGGTGATGATTTTTTACGATTTTCGACTTGGATTGACAAGAAAATAATGCATCGATCAACTTTGTTCGACATTTGGCGATGAAGTACCACACCCAGCAACTGTAAGACATTGATTAAACGCAGTTTGAGCGTGGTCGTTGTTCTCTCCAAGACGGATTTCGTGAATGCCGCCTAAGAACGTGTGTTGTGGCAGAAGACATCGATGGTGTGCACGAACTGTTGGAAGCAGACCGGCATGTCACATACCGTGAGATAAAGTTCCTTGGGCATAAGTGGGACTAACATACATTCGATTTTACATGAGCATTTAGGCTTTAGGAAGATTTATTCCCATTGGATACCTAAAATAACAAAATGTCGAAAAACGAAAAAAATTTCCACCTTTTACAATTTTTGATCCATGGTTGCGAAGCCTTTCCGAATTTTGCCGGATAATTAAAACAAAATTGTAAAAACTGGCAACTTCTTCCAAACACTCGTGACATTTTCATAAATTTAAAGATATTGCTGTTTTTTTTTTTTTTGTTTTTAGCTTTGAACTAAGTCCTTCAGCTGTAGTAACTATTCAGTCAAGTCTGCTTTGGTTCTATATAAGGTTGTAGGATGTTCTAAGCATGGTGAAAAGACGTAGAAATATGTGAATTTGAATCTAAGGCAAGTGTTATGCCTTTATCTCTGTCAATTCAAGTCATAAGGCAATCTCATCCACAAGCTTTTCTACCACCAACTACAACTTCAAGTCGTCAATATTGATGAGTTCTCAATTTCAGTTGGTTAGAAATGAGAAAAGAAATTAAGGAAGTTTAAAGCATAGGACAATGACCTTGCCGAGACTCGAACCGGCCTAGGTCGCCAATCCTTTTTTTATTAAGGATTCGCTAATCACCAATATAAGGTGGATAGCTTTCAGCCATGTGGATATTGGTTCAGCCATGATGGTCAAAAATACATACATTTTGTGAATTTTTTTCTTCAGAAATTCTTTAGTTTACCGGGCTTGGTTGAATCGGGTACCAAATATGAGCGTGGTGGTTATTATTCTTGCGTTTTACATATATTGATAGTGAAACTTGGTGTGTAGGTGCTATGGGTCCAAGTGGCGATCATTATACACATAAATGTTGCCACGTTTTCTTTTACCGCCTATCTTTATATAAAAAATCAAAAAATCATTTTTTGGCGGGACAAAGTTTGTCTGGTCCACTAGTAATTCTATAAAAATGCCCCTAATAAATAGAGAAATAAATTTTGGTCAAATAAATAGACGGAGCACATTGGTTGAAGAGTGGCCGAAATTAATTTTTTTCATGTTCGCCGATTTGGATAATTTTTTGGTATTTTGTTGTCAGATATGTGAATATTATGATTCCTTAATATTAGGCTGTTATATTCATTATTTGTTTGGACAGACATGCTCGAAGTTCATATGTGTTCGCTTGTTTAAAATGGCATGCAAATTCACTGTATATTCAATCTTTTGGTACAGTCACAGTCATATATATAATACTTCTATATTGGCAGCAATCTACATTTTCAATGAATTTCAACTACGAAATCAAAGAGAGATAGCCTACATAAGATTTTGTTGTTAGTATTAGTATATTTGAATATATGAAAATGACTACACTTAACAAAATGTCAAATTGTAACAGGGGCGGTTGTTAAGAAAAATGTGTTCCCCAAGCTTAAAACAAAGCAAAACATACATATTTGTTTGGCACAAATCATAGGTACGCATCATTATAAAACAATTATTACACCAATGCGTGAAATATGATTAAATTTTAAAAAGAAAAATTCAAGCAAGCAAGATTTAAACCATAAAAATTCAAACAACAAAAATTTTAAATAAAATTTTTGACAATAAAAACACCGGTCCTGAATATTTTTATTATGAAATTCAATTTCGGGTACATTCGTTTATATATTTTCTCGCTCATATTACAATATATCTGCACTCTAATGTTGGCGAATGTACCTTGAGTGTACTGCCAATATAGAAGTATTACATTTATGGTCACAGTACTCTTATCATTTGACTTTGTTGTATATTTTCGTAAGTGACAATTGTCATAGATGACATTTGCATTAAAAAAAGTTGGAAAAAGTGGCATATAAAAAATTTCGTAGAACGAAATATAAACAACATCACAATTTCTATGTTAATCAACTTCAGTGTACTGCATCTTTTTAGCCCTGTGGAGCCCTGTTTAACGAAAGATGTCAAGTTACAGCTTGAAGTCTCAGCTAAAAGTAAAAAAAAAAATTCAGCTGCTCCTACTTGCAAGTCAAAAAATTGGAGTACGATAATGATGTTAAAAAATTATTAAAAGACTATGCTTAAATTACTTATTCATGTTTGTTCTATTTGTTTTTTTGTATGGGAGGTGGGCGTAAAAGTAGGCGGATCAGGTATATATTTTTAGGAGCCCATTCTACAATTATAATATATATTTTTTGTGAAAATTGAGTTGATGCAGCAAAAATCAAGGGAGTTATGCCACTTTTTCAATACAAGTTGTATGGGAAGTGGGCGTAAAAGTGGGCGGATATTTTTCAAATTTCACACAAATGATTCTGAGTGTTAAAAAATGATATGTGCTAAAAAACAATGCCGTAGGCCAAAATTTAATTTTCTCTTTGTAAGGGAGGTGGGCGTAAAAGTGGGCGGAACATTTTGATTTTTCCATTTTTTTCTTGATTTAAACAAAAAATGCCTATGTACCAAGTTTCATTGTCCTTCGACAACTTCTTCTATTTTTAGCCGCTCGTTCTATGAACTTCAACCAATGTGCGGAGTGGCAGCAATACAGGAAATTTTTATTATTGTATGTTAGGCTGCGTCAATTTGTATGGAAGTAAAAAAACCGATGTGGCGGCCATGGCGCAGTGGGTTGACTGCACGCAAAGAAATTTTTCGTATACCACAACTGAAAAATTCACCAACTATACTTCGTTTGCGAGTTGTATTTGCCGCAAACGAATATTCATTTGTCATCAACTTAAAAATATATCTTATATATATATACCGCAAGCTATTTTGGTGATTACTATTTATTATATTAATAATCTTTCTCATTATGTCCGTCCATCTTCTTATGGATTGCAATCATCGCACCTCCGCGTTTAAGCAAACTACCAATTTCCTTATAGTAATAATTTGTCCAAAAAGTAACTCTAAACTCTAAGAAGGGAAATATAAACAAAATTTACAGTTGGGAGAAACGAAGTTTTCAATTGCTGCAATTTAAAAATCACTCGCGTTTATGACAAACGAAGTTAATTTCCTGCAACTAAATGACGCGTTTCTCGCAACTGACTATTATTATAACAACTGTTGAAACGTTTGCAAATAACGATTTCAAGCACGACAAACGAAGTTCGTTTCCGGCAAACTGCCGATAAACGTTTGGTTTCTTTGTGTGTGCTTAACCCATTCGCCAGAGAAATCTTTGTTTTTTCAATTGAATTAATTTTTCTGTTCGGTCATCACCTCTCTGCAGACAATGGCTAACCTCAGAGAGTAAATAATTCCATGTAAAGCTTCTTGAGAACTTTCTTAAGTATAGTTCAAGCAAATGGGTACAAACATTTAATAACACGCACAACACAATTTGATCATAAGAAGTTCAGTCAAAGTCATTTCAAGGGCTGAAATGGCCAGATTATTAATTAATATTACTAAACGGTTCTCTAAAAACGGTGGCAAACAAATTCGACGTAAGTTTTTTTATAAAATAATATCTTCGTACATACGTTGCGTTTGAATAAATTCGTTACAGAGGAGTTATGCTATATAAAAAATTGTTTTTGTGTTTGTTTGTCACGGAATCAATAATTCCTTAAGAAAAACAAAGATAACGTTATCGAGACAATACGGAGAAATAATAATAAAATAACCAATATAGAGCATTAAATTCTATAGTCTACTTATTCTTCTTAATATTATTATTTTAAGAAATATTTGCATTGAATAGATTTTGTTAATTAATCTCTTGGTCCTTTACTATATGAGTAAAAATAAAGATTAAAGGCGACGATTTCCTTTTGACTTTCGAAAAAGTCGACTTTTTATTCGACTTTCCGTATCTACGAGTGTTACTACATATGTTTCGGGAATAAATAAAGGTACGATACAATTAGAAGACAGGCCGAATCTAACTCTCAATATAAGACTATCTGCTTATTGTATCATACCATCCATGCATTGTAGGTGTTTTTATACCTTCTATCTACCAACATATGCCACCTAATTTAACGATTTTACCTATTTATTCAACTACGACTTACTTATTCAAAGCTCATATATTTTTTTCTAATATATTTTTCGAGCAATACCAGAAATATTCAATTAACAAAAACATTTTCAAACTCTTCTTAG
Source organism: Pherbina coryleti (assembly GCA_943735915.1). Lineage (NCBI taxonomy): Eukaryota > Metazoa > Arthropoda > Insecta > Diptera > Sciomyzidae > Pherbina > Pherbina coryleti. The sequence continues at coordinate 66,540,861 of OX030952.1, forward strand.
CTGAATATCTTATCTATCACTAATTGCAATAGAAATGACATAGTTGGTTTTTCCAATTCAATCCAAAATAATTGCTGGGATATTTTATAACTTGCTTTTTCGTCAAAATTGTGATGGGTTTCTTAATTATTTTCTGTTTATTCGGTTGTTATTCGATCTTGAAAATACACTTCCATTTGGAGTCGTTGCAATCAATACTTTTAGATGTAATTAAAAATGTCTCTCAGCTACCGTTGTTTTTCCCAACACATCGTAAGTGATGTTCATTTGTGTAGTTACATTTTTTGTTTTCTTTTTTTAATCAAGTGGGGGAGTTTTTCTCATAACATGCATGGTGGCAAATGTGGAAACATTACTCATATTTATCTTCTTGGCGGAGAACTCATGTTTGCAGTTAATTGAAAACGTGATGCTCCGACCGGAAATGGTTTTTTTATTTATTTTACTTTCAATTAATCTTGAATTTCAATCATAAAAATGAAAAATTACTTTAAATAACAATTATAAATCAACAAAACCTCAGGTACAGCTATGGAAAAAGCAATAGCACACTTTGTATACAACGAGTTTATGTTCATTTCATGACAATTTATATCTCCCAATTTAAGCCTCTCTATAATGAAATCGGTTGAAAAAAGAATACCACATTTTGCATTATTCTTTATAATGCTATTTTTCCTCTGAAACAAGTCTTTATGCTATTTGACATTAAATGAAATCTATCTATCTATATAATTATTACGCAAGCGCTTTTTTCGTGATGACCATCAATTCTATATCATAAATGCGATTTTCATAAATGGGGTATCAATAGAAAGGTCTTGCTCTGCAGATGTGCAATAAGGTCTTACTTTTTCTTTAGATTGTGTATTAAAAAAAAGGCAAAAAAATCTTCTGCAAAGAAAGTAGGTTTTCTATGAGATGCTTAAAAGTATGTGATATTTTTTCTGAAATTTTCCAAAATCAGAATTTTGTATAATTAAACCAGTTGAGCAAAGCGAAAAACGTTCAAATAAATGGTATCTTGATGTACCAGCCGCAAACGAGCAAGTTCATGCAAAATCGTTGTTCCAGTAGTCTTTACTGGCATTGCAGCTAACTTGGTTGAACGAGGACGTACCTTGCACAGCCAATTCAAACTTCCTAGACGTCTTCTTGAGATACATCTGTATCAGGCGTTAAGCCTAATATTTCGCACGGAGTGTACAATTAATTTTTGATCAGCTCCTTTTAGGTCATGGATTGTGTATTTTTGCACCAACAGACGAAGTTTGGTTTCAAAATGAATTTGTTGGTAATTGAACCATTATCTTATCTAGAAGTTTTGTATAAAAGCATTAGCACAACCGTTTCAGATGTAGTGGACGCACAAATAAACTTCCCAATGGAGTTCCTTAATAGCACTGAAGTAGGTAAGTGGTCTTCCGCGACATCACTTAACGCTCAAAATAGATGCCATATCTATGCTGATGAGGAATTTTAATACAGCGAAAAGACTTATCAATAGAACCCGACTGCGGTTTTTAATCCTTACAATAATAGTGATGACTGCATTGTACTAACCGGTGCAAGCACTGGTTAGCGAATCCTTCTACCAAAAATTAAGCTCAGGCCTTCAGAAACATTTTTTCCATTTAAAATGCAACTTTTTCAACTTCCGGTCACTGTAATTTGCGATGACTATTAATAAGATCCTAAGACGTCCTAAGTCGTTGAAAAAAGTTGCAATATACTTGCAAGCCTCAGTATTTTTTAAAAATTTTTAGTAAAGAAAAGAATATGCAGCGCATCCTCTTGAACGTTTCACAACATCAAAAAATAGTTAATACAGAAATATATTAAAAAGTGATAATACTTACTTACTTATCTGGCGCTTACAACCGTAAGTCGATTTTGGCCTCGTATAAAAAATTGCGCCAGCCATTTCTGTTTTGCGCTTGCTGGCGCCAGTAGAAAACACCAAACTTGGTCAGGTTATCCAACACCTGATCCTTCCAACAAAGATGTGGGCGTCCTCTTCTGCGTTGACCACCACCGGGTACCGACTCGAATATTTTTTCGCTGGAGCGTCGTTTTCCATTCGCTCAACATGAGCTAGCCAGCGGAGCCGCTCGATTTTAATGCGCTTAACTATGTCGATGTCAGAGTATAGCTCATACAGTTCGTGGTTCCATCGAATTCGGTACTCGCCATTGACGCAGATTGGACCGAAGATCTTACGAAGGATCTTTCTCTCGAAGGCTCCCAGAGTCTTTTCATCAGAACTGCTCAACGTCCAGGTTTGGGCTGCATATAATAGGACGGGCATGGTTAGTGACTTAAGGAGCGTGAGTTTTGTTCGTCAAGAGAGGGCTCTGCTTCTCAAGTCCCTACTCAGCCCAAAGTAACACTTGTTGGCAAGAGTTATCCTTCGTTTTATCTCAATACTGACATCGTTGTAAGAGTTAATGCTGGATCCCAGGTAGACGAAGTCCTTAACAACCTCGAAGGAGATGTTGTCAACAGTGACGTGGTTTCCAAGACGCTGGGGCTGTTTATTTGTTGACACTAGGTATTTCGTCTTATCTGCATTCACTGCAATACCCATTCGACTCGACTCTTTCGCTATCCTGGAGAATGCTGCGCTGACTTCGCGCGCATACGCCAGCAGCATAATAATTTTGTAGAATATCGTGCCACTGCGTCTCAAATCAGCAGCTTGGATGATCTTTTCCATTGTCAGGTTGAAAAAGTTGCACGATAAGGAATCACCTTGTCTGAAACCTCGTTTGGTATCGAATGGAGGAGTGAGATCCTTCCCGATCTTAACTGTGCTGCTGGTATTGCTCGGTGTCATTCTGCAAAGACGGATGAGCTTTGCAGGAATACCAAATTCAGACATGGTGGAGTATAGATGATTCCTTATTGGACTGTCGGCTTTATAATCGACAAAAAGATGGTGTGTGTCGATTTGTTTTTCTAGGGTCTTCTCCAAGATTAGTCGTAGCGTAAATATCTGGTCAATGGTGGATTTACCAGGTCTGAAGCCACACTGATAAGGTCCAATCAGCTGGTTTACGATGGGCTTCAGTCTTTCACATAATACGCTCGACAGGACCTTATATGCGATATTAAGAAGGCTTATCCCACGGTAGTTGGCTCAAATTCTGGGATCACCTTTCTTGTGGATTGGGCAGAGCACACTGAGGTTCCAATCGTTTGGAATGCATTCTTTCGACCATATCCTGCATAGAAGCTCATGTATGCATTTAAATAGAGCTTCGCCTCCATTCTTGAACAGCTCAGCAGGTAAGCCATCGGCTCCTGCGGCTTTGTTGTTTTTAAGCCGAGCTATAGCTTTCAAGACTTCACTATGGTCGGGCAGCGGAACTTCAACGCTGTCGTCCACAATTACGGCTTACGGGATATCATCTCAATTGGCAGCATTGTTGTCGTCGTCACCATTCAAAAGCCTAGAGAAATGTTCCCTCCACATCATCAGTGTACTCTGGATATCTGTCACTAGATTCCCATTTTCATCCCTGCAGGAAGAAGCCCCGGTCTTGAAACCATCGGCTGGGCGTCTTATTTTTTCGAAAAATTTTCGGACCTTATTCCTGTCACCATGCATCTCAATTTTCTCGCACTCACGCATTTCTGCTTCCCTTTTCTTTCGCCTGAAAATGCGTCTCTCTTCCCTCCCCTTCTCTTTGTATCGCTATTTAGCAGCACGCGTTACAACCGACTGCAGGGTGGCTTTGTAGGCGGCGTCTTTTTCTGCAGTGGTGTTGCGACACTCCTGGTCGTGCCACTGGTTTCGGCTAGGGCGGTGATAGCCAATCACCTCTTCGGTAGCCGTACGCATAGAGTGGGAAATATGATTCCACTGCGCGCATATATCGTCGATCGGAGGAGTGCTTTCTTGAAGCAGGAGTGAGAGTCGAGTAGCGAAGTCTTCGGCTGTTTGCTTTGATTGCAGCTTTTCGATGTCTAGCTTTCTCTGTGCTGGATTGCACGCATTCTTGGTTGCGCACAGGCGTGTACGGATCTTGGCTGCGACAAGATAATGATCCGAGTCTATATTGGCACCACGGATCGTGCGTACATCTAAAACACTGGAAGAGTGCCTTCCGTCAATCAAAACGTGATCAATTTGGTTGCGCATCTTTTGATCAGGAGACAGCCAAGTTGCTTTCTGAATATTGAGATGCTTGAATCTAGTGCTACTAACGACCATGTTTCGCGCTGCGGCAAAGTCAATCAGCCTCATTCCGTTATCGGAGGTATTGTCGTGGAGGCTGAACTTTCCGACTGTTGGACCAAATATATTTTCTTTTCCCACCTTGGCGTTGAAGTCACCAAGCACGATTTTTATGTCGTGGCGGGGGCTGCGCTCATAGGCATCTTCAAGGCGCTCGTAGAAGCTGTCTTTGGTCTCATCGTCCTTATCTTCTGTCGGAGCGTGCGCACAAATCAGGTTTATATTGAAGAATCTTGTCTTGACACGGATTATGGCAAGTCGTTCGTTCACAGGTGTGAATCGCAGGACATGATGTCGTAGTCGCTTGCCAACCACGAATCCGCATCCAAATTCGTGCTCCTCCGCATGACCGCTGTAGTAGATATCACAGGATGCTTGCCGGGAGCAACCCTGTCCCTTCTATCGCATTTCTTGGATTGCAGTGATATCAGCTTTGTATCTTTCTAAGATATCTATCAGTTGGATAGAGGCACCATCCCAATCAAGGGTTCGGACATTCCAAGTGCATATCCGCAAATCATTGTCAGTTTTTCGTTTGCGGTAGTCGTCATCAGATTTGGGGATCATTTTTATCTTTATTCTTTTACGTTTCATTGAAATTGTATTTTTACGTGGTGGGCTTCAAACCCAACGCACAACCCTTTAAAGGCAGAGAGCCCGCGGCTCAGATTAACCGTCAAACTAACGGTTGCCAGTTTGCCATTTCTAGAGGACACCACGCAGAGGTTTGAGTCGACTTGAGACGAGTTCGACATGGATAATGCTGGCCTCACCAGGTTGATGCATTCAGACACGTTGCCATGTGAAGATCGCCCCCTTGACCCTCACGCGCTGCCTTGTGAGGATCGTCCTCCCTCCTATTAAAAAGTGATAATTAGGGCTCGGATTTTGATGACCTAAAAACCATAAAAAAATGACCATAAAAAAATGACAAAGTTACCTAAAAACCTACAAAAATGACATAAAAAACCCATAAAAAGCACCTTAAAATTAAAAAATTCAGTATTATTTTTAATAATACTTTTTAATAATAAGACTTTTGCTTCGAATATCCTTCACACAGGACACTGTGGATAAGAATCGTATGTAGCATCGTGTTTACCAATATATTGTTAGTTTAAGCCTATACCTACTTTTGCTTTAAGGCATACGTAGTTTTTTTTATAAAAGTCAAACATTTTAAGGTCGTTATATTTTACTGTTTTCCTCAAAAAACAACTTTTTCCTTGCGGGACAGGAAGACATCCTTTTATTCCTTAAAATTTTTTTTGGTTGATCTTGACAACCCCATGCAACTTTTGAGACCTCTTAGAATGTGAAATTCGAAAAAAAATTGTAATTCGATACGCCCTAGTGGTCAACCTTCAAATGTGATAGCTTGCAACGTATTTAGAAAGGGAGCAAACACTATGATACGTAATCATCCAAGCAATATAGCCAATATTGGGTAGTTGAGAGTGGCACCTCCCATACAATTCAGAATCTTAAAATGAGAAAACTTTCGACCTTAAGTCTTAAAACTATTAATAGAGATTGATGAGCCGTAAGAATGGAAGAAAAAAACCAGTTTTATGGCTTAATGGGCGGGACTCAACCAAATATGAGTGGGATTAGACAACGGGATTAGACAACTTACATTTGCGGTAAATATCATGTTAGTCTGTAAGTAATATTGTTGCATAGACTATGAATTGAATAAATAAAAAAAAATATATATCTTTAAGTTGTCTTATTTTTTCGGTGTTTTAAGTCAATTTTTGGTTAAAATATCGATCAGTATTGTCCTTAGGATAAGTAAGAAAAAAACAAATTTTGATAAAACTCGATTATATTTTTCAACATAGTTGCCTTCGAGAGCGATACAACAACTAAAGGGATTTTTTGTAGTAACTTTTCGATACCACTTTCATAGTGGTCTTTCTCATCAAAATAGGCTTCAGTTTCAGCGATTACTTCACCATTGGACTTGAATTTCTTTCCAGCAAGCATTCTCTTGAGATCTGAAAACAGGAAAAAGTCGCTGGGGGCTAAATCTGGAGTATACGGGGGCGGGTAAGCAATTCGAAGCCCAATTCATTCAATTTTGCCATCGTTTTCATCGATTTGTGACACGGTGCATTGTCTTGGTGAAACGACACTTTTTTCTTTTACAAATCTGTTCGTTTCTTTGCGATTTCAGCCTTTAATCGATTCAAATGTGGAAAATCTCCTTTTTGGAGATAGTCGATGAATATTACTCCTTTCGAATCCCAAAATACAGACGCCATCACCTTACAGGCCGACTGTTGGGTCTTTGCTCGTTTTGGATTCGGTTCGTCGACTGCTGTCCACTCAGCTGACTGTCTTTTGGAATCTGGTGTGTAATAATGAAGCCATGTTTTATTTATTGTCACATATCGATGATAGAATTCGAATTTATTCCGATTTAACAGCACCAAACACTCTTCTGAAGCATCAATTCGTTGTTGTTTTTGGTCGACTGTGAGCTCACGCGGCACCCACTTTGCACAGAGCTTTCGCATACCCAAATGTTCGTGTAAAATGGTAAAAACACTACCATCTGATATCTTTACAGTGTCAGCTAGCGCGTGCATCTTCAATTTGTGATTGTTCATAACCAATTTGTGGATGTTTTTGATTTTTCTGAAATAACAGCCTCATTTGGGGGTCCACTGCGCTCTGCATCATTTATGCTGGTTCGATCATTTGTCTCGATGGAGCAGAGTCGGGATAATGTTTATCAAGCCATTGTTTGGTTTCCACTGTATTTTTTTCACCAAAAAGCAGTGCTTTACCAAAACTCGAAATTCACTTTTTCCATTTTTTTTCAATAACAAAAGTTGCATACAAAATGCTAACTCACAAATCAATAGTTAGATTGTTGTCAAATTTATATACGTATCGAAACGCCATCTATGTGTCATCCTAGGGACTTTTTGAACGGACTGTTACCTATTCCCAACAAACGCAAAATTCTTACCGCAGCCCATAACAAAATCTGAATTGATTGAAAGTGTTTCATTTTGAACACCAATAAAAAAATGGAGCGATAGACGCCAAGGAGAGCCAAAGCTATTGACCAACTATGTTTCATTCTCTTGGTTTATTTTCTTTGTTTTTTTATTGGCTTTCCTTTTGAACCAGTTTGTTTCTTTTATTGCACCAGATGATATAATTTTTTGTTGTTTTTTTTTCCTCCTGTTTTTCTCTAGTTTTAGTTTTCGCATCAATCGTACTAAAACTTTAGCAATTTTCCACAATTTTCTCTGCCGCTTCGACCAATGCAATAAATTATAGTTTTTATTTATTTTCCTTGGTTTCTGTCTAAACGATGCGGGAAATTATAAGTTTCGGTTGGGAAACTTGTAAAGTTTTCGAAGGATTTCCAAGGCATCGATGTGAGTGGCTTAGCCTATTTTCGTTACTAGACGTTGTCGAGCTTCGGAGTTTGCAAAACTTGCAAGCATCGAGGACAACAGCGACCTCCAAGTTTCAGTTTATTTATTATTAAAACGTTAGTGCGTTGCGTCCTATACGTTTGTGAGTTCGTGTGAGAGTGTGTGTGTGTATTTTCTCATGATGTCGTGGAATTGCTGTTATAGTTAAATTTAAGTTCATGTTTAAAACATGTGTGTTTATTTGTTGGCTGGTGTAAATGTTTCAAAGATATGACGTTTAGTTTGAACCTAGTGTACATGTGTGGCAGTCATAGGCACACATCAGTTTCACCTCCTCGATCGTCTTGGTACGTGAGTTTTTTTTTTACATAAGTCTCTGGAGTTGATGTTGCTAGTGCTGTTATTTCTTAAACTTCCGCTGAAGCCATCGCCTCCGCGTGTAAAATAAATGAACGCCATAAATATTGCGCACATAAACATGCATGCATACATAACCAAAACTCAGACACACAAACATACATATTTGCCAATAGACACAGCGCTGTAAAACAGTGATGGGCCAAAACACACATACTAAGTACAAATATATAAATATTCTGTGTTTGTATGTTTGCTTGTTTATGTTTTACGATTACTTTGCTTACAGCACTTTTAGCGCTCAATGTAAGATTGTGTGTGGGTCATGGACATAAGATCCCCCCGTAAGCTTTCGTCAAATTTTAGAAGATGGAGCGTATATTATCTTCAAGATTTTGTCACCTAGGCTGATGTGTGGCTGTGGTGGTTGTCTGCGATGGACTGATTGAATTGAGCTGCAAGCTTCTGCACAGGATAATGAGTTTTTAAGTATATTTTGCGGAGCAGCAATCGAAACTATTTTAATTTATTTACTTACTATTAAATGTAGTTCTAATTTTTGTTTTGATTGCTGTTTAAATTAATAAATTCGTCATCACTATATTTCTTCAGTGGTTTTTAAACTGTTATGAACTTTATTAAATTTTTTGGTGGGACCACTACATCATTTCTTGCGAAATGTTATTCACATTTTTATGATATAACGGAGGTTTTATGTTTATGAAAATAAATCAATTATTAAATTTTGACAAACCAGTTACAATATCGAAATTTTATTTCAGAAGACATATAATTTCAATGTTCATAATTGAAACAAACTATTCCTAGCGGATCCTCTTTCACTTTTCGCACATCGTTTTAACATTTGTTTTTAGCTCATTCCATGTTGCGGTTGTTACAGTTCGTACGCATGCGAATGTAGATTTCTTGTAATGCCTTCGAAATTTGTCATCAATTTAATGACTTTATCGACGCACTTCTGCTAATATTCCATATTAAATTGATAACTGGATATTTTCACACCCATTAGGAAATATTTATACCAGTGTTGACTTTTAAGTCTTGAGGTAGACAAATAAAAACAAATATTTACAATCGGAAATGGATTTACTTTTTTTCAAAATATTCTCCATGAAGATCTATCGATCACTTTTGCATGCTCTTGAACCAATTTTCGAAGAACTTTTTCCACTCCGATCTCAAAAACATGTGATTTGAACACTTCAACCGCTTCTTCAGGCATCGAAAAACGTTGACCTCGCAATTTATTTTTGATCTGCGGGAATAAACAGAAATCATTGGGTGCCATCTCAGGACTTTACGGTCAATTCGATGTTTTGAATGCTCAAAAACGTTTTTGTTTGAGCTGATGTGTGAGAGCTTGCATTGTCGGGGTGGAGAATGATGAATCGTCTTCTGCGATTAGTTTCCCTGATTTTTCCGAACATTTTTGGCGAAGAAATGGTGGTGTACCATTCAGAATTGACCGTTCTACGTTACTCTAATGAAACGGTGGTGACATCTCCAGTTATTCCGAAAAAAACAAGTGACCATTTCCTTCGAAGTGCTTCGTGCGCGAACAACTTTTCTTGCATTTGGCTCGACTTGAAAGACCCATACAGTCGATTGTTGTTTAGTTTCGGGTTCATATGCATAAATCCATGATTCGTCACCTGTTACGATATCATAGACATGTTTTGAAGCACCGCGATTGTATTTTTTATCATTTCTTTCGACCAATCGACTCGATCCTTTTTCTTTTTTGAGCGATTGTCAAATTATGCAGAGTCCAACGCGAACAAATCTTTTGACGGCCTGATATTTATGCAATATTGAATGTATGTCCCACTAATCCCCAAAGATGCCTCTATCTTACAGTAGGTCACATGACGATCAAACTTTATCAGTTCGCGTACAGCATCAGTGTTTTGTGGCACAACTACAGATTTTTTGTGACCTTCATGAAATTCGTCCTGTAGCGAAGTGCGACCACGATTGAATTCGAAAAACCAGCGAAACACGGTTACTCAAGATGATGCATCATCATCAAAAGTCGAAGAGAGTTTATCGGCACACTACTTTTGGTTTGATCCACATCGAAAGTCGTAGAAAATCGTCGCACAAATATGTTCACGATTTAATTTCATTTTTACCAAGATGTAAACAACACAACAAGTATCTGTACAAGTATCTGTAAACAACACAAATAGCACTCGTATGACAAAACGTTCTGAGTACGTTCACCATTAAAAATGCTGCACTTTACGATGACAATGTGAAATTTGACATATGTACATTATTGTTGCCATTTCTCAAGACTTAAAAGTCAACCTACATACTTAAGTATCGTTGCGGGCATCACATGAAATTGCCTATACTTTCGAGGTTACTTAGCCAACCATGAAATTTCGGCGAACTTTTTTACGAAACTTTTATTTCCGAATATCATAGTCATATTTTGAATAAATCAAATTAATGACCTCACACTTGGTTTAGAAAACTACTGAATTTTTTTATCAAATTTTTAAACAGGAAGTAGTTGCGGTTGTTACGAGTACGAAAAAATGCAAATTTAAGATATATTACAGTAAATATTTGCACTTGGGTATTGAAATTTGGTACGAGAGTGGGTACGCTTTTTTTAAGTACCATACAAAAATTGGGTTTCATTTGACTAGGAGGCGTGGCACTTTATTTAGTTTTATTATGTCACAGTATTTATTAACAGAAGGGTAATGCAATTTTGTATATGGGTGGGTAGAATCAAAGAAAAATTGTAAGCATGTTGGGGAAAATGGGTGGGATTTGAAGGCACAATTAAGAAAATACTAAATCTCATCTTAGGTACATTGACACGTGGGTACTGGAATTTTGTAAAGTAGTGGGTGAGATATAGTCCAAGCACGACGCAAGAAGTGGGCGAGGGGATTTGGGCAAGAGGACGTGGCACTTTAATTACAATACTATATTTTGGTAAGTATTTTAAGAAGTTTGGAGTGCAAAAATAAGAAAAATTTTGCAAAGTTACTTACAATATATTTTTATTGAAAAAACAATCCAAAGAAGACGAAGACAATTCCATCTGCAGGCAAGGTTTTGGGTTTTTGGGATGTGCGTAGGATAATTTTCATTGATGATCCTCAGAAAGGAAAAATAATCAACGGCGACTATTATGCGAACTTATTGCAACGTTTGAATGATGAAGTAAAAAAAAAACACGTTTGTTTCATCAAGACAATGCACCAATTTACATATCTATTTTTGCGATGGCCAAGATCAATGAGGTAAGCTTCCAATTGTTTCCTCACGCACCCTATTTGCCAGATTTAGTTCTCTCGGACTATTTTCTGTTTTCGAACTTGAAAAAATGGCTCGATGGTAAAAAAATTGTCAAAAATGAAGAGCTGGAGTCTGAGGTTTTTGACTATTTAGAGAAGCTCGACGGTTCTTACTACGAACATTGTATTGAAGCTATTTAACATTATTGGGAAATGTGTATTGAGCTTAAAGATAGCCTCGTAGGGAATTAAAAATATTTTTTTTTCAAATTTTTTGTGTTTTCTTTGTTAGGTCGGGTACTTATACATACGTGTATGAATGAAAATAAAAATGTCAATTTTCAATTTAAATTATTTTTTTATAATAAAAACCACTTTTGAGGTATTTTTCAGAAAAATAAAAACCTTATTAAAAAAAAAAAAAAAATATTTTAAATGATAATCCTCAGGTATGGCATTAATGATATAATTTTTATTGAGAACTAGTATTAAAATTTAACTTTGAATTAAAAAAAACAAGAAAAAAAAAAACAAATTAAAAAATATATTAAAAAACAGACAATATATTACATATCATGGTAGTCTCGCGGCTGAAAATCCTCTCTCGCTCTGATTCGAAATTGTCAAAATTAACACAAATAATTTGTTGCTTCTTTTTGCTTCCCATAAGCGGACATCTCTTATATGCGGACAAAAAATAAGTGTCCGTCGGTGTCCGCTTATGGGAGCTTTCACTGTATATGGTCTGTTCGCGTACTTCTCCATTAAAAAATATTCAGCAGCAACTTGCAAGAGAGTAACGCACAATTCTCTCTCAAATAGGAAAATGTCCAAAAAGTACCCGAACGCAAAATTTTCAAAAACTTGCAAGCCTCAATAACAGCTGATTAACGTCTTGCTTATAATTCAAGTGGAATGGAAAACAAAAGGAAATTGGACGTGAACTGTTCTCCTGGAACATTTCGCAAGATTGAAAGGGGTAAGTTTTAACAAAGATTTTCAAAACAAAGAAATAGGAGAAGTTATTAATAATAGTGGCAACGTTTTCTACAAAAATTGAGGATACCTTCCATATTTTGACGACTGCAGCAGTCAATGCTCCGGTTTGTGAACATTCATTTTACTTAATTTTTTTATTGTTAAAATATCAACTGTTTTCTAGCTTGCAAATTCTCGACAGTAAAAATTTTTCCAGTAGGAATTTGCAACTTCCCCTCCAAGTCAACTATCACTTTGCGCTCTCAATTTCTCTTATTTTTCAAGTTTTTTGAGTACGCCAACAGATCAATAGTCATTTAAAAGTTAAAAAAATAAAACAGAAAATGAGTCTTATTAATATAGATACTAACTTTAACTGATAGCAGAATTAATTAATTTTAATATATTAAAGCAGAAAAGAAAAAAAAAATCATAAAATTTAGCAAAATTTTCTTTATCTTATGAGCAGTTTTAAAAAGTAATCAGTTTATTTAAGATAATCTCGTTTATATAAGAATTTAAATTGTCTGAAGCGTCGAACACTTGAATATTTAGATGCAAAATTAAATTTTTTATTAACAATTAATTTTGTTTGGTTAATAACACGTTTTCACTCTTATCCCCAACATTCACTCTCCCTTTCTCTTTCTCTCTCTCTCTCTCTAACTCACCAACCTCACAACTCACATGGTGATCGTGCAAAAAAAGCTCCACCGGCAAGTGCTTGGAGCACAAAGCTAAAGCTGCAGCTTATCAAACGATCAATGCTCTCGTGTTGAACGAAAAACTTGAAAGTGATTGAAACAGAACAACAGGTTGTTTGACTGTTGCTTGCCGATTCATATTCAACTGATTTCACTTCACTTTGTTTTGAATTTAATGCTTTCGTTAGTCTTGCGTCGCCTTTCAATGCGCTTACTCTAGAGATTTCCAAGTTCGTGATAGTGTTACGAGAAAATAAATTTTTATTTATTTATTTTATTTATGACGGAACTGCGCTAGACTTCGAGACGTAGTCTTAAAAAATAAACAAACATAAAAGTAATTTTTTTCAAACACACATTATAGTGAGAATAAACAATTGTTGGGTTTTTTGTATATTATATACAGTCATATAATTACTGTAGAATAATTATTTAGCGGCCGCGTCTATCGTTAACTGTTAAGTTTATGGAAATCATATAAAAAGTAAAACACAAATAAAAAAAAATGTGTAAAAAAGTGACGGATAGAGCTTCAAATGTTGGATTAGAGTGCAATATATGACTTTTTCCTCCCACATCTCTCAGCTACCATGTGACTGTTGTTTTAAACCTGTTTTATATAGATTCTTGACTGGAAACTCCAAGAAAACTGCTGTTTATAATTTCCAAAAGATAACAATGAAGTGTTGCATTTATACGAGCAACGCAAAGAATTCTAGGGTCCAAAGCAATAACAGCTAAAATCTTGTTTAATTGATGCTAGAGAATGCATTTTGTTGTTTTTTGTCTCTGAAAGAGTTTCATGTTTATTTTATTATTATTTTTTTTTCTTTTCTTAAAATAAGCGTATGAATTGTTGGGTTAGGGAACAGTATAAAGATCGAGGGCGGTAAGAGATATATTTTGTCATTGGTACATTTTTCATTAAAGTTGTCAAAGATAAATTTTTTAAAAATAATTTTGAAAGGCTCTTATATTTTTTATAAACAGCATTCAGAGAATTTGTGTTTTATTCTTTCAGAACCCGTTTGAATTGAGCTGCGGCTCACGTCTCACATGCATTAGAAGTTTTTTGAATTTCATCACAAGAGGGCAATTTGATAAGTCAGCGACTTTAAAGCAAATCTTTAATTCCTAAACATAGTCTCCTTAGACCGATATAGGGGAGATTACGATTTCCGTGGCCCCTCGATTTGAGTATGCAGTTTTAAAGTACTCTTTGAGAAAATAAGATTCGCCGAAGGATTTATCGATATATCGATTAGTTATCGAGGTATCGATTTTTCAAAAAAATTTCACTCAACGGAACCAATATTTAAATTCGTTTATATCTATGCTAATATTTGACCGATCTGAATGATTTAGGTGTCATTCGAAAGATATTTAAAATGTTTTTAATATGAAATTAAAAAAAAAATATTTTTTCGTAAATCGGCCACGCTACAGACTGTCTTTCTGCATAATATGTTTTATTTTTGCATAAAACCGTTATTTTCTCTTAAAAATGCGTTATAAACATTAAATAAAGATATAATTAATTAAAAGCTTAAATACTAACCTTTTGTTTGGTATACAACATGTTACTTTTTCTTTTATTTTGACCGATTTTCGCTGTTATGTTATAATTTAGGTTGATCAGTACAATCATATAGCATAGGAAAATGTTTCATAATTAGGCTAAATATATTTAATTTGCCTTATAAATTGTGCATTTATACTGTAAATGGTGCAAGAAAGATCTTCATAAAATTTTCGATGCGTTTTGAGTTATTGAATAATTTTTTTTAGTGGTTCTGCCTTTACATAATGCACTTTTCCTGTAAAAGTAGCCAGATTGACTTTAATCAAAGGTTGTTTGTTGTATTCTGAAGTACATATCGACTCATAACCGCCAAAATATCTTAATCGCCAAAAAGAAAATTGTACAGGAGAAGGTTTTTTTTAATTATCTTTGCTATTAATTTTATCTTTTATCTCTTATCTCTTTGCTATTAATTTTATTTTAATAATTTTATCTCTTATATTGATTAATTTCTTTTAGAGAATTTCATCTTAAGCGACACTTTGCTGTCATGAAAAATGTAAACAAACATGTAGTGTGTACTTAAGCTAAAATTGCTTTTGGTTTAAATTCATAATCTAATTTCGTACACCTATGAAATTTTGACAGACGATGTAAACCATCGCAAATTATCGATTTTCATCAAAAAACATAAATCGGATATTATGTCGCTTAAGATATTTTGGCGGTTATGAGCCGATATATATCTCAGATTCTCCAGACTTAGCCCCCAGCGACTATTTCCTATTTCCAACGCTGAAATATTTTCATTTTTGATAAGTCCCTCGATCAAGGTATGCAAAAATATTTTGATTTTATTGCAAATGAAAAATACCTGTCATGCCATGGGAGAACTGATAAAAATATTTTTCGATAAGAATAAACATATGAAGGGTAACATTGTCCAGACATCACTTGAGATACACAATTTTTTCTTGCACATATATATAATTATTTTGATCTTTCCGATTAAAAATATATTTAAATCGATCTGAAATTGTTTTTAAAAACATGTAGTTTATTGATCGAAAACTCATTTGTACTTCGTTGGAATAGGGTTTAATATTTAAAAATTTCAAGGGAACAAGACTTTGTCAAGAGATTACAATGGTAGAATAACAAGTGAGGAATAAAAGTTATAAAATAAGAAATACAAATACTAAACATGTAATTTTGAGGTGTGTCTCTCTTGTATCGTTATACCCTCATGTTTTTAAAAATGTTGAAGTTGGTCTAATATAATTTAATGATGATTAGTATGATATATAATACTTAATATTTATCTTTAAAAAGGCTTGAAATATTATTATATTCTTATGAATAATAACTCACTCACTCAGGCATTCAACTGATGCAAAGGCTCTTTCATTTATTTTAGAAGTACTTTCGTCGGTTGGATGAACGATTTTAAGATTTTGGGGTATGTGTCTGAACTTGTCTCGCTTTTAATAAGAGTTATTCTTAAGGAAATGGTTTTTATTTGAAGCAATATTTAATTTCTCCAGGAGTTTTCAGTAGGATACACTCTTTTGGAGAAATATACAAGAATTTCCCCTTCCTTTTTGAAATAAAATTTAAAAATAATCTTATTATGCACTCTTAAATAATTCCAACTCAACGTTTTAGTAAGAATTTATTCCGGGCTAAATGATGAGTTTTTTTTTTTAAATGAGCTATGCCGGACTCAACCGCAAGAAAACTATAGATTAAAAAAATTTTACATGACCTTGGGGATATCTTTACACTTCAAGGTAACGAAAATTCAATAACGTGACTTATCTGAATAGAATGATGTGAAAAAAAGAACGAATTTCCACTCGATTACATCCGCGTCATAATGATCCCGCCAATAATGACGTTAATAAATATTTTCACTAAAATTAATTTCATTCTACCCCGTCGAAATGAGTTTTTAAAGTTCTTATATGCAGCTGACAGTTGGCAAGCCTGGCTTTAAGTGCTATAAATAGATTAATATGGAGATTTTGTACATGATAGCATTGATCAGTTGTATTGTGTATATGTTCGTCATGGTGATGTGTTGTTGTTATGTTTGGAGTTTCCACATGAACAAATAACATTATCAACAACAAAAACAGCAACAAAAGTAAGAGTTACTGGTTGAGCAGCATTTATATACGAGCTGCTTTTGCAAAAGCGAATTTTAAGATGTATCTATAACTAAAAGAAATGTTGCTTTCTGTTCACAGCTGCCTTCAGATTTATACATTATTGTAGCGCCATTCACTTATGTACATATATATTACAAACTCGTACCTACATGATTCCAATAGGTACGTAAAACAACCCAGTCATGGTAGATAAATACTTTTTAAAACATTCTCCCTCCACCCACTTGATATGCCAGAGAGTGTTTAGCTAAAGAAATTCCATTCATGAAATGCTGTAACTCTGTGATCTTATGTCGTGACGCTTTTCACGACAATTCTAACATTAAAACTTATTCTAATTAGCTGTTTTAAAGATATGATTATCTGCTGTGCTTAAATCACTTAAATATTATTCAGGAATTTCTAATATCTGTTATGTTTCCATCAATAAATCAACAAATTTACTGTATGTGTTGCTTAAGCTGATTGAATTGTTGTTATGAGAATCGTAATAAAATATTTAATGCCATTTAATTGGCTCAACAGTGACATGACAACACCAACAAGTGTCAAGTGTGTAACTGGGTGACTCTTCTAACATAAAGCAATCAATTAAATAGCATTGTACACAGAGAAAATTATTTAACAAGGGAAATTATTTAACAATAATCCTTACAAATCAATAATAATCTTTTTCAACTCACAAATCATTTGTTCCAACAGTATTGAGCCGGTCAAGTTTTTGGACAAGTTAAGAAGGTTTTAATAGTGGAGCCATCTCATTTTGCTTAAATGATTTATTAACGATACCGAATTTTTTAACTTAATTCTGAAAATAGTTAATACGTGAAAAATATTCCCAATATGTGTGTTTTTTACTTTTGAAAAAAAAAAAAAACTGTCGAGAACTAAAAAATTGAAAAAACATGAAACATTGAAAAAAACATTAACCACGCTCGGTAGAAGTAAAACTTTAAGCCAAAAAAGTTGATTTTTAAGTGGTTAATTGATTTTTTTTTTAGCTTTGAACCAAGGATTTCAGTTGGAATACCTATTCAGTCAAGTCTGCCTTGATTCGAAATGGGGTGATAGATTAGTGGGAAGGAAAGGGCAATCAAGTGAAACATGTGTAGGATGTTCTAAGCATGGTGGAAAGCCAAAGAAACATGTGAATTTGAATCAGAGGCAAGTGTTATGCATTTACCTCAGCCAATTCAAGTGATAAGGCAATCCTCATCCACAAACTTCTCTACCATCAACTACAACTTCAAGTCGTAAATATTGATGAATTTTAAATTTCAGTTGATTAGAAATGAGGATAGAAAATTTAGACAGGTTTAAAGCGAAGGACCATGGCCAGGCCGGGTATCGAACCTGGCACCTTTGGGGTAGCAGTAGAGCACGCTACCTAGTCAACTTCCGAGGCCGTAAGTTGAATGTAAATAAAACAAATAAGAACTTCAGAGTTATTCAATCACACCAAACCCATCATACCATACCATACCATACCCTACCGTACCATACCGTACCATACCGTACCGTACCCTCATATCATACTATCATCCTATGCCGTAATAAAAACAAAAAATAAATAAATAACTGGTCATTTCAGCCTTTGAAAGGACTTTGACCTAGCTTCTTATGATCTATTGTGTTATGCGTGTTATTAAGTTTGTACACAGCCGACTCCGAACGGCGATGAACGGAATGTTCTTGTCCTCAAGAAGCTTTACATGGCATTTTGATTTCTCTCTGAGGTTTGCCATTGTCTGCAGAGAGGTGGCGGCCGTACAGAAAAATTATATTTATTCAAATAATTTTCTGTCGCTGCTGGGTTTCGAACCCGGGTCTCCGAGTTCGTTGACATAGAGGCCACGCACTTTAACCAACTACGCCACGGACGCCAATAACCGCCTATGCCCTCATACACCGAAAATAAAAGAATTGATTTATTACCTAAACTAGTTTAGCTAATGTGAAATTTTCTATTTCACCTAATCTTTGGAACAACTTTTCTACTTACACAGTTAATTAAAAAATCATGCATTTGCTAATTCACCTAATTAATATTTGTAAATACTACTAAAATTTTGCTTATTAAATCATCTATCTAATTCTTCTAGTCATTTTACCTAATGCAAGTTGTCGATTTGTTCGTATGCATCTGTAAAATGTTAGCTCTTAGGGGCGCATCCATCGGAAATTTCTAGAAACGAAAAGTACGTTGTGCATCAATTTGATGCAGATACAAAAAGACAATATTATTCATTGGAATATTTTCAATTTATTAACTATTCTAGCGCGATAAGTATAAGACTATCTCTAACTGTAGAACTGCTCACTTGTTTATTTTGATATTTTAGGAAGGTAGCCAAAATTCTGAATTTAAATATGCATATTTGTTTTTAATATATGAATGTGTTTCAAGAATTTGCATCAATTTGATGCAGACGATGGATGCGGGTTAAAGAACCAATTCTTTTTTATTTCGTTGTTATTAAATTACACTTTCTTTTTATTATGTGAGTTTTCTTTTTTAAATTTTACAATATTATTTTTGCAAGTTGTAATTTATTTAATTTATTTCGATTGGTTTATCTATCCTTTTTTAAGTGGAAAAATTATCTAAGGAATTGAATGAATTTCCTAAAATAAGTAGTTGTTTTTCCAAATCTGAAGTTGGTAAACTATTAAAATAAATAGTAGATTTTTCTAAAATATGTAGCTGTCGTTTCCACTCTCAAGTGGGAATGCAATCTAAGTAATTAGATAATTTTTTTACACTTAGTAGGTGGCTTACCTAATCTGAAGTGGACATAGTTTAAAAACAAAATTAGCTAATTTTTCTAATAAATTATGTGTCTAATCTATTTTGTGGCTGAAGGTACACCAAAATATTTATGTAGGTTCTTTATTTACTCTCGCAGTTGAACTACCCAATATAATTGTAATAATTATCATTTAGAAATTGATAGCACTCCTAATCAAATTCGTTGACTGAAAATCACCGGATTACTTTAGCTGAATTCACAACATTTTTAGGTAAAAGTTCTACTCTTTTTTTTCTGTGTACTGTATCGTAAAGCTATATGTAGAATTTTGTATCAAAAACGTAAAGATATAAGGAAAATAAGTGCAATACAGATATATACTCTGTGTACTCTTTATTTCTTGGTGAACACACTGTTTTTTAAACAGGCTTCACTGCAATCTGCTTTTCTGCAGTTAATCAAAGAGTGTATAACCAGCCGAATGTTGTACAGTACTCGTTGCGATTATCTGAAATTATTGCACAAAAGTTTGAAGCATACTTTAAAATGTTGTTCCAACTCTATTACTTAGCAGCAGTCAGTGTTTGCCTTTTTGTTAAGGGTTGATATTTTCAATATAAATATCAAAGACAAGTAATATTATAAATACTCAATGTATGAACCATGCAGTTGAAAATCTACTCTGTCCATACTATATTAATTTTGCGTAACACTATGTGAAAAACAAGGCGAAGTGTTTCACGGCGAAGTGTTTCATCGGCGAATTGATTCAACGGTTTTACTCCCAATCGCGGCTAAAGAAGTTTTACTTAAAACTAGTAAGAAATGATCTTCGACTGGGCCGAAGTTAAAATACCCCCACGGCCGAACCAAAGTATATTCAAAGGCTTAAGCAATCAATAAAAATTTCAAGTCCATACATTAATTTTTGTGGATTTTAGAGAAATTTTACCTTTTTGATGAAGTCACTTTGTATGGGAGGTAGGCGAGGTTTTCATCCGATTTGATTGAATTTCATACTTAGAGTGTATTTTGAACATCAAAACTCATATCCAAAATGACAACTCCATATATTCATTTTTGTTGAATTCTAAGAGATTTTACCGTTTTGATAAAGTCAATTTGTATGGGAGGTAGGCGTGGTTTTCATCCGATTTGGCTCATTTACGAACTTGACCTTCATTTTTTAGATAAAAGCTTAAATATTGAATTTCGTGACGATAGCTTTAAAATTACGGCTGTAATCGTGATCACAGACAGACGGACAGACGGACAGACAGACGGACATGGCTAAATCAACTCCGGTGGTGATGCTGATCAAGAATATATATACTTTTCTATACCTACCACGCTTCCTTATGGGCGTTACAAACGGAGTGACAAAATTAATATACCCCCATTTACGTTTTTTAAACGTGGGGGTATAAAAATGGTAGGTTTTATTAATGGTAGAGCTGCTTTTCTGTCCATACACGTTCGTATCACACAGCGAATGTGCATGTTGTCACCAAAAATAACGAATTGTAATTTCAAATCACAGCCAAACCATACTATCTAAAATGTAACTACCATATCATAACTACAACACAACCATACACAGACGAATCTTTACCTTTATCTTATCAAAATATTATCCCCTTATGAGTAGGAGTGTCATGCTCAGTTTTCACAGAGTTATTTGTTTGAAGGACCAAATGTCCAATTTCTTATCACCAGATAAGAACCAAAATAAAATAGATTTTTGTATATACAGCTTACTCTGTGAAGGAAGGCGTGTTACGCTAATTTTTCCAAAAATTCTTTTCTAAAAACTCATTGGCTCTCAGTTAAATATGAATCTACTTTATATTTATATGAACCTCGTTATAGTGTGTTCAATTTTAATTCGACTGATTTGCTAAACGCCCATTCCTGCGTTAATGGGTGTTTCATGTTGATAGATGAGAAGCCACTTTCTTTAAGACCTTTATTTATATAATTAAATAATTACTAGACAGAATACTTAATCAACCCTGTTCTACAATCCGATTTGAGTCGGAATCAGATTTGCTTCAGCTCATCGGAGACATGCATTCCGATATTTACTTCGAATCGGAAGTAATCAGAACAATCAGAAACAAGGTGTTCTACAGTCCCACTAATCGGAATTTTTATCAGTTTTAATCCGATCTGTTGTTTGGCTGTGAATTTAATTCAGCGGATTTATTTTGCAGCTAAATTTGCTATAAGAGTTAACAAATTGTTTTTAATTTATTTATTACAATTGCTACAACAACAAAAGTCCTTTGCAGAACAAACAAAGCAGACTAGACCATGGTTTCGTCGGACGCTACTCCGACTCATCAAAAGTCTCTGTGGTTTTAGCAGTCCACTAACTTTGAAAAGTTAATAAGCGCAACAGCAATAAAACCAAAGCGGAATTATAGAAGCGCTATTCAGTTTATCAAAGCAGTGTTTTTCTACTTTTTTGCTAGTCGCAAAATTTTAAAAAGTTGACTGCATTGATTCTGCAAAGATTTTGTTGTTGCGCTTTTTGTTTACTTCTTTATCACGTGTCCATCTAGGTTCCAACATTTTGTTGGTATTAAACCATAGAAGGCGTGAAGAAGGAAGAAGTGGACTGCTAAAACCACAAAGACTACTGATGAGTCGGAGTAGCGTCCGACAAAACCATGGTCTAGTCTGCTCGGTTTGTTCTGCAAAGGACTTTTGTTGTTGTAGCAGTCTGTTGCTTCATGAATTATTTGGCAAAAAGCTCAAAATATAATTCTTAAAAAATATGTATTTTAAGAAATATAAAATAAAATAAACATATTAAAATGCCACAATTTTATAACTGATTTCAAAATAATATTTAATAAAGGGGTAAGCACAAGAAAAACATCCCAAGTTGTATGAGGTGGGCCAAATACAATTTTTTTTTAAAATTCACTAAAATGAACAAAATTGAACTTTAACCATGTATTATGGCTTTATTAGTAAGAGCAAACATTCCCATTAATTATGGAATACAACGTAGTACAAGATGGTTTTGGGCTGTAGCTCACGGATTACTTGGATAATATTGGCGTTAAGTGCTTGAATCGTTTCCGGACTGTGTGAATAATATCGATCCTTCACTGTTTGCCACAAAAAAAGTCAAAAGGGATCAAATCGCAGCTCCGAGGCGGCCAATTGACATCTCCAAGACGGCTGTTAACACGATTTGGGAATTTGGTGCACAAAAGATCGATTGTGGCAAGGGCCACAAGTCGGAAAAAAGTCGGTTAATACGGCTCTGTTACACCCACCGTTGACCAAAATGTTGTTCCCAACCTTCCCACAAGTCATACCTTGACTGACTTTATGTCAAGATTTCGAGCAGGAAACAGCTGTCAGTACCAAAATATCCTATGGTTTAAAAAGAAACCACTAGATGGCCCTCCCTGTACAAAATTGAAAACATTTTTTGCACTTCTCAGAAAATATTTTCACAAAATAGCCAAACAGCTTATATTGATGGTTTGGTTTCAAATCCGATTTGGAATGCATTTCCGATTTTATCGCAAATCCGACTCGGAATTCAGAACACGGCAGAATATCATCATACGTGTCCTACGCCCACTTTCGATTGAGTGGGGGATTTCACTTCAATTTTTGGTACAACTTTTGTCAAATACCTGTTAACCTCAGTTATACTTTAGAAAATTGATGTTAAGATGACCTTTATAAGAAGCCCATTTCATCCCAGTCGGTCAATTGATCACAATTATATGGAAATTTTTGTTTCAAATTACTTTTTACAATTTGTGTGAAGCTCTACTAACAATTATTGAAAGCATACTTCCAAAATCGATTTAAAAGATGTATTCACGTCAAAGTTTAATTTTATTTAAATAAAAATATTTATTTGGTTTCATTCCAAATCATGGCATAACGTGAATTAAAAATTCAAAATCAAATAATTTTTTCAGATGTGAATCTTCTCGCTATTTATTTTTTTCCGAATGTAGATACTAGAGAACTATACAAGCATAAGAAAAATTACTTACAAGCCATCTGTCATGCTTTCAAGTACTTTGCCTATGCTGCAGTCGCCTTTCAAAACAAACAGCATAGTAAGGTGTTGCTTTGATATGCAGTTTAACGCTGAACAAGCAAACAAAATAACATCCAAGCATAGAACTATATAAGTAGCTTGAAGTAAACCCCAACTGAAGTAGAATATAGAAAATACCGATACATTTATGTATGTTTTGAATTCGTTTTAATTGGTTTCATATCGGCCAACAACACTACGTGTACATCGAAAAAAAACATTATTTTTGTTTATGTTTGGCTTATCTTGCTTTGTTGTCAAAATATGGCGTTTTTTCTAATTTTTTAAGGTAAACTAGTTGATCGTCCGGCCGTGGAGGAGTGGGTTGAGTGCGTGACCCATACGCCATAGAATCCTGGTTCAATTCCATCTGACACAGAAAGTGTTTTCAATTGAATTAATTTTCACCTCTCTGCAGACAATGGCCAAGCTCAGAGAGTAAATAATGCCATGTAAAATGAGCTTCTTGGGAACATGCACATTAGCCGTCGGCATAAAACTAGTAGGTCCAGTTCTCGGTCACTTGTGTCGACGCACATTTAATAACACCCACAACACAATTTGATCATAAGAGTTCGGTCAAAGTCCACAAAGCTTCTTCTGTTGGTTTCTTTTCATACAGAACTTTTTTATTCGCTATGAAGGCTATACTGAAATATATTCCACAAAAATACTGTACTGTTGTAGTGAAGTATTGTGAAGCTTTCTGCCTCTTTTAATAGATAGTGGCAGTGCAATAGCATCCAGCTTTGTATTTTATGGACCTATGTTTATTTTTGATCTTATTTTTAAGTATTTTTATTCAGCCATTATAACTACTCAGAAAGTTTTCAGAAGAAGGTATTTGCAGTTATGATTTTGTATTTAGTTTGAATTTGAACTTTTCCATCAATATTTCGAGTACATTTCTATAATTGTATTATTCATCATACTCGTATTCATTGTGCATGATTATTCATTAGTTGATAGTTGCTGAAAAGCTCCTTCCCTAAAGACTATAAATATTAGGATTACAATCCTAATTTCAATCCTCGGTATCGTGAAACTCACAACATATTTTGTTATATAGTTTGCTTTCTTTATATAACATTTTGCTTAATATTGAAATTTTTGATTTTTAACTTTTGTGAGATAAAGTCAAGTCGTTTTCTTTTTAACCTATTAAGGGCGGCTCACTTATTCGTATAATTTTTTTCACATTCCGGTAAACTAGCACCTGGCGATGCGTTTATCAACAAGAAATATGTAGGGTCATCCATGTATTAAACATACTAAAAGACGGCTAAGTTATAACAATTACCTAAAACTTGCTATGAATTTCCAATTATGCCTCTGTTTTTGGTGCGTTTTTGCATCCGTTTGTGCTTATGGGTTAATGAGTTAAAATTGTGTTAAGCTATTACAAAAACATTTGTCATTAGTCCAGTAAAGCCTTACTATAAAAACCTTAATTGGATTGTATTTAGGATTTCACCTATTACAAAACTAAAGGCAAACCGTGGAAAATTAGACTATTCCATTTTGTTTTTTGCTATTCTTCCTCTTTACTACGAATTTCCCAGCTAGAATTTCTTACGTGTCAACACTTTCTTTTTTTGTCCATTAGGCATCAATGGGTTAAATATAAGTTCTGTAACTCAGAACAATTTTTTCACAAAAGCCGGATTGTATATCTTACTACTTTTTTCAGTCTAGTGAACTCAACTGAACCGAACACAAGCCCAACCTTATCCAAGGTTGTCCTTAAACCACATTTCATTGAGTTCTTTTTGAATATATCTCACCCTCCACCAAACAGACAGTCTCCATCATCTGGTCACTGCACAGTTATTTTTATCTTATCGCATTATGTTTTATTTTCCTCTGTTGCGTGCTTTGTCAAACTTTATTCATTATTGTTGACCGTGTTGGTAAATAATCATTATCACATAATTGCACGTCACGATTATTCGTTTCTCAGATAAGAAATTCGTAAACAATTGAAGGATTTTGTTGTTGATTTAATATGTTTATCATTCATATTCTTTGCAAATTTGTTAAAAGTACTCGTGTAATTAAAAAAATTCAAATGAAGTTAATCAATTACGTTCATCTAATCTTGATAGTTTATATAATGTTATCACAGCTTAATACTTTTCGCGCACTTTTTGAAAGTGATTCTTTTTGAAATAAACTATTTAAAATAATCGCATTTTTTATCTCTTAAACGATTAATGAGATAGAATGGGCTGCGTTATCTTGAGGTATTTAAGGTCACAACTTTTATTTTAATAACTCAAATTATCAATCAGTTGATTGCTTCATGTAACTTTTTCATTAACGTCGCACTCTTTGCTAGGTTTCTGGAACTCCGAAATAACTTTTATTATCCTAGCATTCATTTCTGAATAGATACAATGGGGAAACACAAATCATAAAACACTAAAACTTTTTATATAATTTTAATCTATTTTGCTTTTTACCGTACAAATTTTAGGCGTGGTTAATAGGTTATTTTTTGTTAAGAGGTTCCATTTTTCGATAATTATAGAGGGTTGTCAGATCTGGCGACTCTTTTTTTCATTTGTGCTCAGTTTGGTTTTCCATTTATAATGAATAGACGGAAGCGAGAAGAACGCTTGCTTTACTATGCAAATTTTTTTTCGAAAATCATGTTTCAGTTCGGTAATGTTTCCGTGCGTAACATTCGTCCAACCGATTGATTAACCCTGCAATAGTCGCGCGGATTACATATGTAATCCAGTCATGCAAAATTATGAATTTCACAATTGTCTGCAATCGATATTCTTTGAGCTTACGTACTATAAGAATTATGTTTATGTTGTTTTTTTACATAAATATAATATAAAATATAGTAATAATAAAAATTAAAACAAATAACTAAGCATTTTCAAATTGCCATCTCTTATTTTAAACTTTAAAAAATGCACGCAAAGAAATTTTTCGTTTACCACAACTGAAAAATTCACTAACTATACTTCGCTTGCGAGCTGTATTTGCCGCAAACGCATATTCAGTTGTCACAACATAAAACTATATCTTATATATATATACCGCAAGCTATTTCGGTCATTATTATTTATTATATTAATAATCTTTCTCTTTATGTCCGTCCGTCTTCTTATCGATTGAACCTTCGTTGCTATCTCCGTCCGCGTATTAAGCAAACTACCAACTTCCTTATATAGTAACTATTTGTACAAAAAGTAACTCTAAACTATAAGCGTTATGTTTATACAACGAAGGGAAAAATAAACAAAAATTTTCAGTGGTGAAAAACGAAGTTTTCAATTGCTGCAATTTAAAAATCATTCGCGTTTATGACAAACGAAATTAATTTCCTCGAACAATATGACGCGTTTCTCGCAACTGAACTGTTATTATGACAACTGTTGAAACGTTTACAAATAACGATTTCAAGCACGACAAACGAAGTTCGTTTGCGGCAAACTGGCGATAAACGTTTTTTTTCTTTGCGTGTGGATTACATATGTAATCCGCGCGACCACTCTCTTCTATTTCTTCTGGGAAACTATAACGGGCAGTGGAAAATGACAGTGGTGTCAAACTATGGGTCGAAGAAAAGTTTTGAATATAATTATTATGTTCCGATATAGTTGCTGGGTGCAGAAGTTGATGGGTGCATAAAAAACTAGTATGTCATAAAGTTATCTTTCGAATAAAGACAATTTTGAGTTTGAAATTGTATTATCTCAGTATTTTATATCAGTTCTTAGTTCGACACCTCTTAACAAACACTCTACATTATTGATAGAAACTCTATTTTTTCTTTTTTTTTTCGTAAATTCAGTCAAGGTTTAAAGGGGGTCATTCTACTTTTCGTCTTTTTCTTCATTGAAGTGTAAGCCAAGTTGTGATTCAAACTGAAGTAAATACCTGTTACGTAATGGCCCAGTCACCGCTCCCGGTACTAGCTCAATGAAGATAGGTCGTGAGCAAAGATTTTATGATATTTGTTGGGCGCCACGCGAAGATACCGAGAGACGTAAACACCGCTGCGATCGCGACTCGCAGTGATGGTTGGACGATTTATGAAACAATCACTTCTTTACTAATAACAAATCAGTTTTATTTTTCTTTTATAATGTAGTTTAGTTTAATTCAATAAAGATTCATTCTTTCTTCTCTTTTTTTTTTCTTACTCAAAACCTCAATCTATCCCTACTTCTAACCTTATTACCTTACAACTACCTTTCACTCCAGAACATAGCTTAACATTACCTTAAGATTTTCATTTGTTTTACATTTTTTTTTTCTTTGTATCTTCTATATAATTAAATATGTCAATATGTCTTCTATATAAGTAGTTATATAATTCAATAGTGTTATTAATTTTGTTTCTTTTCTTTTGTTTTTTTTTTTCTTTTAAACTGAGTTATTGTAAAGATGCAATAAAAAAATTATATCTACGAATAGTATGGAATATACTCGCCACTCCTCCGCGTATATGCGCATTTCCTCGAAACTGCTGCCACACGTTGAGACAATCCACGTTGCTTACTTTGCTGCAACACCGGACATTTGGCAAGCATCACCGAGTTTTATCATAATTATATATATATAACTATCTATACATAGATATATACATATATACGCTGCAATTACCCCGAAATAAAACCTCAGGAATCTGTAGACAATCAATAGATAATTTACCTATTTCCTAGTTTTATAGGCAGATTTTTACTTACAGAAGCTCGTCTCGTGTGTATGTAGGTACGCCTTTATATGCACAAACAAAAGAATTATTAAATAAGCAATACTCCGATCCCATCAAAACACAGAAAATATTTGTGTTTCATTTATCCAATATTATAATTCAAGACATTATTCAATATTCTTCCAGTTTATAAAACAAATTGTTAACACATTTTGGGTATATTTTTGGCAAATTAATTTTACTTTATCATTGCTCGCACTATTCTTTACCAGCTCTACTTTACTACTCCTCATTTGACAATTTCATATAAGACTTACTACTCGCAATTTGCTAGGCAAATTCTTACGGTACCCATTTACATGATATTTAGTACATCTGATGATTCTTGCACAGTTAAATACAAAAAAAAAAACAACCAGAGTGATTTATAGCCCCGTCGCTAAAGTGAGATATTGAAATTAAGAGTATTGAGCTGATGATAGCTTGAGGGAAGAGACTGTTAGGCTCTCACGCCCAACATACGACGATACCTACTGATCGCTACTCTACGAGGTTGGTTGACTAAGTTTAAGGCAAGACAAATGTTAAGTGAAAACTCTATGTTAACTGTTTTCTTAACTTAAAGTTTAATATTATATTAATTATAATATTAATTATTTGATTTATTCCATTAATTAATTTATAAAATAGAATTAAAGTGTAATTAGGTATATTTTTAGCCGTATCATACCTTCCATTTAAACAGTCTGAAGATGTTTTTTTTTTAGTTTAATTGACATGATTTCTCTTTTATTCTGATGTCATTGGAAGAAACTGATAACAATTATATAAAACAAATTCATCACTTGTTTTTTGTCTTAGAAAACATTTTTTATTATTGTTATTGCTGTTTGCAATAATATTAATTAATAGTTGCACAAGTTTTTTTCAGATAAAAACAACTTGTTTGTGGTCGCAAAAAAAATGTTCTCGATTTTTTATTTTTCGATTTTTCATATGATGTATGGTTCATAGCATTTTCTTAAAAAGAATTCTGTTAATTGGCTTTTTATTCTATTGGCTTTGAATATATTGACAAATTCTTCTTTTCGAAATTTATTGAAATTATTTAAATTATTATAGGGTCCCTTATAACCAAATATTAAACCGTTGTTATACAACTTTGTGTAATCCTTTTATGTGGAAACGTGCTGCTGTCATTCCAATTGCCAAAGGTAAAAATGCATCTACCATGAAGGATTAAGTCCATCAGCATATTGTCCTCATTCTCTCATATATGTGAGTCTTTTATGGCAAAACAAATTGACGAATACACTCCTAAATACCATCTTTTATCACAGTACCAATCTGGTTCTAGGTCTAAACACAACTGGTCAACTGCTATGTTTAAAGTTATTGGTGATATTCCTATTTCATACGATGAAGAACATATCACTCTTCTTTGTCTTTTAGAATCTTCTAAAACTTTTGATTGTGTTAATCACTCCCTTCTCATATATAAGCTTGAGCATCTTTTTGGCTTCGGTAACAGTGCTCCTTACTCTTTACTAACTATCTTGGAGCAGGAATACAAAAAGTTAAAATCGGCAATACTTTTTTCTGACTATAAAAATATAGGAACATCGGGAGTTCATCCTAAGGGATATCATATCTCAGTAAAATGTACGAACATCTTAGGATGTAACATAACTAATTACCTGAAAATAAAACATTTTATGTTCTTATATAAGTTGATTAAATCAAAGATTCCAACTTATCTATATCAAAAGCTGAATTGCAGCATTTCTTATAGGACCTGTAATTTAATTATCCCCAAATTCCCCTACTTGTGCTCTTAACGATTGTTCTTCATCAGCGTCATTAAACTCTGGTATTCTTTGTCTAATGCTAAATCATTCACTTTTTTCTTTCCATTATTATTTTTTCCCCTTTTACTTTTTCCCTATTCTTTTCGATAAATTTATTATTTTTAGTACTATTTTTCTTTTAACTGTAATTGTCTTCTATATAGTTATAAGCCTTTAAATTGTCATTATAGTGTTGACTATATTTATTTATTTGGCCAAACAAGGCAATTACTTATTCTATCTTAATTTAATCTAACTTCATCTAACAGTTTTTTTTTTTTTTTTTTTTTTTCTTATGATTAAGGTGAATTGCAAGGTGGGCGTATCCGCCCACAGGATTGACATTTTTTTTACAAAACTATGTCTTAAAGGGATATTCTTAAAGATGTGATGATAAAGGGGTGAGGAGGTTATGAGGACGGGAAAAGTATCTTGTAAAGATTTGTTTTGAAGGAGACTTTAGATATGGATGGTGAATAGCTGTCGCTGATATTATTAAATTCTTTACATTTTACATATTATTAAATTCTTTATCTATTAATTGGCTCATTATTGGCGTATATAGTATGGTGCTGATACTCATATAACATTCGTGTGTGTCTTGTACGTCTTGAGGGTTCGTTTAATTTTATCTTATTTGATATATAATCACTATCTATAGCACCGTTGAGAACATCAAATGTGAAACATGAGGTGAGTAATGATCTTCTGGATGATAGGGGCATCAAATTAAGCAAGCTAAGCCTATGCACATAGGATGGTAGGGCATTGTATTCTCGGGGGTTGTAGGTGTTTCTTAGAGCAAAAAGCAGGAACTGCTTTTGAATAGATTCCAGTCTCTCACTGTGTGAATCGAAAGCAGGATTCCAAATAATGCATCCATATTCTAAAAGTGGGCGTACTAAAGAACAATATAACGTTTTGGTTACCCATACATTTTTAAACTCTTTTGCGCGTCGTTTTATGAAACCAAGTTGTTTACTGGCTCTTGATAGGATTTTATCATAATGAAGATTAAATCGCAATTTACTATCTAAAACGACTCCGAGATCAACGATATGATTAACATTTTGAAGTTCTTTACCATTGAGTATGTAATTGCTATTGGTAATGAGATTTTTTCGGGAGAAAGTTATTGTATAGCATTTTTTAACGTTTAGAAATAGTCTATTTTGATGGCACCACTGTTCTAAAACCCATAGTTTCGATTGTAAAAAAGTCGCATCAAGTTCAGAATTGATTACATGGTACATTTTTAAGTCATCTGCATATAATAGATGTGGGATATCACACAAAACATCGGATATGTCTGATATAAAAATATTGAACAGAAGTGGTCCAAGATGACTTCCTTGTGGCACACCGGATGTGACAGAAATCTCCTTGGATAGAAAACCTTTAAATTTAACAAATTGGGATCTACCGTGAAGATAAGACTTAAGCCAATTGAGAAGGGAGCCTGAGATACCAAACCTTTCCAGTTTGGAAGCTAGGATACTATGATCAACGCGATCGAAGGCCTTGCTAAAGTCAGTGTATATTGCATCAACTCGATGTCCTTTTTCCATCTTGCCTAATACATCAGAAACCATAATCATAAGATTTGTGGTAGTTGATCTACCTTTACGGAAGCCATGTTGCTGTTCATTGAGTAATGGATTTATAAAACCTGTCAGTGTTTCGCATATTATTTTTTCGAACAGTTTTGGGATAGCAGATAATATGGCAATACCCCTGTAGTTTTCAACTGACCTTTTATCACCATTTTTGAATATTGGTGTGAGGTGATATGTTTTCCAATGAGACGGAAAAACACCTTCATTAAGTGATTTATTGAAGATTATTTGTAGGGGCAAGAGCAGTGAGTCTACGCATTGAATAAGTAAATTTGGGGGAATTAGGTCAGGGCCTGGTCCTTTCTTTGGATCTAGCTCGATTATAGCTGTGTATATTTCATCACGTGTTAGTTCGATGCGATTGATTTGAGGTGATAAATTAGTGATAGAAGGGCAGATGTGAGATGTGTTTGTAGAAACACAGAAAACTTCCTTGAAATGATCTGCGTAAAGATTGCAAATCTCTTGAGTGTTAGAGGATGTAGCACTGCCTTTGAACATGGAAGAAGGGTATCCGTTTGATTTGCGTTTGATATTTACATATTCAAAGAATTTCTTTGGCTGTACAGTAATTCTTTCTCCAATGAGATTAATATAAAGATTAAAGGCTTCTTTGGATTTTATAGAAAATTCTTGTGACAACTCTTTATACTTTGTTCTCAATTCATTGGTTACATTAATGGTGGATTTAATGACTTTATACAATTTATTTCTCTGATTTCTTAGATTTCTGAGATTTTAATCTAGCCATGGTTCCGAGAGCTTAGCCTTTTTCTTTATTTTCGGGACATGTTTATCAACAATTGTGAGGACACGCTGATAAAACAGTGTGACTGCACTATCAAGGTCAAGTGCTGATAAATCGTTCCAATCAATAGAATCGAGACAAATTTTTGTGCTATCGTAGTCAGCATTAAGAAAATCGTATACTATTGAGTTATTATATGAGTATACAAATGCAATATTGGTGGAAAAGAGTTCTGTAGATAGGGCTAAGTGGTGAAAGCTGTTAGAAAATAAGTGTTCAGGTGCAGGGGTTGGAACAACGTTAATCTCATCATAGGTATTGGTGAATACTAGGTCCAGCCATTTACCATTTTGGTTTGAAAACCTGTTAACTTGCTGCAGGTCGTTAACATAGAAGGTACTGAGTAAAGTATAATCAATCGAGTTGGAGAGGTCAACAGGAAGGAGGAAGTTGTCATTCTCATCAGTGACAAAGGAAATATTTGGACGATTAAAGTCACCATAGATAATGATTGTATCTTCCTCTTTCAATGTCGTATTTAGTGATGAAATATTTTCGCACAGATCACTATAGGTAGTTTCTGTTGAATTAGGAGGAATATAAATAACACCAATATAGATAAATTGATGATCGTGAGAACTAATTCGAGCTATTTGGTGATCATAAAGTTTGTGAGAGGTGGTTTCGACAAATTGACTAGGTAGGGAGTTATGTATGGCTATTAGAACACCACCACCACGGGATTGACCGGTGAAGGTATAATCTCGATCTTTCCGGTAGAGTGTCCAATTGTTGTCGAGAATTTCTTCGTTTTTGAAGGAGTCATTTATCCACGTTTCTGTGAATACCAAAACATTATAGTGGCATGACTTTGTCTCAACAAAAAGTTTATTAAGTTTGCCACGCATACCACCACAATTGTGATAAAAAATTTTTAGGCTATTGTTTTTAGAAGAAGGTGGACAAAAATCTAGGGGAGTATTATTAGGAGCAGTAATAGTTTTTGAAGTTTGAACGCGATTTGTTCAAATGCCATAGACGCTTTGAAGTGGTGTGTGAGGCATAAGCTGATAAGTCTTTTTCTACTTCAGCTGGTGAGATATTAAAGCTCTCATGGTACTGAATGTAAATGTTCAGCTGGTTCGGTTGGAAGCCCTTCCTGTTGTATCAATATCATAACGCTTGTTCAAGTTGAACCGTCGATACAAGTGGAGTCAGATTTGTTATGTAGGTATGCCAAGTAGAGACGCACGTTATCATATAACCTCCGGTCTCTAAGCCGAGACATGACAAAGCGCCCTTCAGTGCTAGTTTCAGCGAGATTTTTTGTTAATTTGGCTAAAGGTGGAAGGAGAGGATCAAGAAATGATGGTGTCATGATAGGCTTAGCTACGGAAAGTGTGGTTGAAACAGGGGACTGTGTGGTTGTAAGAGGATCAGCGGTATTTATTGCTATGGGAGGCGTAACTATGGAAGAAATACTAGTAGTAGCAACGGGAGGAACAGGTGTCTTGCCTGCAGTGAAGGTTGCTGCATTCTTATTAAGGTTTTACTTATTTTAGTAGCCTGTTTATTTCTATTGGTCTTAATTCTATTACTCCTAGGCTTAGGGTATATGCTCCAAGTGTAGAATATATCCTACATGTCTTCTGTGCTTGTCATATGACATAGTGCTTGATTGTTGACTTATTTTAGTAATCCTGATGAAAGCTCGTAATCTCGCGTACTCGTATTTGTGCAAATGTGTATATGCCTTTTCTTGAACTCACCCTCCAGATTACGAGTGCGTAAATCAGCTGTTGTCATACGAGTCAATTCATAAGAGGCTTATGCACTGAAAATTCATGGGAGTTTTGCGACCAAATTAGTTCTCCTAAAAACGTGGGGTGCATGCTATAGAGAATAACTAGTAAGGAGTGTATTATACTTTAGTTAACCCTTTGCCGACCATTGGGACACCGATAACCCTTTTACTATCGAATTTTTCCTGGAAAAACTATGTAATCGATACAAGATATCATTCAAAAGGGAATGAATGCCTCTTCCAGAAAGTACTTAACTTTTAAGGGTAGAGTCCTTTGGCTACCAAACCACCCCAAAGTCGAAAAATCTTTACTTTTTCCCCGCTTCTTCTTGCTGCAATTTTTTGGGGGTGGGAGAATCTGTAGGCGAAGCAAAATGGTTTTTGGCAAAAGGCACAAATAGTATTGGTTTGATAGTCTTAGTTTTATTTGGAGCAGAAAATACATTCTTACGTCCCGTTTCACTTTTGCAGAGGTAATGATCGGACAGAGTAGTGACCTACGTAAGTTTGAATCGCTTAAGTCCCTGTCTTATGACTTCGCAATGTGGTCTCTTTCGGTTTGTGAACGAATCGATCATTTGAGTAACCTTTGAGTGTGCGGACTTCCAATGCAGATATAGAAAATGAATCAGTATTCGAAGTAGAGATTTTGTTGTAACCAATGTACGTATTATGCACACTCAAATCAAAGCGACCGCAGAAAAGACGCAATTAGAATTTGGTCTTTGATTTGCGATAGTATTCGTACAAAGACTGAAATAAAATAACGAAATCAAAACAGTATAATTTTCTTTCTAATGGTGATGCCTTGACCTCTTTACGACTATTAGTTCAGAACATATTTCCAAAATAGGTCAACATTTCGTTAAAAAACCTAAAATCTAATATCTGGCGCTCCTTATTACTTACGGAGCAATGCTTGACATCGAATGAAAGATCAGACTTACGGAGCAATGCTTGACATCGAATGAAAGATCAGATTTTTTGAAAAATTTAACCTATTTTATGAATATCTTAAAACAATAGTCGTAAAGAGGTCAAAGACCATCATTGGAAAGTTTCTTTTTTAAACTTTCATTGTTTGTCAAGTATTACGCCGCAGCAAATAAAGAAGGACATTTATTAGATTTTTTGGGACTTTTTAACGAAATTTTTAAATATATTTTGGGAATATATCCGAATCCAATAGTCATATATGTATAGGTCAAAACTTTCATTGGTTAATTTTCAAAATAGATTAAAAAGAACGAGTTTTCATGACGTAAGTCAAAATTTGACCTCAAATTTTTGTTGGCGTACTGTTAACAAGAGAAAATATGCGCTTATATTGTTATCGTTGACGACCATTGGGACATATGGGTTTTATAATTTTTCGCACCTTAGCAGGTAAAAAAAATTGTTTTTTGCGACACTTTTCTTGAGTAATTTGGGGTAGCTGAACACGAATAAGGTATTGGACTCGCGAATTTCCCAGCGGTTCACTAGCGATCGTCAAAGGGTAAAGAAAGTAATAGAAGCATGCATGCGCCTCACGTTTTTAGGAGAACTAAAAGCCCCATTCTAGAAGAAATTTGTGTATACTTTTTAATTCTTTTTGGTAACGTATGTTACAATTTTTTTTTATTTAAATAATTATTTAAGTTTTAAATTGTTGTTAGTTGTTCAAACATGTACAAATGTTGTTCTATAAGAGATCTTGTACCTTTATGTACCAATAATGTTAAAAAATGTTTAAATGTTTAATATTATCTGATCTCCTCTTGATAATGAGTTTCATTTGAAAATTTTTTGTAATAATTTTGGATTTTATTCAATTAACAAACATAATTTCATTTCACTTTGATCTATTTCTTATCTTATCTATCTTGCACAAACTTTCTTGTTTCGAATGAACAAAATAAAGTTTTGTTTAAATATTTTGTTTTTTTTTGAGATAAATACCTAGATATTGTTTTTTTTTACTGGAACACAATAAAGTAGGTTACGCCAAGGGAGATAATGTTCTTTGGGCTGGAGATTTCTTCTTCTGATATTGATTGATTACTGGATATAAAATAACAAACACATAAAAAAAATAAATAAAAAAAAAATGCAGCACAGGCTCTTTAATCTACTACTACTAATACAATCACAGCGCTAAATTGCTCTGAGCTAATGATGTGCATGATATCCTGCATCCGATGACGTTGACTGCTGACTTTGTAGAATTATAAACACATACACTTGATCTCGATTAAAACAAACAGTGGAACTTGCGCACGAACTAGGCACACACACACACACTCCCACCCATACACATGCACATCAACACAAACACATACAGCTGCATATGCGCCCCACTTCCACTTGAACACCCACCGATTTAGTTTTTCATGCACCGTGTTTGTACAATAATGCATGCCTCCATTTATTTGCGAGTGTGGGATTGTGTGTATGTGTGTTTATTTGGATGAAATTGCATCTCCGCAAAATTGCTAGATTGATGCATTAATGTTAATCCTCTGACAGGATATGCGAGCTAAGCTAAGTTTTTATTATTTTAAATAAAACTGCTGCTGCAGCTTCTAACTGAACTTCATCTGCTTTTGAGCACAATTTTAATTTTTTGTTTTTGCTTGGAAATGTAATTTTTATAATTAATTAAAAATTTGGATTTTAAGCTTGTTAACGGTTCATTGGGTTTTTAATCTCTATAAAAATTTATTGAGTGCATGTGTAAAAATCATGTTGAGTGCATGTGTAAATTGTACATTTTTTAAAATTTCTTTAATACAGTTTCCTAAAAATGCAATATATCGATGATTCCATATCAATTCGACAAATTTTGAGCAAAATTTGACGTTTGTGTTTCCAATTTTTATACCCCCACATTTACCGTAAAAGTCGTATATTGATCTTGTCACTCCGTTTGTAACGCTCATAAGGAGGCATGGTAGGTATAGAAAAGTATATATACATTCTTGATCAGCATTACCGTCCGAGTCGATTTAGTCATCTCCGTCTGTCTGTCCGTCTGTCTGCCTGTGGCCACGATTACAGCCGTTATTTTCAAGCTATCATCACAAAATTCGATATTTACGCTTATACATATATATATGTAAAAAAATCTAAAATCTAAATATCTAAAAAATAAATATCAAGTTCAAAATTGAGTCAAATCGGATGAAAACCACGTCTACCTTCCATACAAAGTGACTTTATCAAAACGGTAAATTCTCATAGAATTCCACAAAAATTAATATATTGTCTTGAAATTGCATATAAGCTTTGTTATTTAACATATCTACGGTTCCTACGAAGACTATCTCTTCTTTTAACGCGATCAAGAATATCCTTTTTTTTAAACTGCGGCGACAAAAATCTGTTTTTGTAAAATGCGGTGAAAAAAATCCATATCAAAAAAGTGCGGCGAAGAAAATCCGTTTTTTTTAAAATTTGGCGAAGAAAATCTCTTTTTATGAAATGCGGCGAAGAAAATCTCTTTTCAGAGTGTGACGTTAACAACGCTGTATTTTTTAAGGAGCGGGAACAATTTTTCTGAAAAAAATTATATTTTCAAATAATTATTTCTATTTATAATTTCATCTTTATAATTCCTTACAGTACTCTATTAAATGATTTTTATCAACAAATAATATAACGTAATGATTTATTTCATATGATTGTTTCGAAATTTTACATAAAACTTTTTAAAAAAAAACAATGAAAATTTTCGAAATTTATAATTTTCTTCTAGAAATCACTACAATTATTTTCACTAACAAATAATATAACAAGTATATGTTTGAAGTGAACTCTATCAGGAATTAAATACAAAATTAAAAAAAAAACAATGAAAAACAATGAAAATTACGAAATCATACTATTTTTTGATTTTTTTCGCCGCACTTTGATAGAAGTGATTTTTTTCGCCGCATTTTGATAAAAGTGATTTTTTCGCCGCATTTTGATAAAAGTGATTTTCCTCCGCATTTTGAAAAAAGAGATTTTCTTCGCCACAATTTTCTGTCGGAAGATTTTTTTCGTAAGCACCGTCGATATACCCTGAGTATGAAATTCAACCAAATTGAGTGAAAACCATATACTTTGGTTCGGCCGTGGAGGTATTTTTACTTCGGCCCAGTCGAAGATCATTTCTTATTTGTTTTACAACATTTTAGGTTAGCAGTGTTCATAAAATGATTCGCTAAATTGTTTTGTTTTTTTTTTTTTTTTATGAAATAAAAAGAAACTACAAATATTTGAATAAACGTCAAAAAAATTGAAACAAAAAAAGAAAATTAAAATTTAAAAAATTGCCGGCAGGTAGAGTGAGGAGAGGGGGAGGGTGTGTTAAAAAAGGTGCCTCCATCTTGACACCATTTCAACCCTTCTAGTCAATAAAAAAAATTTTTAGTAAGTCAGAATATGGCTATATCCCGGACTAGGGAAATAAAATTTTCTTTTGCAAAATGGTGACTGAAAAAGTAATTTTTCGCCTTTTTCAAAATTTTCAATTTTTTAAAAATAATAAAAAACAAAATTTTTACATACTTCTAGTTCGGGTCATAGAGGGATATATGAAAAAGGTCCACACCAAAGTTTAAGTTAAACAGTTCATTAGAACTTGAGATATCATGTCAGACGTGTTGGCAAAAGTAGTTTCGAGAAAAACCGTTTTGAGTTTCATCTGAGCCGGTTTAGTTGTTGCATCACTAAAATAGCTATAACTTCGCTAATAATTCGAAATTTGAGAAATCCTTTTAAGGACATATTTCTAAATGGTTAAACTATTGAAAATTTTTCGATTTTTTAAATTTCTGGACTAGAATACCCCCTTAAAAAAATAAAAAATTTTTACAAATTGTATATTTATTGAAATAGTTGCATCTTCTAAACTCTAAATCGTGCGGAATAAAAAATTTTTAAATATTTGAAACCCCTTGACCATATTTGGAGGGACCCAGGTGGTGTAATTTTTTGTGTAATATTTTTATGACAAATTATTATTTTCTTAACCTAAAATTTTGAGTCACATTTTTCATTGTCGGTGCAACAAATATTTCACCTTTTAAATAAAGTGTCGTGTTAAGGCATCAATTCTAAAGTCTTACAAAAAATTTAAGGCTGGGCCTCAAACAATTCCACGCAAAACATAGTAAAAATGCATCACAAATATTTCGATTGATGCAACAAGAATATGGTAATGATTATCTGAGTAGAGCAGTTATTTTTGAGTGGCATAAACATTTTTGGGCGTCAGAGATGCTCAAGGATAACAAACACACTGGAAGGCCAGGATTTGGGCAAAACAAAAGTCATCAATTTTTGACTCGAAATCAAGTGTGTGTGTTAAATCATCCGTCGTATTTACCTGATGTGGCACCGAGCGATTTCTCTGTTCCCAAAATTGAAAATGAAGTTTAAAGTATACTTTTTTAATGACATTGCGACCAACCAAGCAGCTAAGACATGGGCACTGGTGGCAATCCCTCAAATGAGTTAGAGCAGGCATTTTAATCACTATTGAATAGCTGTAATAAGTGTTTTGAATCGGCAGGAGAATATTTTGAATAAAAACACCGAAAAATAAAGAGAAATCATGTTCAATTATGTTTTCTAGAGCCTGTCTGGGATATTATTTGACACATCATATATTGTAATACATCTCTCAATCAAAAACCACTATAACTTGTCACACCACACAACTAAAAGGCAGATTATTCCACAATATTGACGGATATTATTTGAAGGTTGGGTCAACTTCTATAAAATTATATGGCCACGTTAATAGTGGTATCAACTTTATAAAAAAAAAAAACATATAGATGAACATAACATATATTATCATATTTTTGAACTTCTCATGACGCACGCAATTTAAGATAAATATACGAGTAAATTTTTCGAAAAAAAATTTTTTTTTTAATGTGTTCTTTATAGTTTTAAAAATATACATACACATTCAAAAACCGATATTTAGAAAAACAGAAGTTATAACGGTTTTCGTTAACCTATGTCTAAGCTCCATACAACAATTAAAAAACTTTAAACGCGATTTCCTCGAGCCTAGTTTTTTTAAAACGGTTCGATAGATAACTCGAAATCTATTGGTTAAATTTCAATGATTTTTTTTTGTTCGTTATTTTGTCCTTTAAGCATCCCCCTAAATTCCAGTATTTATTTTTTTTTTTGTTTTTCTTATACAGACAAAAAAGCGCGTGAAAATGTATCTATTTTTCAAACTCTTCTATGCTTTAGGTTTACATGGGAAAGGCCATATCCATTGAACCGTTTTGGATGTCTTTTTTTGACTGCCATTTTCAGCGCCCTCTATATAAAAGGCGGAACTGTATTTAAAAAAAAAATATTTTTATATAGTATTTTGTATGTATAACCTGTATAAATTTAAAAAAAATAATAACTTCTTATATCTAAAAAAATTTTTTGAAAACAGCTCCTGTTTTTGGTTGCTACACGTATATTATACCTTAAGCCTTACCAAGGCCATTCTTGTCTTCATTTGGAAAAGACCTGAATAGGGCATATCAACATAAGGATACACTACTTATCTGACTGTGATCCCAAACATACGACTCTCGTCATAATAGAAATATAACTCAAGGCCCAAGAAAAAAAAATGTTTTCTTAATATTCTTGGCGACTACGTTAATATATCATTTAAAAAATTATAAGCTTGTTGATCCTGTTCAACCCCGAAAAGAGCCTAATTCGTCTTTTTTGCATTATTGGATTAGAATACTAAATTAATTTGTATTCAGAATCAGTGCACCAA
Organism: Pherbina coryleti; assembly: GCA_943735915.1. Classification (NCBI taxonomy): domain Eukaryota; kingdom Metazoa; phylum Arthropoda; class Insecta; order Diptera; family Sciomyzidae; genus Pherbina; species Pherbina coryleti. The sequence goes on from OX030952.1 coordinate 66,581,805, forward strand.
TAAATTTTTTGCGTTAGCTTAGATCTCGGAACTAAAATATTGTCGGGCTGGCATGTTTAAAAAATTTAACAGGCCTTGTGTGTCCAATATTGAATTTCAAATCCATATGATAATTTACTTTTAAACCTTGAGATAGACAAATAATAATAAATATTTACAGTCGGAAATGGCTTGATTGTTTTTCAAAATATTCTCCATGAAAATCGGTACGATAAGTGATTTGAACGTATCAACCGCTTCTTCAGATGTCGAAAAACGTTGACCTCGAAATTTATTTTTGATCTGAGCTAATAAGAAGAATTCATTGGGTGCCAAGTGGGACTGCACGGCGAATGAGCCATCAATTCGATTTTTTGAATGCTCAAGAACGTTTTTGTGTGAGCTGGTGTGTGAGAGCTTGCATTGTCATGATGGAGAATGATTCGTCTTCTGCGATTAGTTTCCCTGATTTTTCCGAATACTTCTATAAAGCATCGTCTTCTGCGATTGGGTTCCCTGATTTTTCCGAACACGTTTGTACAACAAAAGGTGATGTACCATTCACCGTTTTACGTTGCTCTAATTAAACTGGTAACTGGTGGCGACATGTCCTGTTATTCCAAAAAACAGGCGACCATTTCTTCAAAAGGGCTTTGTACATGAACAAATTTTGTTTCATTTGACTCGTCTTGAAAGACCCATACAGTCGATACAGTTTAGTTTCGAGTTCATATCCCTAAATTCATGATTCGTCCGTCTCCTGTTACGATGTCATAGACATGTTTTTAAACACCCCAATTGTATTTTTTTATCATTTCTTTCGACCAATCGACGCAATCCTTTTTTTTTGAGCGATTATCAAATTATGCGGAATCCAACGTGAACAAATCTGACAGCCAGATATTTAAGCAATATTGAATGTATGCTGGTCGCACTTATTAACAAAGATGCCTCTATCTAATGGTAGATCACATGATGGTCAAGCTTTATCAGTTTGCGTACAGCATCAATGTTTTGTGGCACAACAACAAATTCTTTACGATATTCACGAAATTCGTCCCGTAGCGAAGTGCGTTCACGATTGAATTCGTCACGAGAAGTAGAAGCGAGTTTATCGGCAGACTGCTGTTGGTTTAGTCCACATCGAAAGTCGTAGGAAATCATCGCACGAAAATGTTCACGATTTAATTCCAATTTCTTTACCAAGATGAATGTTCCAAGTATCTGTAAACAACACAAATAGCACTCGTATGACAAAACGTTAAAACGTTTTGAATACGTTTACCATTAAAATTGTTAAACTTTACGATGACAATGTCAAATTTGACATATTCACATAAGTGTTGCCAAGACTTAAAAGACTATCTCAAGACTTAAAAGTCAACATACGCGTTGTTGTATATATAATGCCACTTATTTTCTTCCCCCGTGAGTACCGCCTATGTTCTCCCATGGCAGGATGGCCGTAATAGGTGGAATCTGTACCTGCGAAGGAGTTTATTACCGAAGTATCAAAAAGTCCCAAGATTTTGTTTTTTTGTAAAGTTCTTCGCCCTTTTACGCAATAGCGACAAGTATTTAAATTGATATTAGCATCAAAAGTTACTGAACGTCAAGAGAGAGGTTTCATCGTTCAGCCGCTTCCACTTTTTAAAGGCTTGGGTCATAAGAGCCTCTAAATTTTTCTGGAACACCCATAAAAAATGAAGAGAAGAAACTTGAAGTTAAGAGGTTAAACAAGATTTACAGAACCCATCAGTGTTTACAAATTTTGAACATTCAACTATTGTTCCTTAGACATAGACTCGTTTTCTCTGAGACACCAATATTCATTTATTTCTAGACCTTTAATACCTAGTTTTACAAAAATTTGTAAATTTTATGGTTTTTCAGCTATTCTACATACAATCCTCACCATTGCGTAGCCATCAATTCCTGGATATTATACAAAGAGACCACTGGAGTAAACATACGTCGGAATAATTTTCTCTTTCAATTAGCTTCAAGTATAAGGGTGGTGACCATCACGATGAACAAAATACAAGCTTTCATTCACACGGACAAGATGAAAATCAAATGTGCGAATAACCTACTAAAGTGGGTTATGTTAGAAAAAGAGGTCGAACTACATATATTTGCATTAAAAGTTATAAGTATGTTTGAGGAAAATTTGCATCCAAGATAGATTTAACATGTTGCATCTATATATGCATGTCAAATATACGGAATTAAATAAAACCAACATTCTATTTTGTCCGACTGTGAACATTAGAAGAAATTAACATTTGTAAGTCATTTTCAAATCTGACTTTGACTGTCGTGACTCTCCATACAACTTTTGCAAACATGTCCCAATATCGATCGACCTATACTCGTCAAAATCTAAGCAATTTAATTTGTGGAAATACAAATTTCCCAAACAAAATCACATAAATTTTTATACTTCTTACTTGCAAGCGTAACTTTTGACCATTAAAAATTAATTTTATCAGCCACCATTAAGACCAGACAGACATTGTTCTCAATAGAACAAAGTTCTTAATTATTGCCGCATTCAAAGTAAACTTTTGTTAGATTGCTGTTTTAGTGGTTGTTACACTGTAGTTAGTTGAATGTTCACTTCGAATGTTCGGTAAGTTCTATCCGCCAAATGTGGCCCACCAATGTCCACAATACAAGCAGCGGAAGATTGGATTTCTTGCATAAATGTTTTAAATTAAAATTATTTAAATTTTACTCACGCTTTGCTCAGAGCACACGGTAAGAGTGCTTGACAGAGAGTTTACATTGTCAACGAAGTTGCCAGACAATGGCCATCACCACCACCACCACCACTATCCACGCTCCTTTTGCCATCAAAATCACTTAAACTAGCTATGGAACCAATACAGCTATCCTTGATGTCTGATCTGTCTTCGTGTAGCACTCTTCGTAACCTTCTTGCTATTTATAGATATACCGTTATTCAAACCCACACAAACACACATATTTATTAAGTATGTGTATAAATTTCCATAAAGCAATTCCACAATATCCCCGAGAGCCTTGAATTGTAAATGTCAAAGTTGCTCCTTGGCGGTTTCTCGGCATTTGCCAAGTTGTTGCAAGTCAAGTCAAGTCGTCCAGTTGTGTCGACTTGAGTCGAGTCGAGTTGAGTTGAGTAGAGTGAAGTCCGTGGAGTTCCTTGTGGTTGAGGCTGGGGCTGAGCATGTTGCTGCATTAACACCATGAATACTTATGCAAACATGGCACACTTTATAAGCACAGACATGGTTGGACTTTTGTGTGCAGCCTCATGTAATTTCCAACCAATTCAATGCTGCAGTCCTGTGCAAACAGTGAGCAGCAAGTCCTTCACAGTATCAGTCAATGGGTTGAATTTTTGCTACTTTGCAATTTTAAACTCGAGAAGTTTTCCTTTTTCTTTTTGTTTTTTTCTGCTGCGTATTCATCGTATGGAGACTGAAAATATTTTTCGGATTTGTGGTAATTTTTTCGTTTTTTTTTTTATTTTTATTTGTTTTCAATGCAACCATTGAGAGAGCTGAAAGAAACTTTTATGGTAGTTTGGTCGATTCAGAAATAGTTTTTTTTTTTTTGTTTTTTGTTTTGCAAGGAATTTCTAGCAAATATTAAATAGAATTTTATGAAATTTTTCTAAATTAAGTTGTAGTTTTTTAATTTTCCATTAAGAATTTAAAAATAAACACAGAGAAATTCAGGCAGATTAGGATAAAATTAAATAACACATAGAGTGGAGAATTGGAAAGATATTGACTATCTTAAAAAGACTATAAATGAAGGGAGATGTTTAAATTCAATGGATAACACAATGCAACATATTAGTTACTTTTCTTTTCACTGCGTTTACGGTATAAAATTTTGGCCTTTGACCTTTTGATTATTGCAGTGCTCAATTTAAAGAAAGATTTGTAAAACACAACTTGTGTATTTGATGATTTATTTCGGAGTGAGAAAATTATACAATGAAAATTTTTAGAACAAAATTCAAACTCAATGAAAACTTATTTTAAGTAACAAAGTAGAATTGTGAAAGGTATGAATTTGATTGTACTCTAACACCCTTCCTCAATTAAATTCTACTCCAGCTAGCTTACGAAATTTCTCTATTTTGATTGCAGGTAGTCCTTTCGTCATCATATCGGCCAACATATCCTCGCTTGGACAATAATGGCATGTGATATTTCCTTTGTCAACATGATCCTTGACAAAATGAACTTTTGTGTCGATATGCTTACTTCTGCTGCTCAGTTTCTCTTCTTTTATTAGACGTAAACAGCTTGGGTTGTCTTCATAAATTGTAGTTGCGTCCCTTTGCTTGAACATCATATCGCACAGAAGTTGTCGAATCCAAATTGCTTCCTTACATGCTTCGGATAGGGCGACAAATTCCGCTTCTGTAGAAGATAAAGAAACACAAGTTTGCTTCTTGCACGACCAACTGATTGTACCACCATTGATCTGAAAAACATAACCAGAATTAGATTTCCTGTCAAGTTTATCTTCTGCCCAATTCGCATCAGCATATCCCATCAAGAAATTCGAATTCTGGTTTTGGCTCAACCGGAGAAAACAATTTTCAGTACCTTTTAGGTATTTTAGCACCCTTTTCAATTCTGTCCAATCCTCCTGATTAGGACAGCTAACCTTTCTAGCCAAAATAGAAACACTTGCAGCAATATCAGGTCTTGAATTGACGCTTAAGTATAATAATGAACCAATGAGACGCTGATAATTGCAATTGTCAAGTAAAGCTTCAGAATCTGATTTACCGTAACCAGGATCAAGTGGATACTTAGAAATCTTCGCATCTTTTAAGCCATATTCTGTTAATAAATTTTGAATGTACTGCTTTTGACGGATACAAAAATTTGATTGCTTATCTCGAAAAACTTCCAAGCCAAGGTAGTGGTGAATTTCACCCAAATTGTTGATCTCAAAATTTTTACTTAGTAACTTTTCCACGAATTTAATGTTATCCTTCTTTGCGCTTACCACCAAAATGTCATCAACGTATACAAGAACATACGTTAACCCTTCCTCGTTGGTGCAATTTGTGTATAAACAAGAATCTGCTATGCTCTGCTTAAATCCTCCTGAGATAATCACTTTATGTAGAGTCTTGTTCCACACGTTCGCAGCTTGCTTTAAGCCATATAAACTCTTTCGTAGCTTGCACACGAGCTTTCTACTCCCTTCCTCAAATCCTGGAGGCTGTCGCATATAGATGGTCTCATTCAATTCGCCATTGAGAAACGCAGAATTAACATCCATGTGAATAACTGACATGCGCTTAACACCAGCAATAGAAAGCAGTGTTCGAAGAGTTGTTTGTCGAACGACAGGAGCAAATACTTCATCGTAGTCACAACCATACTTTTGGCTAAAACCACGCGCGACCAAACGAGCCTTATACCTCTGTACTTCACCGTCAATATTGCGTTTTATCTTGAACGTCCACTTACAACTGACTATGTTCGAATTTAATGGAGGAGAAACAAGTTCCCACGTCTTATTAGATTTCAGGGATAATATCTCTTCTTCCATTGCCTTTTTCCACATATCACGCTGATTTGATTTGACTGCCTCGTTATAGGATTTTGGTTCTACCAACTCGCAAACATTGACATTGTAGCCAAGACGGTCTGGAGGTCTGCCTTTAGTTGTACGTGTTGATCTCCGATTCGGTTCTACAATATCTTCAACCTGCGGTGATTGCTCTAAACAATTGTCAATTTCAATGCAACCATCCAAGCTACGAAATGAAGTCTCATCATCATCGTCTTCAGCTTGTCGAACTGGTTCATCATTGACACCTTCACAATTTACTCTTTGACGATTTGTACGAGTAAAAATCTCAACGGGTACTTCTGAAATTTGTCTCTCATCAGACTGTCTCTTCTTAACGATATCTGTATCATCGATAAATTTAACATCTCTGCTTATTGTGACTCTATGAGTGTTTACATTTACTAATCTATAGCCTTTGGAGTGTTCATCGTAACCCATAAACGTCAAAATTTCAGTTTTCTTGTCGAACTTACGACGTCTTTCTTTTGGGATAAGAACATGAGCTTTTGTGCCAAAAACTCGCAGATTGCTTATGTCAGGCTTTTTGTTTTCCCACAACTCAAAAGGTGTAGAAGCGATTGACCTTGAAATCACTCGGTTTTGCAAATAACATGCTGTCATAATGGCTTCTCCCCAATATAGGTTCGGTAACTGACCTTCTGCCAGTAAACACCTTGCCATTTCAACTAGGGTCCTATTTTTCCTTTCGGCTACCCCGTTTTGTTGAGGTGAATATGGAACTGTGTAATGGTACTTAACCCCTTTGCTGTCCAGATACTTTTGAAAATATTGAGAAGTGTATTCTCCACCGTTATCTGACCTTAAAATACTTGGATATTTGGAAAATTTGTTAAAGACGAACTCTAAATAGCATTTAAGCTTTTCAAAGACCTCGGATTTATTATTGATTAAATAAACGACTGTGTAGCGACTATAATCGTCTATGAAAGTAAGAAAATATCGTTTCTTACCTGGCGTTATTGTTTGCATTGGGCCGCAAACGTCTGTGTGAACCAAATCTAACACAGAACTAGTTTTCGATAGCGACTGCTTATTGAATGGTTTTCTAGTCTTTTTACATTCGATGCAAATGTCACAATTTCTTCTTACGCCACAATCAATAATTTTAAAATCATTCACCGTTCGATCTTCTTGCATTTCTTTAACTGCATCAATGTCCCGATGGCCAAAAATCTTGTGCCAATAATGCTGACAATTCTGCGACATACACTTCGCAGCCATTTGTCCAGAGTCTTGACGAAGACAAAACAATCCACCATATAGCTCAGCTACACCAATCTCTTTATCTTTAGAGCGTATGCTACAAACAGAGTTTTGAAATAACACATTTAAGCCCATGTTCAAAATCTTTTTGACAGAAAGCAAATTTCCGTGAAACGAAGGTATAAAGAGAACATCCTGAACGCTTAAATCGGATTTCTCACCGCGGCTATTTAACATCGTAATTCGACAAAGCCCTTTTCCACTTGAAGTAACCGTTTGCCCACTTGCGACTGTGACCTTCTCGTGAACTGAACTATCTAGCGTTACAAAATCTGCCCGACGAGTGCTGATATGGCAGGTTGCCCCAGAATCCACAACCCAAACAGTTTTATCATTTATCAAAGAAAAACAATAGTTACCACAGTTGGTTGCTTCATTTGCTTGGTTGTTACTCCTCATTTTCTTGAGTTTCAAGCAATCCTTTTTCAAGTGTCCTTTGGCTTTGCAGAAATGACATCGCTTCTCATTTCGATTTTCTACGCGTTCTGAGGTTTTCAAGACTGAATTTGATATTGAACTTACCGACTGACGTTGATACTCCTCTAAAAGACTGGCTTCGACTACTCGTAGTGTCAACTCCTCCAGCTTCCGTGCTTCCAAAGCGGTAACAAGGGTATCAAAACTTGATGGTAGACTGCTTAACAGCATTGCCACAAGCCAACGTTCGGAAAAAGTTTCACCCAGCGCTTCCAGTTTCTCGAACAGAATTTTCATTTCCATGATGTGCTCCGACATGATGGAATCCGTCGCGAACTTCATGCTGCAGATCTTTCTCATGATGTGGACGCTACTCCCAAGCGTATTCTTTTCATGATGACTCCGCAAGATTTCCCAAGCCTCGTGTGCCGATTTAGCTTTCTTAATTAAAAGAAGCTGGCTGTCTTCCACAGAAAGAGCAATAGTCACCGTTGCCTCGTCGTTGAGCTGTTTCCAAGATGAACTCGGAGTCTCAGGCTCCTCCTGGATAACACATTTCCATGTGCCTTCCTTTCGCAAAATCAACTCCAGTTTAAACTTCCATAGATGGTAGTTGTCCGCGTTTAGCTTCGCAAATGATGACTTCAGGAAATCCATTGTGCAAAGGCCCATAACCTATTGCAGTGCTCAATTTAAAGAAAGATTTGTAAAACACAACTTGTGTATTTGATGATTTATTTCGGAGTGAGAAAATTATACAATGAAAACTTTTAGAACAAAATTCAAACTCAATGAAAACTTATTTTAAGTAACAAAGTAGAATTGTGAAAGGTATGAATTTGATTGTACTCTAACATTGATCAGTTCAGGTTTTAAATAAAACCTTTTCCTCAGTTTTTTAAGCCCCCCCCACGCAACCTTGACATTCGTATTTACCATCTGAAATTATCTCTTAGCCGTTAGAAAGTTAAAGGACTGCATTTCTAGTTGCATTGTATAATTTTTTGATAAGCATGAAGTTAGTTCCTCCATTATTGAAGTATCAAAACAAAAAATAAAAAAATGTAAAGCAATGTGCCCTGTGCGTACTACTCTTATCATTTGCCAACAAGTTTTCTTATTGATTTAAAGTTATTCCTTACTTTTATGAATTCGGTACTTGTGCTGTAATAACCGTTACAACGTGCTTTAATATTCGGTTGAAAAATCAAGATATACGCCTTTTAATCGAATGAAATAACTTTAATTTAATTTTTCAAATATAATAACACTGTGCAACAGTGAATACAATTATAATTTCTAAGGATATGGTTTTAAATGCCATTGGAAGCATATTTTTATTTTATTTGAACCAAAATTTAATTCATGTGAGAAATTTATTGAGGAATTTAGGTGCTGCCATCAATTTTAAAAATCATTACATAAAATATTGTGAAATGTCACGTTAAGCATTTTTATTGAAACTTGTACCTATCAACACTCTATTAATTTTTAGCGATTAAAATCTACAGTTAATTCTCTAACCCTTAATTTTTTTAATACTAAATTCTTTAACAGCTCATCAAAAATAACAAGCAATAAATAACAATAAAACTGTTATATTGAAAATTGATTTCGGGTTTTTTGGTGTAAAATATGTACGTGTATTTTATCAAAATCCTAATATACATATAAAAACGTTAGTTCCTATATATGTCTGACTATCTGACATACGGCTGAACGACTAAAGCTATCAAACTTATGTTCACACCATATGTTCGTGTGGAGCTCTGAACTGTTTTTGTTTGACCTCCCAAGGTGGTTACTTTTTTTAAAATTCTAAAATTGGATGGCGCTGTTATCTTTACGAAAATGTAGTTTTCCCTATATAATTAAAGGCAAAAATAATATAAAATATATCAATTATATTAAAATAAAGACCCGAGTAATACTGGGAATATCAGCTAGGAAATATAAATGTGCCCCTTTTGCTGCGTTTTCCATCACTTTTTCGAGCATCTCGAACGGTACAGCGATGATTTCGACACGAATGTTTGCCTTGAGCTCGTCAATAGTCTGAGGTTTGCTAGCGTACACTTTGCTTTTCAAATAACCTCACAAAAAGAAGTATGGAGGAATCAAATCTGAAGATCTGGGTGGTTAGTCAATGTTGCCATTTTTTGATATCACACGTCCAAGGAATCTCCGTTGCAGAAACTGCATTGTCCGATTTGCAGTGTGACATGGTGCACCGTCTTGTTGGAATCAGTAACTGTCCAGAACTTTTTCAGATATTTTTGGGCAGACATAATGAGCCAGCATCCACCGATATCGATTTCCGTCGACTGTTTTGACTTCTCTGAAGAGAAATTGTCTAATAATTATTTTAACCCAAACGCCAGCTTAAATAGTCACTTTTTGGTGATGCAATAGTATTTCATGGATCTCGTGTGTATTCTCCGTTCTCCAAAAGCGGCAATGTTGCTTGTTAACGGCGCCAGAGAGTGTGAAATGGGGCTCGTCGTTCATAAAAGGTTTGTTTTAAAAAATCAGGTTCTATGTAAACCATTCGAGTCACTGTTTCATCATATTCCAAGCGACGTAGTCGGTCGGTAATATTCTTTGAGTCAAGTGCACTTTATACGAAAAAAAGTTGGCTGTGTTGTGGACACACCCGTAGGTTTTGACATGACGGTGATTCTTGTTGTTGTTGTTGGTTGTTGTTGGTGTTGGTATTGGTATTGGTATTGCTGTTGGTGTTGGTGTTGGTGTTGGTCTTGGTGTTGGTGTTGGTATTGGTTTTGGTTTTGGTGTTGGTGTTGGTGTTGGTGTTGGTGTTGGTGTTGGTGTTGGTGTTGGTGTTGGTGTTGGTGTTGGTGTTGGTGTTGGTGTTGGTGTTGGTGTTGGTGTTGGTGTTGGTGTTGGTGTTGGTGTTGGTGTTGGTGTTGGTGTTGGTGTTGGTGTTGGTGTTGGTGTTGGTGTTGGTGTTGGTGTTGGTGTTGGTGTTGGTGTTGGTGTTGGTGTTGGTGTTGGTGTTGGTGTTGGTGTTGGTGTTGGTGTTGATGTTGTTGGTCTTGTTTCTTTTTCTATTGCTTTTTTTTATTTGCTTCTCCATTGATTATGCTTTTCCTCGGTGCATTAACTTTTCTTTAGCTACATGCAATTAATCTAGAAAAGTGATGTATATGCGTCACTTTAGGCGGTTCCATGAAAGGCCTCATGGCATCGTCAATTTTTTTTGTATTTTTATCATGTGCCTGAAGACCTCACCTTCATGTTCGATCCTTAAAATTTACCGTTACGCCAGTAGTCACATAGTAAAAATTCCACGCAGCGTTTTTTCATGGTTGTAGAATTTTTACTGTTTTATGTGGTTGCCACCCTGAAATCATGACGATAAGAATTTTTTTTTGTATTTTAGTTGTGAAGCGTAATAACACACCTATACTGTCATAAAACAAAATTTACCGCAGCTCGTCTTCTCAGTGAGTAATAATTACATGCAACGATATTACATTTCTGTTACATATGCTGCTATATTCACGACCTGGTGACGTCAGAATTTCGTTTTTATTTTTATCGTAAGGCCAAGTATAAATCCTTCATTTTCCTTTTCAAATATTTATCGTAGTTTATATACTCATCGAGTAAAAATTCAATGCAACGCCGTTGCATGAGTGTTGCATTGTCGATTTTTGAGGAGCTCTCTCTATGTCCCCAAGACGACAGAAATTTTTTGTCGAATTTTGTTGTGACGGCTTAAAGCAGGCCTTTATTAGTGTTTCATAATTTTAGTCCTAGCACTAATAGTCAGTGAGTAATGATTCCATGTAAGAAATTTTCAGTTGTGTTGCTTAAGCAGTTCCCATCGCGTCCCGATGATGTTTTGAATTTTTGTTTTGTTTTTATAATGAAGTCAACGAATTAGTCTTTACGGTCGTATCATCTTTTTAGTCATAGCTTTTATACTCAGCGAATTACTATTAAATGCAACGCTAATGAATTTTGAAAAAATGCATTTTTCAACTTTTTTGGAAACCTGCGCGGTAAAACGTAACTTCGTCACGTCAAAAAATGCAAATGATCCTTCAAAATGATACAACACAGGTGGGTTCTCGGCAACGTTCTCTCTTATCGCTTCAACCAGTATGTGATAAATGGTATGTGAATGATCTCCGACTGTCCTGTGCTCAGTAAAATTCGACACCAAACTGTGAGGCACAAAGGGTTAGGGTTAAACGCAACACATATTTTTTATATTAATATCGCGTCAATAAAAGCCGTATAAATTGAGCCATTTTCGATTTTTAAAAATTGAGAGACCTCTTTGAAATATTTGATTTTCCTGGTTCTCAAAATTTACTTAACAAATGAAAAATAAATATTGCTGAATGTACTCCAGAAATGCTTTTTAATCCTTAAGCATTATCTTTACACTACGATTGGCATCGAACGTGTCCACCATTTGCTGCTCGGCCTTTTTCGATTCTAAAACATTACGTTGCAAATCCATATTTTTTCATTTTCGACAGCAACCTCTAAAGGGGAAGTGGCTTCTACTCCCAGTTCACTATCATTTAATATGCAAAGTGCACATAGCGCAAAGTGAAGTGTTGGTGGGGGTGGAGTAACTTCGTCGTCCATATTCTGGCGCAATTTCAAGCAGCTTGGTTCAGTTCAAAAAAAAAGAAAAAAAAAATAACAACCAGAAGTTATCCAAACACTATATCAGCAAAAGGAGCGCCCGACACTCTGACACAAGTGTTAGCAGTAGTATCTGAGGTAGCAATACGAGCTACTACCACATTCATGCCGCAAATGAAAAAGCCTTCGATTGCCGCCTCTGATGCATACATTACCAGCATGACCAGCCAGTTCGCTGCTATTAACTGCCTTGGCCAGCAGCAACAACAACAACACTACTCCATGTGCACGCCCCCATTATTGTGTTTGTTGTAATATAAAGAACACTCGTAAATCTCAAAATCGCAATGAGCTGCGGATTGAGCTCAATGCGAATGCATCGCAGCTGTGTTAGTTACATAGAAATGCTTCATGATGCTTTGGTTCTGGTCCCGTTGAAATGTTGAATTTTTCTTTGGCATCCGCGTTAGCTTTATTGTAATTTGAATTTTTCTTTTTGTGACTGTAGATGTTGTTCTTGTCGTTGTCGTTGTAGGCATTATTGTTGCCATCTGTCGGTCCTTGGTCCTTGCGTTTGAGTTGAATAAGAATAAATGCCGATGTTGTAATGCAGCAGCAGGTCAGCGGGTTGTTTATGTGGTGATCCAATGATTTATACGTTCATACATTCATATGCATGGATGTACCGCTAACATGGCTAAGCTGGATAGCTTCAAAAGCAGGTTATAAGCTGTAAATATTTTTTCCAATATTGACTGATTAGTCCATTGGACTGATGGTCCATTAGAAAAAAATTAATTGCAGTGCCAACAAGAGTGTAAATTTCAGAGAGGGAACAGGCAGAGTTGTTTTTGACACAGCCTAATTAAACTTTTTAAAACACGACCAATGTGGAAAGTGGATCTCTAATGACTTTTTAAAGCAATTTGATTGAAACACTCTTTTTTTTATGAAATACGCTATTTTGTTTTGTGCTCATATATTACCCTAGGCATAGAGACCGATTTTGAATATTTTTTTAACAAATTTCTAATTTTATTGAACACCACAGGACTATAACTGATAGATCAAGACAATGCCCAAGTTCGTGAGTCGGTGTTGAATTTATTACCTGTTATGATGAATAATATTTCTAAATGATAAGATGATCATTAAGATGATTAGATGAAATGGGAATGATATTTTTCTAAATTCAATACGTTTTCTTTAAATACTTCTTCTTCTAATTCCCGATATCTGACTTGAATACACTCTAAACGATTTCTGTTGAATTTTACGACGATAATCGTCGGCAACGCTTTTCTGACTGATAGTGTCTAAATTTACACATGCACATTTTTAAACATTTTTTGTTGGATATTACACAGAAAATGTTTAACGATTTACGCAACTTGTGTGTAAAAGTTGAAACTCTTCGTGTTTATTTTTCAACAAAAAATGTGTAAAAATATGCCCCTTCCTTCGTACCGTTGCTCTATTTCATTACTCTTGCGTAAATAAAAGTAAGTAATAAGTAAGATATAGAATGTTTTTTGTTTTATAATATATTTTTGTATTCAGTAGTATTAAATTCAAATTGTAGTTATGTGAAAACATATGTTAACTCAGGTAGCTTATTATCACTTTTAGCTTTAATTCATTTAAGAAAATGATAATTAATTTTATAATTAATTTATAAAAAAATAATTGAAATAATGTAATCACTTTTAAGAAAATAAAAAAATAATAAAATAAAAGTAGAAATAAAAAACTTTTAAGTTTAACTTTCCAGCTTACTAAGAATTGTATTGATTTTTTTTTATACTATGTATTGATGTTTTTTTTTTTTGCCTCGAACTTGTTATTTTAAATCACGTCGATTTAGTTCATTGATACCAAATCTTCTTCCGTGAATGAAATTACACATTTCATGTTCACCATTACACATTTTCGTGTAATTTTGCACATTTTTTGTCATATTTTAAATTTTTACACATTTTGAGTTTAACATTACAATTTTTTGTGTAGTAATTTAAACCTTTTTTGTGTAAATTTAAATTTTGCACAACTTTCTGTTTAAAAATAAACAGTTTCTGGTTTAATGGATTAAATGACACCAAAAGATAATAATTTTAGGCAACAACAGAAAATTCAACAAAAATTTACGGTCATTTTGATAGTAAATTTCAACAAATAGTTTAGAGTGTAGTTCTGAATATTTTTTCAGAAGATACTGATATAATTTATTACTGATATAATTTATAATAATCAAGTCATTTTGAATTAAAATGGGGCGTGGAAAATAGCTTAACAATACAGAAGTGTAAATTGCCTAAAATCTTCATAATGAAAAAACGATGACACTGAAAGAAATTTAATACTGACGGAGGGGATGATTAGTCTTTGAAAATTAATTTCGTTTTATCCCAACAGAGGACGTAATTGTATTTATTCACAACCAACTTCACACTTAAGCCGCATAATCATATGTATTTTGACAGCTGACATAGCAAGGCTTGCTTGTAAAAAAATTCGAGTGATTCTGCACAGTAGGTTTTGGTTGATAGTCTTTTAAATATGAAAGTCTTTACTATAGAAAAGGTACAGGTACAGGTTATAGAAAAGGTAAAGGTTTACTATAGAAAATACTGTCCTGGCAAGAAAAAAATGATCCGATGTGTATGGAGAAGATGTGCTTAGTGAGCGCCAGTGCAAAAGCGGGTTGCAAAATTTTGATCTCGAAGATGCACCACGTTCTGGAAGGCCAGATGAAGCTGATGAAGACACAATATTCAACCGGTCATGATCATTTGAAACGGCTAGCTTTAATCGCAAAGGTCGAAATATGGGTTTGTCATCTTTTAATGAAAAAAATTTATGCCGTCGCATTGACGTTTGTGATTTGTTTCTCAAACATCAAGAAAATTATCCATTTTTGAAACGTTTCATCAATGGGGGACTAGAAATGGGTTGTCTACCACAACGTTAACAATGTTGAAGTAGAAAAGATGAACCGTCATCTTTGAAAGCACTTCAAAAGCCAATATTCATCAAAAAAAGGTAATGCTATCTGTTTGGTGTGGTTTCAAAGCAATCGTTTATTTTGAGCTTCTACCGACCAACACAACGATCATCAGAATTAGTCACTAGGAAATCTATAGTGTTCCAACAGGATAATACGAAACCACATACAAGTTTGACCATTCGGCAAAAGCTTTTAGAGCTTGGATGAGATATACTGCCACACTCACCATACTCTTCACACCTAGCACCATACGGTTATCATTTGTTCTGGTCTCTAAAAAATCTTTTTTGACGATAAAACGTTCAATTTAAATAAGGAGTTCAAAAATCACTTGGATTAGTTTTTTCCCAGCAAAGAACAAAAATTGTATGAGTTTGAATTTATGCTACTGCCAGAAAGATGGCAAAGGGTATTGAATCAGACCGGACAATATTTAATTGAATACATTATTAATTCGCTATAAGTAAAAAAATCTTTTTTGACTTTTATAAAAAAAAAAAACTAAATTTCTTTTCGAACAACCCATTATAACCATGATTTGACAAAACTAGAGGGTGTTCTAGGTCTTCGTCAGCATGGGAGTGGATGTGCAATGATATTGGGCGGAATTAGTTATTGTGGAAGGACTAATATCAAATTTGTTTCTATACGAATAAATTTCTTAGCTTATCTCAAATTAATTGACAACGTAATAGTTAAAAGTGGGTCACAATTAACAAAACTTTAAGTAACTATATTCCAACAAGGCAATAAATATGTATACACAGCGAGAGTAATAAATTAATTCTTTCAATACAGAATATTGAAATATTGGAGTGGCAAGCGCCACCAACATTATTGAAAACTGTTGGTGGTGCCTTGCAAGAGAAGTTTATGCCGATAATTGACAGTATAATACCATCGAAGACCAAAGAAGTAGCATAATATCGAAGTGGGAAGCGATTTCTAAGAATACATTTGTATATAAGTCAGTTCCAATTCGCAGAACTGAAGTCTAAAAAAAGGGAAAATGATGTGCTCATTATTAGAAATCTATATTTTTTAATATAAATTTATTATTATAATTAATTTATTAATTTCTTATAACTTAAGCTTTTTTAATAATGATGTGTTATCATTTTGTCGTATCACTAAAATTTTATTTGTTTTGTTCAGAACAATGAATTCGTTTATTGAATAAAATTGCAATTTTTTTTACTCTTCTATGAAAAGAAATTAGTTTTTTGTTAAAAAAAAATGTTTTAGTTTGATCGTTTAGAGTAGAAATTAAAAAAAAAAAAAAAAATACCTACATCTGTGCTATCTTCTTGTCGCGGAGTGTATTTATATAGAATTCATCAAGTTTGTTTTCTCTTTCAATTTTAATGAGAGTATTCTTCATATTGCTTTTGATGACTGATTGCAATTGAAATTTTGACTGATTGCTTATCTAGGATTTACTGATTGATAAGTAAATGAAATCGAAACTTCATAAAAAGTTCAAAGCCCTTTTGTAACTACCGAAGAGTGTTACCTATGTGCACGATTTTCACATTTACCTATGTGCACGAACATACGCCTATTCCTTACTATTGAACCAGATTTCATTGTTGTCAAATATTTCGTAATACACACCTATTACACACACAGAGTATCTGTACCTCATAAATTCACTATTTAACATCAATCAATGGCTGTTAAAACACACTCGGTATCATATTGAAATTTATGATAGACAATCGATAGTAAAATGCGTTTGGATTGCCTTTAAAAGAAATTAACACCACGAAAAATAATAGTTTAGTCTATAGAAATAATTAAGTTTATGGTATATGAGTGGTTGATATCTGGATGTTATAACTTCACACATTACATTGTGTTTAATTGATGGTTATGTGTGTAAGAATGTAGCCTACTCATAAGAACTTTTTACTGGTTTTATGTCAAAATGAATCCAAATTTCTGCTCAATTTATTTAATGTTGCATTAGAGTAATGAATCAATCTATATTTCAAGATTATCTCTAAGCCAGATAGCCTAGATACACTACCTCAATAAAAATCATGAGTTGATCAGTTATAGCGAAAACAATCTTACGAATTTACAAAAAAGTTCAAGTTAATTTAAAAATCAAAGAAGTACCAGGTTGTTCAATAAGCTTGTAGAAGAGAAATAAAAACATAATTTACTTCAAATCACATCAAACATCAGTCACTTAAAATCTATAAAGTCAAAGGCAAAATTAAAGCATGTCATTTTGGAGCATTTTTCGTCACAAGACATTTAAAAAATAAACAGCTTTCAAACTCTTTTCTTTTCTATTAGCTTCTCTTTACTTTTTCTCTCTCTTCTTTATTGTATGTTAATCTGTAATGTTGATCTTATTAAAATTTTTCTTATGTTTTTTTTTATTATAAAAAATTTCAACTTGTCATTCAACTTTGTACTAAATAAAAAAAGAACATAGTTCTTATTGTACATCAATAAATAGAGGCAAATAAATAAAAATAATAATAATAATCGTTTTATGGCTTTAAATGCTTTTTCAGTATATTCTCCCATAAGCTCAATACACCAGTTCCAACGGTTCTCTAGGTTAGGTTAGGTTAGAAGGGAGGGGCAACCTAACGTTGCCTGCACGGGGGCCTATTGGTCCATTGTGGTTCCCTATTATCTGTGGTCCTAAAAATGTCAAAAACAACTAAGTCTTGTTAGTCACGTATAAATTTGAAAAGATCCATCAGTGGTACATCCACGAGCTCCTGCAGTTCTCCGTACACTCTGCTTCCCATGTGGCGAAGTCGGCGTTGTTGGAGGTTAGGACACTCGCAAAGCAGATGTTTGATGGTTTCTGTTTCCTCGACATCTCCACAGCTTCTGCAGAAGTCTGGGTGCGGAATTCCCAGTCTCGAGGCCATTGTGCCTATACAACAGTGCCCCGTGAGGACTCCTACTAGGATGCGAGTTTCATTTTTACTCATTGAAATTAGGGATTGGGTCCTTTTTTCGCAGAGTTTAGGCCATAGGTGGCGAGAGATAACACAGTCGTCCCTGTTTGACCAGGAGTTGTTTGTGTTATTTCTGGCTTTGTCATTTATTCTCTTCTTAAATTCTCCGATTGGAGCCATAATCGACCCGATCGCAGAACTTCTTTCCAGTTCTGAGCCCTCTCTTGCCAATCTGTCTGCTATTTCGTTTCCCTCTATGTCGCGGTGACCGGGGACCCAGCAGATATTAATCTTGTGGGGAGGACTCATTCTGATGAGAGCTTGTCGGCAGCTCAGTACAGATTTCGAATTTGTTGTTTCGCTGCGGAGTGCTTTTATCGCAGCTTGACTGTCCACAAAGATTGTTATCCTTGATGGATTTATGTTCTTTGTTAGGATTGTCGTAGCCGCTTTTTCGATCGCGAAAATTTCTGCTTGAAAGACACTACAGTAATCTGGTAGTCTGTATGACAAGGATAATTGTAGTGCACTGCAGTAGACTCCGGCCCCCGTGCCATTCTCCATTTTGGATCCATCAGTGAAGATCTGGATGTCGTGTTCACTGAAAGGGTGGTTCGAATCCCATTCTTCTCTTTTTGGAAAGGAGAATGACATGTTCTGCCGAAACTCTATTTTCGGGTTGATGTAATCCGAGGTGGTAGCGAGATCCTCAGGACTATACTTTGTGAGTATAGAGGCATGTCCATGCGTCCAGTGCCTCCAAAGCTTAGCCTCCTTAAGTCGAAACGCCGCTTTGGTTGCAGTGGATTTCATGTAATCGTCCAGGGGGAGAAGGTTCAATATGACCTCCAAGCCTGCCTGAGGCGTTGATCGTTGTGCACCTGTTATTCCTAGACAGGCCAGTCTCTGTACTCTAGAGAGAGAGTTGAGGTAGCTTGTCTTCTCAGTGGCCTTCCACCATACAATCGAGCCGTAGGTTAGTATGGGTCTGACGATAGCCGTGTACATCCAATGGATGACATTGGGTTTCATCCCCCAATTGGTACCGAAGGTTTTCTTGCAGGCATAGAAGGCACTGGTTGCTTTCTTTATTCTTTCATCAGTGTTGCTTTTCCAAGTGAGCTTTGAATCAAGGATTACTCCGAGATATTTTGCTTTATTGGATAGCTGCAGGGTTCTGCCATTTATTTTTGGGAGGCAGAAATTCTCAATCTTGTTTCTTTTTGTGAATAGCACCAGTTCGGTTTTATCGGGATTGACCCCTAGTCCGTTTGGTACTGCCCACGCGACAGTTTCTTTAAGTGCTGTTTCTATCATGTTGCTGATGGTTGAGAGATGCTTCCCTCCCACCAGCAGTACGACATCGTCAGCATATGCTGTCACTTTAAAGCCTTTTTCGCTGAGAGTAGTCAGCAGTTCGTTTACAACTAGGATCCAAAGCAAGGGAGATATGACTCCCCCTTGAGGTGTTCCTCTTGAAGTTGTTTTCCTTGCTTTACTGTTTCCGATTTGTGTGTTGATGATTCTGCTTTTCAGCATTTCAACAATCCACTTGGTTATCTTATCTTCCACTTGTAGATTTTCAAGAGCTGCCCTTATTGAATCTGTGCTTACATTGTTGAAAGCCCCTTCGATATCAAGAAAAGCAGCTAGGGTGTAATCTTTGAAGTGGAGGTTTCTCTCAATTACCGAGACTACCTCGTGTAGCGCTGTTTCCACCGACTTACCTTTAAGGTAGGCGTGTTGTTTGCTACACAGGTTTCGGTCATTAAGGAACGATCTTATGTGTTGATCCAGAATTCTCTCTAATGTTTTCAGTAAGAAGGAAGAGAGACTAATGGGTCTATAATCTTTTGCGGTGGAGTGAGTAGCTTTCCCAGCTTTGGGTATGAAGACTACTTTCACCTCTCTCCAATTTACGGGCACATAACCCAGCCTTAGGCAACTATTAAAAATTTTTAAAAGCCAGGTTGAGATAGCCGGTAGAGCGTGCTGAAGCATAGCGGGGGTGATACCATCGGGTCCAGCCGATTTATACGGCTTGAAAGATTTAATCGCCCACTCTATTTTGTGCTCTGTTATTAAATTGGGTATATCAATGTGGGTTTCTGGGAAGATGCTTCTGGATCTGTACGGGTTCGCATGTATTGCGGGATCGGTACAGCCAGGGAAGTGGGCTTCCATGAGTAGTGTCACTGTCTCCTGGCAAGTTTCCGTCCACGAGTTGTCTGAGCGTTTAAGGTAGCCCGGGGCTACCGGATCCTTTGATAGGATTTTGCGTAGTCGGGCCGCCTCGCTAGTGTTCTCAATGGATTCACAGAAAGATTGCCACGATTTCCTTTTAGCTCTTCTTAGGTCTCTAGTGTAGGAGTTGAGAGCAGATCTGTAAGAGTCCCAGTCTGCCTCTTCCTTGCTTAACCTGGCCCTATTATGCAGACTTCTAACCTCAGTTCTCCTTGCTTTGAGATCGCTGTTCCACCATTTTTGTTTGGGTTTGCGACTCCTGGAGATGGGGCAGAACTTGCAGAAAGCCTTATTCATTTTCCCTGAGATGAAACCGACTGCACTGTCAATGGCTATACTGTCAGAAAGGTCATCCCTACATGGGTGAGAGATCTGAGTTTCTAGCCATCTAGTGTATCCAGTCCAGTTCGTTCTTTTTGGGTTTCTGAATGGTTCTGTGCGAGTAGTGTTCTCAAAATCAATATTGAAGAGTATCCTAAAGTGATCTGAAAAAGAATCGATAGGAGATACCCTCCAGTTTCTAACTAATTCCCTATTTTTTTCTAGTGCAAAAGTGAGGTCGAGAATCTCTTCCCTGACTCTATTATGGAAAGTGGGATGGTCTCCCTTATTACATAATGTCAAGTCTGAAGTAAGGAGATATTCAAAAATGGAACGGTTCTCTAACTTATGGATCCCATAGCTGTAGTGGATTTTCGGAAAATCTCCAAAATACACTTCCGTCGCTAGCTCACCTCTTCGTTTGGTGAAAATCGTTTTCCATGCATGAATTTTTTGAGATGTGAGAACAACCAGAAGTCAGAGGGAGCTTGAACTGGCGAATAGGGTGGATGGTCCAACAATTTGTACTTTAATTCTCTAATTTTTTTTTTTTACTTTTGTGAGCAGGTCCAGATGAAAAATTACTTTATTCTTCTTCAAACTGGGTCTTTTCTCACGAATCTTTGCGTCGAGCTGATCCAAAAAGTTGCAATAATAATCAGACTTAATTGTTTTCCCAGTTTGGAGATAATCCACCAACAAAAACTCTAATGTATCCCAAAAAACTGATGCCATAACCTTCTTTGCAGATTTTTGAACACGAACTCGCTTAGGAGCCGAAGTACCAGGTTTACACTACTCTTTATAAGACGCAAGTCTCATCCATAGTGATGAATCGACGCATAAAATAATTTTTTTTCTTTTTAAAAAGCTCCAAATGTTGCTGAGAAGTCTTATTCGAATGTGTTTTTGTTCCATTGTTAGCGCATGCGGCATCCATTGTGCACACACCTTTTTCAAACCCAAAATTTCACTTAAAATATGGCTCAAACTGTCTAATGAGGTTTCAGTCATTCGACGTTCTTCCAACCATATCCAGTATTTTTGCTATGATTCCTGGTGTTGATGCACTTTTTGGACGACCTTGATGTGGATCGATTTCAAAACTTGTACGACCAAATTTAAACTTAGTTGTACACTGAAGGCAAAGAGTCCTTATACACTTCAAATAATTTTTCATGTATTTCTTTTGTTTGTACACCTTTAAAAAATAAAAATTCAATCACTGCATCTACTTTGAACATCTGCATGGTATAATAATATTGTAGCATTGACAACTGCTTATTTTCTTTTCTACAAGAAAACACCTCCTGTCAAAAACAGCTGTTTGTCTGCAACTGCTGTAGTTATTGTTTTTTCACTTCAACATTTTCAACATTGTTTGTGTTTTCAATGGCTGATTGTGAGCGCTCTGTTAATACTACCTTATAATTATTGACAAGCAACTGCAATACTATCTTGTAATTATTGAATTGACCCTAAACTAGGCTGTTAAATAAGTCTTTGGTCTCATTTAGTAAAACGCAATTTTTTGACAAAATTCATTTATATATACCATTATTATACCATACTCTCATTTTAGCCCGATAAATTGAATCCAGCGATCTTTTTAAATCTTGATATCAATTGAATTGCACGGTTTGTCCAACTCTTCACAAAAGGGAAGTATCAGTTTCCAATTCAACTTCTCCATTTAATTCAATCCCTTTTCCCATGAGCCATCTTTTGAGATTTGTTAAAAAGATAATAGTCGCTGGAAGCTTAATATGGAGAATAAGGTGGATGAGGAAGCAATTCGGAACGTAATTCGTTGTGTTTTTGCCATTGCCTTGAATGGCTTGTGAGATGATGCATTGTCTTGTAAAAAAATACTTTTTTCTTCTATAAATGAATTCGTTTTGCCTTGAGAGCAAAAATGCTGAATTCGCCTGTATTAATTATAACAAGGGTTTGGTCACGTTAAGAACAAGATCGTGCTAAATAGATTGGGAAAAGAAGTGGGATAAGTATTAGAAAAGGGATTCAAGCAAGGATAAGGTCAGGAAGTTAGGCACGGATTAGATCAAAAGTTTGGATAAGTGGTAACATTATTATTAGGACAAATATAAGAATAAACATAAGGATGAGTACAAGTTTGGTAACAAAGGTTAGGACAGGGAGAAGAATAAGGACAAGGATAAAGTTACACTGTCATGTCAAAACCTATGAGTTTGGTAAAAGATTTGCCAACAATAAAGAAGTGCAATATGCGGTTGATGGCTGTTTTCAGGAGCGCGATGGTTCTCACCATCAACAGGATATCGAAACTATTGAAAATAGCAGGGAAAAGCGTATCGAGCTAGAATGAGACTATGTAAAGAAATAAAGTTATTTTTCCCTAAATTGTTTGTGTTTTCTTTGTTAGGTCGGATACTTCTACTTCTACCATAATAAACTAAGGGAAATAACGCATATTTACGTGGATAAATCAAATATTTTCCTTACAACTCGTTTTTTTCCGTATTTAAATTTTATTTTTACCACACACCTACACACATATTCCATACACCTGAAATAGCTGACAAACAGCAACATCATCGCACTCTGTTTCTGCAGTTTATTTCTTGCAGTTGCAGGTTTCTTATAGTTCTCGTTTAGTTTTTATTGCAAGGGCAATATAGCCTGGATGTTTGTCCAAGATGATTTGTGAGTGCGATGGGTGGTGGCTAAATGAAATTATGAGTGATGAATAGGGTGGAGTGACAACTTGATATTTTCTGGTTGTCATTTACCTGCATATTTTGCTTCTTATAAATTCTAATTCTTATTGAATTTAAATTTGTTGTTTTTTAAATTCAGTATTTTTATATAAATTTTCTTTAAATGCGATATAAAACTATCAAATATATATATATATATTTCAAATATTAAATATTTCAAAGATATTTTAAAAAAATTCGTGCATAATTTTAATATATTTTTTATTAATTCTGTTTAAATATTTAATTAAAAAATTATTTAAATAAATTTTAAATATTTACGTAGTCGATTTATGCAAATGCATTATTGGTGCAAAATTGACTCGCTTTTTGGATAAACTAAAAAAGTTTCTGGATAAATTTAATATTTTTTCTCTTAGTGTACATTCAGTTAAGTTCTGAAAATAAAAAAAGTTTAAAATTTTCACGAATGAAAGAGATATTCCACTTTTATTGCATGAAAACAAATTGAAATGTAACAGTAACTTTTGTTTTGTTTAAATAAAATGCAGAGGCAACCTTTGTTACATACAAGTTAATTTAAATTCTCAATACGATTGATAAAATCTTAAAAAGTAAAAAATAAATAAATAAATACCAGCTCTTGACACATTATCAAGAATACTTAAGCCTCTGTTTGCTTCGCCTACTTGTCTATCCAACAGTCTCCTCTTCAAGATATTAACATAATCCTTCAAAAGGTTCATCGAAAAATTAAATAGCTTTGGCCAACTGGCCATCTTTTAGTCAACATCAGTCAACAAGAAAATTTATCGAATTAATCAGCCAAATGGACTGATAACAAAAATGGTGATTTATCTATGCTTGCAATATTAAATTTTCGGTACATCTTAAGAATTCATCTGTGTTGCCTGGTATCGTTGGGTCTGTTCCATTGCAGTTGCTGGCAAAATAAAACAAGAAGGGAAAAGAAAGAATCTCATTTGCACAGAATAATCAAGTACGTACGACCCAGAGCTCTTTACATCTTGCAGGACCAACGAATGCATAAAATTCTTATCGTGAAAGCAACTAAGTTGCTGCCATTTGAAAGCTGCTGCAGTTGTTCATTCAGTTGTTTGGACGTTGGATGTATTGTGAAAGTGGCCGTAGTTTCAACTTTTGACTGCTCGCCATCCTGGCTGCCCACTTCGCAATCAGTCAGCTTGACTGCCGGGTCGTCTTGCGCCTATCAAACCAACTTAATTCTATTGTTGTCTATACACTCCTAATCTTGTCGTTGTTGTTGCTGGGTTGTTGCAACTTAACCTGCAACTCGGCACATTTCTGTTTATATTGCTACATAGAAGATTGTTGTTGTTGTTGTTTTGCACTCAAACACTGTTTCATTCGGATTCCATTTCATTACAGTTCATTTAATTTCATTTCAACGAGCACATTTCATGAATTTTTTAAGGATATGCAGTTCGTTATCCTGCCTTACGAGCTCATTCGTTGGCTGCGCCAACTCTGGCCATTGTTATGGTGCCATTTCGTTGTAAACAAGCAAATGCCTACAAGCAAACACATACACAAATATGACCGTGGCTAATACGCGGCACTGTGGTAGCCTACACTTGTCACAGCCCAGTGCCAGGACCTGCCAATCAGTTCTAAGCATTTCGTGGCTGCCATCGACATTTGTTCCGATGTTTGTTTCCAACTTTTTAATTTAAACTTACACCATTTTTGTGCTTTACATTAAAGCTATTCCAACCTACATCTAACTACTTCCATCAGCCATGTATAGCCGGTGCATGTGCCAATCTAAAGGTTGCAATGAGCCCGGTTAAGCCGGACAAGAACTGCTGCGAAAATTGCATTTGATTTTTAAATGAAAATCAAATCAATGTAAGTGGTTAAGGGTCTGGGTGCTGTGAAGGGAGTAGGTGCAACGGTTGAGTGGTCAGAAGTGAAACGTTCGAATGAACAACTGAGCTGGCTGTATAGTAATGTGTGTTTGTATGTGTTTTTACCTCATGTGTATTCAATGCAGCTTTGTAGGGATTTATTTAAACTAATGGAAAAGCCAGGATTAATTTTTTTTAACCAAGTTCAGCCACGGCTGAAATTAAGCCAATTTAATGTAGAAAGAAAAAATCTCCCAGTCTATGGCTTAACTAACATAATTGAACTATTTTGGCATAAACTTAAGCTGATTTAATGGTTATAACGTGAAGCGATCCAATAGCGAGGATGTATTTTTATAAATATTCAATCATAATCAAAACTGTGAATTTAATTGGTTAACTGTGAATAAAATTTGATTGGGAATTGGGAAAACTAACATAACTGCTTTTTTGGTAGCTGTTGCAGAGCATGAGTGTTACATTTAAAAGGTTTTTATCCACAAAAAGGCAAATAAATTTCCCTTCATCCTTATAATTCACGGTAACTTTGTTAGATATAACTGAGTAATCAGACATTACTGAGTAACAGAGTAATGCCACGTTGTCTGAGTATTTCTAAAGAGCATAAAAAGGTGTGCCTTTTTTTACACGTAATTGAAGTGAACCGAAAAAAATACAGGGAAAGCATGGGTACATGACTAAGGATATAAGAAAAAAATTTTCAAAAATATTTCGTCTTAAAATTCACAGGTAGCTGAATAGGTTTTTTTAAATGATAGAAAATGTTAAATTTTATAATTCTTAAAAAACATATTTTTTAAGAATTATATTATGAGCTTTATGCCAAATAATTCATGAAGTAACAGGTTGCTACAACAACAAAAGTTCTTTGCAGAACAAACCGAGCAGACTAGACCATGGTCTTTTTAAGAATTATAAAATTAAATAAACATATAAAATGCCCACTTTATAACTCACGAAAAAAATAAATTTTATTACATTAAGGATCCATTCTCCTCGATTGGGTTTTTTAATTTTTTCAAAGGTTTGAATGTGTAGAATATCATATCAAAAGCCCAGATCATATCTCATTCAGAAAAAGAGTTATACGTAGTTACGGGCGGGTGTGTACGAAACCTCCTTTAAAATAAATAAAAATAAACTGGATATTTCAGCCCTTGAGCGGACTTTGACCGAAATCCTTTTGATAAAATTGTATTGTGGGTGTTATTAAATCATAATATTTAAATATGACCTTTCATTATTTACATTGAAAACAAATTTGAGCCTCAGGCCAAGTATGTTGACAACAAGACAACATGAAGAACAAAGAAGGCAACAACCAACAACAACAACAACGGTTCTGTATAGAGCAAATCACACAGCCTGACTATACAGACTGTTTCGTTGGCCGCTACACCAACTCATCAGTAGTCTTGGCTTGATTTTTCACTGTGATCCACTCAAGCTTCTTCGGTTCTACTTATATTGCCAATTATGCCGAGTTTGCTTGTTGCTGTTGTTGGTGTTGTTAAAAGTTGTTTTCAATGGTGGTATTAAACGTTTTTGTACACAATTGATTGAGAACTGGACCTACTAGTTTTATGCCGTTTCCGAACGGCTAATGTGTATATTCTCAAGAAGCTTAACATAGCACTATTTACTCTCTGAGGTTTGCCATTGTCTTTATTAATTGAAAAATTAATTAATAAAATTATTCGAACCTTGGTCCTCGCGGCTCAAAAACTTCCACAGAGTAGTTCACGCACTTTAACCCTGCAGTAGTCGCACGGATTACATATGTAATCCAGTCATGCAAAATTATGAATTTCACAATTGTCTGCAATCGATATTCATTGATTTTACGTACTATAAGAATTATGTTTATGTTGTTTTTTTAAATAAATATAATATAAAATAAATTAATAAAAAAAATTTAAACAAATAACTAAGCATTTTCAAATTGCCATCTTTTATTTTGAACTTTAAAAAACGGATTACATATGTAATCCGCGCGACCACTCTCGTCACATTTAGGTACGCGACTACTGCAGGGTTAACGCACTTGGCCACGGCCGCCACAACCCTTCTTTACTTTTACTTATATTTTTTTTTTAAAACGCGTTTTTTTCGTAACGGTGTTTATCGAGATAG
The DNA here is from genome assembly GCA_943735915.1 of Pherbina coryleti. Taxonomy (NCBI): domain Eukaryota; kingdom Metazoa; phylum Arthropoda; class Insecta; order Diptera; family Sciomyzidae; genus Pherbina; species Pherbina coryleti. The sequence continues at coordinate 66,608,938 of OX030952.1, forward strand.
CGGAATGGATTCCCGCCGCACCGATTAAGATATCTTCATTTTTATTGGCTCCAATTCTTCTTCAAACATGTCCGCACAGAGTAAAAATTTTTTTTTTATATTGAAAACGAGTTTTTTTTTTTTTGAGCTCTAGGCCAATCATGTTGAGAACAAGACAACATGAAGAACAAAGAAGGCGAAGGTTGTTGGCTGTCGCCTTCTTTGTTCTTCATGTTGTCTTGTTCTCAACATGATTGGCCTAGAGCTCAAAAAAAAAAAAAACTCGTTTTCAATATAAATAATGAAAGGCCGTATTCAAAAATATTAAGATTTAAAATTTCTGGGAGAGCACGCCCGTAAAATGTTAAGAAAATCATTAGTTGTGTGTTAATCACAAAAACAACAAAGTCTTTCATAACAAAATGGTCTCCACACCATGTTAGGTGTACCATCAGTTAAACTAACTGAACCCTAAAAATGGAAGTGTGGAAAAAGGGAGGAGCTAAAAAGCAAAAACAACAACAACTTCAATATGCTCTGATAGCGGCAAACCACGTGATCGAGTTTCGAAGATGCACATGAATTAAGGCTATGCCTAAAAGTATGTTACGATCTAGGTTGTTAACCTTAGTACAGTATGCATCAAAAAGTAGATAAGAACTCAGTTACAAAAATTCCAGCGTTCTCTGCCAAAACAAAATTCCGGGTAACTTTCTCGGCATATTGGCAGCATATGTAGAACCTAAGTAGCTTGAGTGGATCACAGTGTAAAGTCACACAAAAGACTACTGATGAGTTGGTGTAGCGACCAATGAAACAGTCTGTATAGTCAAAGCTGTTGTGATTGGCTCTATACAGAGCCGTTGTTGTTGTTGTTGTTGGCTGTCGCCTTCTTTGTTCTTCATGTTGTCTTGTTCTCAACATGATTGGCCTAGAGCTCAAAAAAAAAAAAACTCGTTTTCAATATAAATAATGAAAGGCCGTATTCAAAAATATTAAGATTTAAAATTTTTTTTTTATATTTTATTCTGTTCATTAATTATTATAGAAAGAAGTAGTAGTAAAAAAAGGCCAAAACAAATTTCGTTTTTCATAATTCCGCCATTTTGTTAATTTTTAAAACTTTAAAAATCCATCCTATTACGCGAGGCGCAATATATCACAGATTAAAAAGATCTTTAATTTTTTGATTTCAGATGAGGTTTGCAGGCAGAAACTCTCCCGCCACGGATGCATGTTTTTTTACACGTCATCTTAAACCGCGATTGGAGGGACGGTCAAATGTGCACCAAGTTTTATGAAAACATTCTATTTTGTACCTCAATATATAATAAATTATTTGGTAAAAAGATTTTAAACGATTGCTTGGTTCGTCTTCCCAAAAAAAAAAAAAAAAATCGGTGAAAATTGCTTAGTAAGAGTAGGTTTCTTCCCGTAGTAGTAATTTTTAGTCCATTATGCAAATTTTAGTCCAAAAAGCTTTTCCGTACTCGAAAAAATGATAAGAAATGAGAGAGAGAAAAGAGTATGAGAGCGAGGTATTTAAATTTTAATAGTTCAGAGTTGTAACTAAACTTTATAGATAAAATGGCTTCGAAAAAAAGATTCTGCGAGCTGAAAATCCATGATCTTCTGAACGCTATGGACTCAGATTTAGAGTTGTCAGATTTTTCTGACTGTGAAGATGATTTTTTAACTTTTAAAGAAAGTGCAGAAAATCCAGTAGTTGATATAATAACAACAATTAATTATTGATATATTTAACAATCAAAAATCTGCAAACCTACTTGATGATGTAATGAGTAAAAATATAGCCCATAGACAAAAATATGAAGGCTTAATGGATATTCCTCAAGCTTTTACTGAGTTTTGTGAAACTGAAAATGTACAGTTTATTGATAAGTTAGAAAAGTACATAATAGCTGACAAGAAGCAAATTGAGTTTAGACGGAGGCATTTTTCTCCAGAAACTTTTATGTTTGAAGCAGAAGTACTGGTTGAAAATGAAACAGAAGATGTTCTAAATAGAAGGCCATTATGATATTTCGAAAAATATCTGCCTACTCAGATTTATAATCGAATGGCCACAAATACAAATGTTTATGCAGAACAGACGGGAAAAGGATAATGGGAACTATGAAGCTGCCACAAAATAAAATGTACTGGAGCAAACATCTTCAAATTCAGTCAGTGGCTTCAGTGATGTCATGCGAACGATTCTTCTAATTGAGATCGAATTTGCACTTCGTAAATAATCTGGAAATTCTAAGCGAATGCAACGAAAAATTAGTTAAAACCCGCCCGCGGAAAAAGTGGATATCCGTACGACTTTTTCCTTTATCAAAGAGCCACAACGGAGATATCATCTTTTGATTGCGCTCGATTAGGTCTCGATGCTGCAACAGTGCTTCGTCTTTTGAAGAAAAAAGGAAGTGGTTCTTCTGATCAACTAGTGAGTCGCGATAGAAAGATAGTACTCATAAAATGGCAAGACAGTTTATTTGGGCAGTTTATTTGGCAAGCAATTTCATAGGCAAATATGATGTCGTGTGTCCGACGATTTGACAAGAAATCAAGAGATAATATGGAAATAAAAGGTTTTAAGGACTTGACAGCTTTTTTTTAAAAATAAAACGCAAACCATTTGAAATATTTCAAAAACTTTATTATTGGCTTGAAGTACAATTAAAACATTTATGAATGGAACTTGACTTCGCTCATATGGCCACCGCGGACACGTATGCAGCGGTCGATTCGTTGGACCCAATTTTCGATAACTCGGTCACACATTTCGACCGAAACGACCGCTATTTCGCGTTCAATATTGGCTCTGAGCTCTTCTAACGTCGTGGGCTTGTTGGCATAGACCAATGACTTGACGTAGCCCCAAAGAAAATAGTCTAGAGACGTTAAATCGCAGGAACGAGGCGGCCAATCGACTGGCCCATTTCTTGAGATAACACGCTCATTAAACTTAAAAAAACAAAATAAATAACTGGCCATTTCAACCCTTGAAAGGACTCTGAGCTAGCTTTTGCAATTGTGTTGTGCGTGTTATTAAGTTTGCACACAATTGATCGAGAACCGGACCTACAGGTTTAACGCCGACTTCGAACGGCGATGAACGAAATGTTCTTGTTCTCAAGAAGCTTTACATGGCATTTTGTTTACTCTCTGAGGTTTGCCATTGTCTGCAGAGAGGTGGCTGCCGTACAGAAAAATCATTTTAATTAAAATAATTTTTTGTCGCTGCTGGGATTCGAACCCGGGTTTCCAGATTCGTTGATATAGAGGCTACGCACTTTAACCAACTACGCTACGGACGCCACATCAAACTTACTCTTCAATAAATCGATTGTAACGTTTGCTGTGTGGCTTGTGATACCGTCCTGTTGGAACTACATGTCGTCCAAGTCCATATCTTTCAATTCGGGCCAAAAATAATCGGTAATCATGGCGTGATAACGATGGCCATTCGTTAACGAGTAACATTACGATCGTTATCATCGACGAAAAAATATGGTCCAATGACGGCGCCGTCATGCAAACCGCATCAAAAAGTTATTTTTTGTGGATGAAGTGGTGATTCATGAAGCACATGTGGATTTTCACCCGACCAATAACGCATATTTTGCTTATTGACGAACCAATTGAGCCAAAAATGAGCTTCGTCACTGAGGATGATTTTGCGATGAAATTCATCATCTTGGCGCATCTTTTCCAGAGCCCAATCGGATAACGTACGTCACTTCAAATGGTCCATCAGCTTCAATTCTTAAATAAGCTTGATTTTGTATGGGTGTTAACTAAGATCCTTACACAAAATTCGCCATAAAGTTGTCGGGGCGATGCCCAATTCTTGAGAACGACGTGGAATTGACTATTTTGTATCGTTTGCTAAGGACGACTGAACGGCAGCGATATTTTCGACACTTAGTCCAACCCGTTGTCTCACTGGCACGGCAACATCACACAATGAATATGTAGACTGAAATTTTTGCACTTAACTTGTTATTGGCTGTCTACTAGGGGAGAGTCACCACCGAAAATTGCAGTTAAAGCTCTTAAAATTGCGATCACCGACTCCGAAATTCGGTAGTAAATTTTTATAATTTTCAGACGTTGTTCGTTCGTGTTCTTTACCATGATGAAAATGTTGAGTTTACTGAATAAATTGACAGTGACAGTTTGATGATTAGTGAAAGGGTGCGTTCAGAAATTTAATTCAAAATTGTCAAGTCCCTATTGGAAAACCCTGTACAACAACCGAATATTGTCTCTGCCTATAACAATGGCCTCCCATCGTTGATCTGTTGGACCAACTTATGTCGTATAACATACATCTTAACTTCATAAAATGACAATTCTGTAGCATTTACATTTGAGAAAGTTGCAGCGACCTCGGTGAGGGTAAAGCTTTAAATTCAAAATCGAAAGAAAAAGTTAAGAAATTCTTAATAAATTAGGCCAATTTTGGGTCAAGGATTAATTTTTTTAAAAATCTGATGGCATATCGGGCTAAGCGGGTGATTTAAATAAGAATATGTTATGGTAAAAAGTTTTTGTATGACTTAAATGTAAATAGGAGACTCGCTTATATTCGTTCCATTTTATACTTCTTCAAACTCACGTTTTTTAGCAGCGCCCATCCAGTTTGAAAATTTTCTGGATTTTTTTCACGTCATATGCTTATATTACATTCATGATTCAGGGAGGCTCTTGCCCTGGCCTTGCAGAGGGCGACTCTAGAATTTATTAAGAAAATATATGGAACCCATCTAATATATACACATATAAAAAATAAACTATATTATATACTACATAAAACAAAAACAATTAGGGTATTCACAAGGTGTGCTATCATGTCATATTATCATAATGTAATACAATTTCACACTAGTTTAAAATGTAGTAGTTATGTAGAAGGCAACTTCCATATAAAAATAGTACTAAAATATTACAACCCTAAACGCTATGTTTATTGAGTGTCGTATTCAATAACATCCAAAATATGCTTTTTGCACAAACCGGTTATTATTTTGTATTTTTCGCTTTCTTTTGGCATTGTGATATAACAAATATTTATTTTAATTTGTTTTGGACCAGCTGATTGAAAGTTGAAATAGCAAAATAAGTTATGAGGGGTTGTTCACACTAGTTGTAAATTTTTATGTTTTCAACTTAAGACATTTGACTTTATGAGACCTTGTGAATACCCTAAATATTTGAAGCATCACAGGGTTAGGCCTTACTTTTCCATGATACAAACCTTTCAATAGTAAGTTGCTATAGTTACATTATTTTTTATTCTTTTTCCTATACAATTATCATCATTTCTTTTTCACATTTTTGTAAATATTTAATTAAAATTCCAATTGAAGCTTTATTAATTTATACTGTTGCTTCAATTTGTAACATGATAATGTTGTGAGTGTGTTTTGTGGACATTTTATGTAGATAAACTTAATTTTTCCAATTTTTTAATAGTTTTAAAAAATTAAATTCAGAGAGTCAGTGGCGGATCTATAAACGGGCTGAAAGGGTTTTAGCTCCCCCTTAGAGATTTTTTTGTATGACTAAAAAATGAAAAAAAGCCCTAATAGCCGTTTTAGTCCCCCTCCACCTTCCATCTGGCGAATTGTAGATCCGTCACTGCTAAAAGTACATTGCGTTCTTTATGGCTTAGCCATTTCTTTTTTTTTTAATGAAAAGGGTCAAAACAAAGTAACCTAAAATATACAGTGTTGCGCAAAACAATAGCAACAAAATCAGTGCGCCGCTACAAAATCTCGTATCTTTTTTAATATTGGGGATACACAAAAATTATTATAGGAACCAAAGCGTATATTCATACATCATATAAAACACAAATCATATTCGAATTTGGTTTTGTTTTTTTTTTTATTAAATTTAAAATTAATGTGACTTCATTCAATTTGTTTGAGTGCAAAACAAAAGCAACATAATTAATTTTTGGTGTAAGACCCATTATTCTTGATTACCGCTGCACATCTGCGCGGCATCGACTCTATTAAATTAGATATAGTGGTATATGGTATTTGTTCAAACTTAAGTTTCAAGGCTTCATACAGTGCAATTTTATTGAAAAACGTTCGACCAGAAACTTTTTTCTTCAAAATCCCAAAAAGATTTTATATGGGATTGAAGTCTGGTGATTGTGCCGGCCAATCAAGGACTTGAATCCCATTGTCTGTAATGTAATCTTTGATGAGCTTTGAAGTGTGCTTCGGATCGTTGACGTGCTGAAACGTGGCATATTCCACTTTGCATGTGGTAGCATTTTGCTTTCTAAAATGTCTTTATATATAAATTGATCCATAATACCATCGATTTTATGAAATAGTCCGACTCCATCATGGGAAAAACAAGTCCAGCCCATAATACCATCGCTTTCGTGCTTAAAATTTATTTTAAAGTTTCGGGCTTCAAGCGTGTACCTGCGCGGTGCAGTACCGTAGACATCTCATCTGAATTAATCAAGTTGAACTTTGATTCATCGCTAAAAAAAACGGTTTTCCATTTTTTAACTGTCCACTTTTGGTTCTATTTTGCAAAACTGAGTCTAAAAAACAAAAATTGCAATTCGTTGTTACAATTTCAGACAGAGTTGTTTAAATTATTACACCTCAACTTGTTTGTTTAAGTTTAGCTGTAAGCAAAGGTTTTTTGCCGGTCTGTAACTTCATAAATCGTTCTCAACGGCTCTTCTGGGAATAGTGCTGTGATGGATATCTAAATCAAGTGTCCGAACAACCTCTTTAAAGGTGACAAATGGATTTAGCTTGAACACGTCACAAATGTTCCTGTCATCACGCAGCGATGTCTTCCGCGAGCGACCTCCTGAATGTACCGTGTTTACGTCTTTTGTGATGATATACTTTTTTATTAATCTAAAAACTATTGACCGATTAATATCAAACTGTTTCGCGATAGATATTAGCGATTTTCCCTTTTTATATTTGGAAATAATTTGTTATTTTAGAGTTTTAAAGTATTTATCAAGTGCCATTATAAATGGAACAGTCAATGTCACAATTAGCGCAAAAACAAAACTAAACTTTAATGTTTATGACTCACAAACAACATGTGCTTTACAATAAAAGAACTTTTACCAATAATTTTTGGAACTTCTGTTCTTTTTTTACATTTTTGAAGTTTTGTTGCTTTTGTTTTGCACTCAAACAAATTGAATGTAGTCACATTAATATTAAATTTAATAAAAAAAACAAAACCAAATTTGAATATGATTTGTTTTTTATGAATATGTATGAATATGTGCTTTGGTTCCTATAATAAATTTTGTGTGTTTCCAATATTAAAAAAGATACACGATTTTGTAGCAGCGTACTGAATTTGTTGCTATTGTTTTGCGCAACACTGTATTTAGTCTACCCAGGTTTCGGGTTTTTCGAAAATTTTTATCAATTCAAGATTTCTAAAAATATTTACCGTTAGTCTCTTTATGATACTTGAACTTTTTTTTCTATACGTACATTAATTATATAAATTAATATTTTGTTGTTTGTTTTTTCATTGCAGAGTGCAGAGAAATAAAGTGAAAATGAATATTTTGTATCTGTGGAATAATTAGAAGAAGAATAGAACTAAAGGAAAACAAATCTACAATACAATAAAAAAAAAAAACAAAACTTTGCTCTTGTCAGTTGTTTGCGGAAAATAAGAACTTGTGCGCTGACCTTTGCATTTGTATTTGTAAATCACCTAAAAGTATGCAGGACTAATTGCAATCAAATCGAAGTGGACTGAAGGTCAGTTTGGAATATTGCTCAAGCTCATTGAGTGGGCATTACAAGCGGGTGAAGCGAGCTCCGCTGTAGTGGAGGACCAGTAACAGTTTCAATAGAGCATCAGTGCAACGAAATGGCTGACAAAGAAGTTCAGGTAAGTTTAAGCAAAATAAAAAAAAAAAATAATAATGTATTCACAATAAACAAAAACACGACAGTGCACACAAATATTTCGCTCCACAATTGACAGCATTTATGTTATTCTCAAGGTGTGGAGCTGGTGAATTAATTAAATTGTCGTCGTAACAGCGCATCCACTCAACCATTTTGTAGCGAAACAATTGATTGGTTTTAAATAATAAGCAAAATGAAACATCAGGACAGCATTCTATTGTATATATGTAATTTTAAGGTGACCATGAGGTGACAATGAGGGGAAGATTACGTAAATTTCGAGACTGGTGTTGTATGTCTAAGAAAAGGTGCATATCCATGGGTTACTTTTGAAAACAAATCGCACGTATCGGAGCGTTATAAAGCGTGTTTTTATTTTATTATCTCATAATTTGCGAAATTTTTTGACTACATCCAAAAGTGGAACGTTTGAGTAAAATTGATTCAGACCAAGATAATAGTTTGGTCTGAATAGAATAATTATGTGAGTACTGAATCGAATGTTGAAACTATTGTTAAAACGAATATTGGAACATTTCGTATATTTAAAATATTGTCACGGATAGAAAATTAAGTTATAAGTACCAAAAGGACAATTTACTGATAGACACTGTAGAAAACTTTTTTAATATTTCGATGAAATATAATTTCGTTTTAAAAACCTCTTTCCAGCTCTCAAGTAAAGCATATTTTCATACAAAAAATTGAAAAATAATCAAAAAGTAATTTTGTTCTGTCAAGTAGGTACACTCAACGAGATTTCATTACTCACAGTCTCACCAAAAGGTACGCGCTTATGGACGAAAGCGGCAAAGTTTGTAACAGAGTACGCGGGCTTGTAATATTACTCGTGGACCTTATTAAATCGTATGCTCACAAAGGCATGCGAGCAGACGATTCCATACTCTGCCAAAAACTATTCATAATTTTCGCATAAACACACTCTTTCATATAAACAGACTCCTAATACAGTGGACAACATCGGTTAAGTCTTACCGCAAATGAACTTGACTGAGCACACATGGCACACACAAATACAAGTTTATGCGTTATAAAGATATTAAGAAATGTTTTTTATAAATTTTTCCAAGCACCAAAACATAACGTGTCATGTCATCAATAGTCCAGTAGTAGTGAAATGTTTTTTCTTTGTGAACCGAAATTTTATGAAAAAAATGTGGTCACCTTATCCGTGTCAGGAATTCACGATGTCGTTTAATTAACTTTAATTTCAAAAATTATTTAAAAAAAACTATATTGAACAACGTACGTCAAACAATCGAACGCATTTGTATTTTTGCATCGTTTTTCTTTTTTTTTTTGTTTTTTTTAAACTTATCGAAGTACAAGAGAATTGCTACAGGAGTATCTGTTAAATCTCCTACAAATATTTATTAATTGTTATTTTAATTAATTTTCATTTTATCCCATCACTTGGTTGATGTAAAAATATTTAATAAATAAGCTGTTTTAAGATTTTCGGCATTTAATACGGTCATACGGAGAAAAAAAAATGAAAATATAGGGAAAGGGTCATGCCACCTTTACACATTAAAAGGCGATTTAAAACTGATGCGAGAAAAATACAGTCGGGTAATTTAAGTAATTATAACTCAAAATAATTTTCATCTTTGGTGGATAGTTTTTTCTCGAGTTGTTCTTTAATTTTGATCGTTTGACTTTTTTAGGTAAAAAAAAGAATAGTGAATATAAAAGAAAAATTGCTGGTACATTTTCGACCAGCATATTTGACCTAATTTAAAAAAATTCTATATCAAGGGATCGTGATGGATCGTTTACAAGGGATCGTGGTGGGTGATGTGTCAAATGAATCAATTGGCTTTCAAAATTTATTTATTATTTATAAAAGATTTAAAATCGCCGACTCTTCCAAAACAGCAGACAAAAGAGTAAATAATCAATATGGTTGAAAATTTATAGATACTTTCTCGACATGCTTGCCAACACAACAACACCAAAAATCGTGCCAATCGGATCAACACAGTCCTAGAAATTTCTAAATTCCCATTACATTTCGCACTCACCTCTAAAAAAAAGAATGCACTACAGAATAATTTTAAATCAAAAATCAATGATATTTTTGGACCAAGCAGAGTCCCGTTTTGTTTCCATCGTTGCCTTAATATGGTGTTACATCAGCATTCAGAAAATGTCATTCGTAGCTCTCAGCCAAAGCTTTTTTACTTCATATTAAAAAATAAAAAAAAATTGCTGAACAATTTTTCGAGCTACCGTTTCAATGACTTGTTTGTATTTTTTTTTTTGGTTTTACCAAGGATTTTAGGTGTAATACCTACTCAGTCAAGTCTGTGACGGTTCGAAAATGGAATGATAGATTCACGGGAAGTAAGTGCAATCAAGCGAAGCTTGTGTAGGATATTCTAGGCGTGGTGAATAGTCATAGAAACGTGTGAATTTGGTTTAGTCAATTCAAGTTATAAAGCATTCTCATCACTAAAGTTCTCTGCCACCATCTACAGCTTCAAGTTGATGAGTTTTTATGAGTTTTCAATTTCAGTTGATAAGAAAAGAGGAAAGAAATGAAGAAAGATTAAAGCGTAGAACCATGATCTGTCCAGAATTCGAAGCCGGGACCTCTAAGGTGCCGGTGCACGTTATCTACTCGACTACCTTAGCCGTAAAATTTGCGAATGTTACTTGAAACATGAATGAAACTTCTGGCATGAGAGAAAATGGCTTAGACAAAAACTTGCAAAATGGACTTTAAATGAAATAGATCGGAAACAAACCTATTTTTAATGAATATTGTGATCTTATATCTCTTCCTTTGGATAAATTATTACTTTAAAAATGTTCCTCAATTTAAAACATGCTATTTTTCTGAGGAACTGAGCTACTTCTTGAAACTTTATATTTCTTTCGAAAACTCTATGTCCTTGATCTACTCATAAGATAATCTCCATTACTATTTCGTTCTTGTACCGACCTCGTGTTGAGAAGTAATTATGAGAGCAAAGTGGCGTGAGTAGCGTATGCGTAGGTTGAAGCGTAAGCGCAGAAAGATGCGTTCCAAGTAAACTGATGCGACAACGATTAACAAGCTTTTATAATTCGTGCTACATACCATGCTTCGTGTATAATTTTGTCACAATTAAGAATTGTACATTTTGTGGAGATTTTTAGCGCATTGAGTGTGTTTAAAATTTCTTGGAATAAAGATAAATCTTTGGATTATTCTTGAAGTAAAAAACAACAAAAAAAAAAAAAAAAAAATCGTATTGTGTAAATTTAGAAATACATGCTGTTTAGGTATTTAAAAAAGGTTAAACCAGGAACTATGAAGTACTAGTACTAGTTTTAGGCAAATCATTTACTTGAATCAAGCAACTTTTTCTCACTTCAACTTATATTGACATGCTTATAATTCACAACATGTTTACATGAAAACATAGGATTGACAAACTATGGCATGGTTCGAAGGCGTAGTGTCTTATCTGTTACTTTACTTGACAACAACTTAGCCCAAGTGCACAAACTGCACAAATTTTTTACTTTTCGGAAGGAAATAATGTGGTTTTTGTGTATTAAAATTTATTAAACATGAAGTGAAAGTGCAACAATAAATATTTTTACCATATATAAGAATATTTAGTTCACTTTACAGATTTTTGTTTTCGATACATATGAAGCCAATCAAAAACAAACGTGCTGTAGCATAATCAGCAACTGACATATCCACCTCATTATTGATTATTATCCGTGGTAAACGGATTTCTCTCGTATGTGTGTTTACTTTTTGGAATTTCGGATTCCCCACAGAAGTTTCCTATCTTATTAGCTTTGGTTTCTAATATCAACCAAAACATTCTAGTATTAAGAAAATTGCTTACTTGAATCAAACAAATTATTTTAGTTTTCAGTAAATTCTTACTTGAATCAAGCGAATTGTTTTCAATTCAAGGAAATTAATATCTAAAATCAAGCAAATTATTCTACATCATTTTCAGCAAATTGTTACTTGAATCAAGCAAATTTTTCTCACTTCAAGCAAATATAAGTCTTAAATAAAGAGAAAAAAATGTTTCTTGAATGCAGCATTTTTTTCTTAACCTTAGACCCGTTTACATGTTTTACAACTTAATCCCGTTTATCTGGGTCATATTGGCCCGTAGTGCATTTTGTACATATAGAAATTGTATATTTTTCAATGAGATAAAATTAAAAAAGTGCTGTTATTTCATGAAATATTAATTTTATTTTTTTCCTTTTTTTAAAAAAATATATGTTTACACAAAAAATTTGCATTTTACATAAGATTTTTAACCGATTGCTAAATCTGATTCGATTGAGCTGCATTTGATGTGCTAAGCATGGGTAGATCTGCACTATCATAATCATCGTTATCTTCGAGGTTATGATTTTCATGCATTAGTATTTGACAGATCACGTGGGATTTCAGACATGGTGTCAAAGAGAAAGATGCTCAGTATGCTTTGACATTTCATCATGAATAGACTTACGATCTGCCACAACGTCGAATTTTCAGTGAATGGGCCCTAGAAAAGTTGGCAGAAAATCCGCTTTTTTATCGACAAATTTTGTTCAGCGATGAGGCTCATTTCTGGTTGAATGGCTACGTAAATAAGCAAAATTGCCGCATTTGGAGTGAAGAGCAACCAGAAGCCGTTCAAGAACTGGCCATGCATCCCGAAAAATGCACTGTTTGGTGTGGTTTGTACGCTGGTGGAATCATTGGACCGTATTTTTTCAAAGATGCTGTTGGACGCAACGTTACGGTGAATGGTGATCGCTATCGTTCGATGCTAACAAACTTTTTGTTGCCAAAAATGGAAGAACTGAACTTGGTTGACATGTGGTTTCAACAAGATGGCGCTACATGCCACACATCTCGCGATTCTATGGCCATTTTGAGGGAAAACTTCGGAGAACAATTAATCTCAAGAAATGGACCGGTAAGTTGGCCACCAAGATCATGCGATTTGACGCCTTTAGACTATTTTTTGTGGGGCTACGTCAAGTCTAAAGTCTACAGAAATAAGCCAGCAACTATTCCAGCTTTGGAAGACAACATTTCCGAAGAAATTCGGGCTATTCCGGCCGAAATGCTCGAAAAAGTTGCCCAAAATTGGACTTTCCGAATGGACCACCTAAGACGCAGCCGCGGTCAACATTTAAATGAAATTATCTTCAAAAAGTAAATGTCATGGACCAATCTAACGTTTCAAATAAAGAACCGATGAGATTTTGCAAATTTTATGCGTTTTTTTTTAAAAAAAAGTTATCAGGCACTTAAAAAATCACTCTTTATTTCAGTGTAGTCATGACATTGAGCAAAAGTGTTTTGTAAGCAAAGCCAACAAAATAAGAATTGCATATTTTGAAAGCTCTTCGTTAGTGTCGTTGTGTTTTGAAAGTTCTGATATGAAATAAAATATCAAACAATAAAACGATACTGAAGTAAAAGTACACCATGCACTCACAAGTAAAGAGGGTCAGTCGATAACATAATTAGACAAGATAGGCAGAAAATAACACTAGATTTGGGTTCGTAAAATGGGGTCTCGAACTCGAGACGTACAGAAAGAGGGGCCGGACGAAATTAAAAAACATTATATCTCGAAAACGAAGCAAGATAAGTAAAAAATAACACCGAATTTGGAATTCCTACAGGAGGTTTCAAATTCGACGAGTTAGACGATATGATAACCTTGAAAAATTAAGAAGAACGTCATATTTTAAAACGAAGCAAGGTGGGCCAAAAAGATCGGTCTTTGCGACGTACATGTATTGCGAAAATCACTTTCTATGGGAGGTAGGCGTACTCAGAGTGCATATTAAAGCTTTTTTGCAAAATTTCAAGTCCATTTATTAATTTTTGTGGAATTCCAAGAGATTTTAAAGTCACTTTGTATGGGAGTTGTTTTAGCGTAGTTTTCATCCAATTTGGCTCATTTTTAAATTTGATCGTTATGTTTTAGATAGAAGCTTAAATATTGAATTTCGTGATGAAAGCTTGAAAATTACGACTGTAATCGTGATCACAGACAGACATACGGAGAGACAGTCAGACAGACAGACAGACAGACGGACATGGCTTAATCGACTTGAGTGGTGATGCTGATCAAGAATATAAAGGTATATACTTTTCTTGTTCAGCTCTCTATTATCTATAAATCCATTTATCAACCAGGGCAGACTTGATTTAATAGGTGTAACCCCCGAAATCCTTAGTTGAAAGCTAGACAACCTCTTCACTCCTCGGCAGGGATTCTTTCAATTTATAAAAGAAGTACTGAATAGATTTTTATTGCGACTCTGTACTTTAAGAGTAGAAACTTGAAAATTATTCTTGAGCAACTTGAAGAAATCTGATAAACTAACGAAAAAGTTCAATATTTTTATAAATTTACATGGACCCATTTCTAGATAGCGTACATATTGTATGTGGTTGTGTTTTGGTTAAATTCGTGAGTGTGTGTGTGTGTGTGTGTGTATATATGCAAGTATGTTTGAGTGTGCACTCATGTGTTTCTTTGGCAAATAAGTAAATACGTTGATGGAACGAATAAACTTGCTGTCAATCGAAATTCGAAAGGTTTAGATATTTGAACGGAAAAATAACAACATCAACAACAAAATCGGCAGCAGGCAGGACATGAACCTAACAACGACGATGACAACATTAACAACTGCAACAAGAACAACAACAAGACCAATAACAACAACAACAACAAAAAAACAACAACAACAAGAATAACTCAAGGCATTCAAGAGCCGATTGTCGCATGTTGGCTGTAGAATATTTGTCTATGGTTTGCCTAAGTGTGTATTTCGGTGTGTTTGTGTGTGTGTTTGTTTGTGTACTATGTGAACTCAATTTGATTTATTTTGATTTTGTTGATTTCGCTTTGGTCCTCCTTTTATGCTTTAAGTAAATCTTCAATATTCTTTGACAACTTGAGAAAATCTACAAAAGCTGACAGATTCTAAACGATGAACCCTTTTGATTGAGCACAGGAAGCATACTAGCACACGCACACACATCCACACACATGCACACACTTACGTGCAGCTGTTTTGGCAACCTCAATAACAACGTGGTACATATTTACAAATAACATTATGGAAAACCAATTCGTTTATTTGCATTTCAAATAAAATAAAGAGCTGCTTGCGAGCTGGTTCTGGCTGTGTGTCGTATGTGTAGCAATATATTTGTGAGTGTATCTGTCCAGCCAACCTTATAAAGTCTATAGGTTTGTAAATAATCCATAAAACTCACACGATTGTGTGGGTGCGAACACAATCACACACACATACATCAACTCACTCGGCCTATCGTCCACTTTGTATGCTCGATACTGCCGGCAAAATCCTAGAACGATTGATAAGCAATAGACTGGGTGCGTCAATAGAAGATGCCGGAGATCTTTCCAACCAACAGTATGGTTTCCGCAAAGCTCGGTCCACAATAGATGCGATTGGAGCGGTGAAAAAAATTGCACTCCAGGCAATCTCAGGAACTCGGTGGTTGTACGGTGACAAAGAGTACTGTCTAGTTACAACACTCGACATAAAAAACGCATTCAATTCTGCGAATTGGACCAGAATACTGGAAGCTCTTGCGCGCTTTAGCGTTCCCTTCTACCTTCGTAGAATCATTCGAGATTACCTCGAGGATAGAATTCTCTACTACGAAACAGAAGGGGGTACTGAAAAGTATAAAGTTACTGGCGGAGTCCCACAAGGATCAGTGTTGGGTCCAGTCCTATGGAACATAATGTATGACGGAGTACTACGTCTACAGCTGCCAGAGAGGGCTCATATTATCGGGTTCGCAGATGATATTGCCCTCATAGTAGTAGCAAAGCATTTGCACGAAGTTGAAGACAAGTGCAACCAAGCGGTTATAGCAGTGCGGCAGTGGCTGAATACAGCGGGTCTCAGTTTGGCCGAGCACAAAACCGAGGCAGTGCTAATAAGCAGCCGAAAAGTCGTTGAGACCGCTAGAATATCGGTTGGTGAACATACAATTGTATCGAAACCATTCGTTAAATACCTTGGCGTTATGATAGATCATAGGCTTAACTTTAAGCAGCATCTTTTATACGCAAGTGGAAAAGCGGGAAGCGCAGCTGCAGCGCTAACAAGAATTTTGTCGAATACCAGAGGTCCTAGACAAACCCGTAGAAAGATCATAGTCACTGTCGTCAGATCAATACTTTTGTACGCAGCCCCCATATGGGCCGAGGCAACCAGATTCAGCTCCTACTTACGAAGCATGGAATCGGTGTATCGTATCTGTGCACTTAGAGTATGTAGTGCGTTTCGAACTGTCTCCTCGGATGCAGCGCTGGTTATTGCGGGTTCTCCCCCTATAGACCTTCTGGTGAACGAGAACGTGACATACGATTCGCTTCCACTCGAATTGCCTAAATCCTCCAAACGTAGGATAGCGCGAGACCGCAGTGTAGCAGTGTGGCAGACGCGCTGGGAGGCATCACAGAACGGACGATGGACGCACCGCCTAATTCCAAATTTGGAACCGTGGCTTAACAGGCGTCATGGTGAGGTAGATTACTACCTCACCCAAATACTAACTGGTCATGGGTGCTTTAAGTCGTACCTTCATAGATTCAAGCACGACGAAAATCCGTTTTGCAGTTTCTGTGCTGGAAGTGTTATTGAAGACGCCGAACATGTCTTCTTCGTCTGTCCGAAATTTAACGCCGAAAGACTAGAGCTAAGCAATAACCTAGGGAGGTCACCAACAGTGGAAACTCTCGTGGGCATTATGCTTAACTCTGAAGAAAACTGGATCTCAGTAGGCAATATGGCATGCGCCATAACCAAAGAACTGCGTCGTGTAGAAAGACTGCGCAGATTAACTGCAGACTCTATGCTATAGACAAAGTTGGTAGGCCGCACCGTGCAGATTTGCTGAAGATCAGAGGTTAGGGGGTGATGAAGCCCTGCGCTCATCTTGGAAGGTATTGCAGTCGATTGTACCTTGCGTCTTCGTCTAGGGATTCATATGCCCGAAGTGATGCCATTCCAAGAAAAGGCCGCTGTCGATAGCACCGTCAGCGTCTTCGTCAAGGGACCATTTCCCGAAGCGGCCTCCCCCCGAAATCCCCTCTCCAAGAAGAGACCGCAGTCGTTAGCACCGTCAGCGTCTTCGGCTAGGGACCATTTCCCGAGGCGGTCTCCACCTGATGCATCATCATCACGATGAGCCTACAACGCGTCATTGCATATTAAGCACAGCACATCATCGCTTTGGAATATAAACAAGCATGATCTGCAAAACGTTTCTTTGTTAAGAAGAAGCGTAGAATCGTAGATGAGTAAACATACTCAATCCTGCCCTACGAAGTAATGCCTCGATTGGTGGTTCCGTAGGGTCTTGCAGGAGGAGAGAAAAGTAAGGAGTGGTTTAGTCAGTATACCATATCAGGGACTCTGACACTATTTGGAAGTACGGGCTTCCATTTGTCTATAAAAGATTCCCTCCTGTCGTCTTTAACAAAAAAAAAAAAAAAAAAAAAAAAAAAACATCAACTCACTCATTCGCAATCAAAACCTATGCAAATTTCTTTTGATGTTTGTTTTTGCGGTTTTAAATGAAACAATAGCAAGAATTCTGCTGATGCTGCTTCTTACGAAGAAATCAAAATTTTATTCAAATCATTTAAGCATTATAGAGGAAATGCCTCTATAGAAGAGAACAATGTCAAGCCTTGAATGAAAGTTATACGATAAGATGATTTTGAAAAAGTCACAAATAACAGATACAAAAAAAAAAAAAAATTGTAAAAGTTATGGGCTTTAAAAATGACTGAAGTCGGACCTGAAGTCTATATCATCTGATGGCAACATTATCTTATATATATTACGCAAACCCAAATTTTGTCCGGCATAAGGCTTTTTAAGTACAACTCCAATTTTAATAAATTTAGTATGGTTTGATAGGTTTAGACCTGTAGATGTGCAAACTGGACTTTTTATTTCTTAAAAATTTATATTTTTGAAGTTATAGCTTATTAAAGTTTGCATATAATTGCATATAATTGTTGTTGTTATGTTGGTTTTTCTTTTATTAACAGAGCAGCTGAGAACAACGTTATCAAACTCAGAGCAAAACCATTCGCTGCTCACATTTAGCTCTCTTCTGTCTCTTCTTAATAGAGCGTCTGTTAACAACAAAATGAAAGTCAGAAAATATATAAAGCTTTCACAAGCCGCTCGCGCTGAACGCTAGCAACCAAGATACATACAAGTTTTTTTTATTGCAATTTTCCGCTCACATTTCACTTAATTCTGCCTCTTCTTTATATAGATTATGTTATTATAGTTGCTGGGGCAGCAACGCGCACCGGTGGTCACTAGTACTTTCAATTACTGGAAAGCATTTTATGGCCTATGTTTAAAAAATTTTTGTTTTCACACCATTTTGTACTTAGCCTGGGATAAGCTAAGCCTTTTCAGGGTCCATCCAAAGGATTTGAAGACCCTACGATAGAAGCTTACTTTTTCCTAAGCAATCGTCAACTCGGAAGTTTAAACTGAAGAGGACAGAGTGACGATGGCAGAAGGCATTTTCAGCAGTAAGACTACTTAAATAGGCCAAAGTAAATATATGTGGTTTGGATGAATCCAATAGAGCCAGAACTTTGGATTTTATTCGAAGCCGTTATTTATTAATTAGGTTTCTGACGATTATTGATTGTTTTCTTTTTGTGACCATTTTTCAAGTGTTACTTTTTATGACTCGGGTGACTCTATCTGGACTAGTTCAGGTAACTTGCAATTTAGGAAAACAGGTATCAGATCAAGGTTGCGTCAAATAATCGGAGTATTATATACGGAGAGAAAAAAATAAAGCATTCTATGCTTGAATCAAGCAAATAGGCTATCAGTTTACACTCAAGCGTTTTTTGCTTAATTCAAGAAACATTTGCTTTAAACTCAAGAATATTTTATTCTATATTGAAGACTAATGTTTGATTGATGTGAAAAAATATGTTTGATTCAAGTAACAATTATTGAAAACTAGAATAATTTGACTGATTTGAGAAATTGATTTTCCTTGAATTTAGAACAATTTGCTTAATTCAAGTAAAGAATTTACTGAAAACTAGAATATTTTACTTGATATCTGAAACTTACTTATCTTACTATAATAAAAATCATAGGATAAGCGATCATAAAAAACTATTCGAATTTTCTTAATATAACTATCTTGTTGACGCTAACATGTTTCCACGTAAAGTAGAAGATAAGGCACTGCCTCTTCGAACCATGCCACAGTTTGTCAATCCGCAACATCTTAAACATTTTTTCATGTAAACATGTTGTGAATTATAAGCATGCCAATATAAGTTGAAGTGAGAAAAATTTGCTTCATTCAAGTAAACAATTTGCTGTAAACTAAAATAATGCTCTGCGACTGCTAAAATTAAGAAAACATTTTTTTGATTCAAGTCTTGTTCCAGGTTCTAGAATCAAGTTTTTTATTCTTGTTTCAAGCAATAATTCAATAATTCATTATTATAAATTTATTTTTCTTGATTTTAGTTTTTTCTGCTTGAATAAATGAGGCTTAATTTTAAATTTTCTTAGATGAGGCAAAATATTATCTTAATATAAGAATATTATTTCTCTTCGTGTCTGTAAAACGATATAAAATTAAAAAATGAGATACTAAAAAAGTAACCGGAAATGAAACTTTAAAGCGTTATAATAAGAATTTGTGTCTGTTAAAATTATTTACCTTGAAATGTAAGTTTAAAGATTTTTTATTGAAGATACATTCGAGTAGTTTTCTTATGATCGGTTATCCCACATCCTACATCTTTGTTGAAGAATTTCAATTATCAATTAGTAAGTTTTTAATATCAAGCATAACATTCTAGTATTAAGAAAATTGTTTAATTGAATCAAGCAAATTATTCTAGTTTTCAGAAAATTCTTTACTTGAATCAAGCTAATTTTTCTCACTTCAAGCAAATATTAGTCTTGAATATAGAAAAAATATTCTTGAGTTTTAAGCAAATGTTTCTTAAATTAAGCATTTCTTCTTAATATCATGTGTTTTTTTGCTGAATTCTAGCAAAGCAATGTTTGAATTGAGAAATTTACACTTGAGTGTAAACTGATAGCCTATTTGCTTTATTCAAGCATAGAATGCTTAATTTTATTCTCTTCGAGGAGCATTCCACCACACTTAACTTTATCTTAACACTCGATTTCACTCCCCAGCTTTTTTTCGTACAGGGCGCTATAAATAAAATTCGATTTCTTTAGAAGTAAACTCCAAAACACATTCGTCTTCCTGGGCGCTAATGGTCAAGAGAATTGTTGAGCACAAAGGGCTATCGCTTAGAATACCAAGCTGTTATTTTCCTGGTTACCTATTTTATTTCACATTAATTATAATAACTTTATGCTTTTATTGAAATACTGAATAATTTTTCTTCTATTGATGTACTCGTAGGTGGTCAATATGTTGCATTGGTATAGTTTTCTAACTTTTGTATACAATACCGTAAACTATTTAAAAACCTTATAAGGGTTTTCCAATAAGAGGTGTTATTTTGGTATTCAAAAACCAATCAGCAAAGACACGACGTTGTTGATGATCGACCGGCTTGAGTTCTTGTGTTAACTGAACTTTATAAGCCTTAAAACCCAAGTCTTTACGCAAAATACGGTGTAATGACGTATGTGGAATGCCCAATTCCAAAAAACGACGAGGAATGGACAAACCTGGGTTTTCTTCAACACTTTGGGCTTCAGCATAAATATTCACAGTTGTTCTTGAGCGACGTGCATGGGTTTTATTCTTCACATCACTAACTTGTCCCAACAGCTCAAATTTTTTCAACAATTTCTGTATTGCGGTCCGACAAGGTGCTTCACGACGACCAAAAAATGCCTTAGTTTTGCGAGCTATGACTGCAAGATTTTCACCATTTTTGTAGTGAATTTTTTTTAGTGTATCGTTCCATTTTTAGTGATGGCGTAGTTTCTACTTGTCAAATGTCAAAGACTAAAAGCTTTAAAAGAGAGCGATTCACAAAAGCGGGCGATTCACAATAACACCTCTTATTTATAAATATGGTTAGTCACAATGAACAACTCACCTTAACGTACTTATAAATTCGTATGTAAATTGATGGCGCTGACTTGCAAAATGTTGACAAAGCATTGTCAATACATTGTGCAATATTTGCTCAAAAATATCCGAACACACAATTAAGCTTTAAGAATCCTTTCATATTTATGAAGTGGAAAATATTTCTAAACTACTTATGCACGTTCTTAAGCACATCCACACAAACACCAGAGAATTCTCATCATAGTGTCAACTTCTTGAAACAATTGAGTTAAGAATGCACGGATGAAGGATGTCCTACAAATGAATGCATTATCGCAAAATTATTTGTACTCGAATGCAGCTCAATAAATCTGATGATGTCCCAACAATGTCAATGATGATGTCCAAGACATGTGCATGTCTGTGTTTGTGGCTTCCGCCACCGTTATCACTTTGTTGATTCAACGAATTTCAAAAGCATCATAGTGTGCATCATTTATTGTTCTCTCCGAATGAACAATAGAAATTCACACATATTCACGTATGCATCATAACCACTCCTATGCAATTACAAAGCTTGCCACAACAAGGCATAGCAAACAAATGAATATCCTGTGATGTGTCCGAACGTGCAGTTGTATTCATCGAATCGAATTAAACCAAAACGTCATCTTGATGCTGGCTTGCATGTGTATATGTGTCGACAAGATGTCAACGATCAATTATAAGAAGATGGTAATCGACTATGTTATACTATACATTATAAAATTATTAATTTATTTAATCATTCTCTATAAAATTCCGTTTAAGTTACCAAAAGGCATTTCTCCTCTAATCCAAACACATTTTATATCGATTTCAAATTCAAAACCATACCTTTAGCATCGGCTCAATATACTGGGAAGTATATAATGGAAGTTGAAATACTGGGGTTCGATACTTGAATATACTTATGTCAGCCTGGGTAGAGAATGTGAACTGACCACACACTATAGTGGTCAAAATTTAAGCATAAATAATCAGTCAGATGCGTCCGTGGCTTAGTTGGTTAAAGTGCGTGGCCGCTATGTCAATGAACTTTGGAAACCCAGGTTCGAACCCCAGCAGCGACAGAAAATTATTTGAATTAAAATAATTTTTCTGTACGGTCGCCACCTCTCTGCAGACAATGGCAAACCTCAGAGAGTAATCAAAATGCCATGTAAAGCTTCTTGTGAACGAGAACATTCATCGTTCATCGCCGTTCGGAGTCGGCGTTAAGCATGTAGGTCCGGTTCTCGGTCAATTGTGTACAAACTTAATAACACGCACAACACAATTGATCATAAGAAGCTAGGTCAAAGTCCTTTCAAGGGCTGAAATGGCCAGTTATTTATTTTTTTTTTTTTTTTAATTAGTCAGATATAATATGTGATAAGAGATAGAATAACAATATTTATACCCCTACGCACAAGGTGCTAGAGGAATTCGTCACTCGGCTTAAAACGCCAAAAAGGAAAGCGTGGCAGATATAAAAAAGTACGAGTAAAGTAACATACGAGTATATTATTAATCAGCATTACCACCTAAGTCAATTTTGTCTTGTCCGTCTATTTATCGGTCTATCTGTCTGCATTCCATGATTGTAGAGAAGCCAGACTTGTATTTTTCAACCGGTTGCTGTACACCAAAGTATGGGAGAGGTGTTGGATAGGCCTCCACTCCAAACAAGGGTTGCGACATGTCATCTCAACATAGAGCTATTTTGGTACCTTCACTGAGAAAATTTAACACCTTAAAATCAAAGAAAAATCTTCTTGTTAAACTGTAACCTTCTTTGCTACAAGGAAAATATCGTTGCACTAATGATTTATTCTTTAAAGCTTTTTATCTTTGGGCACAATCCAACCGGAGAGTATTTCTTTGGTTTTTCTAACGGTGTTTGAATACTTAAAGGGGCCCAGATCGACGCAATGTTTCGGTTCCGCACTTGAAGTACGGATTCCTGCCGCGCTGTTTGAATAACGTAAACTGTCACGGTTTGACTTAGAGACACTAATACAAAATACATAGAGAGTTAATTTCTTTTATTGAAAAAAAGAATGTAATTTAATATATGTGACTTAGAAACACACAAAATACATAAAATACTTTTATCGAGATGTTCCCACAAATATTGAAAGCAAAAAACATAAAGAGCAAGTAACGTCAACCAACAGTCAACATATTAGAATAACATATAAGCTAACTTGAACTGGCAGCGACCATGATCGAATTGGTCGCTGCGCCAGCAAGTGAATTTCTTGAATTAAAACACACAAGGAGTTGTTGTAAAAGATTAAAAAGAGTTTGGCACTGCCATCAATTAACTGTAAATTAACTGTAAATTAACCGTCGCACAGTGGAGTATCCAGAACAATTTAGTTGGACAAAATTATTTTATGATTTTAAACTACAAGGAATGCATATTGACCCCCTGGGCAGCTATGGGTTAATTTTTAGGTTATAGGAGGTTGTTTCACTAAAAATGCTCTAGCAATGAAAGTTTTTGATGCAGAACATTCTTCAAAGACATTTTAGATAGATATTTTCATGGATATGAACGATATACATTCCAACGATATACATTGCTAGTACAAATTTTGGAAAAATTATAATTTTTGTGTGGTCCTATATTGTGAGCCTATATTTTTTATTTAAAATTATAATTCCTGTTTTCCTTAAAAAAAGTATCATTACAACAATTATTATTATTGAAAAAAGTGTTTAATGGTTGATTGAATATACAAATTAAATGAAAATCGATTTAGAAATAAAACAATAGAAATTAATTAAAAAACAATCCTGATTTAATGAATCAAGCCGGGAAAAGGTCATCAGAAAATGATTCGTCTTCCTCAGATGACTCACTTTCAATTTCGATAGTATGTGAGTGCTCCGCGGGCAAAAGCATTTCCAAAGTTTCCTTAAGTTTCCTTTCATCGGTATGGTTCTTATTCCAGCTAAAAGAGGATCGGAAGTTAAGAGCCATCGATTTAGTACATCAGTATTGCAATATTCTCTTGAAGCTTTCCATGCATAGCTTTGACGATATTCTCGAAAATGTTTATTTCTTGCTTCCGCTGCTTCTTCTTAAAGCTGTCCAATAGGAAGAATAGCATTCTCAATAACAATGTATTCTCACCATGTATTATTATTTATATGGGAGGTAAGAGTGGTTTTTGTCAAATTGATAGTTTTTAATACTGACTTAAAAGAAAGATATGTATCCGTCAAGTTTCAAGTCGATATCTTAAAAACTATGGGATTTATAAATGTTTTACCATGTTGATGACGTCACTTTGTATAGCAGAT
This sequence comes from Pherbina coryleti, assembly GCA_943735915.1. Lineage (NCBI taxonomy): Eukaryota > Metazoa > Arthropoda > Insecta > Diptera > Sciomyzidae > Pherbina > Pherbina coryleti. The sequence continues at coordinate 66,633,295 of OX030952.1, forward strand.
AGGCGCAATTCTTATCCGATTTTTTCATTTTCAAATCTGACATTGAAATAGAAGAGATAAACTTATGTACCAAGTTTCATGGCGATATCATGAAAACTTTAGGATTTCTGAAGCTTTTACCAGTTTTTTTGGGCTTAAACGGTTTTTAAAAAAATGCAGCACTTTTCGGAACGAAGCGGACAACGAGTTTATATTTTTTAAGATGTAAACACCTGTAGTGTTAAGTTTGTGAAGAAAAATGTACAGCCTCAGACAGCCGCATATAACAAAACCCTTCGGATATCCAAACATATTTTTAAAAACAATCCTCAAAACACCCATTTTTAAAACACAATTACTAATTTTAAATAAATACAATACCATCCAAACCACTTTACATTTATTTTTACATACCTTTTCAGTACAATCCATTTATATTAACTTCTTAGAAAAATCGGGGTAAAAAAATATGAATTTTTAAGTACGCACTCCTCTAAACAGCTAGCAATACAAAGAAAAGTTCAACTAAAAACGACAAAGTTCAGAGAGCTAAAAAAAATTTTTGAACAAGGCAAGGTAAAAACTACTCATTGTCCGTTATTCTTACACTATTACACAAACTAAAAATATATATATTATTTTTTAAATCGGTGTTTGACAAAATTGAATATTGTCCAGCTAAATCGAAGAAATACTTCATAGAGCGTCGTATAGTGTCTCAGAGTCATTACGTGACTATGTTATTTTTGAACATTTTGTGTAACAAGTAAATATTATCAAAACTTAAAAAAAAAATTAATGGTGTAATACAGAGACAGAGTGGCCAATAATAAAATACATGTTGCTTATTTTTCATTAAAATAAGTTTTAAGTCATATTTATTGGTTTGAAATTGCATAGTGACCCAAAAGCCCAGCGTGACATGAATAGGGTTATGCCGTCAGGGCAGGCATCTACGTTAAACTCATTCGGATTTTCTGTTCGTCTGAATGTCGTCACTTTCACGTCACTGAAATGTTACTTTCTCTATTGTAAGGGTGAAATATAAAACTTATGAAAAAATTATAATCCTTATCGGATTATCCACACCTTCTAGACTGGCGAAAATGGTTGCAAGATTCATGAAGTTTAGAAGTTTAGATAGCACCTTACAAAAAGTTACATACATTATAAATCATTATATCTTGGTGTATGTATTAAAGACAACACGATACTGCTATAAGAGCAAGTGTTAATAGAAACTGTTCTAAGTTCCTTGTAAAAGTTGAATTGGAACCCAAATTCTAAATAGTTTTGGTTTTTCATAATACGTTTTATATTGAGTTCAGAAAGAAGTATTAATATTTAAGTGCTCTCTTTATTCTATATAAATCTTAGAATACATATTTGAAAATTTAGTAAATTTAAGGAATTCTGAGGTCAACAATCAGATATGAAAAGTTTTCATATTTGCCTCCGTTTAAGTTAGATCCATTTTACTTTTGGTTCAAATGCGAAAATGTCTGTAGATATTTTTTTTTTAACTTAAAGATTAAGCAAAAATGTGTTTACCTTGAAATTACTTTTACACAAATAAACCTTAAAGAATGCATGTAAATTCTTTAACTTTCATCTTTAAAGTTTATTAACTATTTTCAGATCATGTGAGTGTACATATTTGTCGACACATAAACAACACACGTTTGAATGCATGTAAGTCTGACCACTTTCAAATTGATCATAAAAGCAACCGCATTCAGTTAAACTCTTTTCTTTTTCTGGGTTACCACTATTTTTCACGGTTATTTAAACGCTTTTTTTCAGACAATATGGCAAAAATTTAATGATGATGAATCAATTTTGAGTTTTACAAATAATTTATGCCAACTGCAAAGTACTTTTGAAGTTCTATTAGAAAAGCAATTTAAATTGATGGGTCTTTTTAAAAAATGGGAACTTATTAAAAAGGTGCTTTCATTTATGTGAAGGCGACGCACAGTGATGCGAACGGGCATGATAGACGGAAAGAATTCGAAATCGAATTTATACATTCTGAACATGTTAAGAAATATCCACTTCTTAACAAGAACTGTAAAGAAATATCCACTGACATAAGGTTAATTTTTTTACTTACCTGCGCTTTCTTCAAAATATTCAAAAATTATTGAGAGTTGACCCAAAAAGTGATATTTTTCAATTTTTATTCATGCATTTAGTTGTTATTCTTGATTATAGTTTTGAAATATTTCTCAAAGATATTGAACTCCATCTTCAGACATAACGTAAAATTTACAAATTTTTACTTTTTAATGTTAAACTATTCGTAGTGATAACCTCCATCAACTATCAAAATTTTGCACTCATCTTTTTACTCTTTAATTAATTAAATCGTTTTGTCTCCTTTTTTGTATGGATATCTTTGAAAAACAAACTGGTTTTTGCTTCTCTTGGAAATTTTGAAATTTTAAGTTGTGTCTATTTTGAAGATGAATTGCGATATGTTCTTTTGAAATAAACTAAATTCAATAACGTATCTTTTAAAAATGTTGGCTCTAAAAAATGGTATTAAAGGATATTAATGCTTAAAACGGAAAATGTGGTAAAACATTTTGGAAAATAAAAAGGGCCACCTCATTTTTACAGTGTTTTTTTTTTATTTAATAAATAATATGTCTTCTTTAAGCTCTTGGGATAGGATATAAGATGGTCCCAAAAATGCCTGTATAAACCAGGCTCTGACCATTTTGTATGAAATGTATTGAATTTGAGGTCAATAAGACTCTATGTGGGGTTTGAATATTCTTAACCCTGGATGGTTATAATTCGTCGAGTCGACGACGCACAGTGTGACGAGCCCATATAGCGAGTGGAAAAAAATAGAAGGAGTTATCCTAGAATCATGAAATTTTGTGAAAATGAGTTTTACGATGAAAGCATTATTTTCACAAAATTTCGTTCAAATTGAATGAATGCGCGCCTACCTCCGATATAACCGAAATCGGTAGTATGAAATAGTTCCCCAAACTATTATCCTAGATCAATGAAATTTGGTACACATAGTTCCTTTAGAGTTATAAACAGCTGGTGTGAAAATGAACTAAATCGGTTTACTAATATGACCACCTCCCTTATAACTCAAATCGGTAATCAGATATATTTACACAAAAAATTACCCCAGATCATTTAAATTTACTACACATAGTTATTTTGTAGCTATAAATAGCTGGTGTGAAAATAACCAAATCGACCGGCTAGCTTTTTTGTACTTGAAGACACAAATTACCTCTGCGGCTCATTTTGACAAAACTAAAAAGTTTATCAAGAATTCCACGCGTGTTCAAATAACGGTAAAGCGAATCGCGGAACAGTGTAAGAAACAAAAGAAAACAATAACAAGCACAATCGATTCATTTCGTTCTTTATAACATTCTTTATAACAAATATTAAAGATAGAAACCACCCGCACAAACGATGCATAACGGTCTGAAAGGGATATAACTTATTTTCCAGTATAAACGTGAAGGGCATTTTAGCGAAAACAAGATTCAGATAATTTGCCATTACTCCTTTTTTTGGCTTTTTTGTTGAGTGTTTTATTTGAAAGTTTTATTAAACAAATTAATTTTTTTTTTTTAAGTTTGAGAACAATTTTTTTATTTTTTCATATAAGATTGCTTATTTGCGACAAAACATAGAAAGTGGGCGTAAAATCTTTATTATTGAGTTTCGGCAAATCAAGTTTTGGGAACATATTTAAGAACTGTTGATATTACACATACTAAAGTTTAAAACAAAAACAAAAATGCTTTTTTATTTTATTGTGTTTTGAAATTTGTGAAAAAGTTGTTATTTTTTCATACAAAATTGCTCATTTTCGCTAAAACATGCTCCAGAAAATTGAGCATAAAATCCTTATTATTGAGTTTTGGCAAACCAAATGTTGAGAACATGTTGAGAAAGTATTGATATTCGACATACTAAAACTAAAAAAAAAACAAAAATGTTTTTTTTTTGTTATTGCTTTTTAAAGTTTTGTTTTTTTTTAAATTTCTAGAACATGTCCTTAGTTATACAAAAATTTTTTTACGTTTACTTTTAATTAAAAAATTTTTGCTAAAACACATAATACATATATATATAAATTAATTTATTTGCATATGTTTTATACTAAAATTAACGTCGTATTAAGATATATACAGTGTCAAATTGTAAAAAGAACAATTTCATCATCTTTTCAAGTCAACTTTTAAAGAGTGGCATGTCCGTAATTGAAAAGATATCGCAAAGTCCTCTTACACGAAGAATATTTATACTCTAAACTATTATTCTGCATATTTAGATTTATAAATTTATGACTTTTTTTTCGTAAGTTATTTTTGTCCGCACTCGCTACACTGTGCGACGCCACCTCATACATTCTAATATGTATGTATTAAATCAATATTAAATCAAATAAATATTTTAGACGAGGTTTTTTTTTAATAAAAACCCAAAATTTGACAAAACATTTTGTAAAATAAAAAAAGGGTCACCTCATATTTTCAAATTTTTTATTTAACCAAAAAATTATGACTACTGTGAGTTCTAAGAGTGCCAAGGTGTCCCAAGGTAAATCTCAGATGTGAATTCTAAGAGATTTTACCGTTTTTATAAAGTCACTTTGTATGGGTGTTAGGCGTTCTTTTCATCCGATTTGGCTCGTTTTCGAACTTGACCTCTATTATTTTAGATACAAGCTTAAATATCGAATTTCATGATGATAGCTTGAAAATTACGGCTCTTATCATGATCACAGACATATAGACATACGGATAGACAGGCGGATCATAATGCTATTCATATCATGGGGAAAATAAAAAAATTTCTTAAAGTTCAAATTTTTAACTTAAAATTGCGCTATCGCAGCTTTTCTCATTTCTTAGTTATGGGCCTAAATATATTTGACATATATGGGAGTGCTACGCCTACTTTTTCAATCCCACCGAAATTTTGCAGGAATTTTAAAGACCACATTTCGGTTATTTAGCAATAGTTACACTACCGTTGCTTTTAACATACGTTAAAGTATAGCGCAAAATGTGTTTAAGTTGTATGGTAGATGCCACGCCCACTTATCCAATCGCGCCGAAATTTTTTACACTTTTCAGAAATCACTACTAGACGTTTACGTTTGATTTTGTTATTGCACTTTATCTCATTTCTTAGATGTAGCGCAAAATTTATTTAAGTTGTATGGCAGCTGCTACGCCCACTTGTCCATAATTTCTGAAATATTTTTTCTTTTTTTTACTTTTCTACACCTAAAACATCGAAAACTATAAAAAAAATCCACAAAAGAATTTTTTCGGTCTTGTACCAACCGCATCACTGTGCGATGCGTAGCAATGGACATAATTGCGATGCAGTGTTTTGAATTATAACCAAGCAAACGAAAAGATATCGTTTTGATAGCAAGATCGACAAGGTATCTAATAATTTCTATCGTTAACAATTTTTTAAAAGTTATAATAACGATATTGAGAATAGCCATTTGTTAACGATATCAAGATTGAATAAAATATCGATGACGTAGTTAAATCGAGGTTGATTAAAGTTTTGAAATCGGAACGATGTTAAAAAAATTAAACTTCAGTTAATATTCGGTACTTACCAGAATTTTCCGCTACACTGAGAGATTGAATGACAGATTGCAGGTTTTATTACGTACAATCTGCGAAGCTTGAGCATCTTTTGGGTACATACGAGAGGCTTTAGCTATGGTTGGAGCTCTGAAGGAGGTTTTGTTTAAAAAATTTACTTTTTTTTATTTCAAAAATTAAATGTTCAAAAACCCAACTAGTTAAATTCGATAAGGTTGTAAAGTTATAAAGTTATAAAGTTTCTATTAAAAAATTCAGCAGGTTATAAACAGCTACGGTACACAAAAAATTTGAGGTAACTTCGATAATGTTTCTAATAAGGATTTATTAAAACTCTTTGCAGGCTTAGGACAGCAATTCCATTTGTTAGTTTTAATTGACCTTTTTGAAGCTAACGCCTCTCATAGCTGTCATAAGATAACTTTTCTATACTGATTATATTCTGATTCAGAAACTCAGCTTCTGAAATACTTTTCAAAAGATATGCTGTAAACTGTGCCTTCGTTAGTGAGTAAACTTCAGATCGCAAGGTCTATAGAAGCCCAATAGAAGGTTCAGCTATAGAATAGTAATATTTGTTTACTGTTTACTTACTTATTTACTTTCTCACATATCTGGCGCTTACATTCATGGATCGATTTTGGCCTAGTCTAAGAATTTGCGCAAGACATTTCTGTTATAGGCTTGCTGGCGCAAGTGGGCAACTTGTCCAACACTTGATTCTTCTAACTGAGAGGTGGGCGTCCTTTTTTGTGTTGACCGCCACTGGGCACCATATCAAATATTTTTAAGCTTGAGTGTTGTTTTACATCCTCTCAACATGACCTAGTCAACGGACTCGTGGTTAATATAGTGGTATTACTCGTGGTACCATTGAATTCGGTACTCGACATTGACGCAGATTGGACCGAACAACTTACAAAAGATCTTTCTTTCGATGCTCCCAAAGTCTTTTCAGCAGAACTGCTTAATGTTCAGTTTTCAGCAAAACTGCTTAATGTTCAGGTTTGACGGACATTATTAGTGACTTATAGAGCGTGAGTTTTCTCCATTGATAGAGAGCTCTGCTTCTAAATTCTAAAGTATTAACTGTTGGCAAGAATTATCCTTAGTTTTATCTCAATGATGCCATCGTTAGAAGAACTTACACTGGATCCGAGGTATATTCTTAAGAACCTCTAAGGAGGTTTTGTCAACATTGATGCAGTTTTCAACACCATGGAAATGTTTGCTTGTTGACACTAGGTATGTCATCTTATCCGCATTACTGCAAAGACCCATTCGACTAACCTCTTTCGAAATTCTGGAGAATGCTACACTGACATGCCCAATGAAATCGATATCATCAGCATACTCCAGCTGTTAATTTAAACCTTATCGAAGCATATGGGCTAATTTGGATTGACCCTTGTGTCAACTTTATATTATTTTCAAGGTTGACAGGTGAAGCTTTTTATCAGACTCTTGCACACACTACACCATTTCAATTTTTATCCCCCACTTTTCTTCCTTCTTTGCAGCTTAGCTTCTCTTAATAAACATCTAAACAATATACATTTCTACAAGCTTTACCAAAAATTTAAAAAATTTGAAGATAATTCTCTGCGGTGAATAAATGAAGTCTCTGACATTTAAAATAAGTTATTTGTTTTTATAAATGCAGTGATAATTTTTTTTCGGTTCTGGTTCACTGGGTAAGAGTTTTTTCTAAAAACACATAAAACAATAAAATAAATTACATTTTGATTTCTTAATAAATTAAGGATGCAAAGCAATTTGTCTTAGCGTTTAAAAAATAAAACATTCGATGAAATTTTAACTTTCTTGAATTAAAAAGAAGACTTTCAAGGCCATCCACTTTTATTGATTGCAATATGATTGGTGTTTTATTTCATGATTCATTTCGGTCTCACATTAAAAAAAAAAATATATATATCAATGGTGTACACAATGCGAGTGATTCTGATCAAAAAATACCTGGAATTCTTCAAATAAAAGAAAATGGTTCAATTATTCATCGATATTCATTTTGTTTACCTACTTAAGGGGACATATAGGTTACAGATTTTTAAAAATAAATTTTTGCGGAATTTTTTTTTCATAGAAGTAAAAATGATATCGTTTTCAAATTTTGCACATGTATTTACTAACATTTAATGAATACAAAAAAATTTTTTCAGAATTTTTGAAGAGGCTTTTGACGTTATTTGATTTTTTTTTAAAAAAATGCCAAAAAATTGACGGTGTGCAGGATATCACCAGTCTGGAACATCTGAGGAAAAAATAAAAAAAAAATTAATTAAATCTTATTTAAGTGGTCACTAGGATAATTTTTGTCCGCCGAAGAAAAACAAAATGGCGACCGATTTTGTAACCTCCGAAATCGATTTTTTTTCAAATAGCCGCCATTTTGTTGTTTTTTTTTTACAGAGCTTGCGGAACGGTATGAAAGTTATTTTTTGTTAAATAATCGATATTGCTCCACAATTCTCCACATGATATTTTTTAGAAATACAAAAATTTAAACATACTCTTTACTGAACTAAATTCGGCAATTTTGCGAAATTAGCAGCACACAACAAACACTGACTTGGTTACAAAGCTATCACGCACAAAATTTCGGCAAATGACGCTCATACAGATGTACCAGCATAGATAATAAGGAGTTCTGACAATATCTCAAGCGTGGTTTGCTTGAATGAGAAATTCCGGATATTTTTTGATCAGTTATAATATGAACAACTGAAGTTAAAATTAAAAAATGTCATATATTTTAAAAGTAATATTTAATACCTAGAAGAAGAGTACTTAGTATTAAATGGGGTTTTATTAATAAAAGCCCTTTAAACAATGATATTTCTAATCTTCCGTAGAAATTCACTCTTCTCTGCTTTAGGGGGGGATTTTATACCCAGAAATTTTTTAATTTTATTTTTCTTGCATTTTCTTAAAGTCTCAAGAATATGTGGTTTAAATTTCAAGTCGATATCTCAAAAAATAACAAAGTTATAGCCTAGTGAAACCATGTTTTCAAAGTCGGTGACAAAGATTTCTCGAAACTCAGTGAACCGATCGTTTTGATTTTTTTGCAGGCTTTTTTTATTCATAATAATCTCGTACTTGTAAGGATTTTTTTTTTCGTAGCTTCGTTCATTAGTTATAAGCAAAATAATGAATTCTTGGTCGAAAATGGTTACTTTACGTTCGCCATTTTGTGTAAAATCAATATTTTTAAAATTGGCTTTGACAAGTACGAGTTTTAAGGATATTTTTATTAATATTTTTCGTTATTTTGTTTCAGATGAATTTTGGAGGAGCAATATTGGTCACCGCATTTCACCTTTTTTCAGAGCGCTCTACAAAAAATGCTGTATCTATCTTAATAATAATTTGTTTTTAATAAAAAAAAACTAAACATACTCTTGAATGTGTATATTTTAAAGTATAAAAACCCTCATTTAAAAATATCCCTTAGGTTTCCTTAAAAAAATTCACAAACATGACCTTTTTTTCGGCCTCTGGGTATATTTCCCCCCTTAAGGGCAGGGTAAGGTTTGTTTCGTCTAAAAAATACCTTTTTTCATGAATTTTTTTAGAAAAAATTATTACAGTAAGTTTATTTTACATATTATATTAAAGTTCAACATTTGAAGAATATTTAAAAAAATATTTTTGTTAAAAAATAGAGAGAAATACCACATTTATTGTAGATCTCCGCAGGCGCCTCGAAAAAAGTTTTTGTGCAGTGATCAGCCTACAGCACCACTGGATCATCTGAAACCAAAAAATCCAAATGCTTTCTTTAGTTTATACTTTATCTCTCCAGTCACGTCGAGTTTTTTTCATTTTAAAATTTTTCAATTGTTGGCACTATTTTGAAGCCAAAATGACGATTTTTGATGAAAACATCTACCTATTTGTTATTGTAAAATTGTTCGTAATTAAAAAATATGTGTACAAAATTTCAAAACGATGGGTTCAGTCGGTTTTTCTGTAGGCTGGTCACCGACTTTAAAAATTACATGTTTGGGAAAATCGATTTAAAGTTTTGTACACTAAGCAACACTTAGTTGGAGGTAAGGTCATTCAACCTACTGTAACTTCGTTAGTTTGGCTCCGATTGACCTAAAAAAAATAAAAAAAATGAAAAAGAAAGTTGTCAGATTAAAAATTATTAAAAACTTCATTAAAGTTTCTTTAAATTGAAATCAATTTCAAATTTGAATTCAATCTTCTATCAAATTTTCTTTGAAAATGTCTTCTTGGTCATCCGAATTTTCCAAAAACTACTTTATCGATTGATTTCATATTTGGTACAGCTCTTCTTCGTCTCTACTGCTAGTGATTTAAAAAGGGAAGGAACTTTGTGCCCTTGTTCTATAATATAACCATTTAATGAAAATTGAACTGAACTCAGTTCAGCAAAAATGGTCAAAATGACATCCTCTTGCAAATCACAGCTGCGGAGGCCAAGAGATATGTTATTTTAAAACAAAAAACAAAAACAGCTGTTGGCCCACCTTATATTTCAATAAAAAGCTTTATGGCCTGAGTGATTTAAAGCCCTAACTAACTGCGAACAGCTTCTGGCTGTGGACAAATATTTATGGATGAACAAAAAATAAATGTTCTACAGCAGAAAGGCCCATTTCATTTGGATGAAGAAGCAAGTCATACTCGTTGTGGGGTAATCTCTTCAAAATCTCTTCAGTCAAAGCAAAGTCATGATTTCTGCCATCACTGTTCACTAATTCCACCTAATTTCACATCATTGAGTATATTATGGGTACCTTTCGATTTTGAAAATTTCAAGAGATATCGCTGGAATACGTTCATGCGTCCATTCCTTGCTCCTTTTTTTCGTCACATTGCTCTTTTTTGTTTGTTCTCACATAAACATATCACATAAACATCCTGGTCCTTGATTTATTTGCAAATTCACGAAGCAACATCTTATCTGTAAATTCATCATTCAGTCGTGTCCTGCGTTGCCAGATCATCAACCAGCTAACTTCAATTCAAAGTCAACATGATGCTGCACAAAAACTGGCCATAACCACTGCAGCAACATGCAGCGATATCCTAACCAAACCTGAACTTAAGGTAATTCATGGCAAACGTAGAAACTTTACATAACCTCAACACAATTTAAGCAAATATTTGCATGCGTTCCTCTGCTAGGTCTAAATCTCTACTGTATACCGCTGCGTTGAAAAACATCCAAGTGTACACTAGGGGGGGTTAAGGTCTAAAAACCCAGAATTTCGTGTTCATGCAATGCGGAAGAACGTTTTTTACGGCAAATATTAAAAAAGAGAAAAAATGCAGCCTAGCCCATAAACGAGACCAAAGTGCAATGACAAGTATGGCTAATGCAAGCACAGAGGTTAAGGACCGTAAGTGCTGCAGGAAGCTCATGAGTCGTAGGCAAATTTACATTATGAAAATGTAGCAAGCAAAAACAACAAATACAAAAAACAAAAAAGACTAGATAAAAGTGGAAATGAGCTAAAGAACATGACTGAAGCAAGGATGCGTTTCAGTTAGCAGCATTTAAATGCTGCATATGTTAAGGCGTAGACAAAGCAAAGTTTATTTTAATCGCGCAACTTAAAAAGGACACCTTTTGAATGAACAAAGAAAAACAGAAAATGCGTCCATATTTTTAACAGAGTTACCTAACAGCTTAGCTACAATGCACACAAATTCTTTCGGCTCCATTAACCAAACATTTGATAACATTTCGCCTTGAATAAGAACCATTTTTGTGGGAAAAAAATCGATTTTAAAATTCTTTGACATCGCCATGAAGTAAAGCCAAAAATGACGAAAAAGAACCATTAGTGGCTTGAGAAACGACATCGTTCGTTTGCCGCAAAAGCTCCGCTCCACATGTCCTCTTCTTACAACTCAGCCGCAAAAGGTACCTTTTTCCAGAACATCAACACAAACTGCAGAGCATAAAAATTCAAAATCCGAAAACGAATTCAAATTGAAATCATCAAAATCTGAATTCATTGAAAGGGGTTTTTTTCAAGCGCACACAAAAGCAATTCAAGACCACAAACGAGCAAAATCCTGCCAAATGTTGAGGAAAGCTTAAGAGAAAAAAAAAAAAAAAAAAAGTCAGAAAAAGCTAAAATAACCACATTAGTTCTAATCCGTACAGTGCTAGCTGAGTAATTCTTGCGAGCAAGCTAAACGGAGTCAAGGTGTGCAATTTATGGGTTCTTCTTGGCCATCAACGAAATAGGAATCCATTTGAAAGGCGAGCAATCGGTATTCAAAAGGAATTGAACATAACATGCACGCCACCACTCACACACTCGCACACAATATGCACACACACACTCAAATACTAGCTGAATGGGGTTTGAAAATCTAATTGACGCAACTGTACTCGTTCGATTTTTCTTTATGCTACAAAAATTATTGAATATTATTTTATTTATGTGCAGCAATCAGCACCATAAATGTTTGTTACGAGTCTAATGTAAAGGTTTGGGAAGTTTTTGGATTGTAAGCGGTAAATGAATTCATTATTAGGAACACATAAGCGTTAAGCATTTACTTTATAAGTAGTTGACATTAAGTAATCTGTGCTTAAGAGCATGGATTACTCTCTACTTGTCGACTTTAATCATCGACATTTTGGAATGTAGAAAATGTTGTAGACATAATGGTGTAGACAATGTCAATAATGGCAGCACCTTTCAAACATTTTTCTATAAGTCTCATGAATAAATTATGCATTGCCGACCCGTTAATAATGGCAGCTGACGACAGAGACGACGATAGCATAGTCTACATCATGTGTTTTACGTCGCCCACAATTGCTTAAGAGTAAATTAGGAAAGATCAATGCTTATTTGTAAAGACTACATTATACTGATTAAATAAATGTACTACCCTCTGCTTTACCCTCTCTAATTCGTTCCATAGAAATATTTGTTTCATATACTACAATCTAAAATCATATACAGCTGTGTAAAATAATAGTAGCGGTTGTTTATCAATGATAAACAACAGTTTTTATTTGTACCAAGTACTTTTATTAATTTTATTTTTAACATACTAAAAATGTCATGTCATATGTAACTCCCGGACTAAAACCGGGAGACTGAGCAGATCACGCCATAATCTCAACCCCATTGACCCGAAGCCCTTCTTTATCTTTTCTGCTTATGTGTTTCGAGTCATTCTCTTGTTGGAAAACCCATTGGAGTGGCATTGCATCCTCGGCATAAGGCAACATTTAATTTTGGAGTATAACCACGTAAATGTGCAGGTCCATCATTTGCTTGATTTATTGTATTGGACATACCTTGATGTGAAAAGCAGCCCCAAATCATTATTTTTGATCCGCCGAGTTAAACGGTTTTTCTATATACTATTATATAATAGGCTTATCACGTACCTTCTTCGTTCGTTTACGCTAAACTAAAGTACTACTGAACCGATTTTAATAATTCTTTTACTAATTCAAAGCGTCATTCTTAACTTAAGCTATTGCATACTTAATTTTGCAAACCTACCCTAAAACGTTATTAAAATTTGAGATTAAATACCATCTAAAAAATTTCATAGAAAATTATTCATAAACGCTGAATTAAGCACTACAAAGCATTTCTTTCTTTTCCATTGTGTTTTTAAAAGCTTTTTTTGATTACGCCTTTCTTATAAGCATGATCGAAAAAATGAGCTTATGAAGCAACAAAAATGATAATTGTAATATAGACAGAATCTACTTCTTTTTTAATGTAATTCCCTACAGTAAAATGCTAAAAATAATTAAATATGTAAAGATAAACATATGAAAATAAATATAATTCAGTGTCTATGACGTAGTACTCTCGCAAAATAAGCGATACTTCGTCTTTATACGAAAACCAAAGAACTAAAATATAAGGAAGTGGTGTTGTCTACACATACAGTGTACGTGAACTGTGGCCGAATTCGTAAATTGAGCGAGCGAGAAGAGTGTGTTTTTTTGACACTACTGAGCGATTGTCAGCTGTTTACCCATGGTATAATAATACATGGTAGCATTGACAACTGCTTATTTTCTCTTCAACAGGAAAACATAAACTGTCAAAAACAGCTTTTTGTGGAAATACATCAGCAGCTGCTGTGGTTGTTGTTTTTTTTCACTTCAACGTTTTCAACATTGCTTGTGTTTTCAATGGGGGATTGTGAGCGCTCTCTTTTTGAGTATATTTTTTGACAGTATATGATTTCCCAAGCAACTGTCAATGCTACCTTGTATTATTATACCATGCTGTTTACCAGTCTTCTCAGTAAAAAAAAAAAACATAATCGCGCCAATTTGATGCTTGTTATTTTTTCAGATTTCCGCATATTGTGGATCTCAAATTATATTAAATAATATTATATTATATTATATTATATTATATTACATTACATTATATTATTATTACCCAATAAAATATCGGTAACGCACCAAATTGTATGCCTCAAAGGTGGTGTGGAAATACAACAAAAACAAAACTTTATTATCATATTTTATAATAATTTAATTTTTTTTATATAATATAATAAAATTAGCTCCAAAATCAGTCAATTTAATCCAGAATCTATTGTATATGTGATTCCAATTAGAAACTGTTTGGACCTTCTTTAACGATCTAACCGAATATGGCCCTGAGTAAATGTTTCTGTATTACAATACAATTTTCTTTTAATATATTAGGTCTTTAATTATAAAACATTTTATTAATACCGTATAACTCTAAATACCTATTTTATATGTTATTCTAATCAGAAACAAATTGAGCCTTCTTTTTCGATGCAACTGAATACGGCCCTTTGTGAATGTTTATGTATTTGTGTCAACCAACACGAATAAGAAAAATACTACACTTTTGGGCAATAACATCACTTCCTTATATCTTAGTTCTTTGACGAAAACACGAACGAGAAAATGAGACAAATGCTGTTGCTGTTCTCGACTCAGACTCAGTGCTGCCAAACAGTAACAGTGGTGCTGCCATCTCTTAAGTAGCTGATAAAAAGCTTTTATTAACAGTGTTGCTAAACTCACATTACAAAGGTTGAAGTTTTGATAAAACACTTATTAAGATCCATTTTTGTGCCTCTTTTTTATGTGTGATGATACCACGGCTACGACAAAATAATGGTTATGCTAATTTGATGAAATTAATTAATCCATATTAGCTGACCAGGAATAGTAGAATACCTTATATTGTGTATAGCTGGAAAAGTATGTGCGCATTAGTTTATAGTTGTAAATATGAAATCTACACTGAACCAAATATTGTTCTTAAAATCAAAGAATCTCGTTCATAAAGCGAAATTCATTGATTTTAAAGAACTATTCATTGCCCCAAAGAACGAATTCTTTGATTCAATGAATCGTTGTTCTTAATTTTAAGGAACAGTTCATTGTTCGTGTTCATTAAAATTTTGTTCCAGTTCTTGTGTTGTAATATCTAAAAAACCATTAGAGAATTTTATCTCAATAAGAAAATGATTTTTTAAAATATATCTTGATATTGTTTTAAAATTTCTAAGGACAGACTAACTTATTGTAACAGTTGTATGTGTCATTAATTAATCATTTTTCTTCATAACATATCAAAGAAATAACGTAAGAACAAAGATTCATTGAATCAAGGAACTGGTACTTTGGACCAATTTTAATGTATAATACATTGGGACAAAGAACTTTTTCTTTGTTATTAAGTACGTTTTCGGTTCTGTGTATTTATACAAAAAGTAGTGTACATTTTTATGTCACCACTTACTGCGGAAACGGGTCGACCGATTTCAACCAAAAATTCAGGGTACTTTGGGAAAGTTTGCATGAAATTGGCCCATTGGTTCCGGAGATATAGCATTTTAAAGATTTTCCCATATCTATATACATATATATAAAAAAAATCGTGATTTGTGTTTGTAATTCCATAACTCAAGAACGAGCGTCCGATTTGCTTGAGGTTTTCTTTGATATGTTCTTATTGGCCGTACCATGGTTCGTATGTAAACATTTTCGCCACACTTCCTTTTACCGCCCACAAATTAATAAAAATTTTATGTTTCAGACGGCTTGGGTCTTACCAGACTAAAATTAAGTACTTTAGTTCACTGTTGGTCACTGGTTACTGTTGGCAACAGTACTACAAATGGGGGGAGAGCTATATAAATATGCTGGGGTTCCCCCTACCTTATATATATATATATATATATATATATATATATATATATATATATATATATATATCTATATTCTTATCTATCTTGGTTTGTTGGGTTGCTTAAAACTTGAAAACTACTGGACCAAATTGGATGCTTCCTTCTGCGAATATGTGCTATCGAATATTTTTGGAATTATAGGTCACACAGCATCGAAATTTGATGTTCAAATTAAATTTTTACGTACCGTTACACTGGTGAAAATTTATGGGCGTTGGACGAGGGGTGTGGCACTTTTCCAACAGTCCAAATTTAAGGTATAACTCTCTAAATATAAGTAACATATCAATTTAACTCGGTAAAAACGTACTTTTTAGTTGTGTGCTTTGACTGACAAAATTTAATGACCATTTTACAAGTAGGCGTGGCACTGCCGATACAATTCCAATTTAGATACCGAATAGCTTTGGAAGTAGAAGTCACATAACATTGAAACTCAGAATAGAGAATGTATTTCTACAAGAGAACTGGAACGGGCATAGGAAAAGGGGTTATGGCTTCGACATAAGTCAAATTTTTCTGCCAAAGTCTTTCTACTGCAAGACTGGTAAGAGCATTGGAAAAGGGGGTGTGGCCCAATTTTCTATACAGAATAGCTATGGAAGTTAAAATCACAGGACATTGAAACTCATAATGGAATTGCCACCTGGGAGTGATGTTCTGCTACTGGAAAACTGTAACGGGCACTGGAACATGAGCGTGGTGTCTGACTAAGGTTCTAATAAAAGTTTTGAATTTAATTATTATTATCAATATACTTGCCGGGTGCAGCAACGCGCGCCGGGTGCAGCTTGTTTTTTATATTGAAGAAGGTATTCTGTATTAGGAGGCCGACGCACATACTATCTGGAACTCGTTCCATCAAAAAGAACAATTTTGCTTTCATCCGTCCAAAGGATGTTGCGCCATTTTTCAACAGACCACTTAACATGGTTTTCAACAAATTTTAATCGGGATGCAAACTTTTTTTGGTTAAAAGTGGAACTTTTCGGGGACTTCGTGCAAACAAATTGTATTCGATGAGTCTTCTGCGAACAGTGACTGCAGATACGTGAAGTTGAAGCACTTTTTCAATTACTATGGATGAAGCAGAAGGGTTTAACTTGCTTAAACGCACATGTCATATGTCATGTCATATGTCATATCATATGTCATGTCATATGTCATGTCATATGTGATGTCATGTCATATGTCATGTCATATGTCATGTCATATATCATGTCATTTTTCAAAAGAAACTATTTTACAAACGAACCTGGCTAAAATTTGACATATGATAAGAAAAATATTTTATACCTATCACTGGCAATTACTAATTTTAGGAATTCAAACAACAATTTGAAGATTTATTGATACCGTTATACACAAAACATATAGTAACATTTTTAAATATGTATGATTCTTTAATATCCGTTCGATTTAATTTCCATTTATAATGTGTATACTTTCAAATTTTCTCTATAAATTCTAGCTGGCCGTAAATATGAAATGGCGACAATCGGTGATATTTCGATGATTTCACCACCATCGTCCTCCATTTCGAACGGCCAAGATCCTTTCGGACAGCTGCCGCCACTGCCACCGCCACTGCGTTCGACCCAAGTGTTACAACCTTTAACGGTTTTTCCAGGTGTGAAAAAAACTGCTTTTTATTAGAATGTTTTGTTCGATTTCAGGCCATGCCTGGTGCCTGATTTTAATACCTACTGTTTTCTGTTGTTCATATTGTTATTTGTAGTTGCCGTAGTTTTGCGTTAGATTTTTTTTATTTCTTTTTCCACGACAAATTCCGTGTGATGCTTAATTTATTATTTTTTTTTTTAATTCTTTTGTTTTGCTTATTTGCCGAATTCGTTGTAGGTTTTGAAAGAATGCCTTTGTAGTTATTTTGATTTTCTTTATAATTAACCTCCACACTCACATCCATTGATAACGATATCCAGTGAATTTATGTTTTCTTTTTGTAATCGGTTGTTTACCAAACTTCTTTTCTCTAAACTTTTCAGTTTTCTCTCGGCTTTAAACACATTTGCAACATAAATAAGCACTTAAGGCCAAGTTCTCACTAGCACATTAAAAAAAAAATATAATGATCATTATTGCTCTCTGTATCGCTCTCTTCAAAAAATCATAAACATTCAACAGACGCAATGTTTTGAAACACACCTCAATGTTTATTTCTCCTTGATTACTCTTCAAATTAAAATTTATTTTGACTAGCATATTTTTTTCGAAATACGATCATTCAACTGATCATGCGCTGCACTCTTCCATTCATTATTCCATCGCCATGTCTGTTTGTCTTAATGTTGTCTCGTTTCTTCCAAGGCTTATGAATTTCATTTTTGAGCTGTGTTCAAATCACAACAAACAAGTTAAACACAGCTGCTTAGTTGTTTGAATTCAGAAATTTTAAATGTTTTTTTCAACTTTGAAATTCTGTGTGTTAAAAATTTATTACAACAAAAATGCTAACAACAAACAAACAATTTTATTTTCTTTCTTTTTCTTTGTGAAACAAAAATGTTCTACTTGCGTTTTTTAATAAAAAAAAAATACCAAAAATTCACTAAACAACAAAAATGTTTTTATAAAAAATATTTTACTTTCGTGTGGCTTTATCGTTGATTTCTTGTAGAGTGAGTATAAAATAAATGCTTTATAATATTTTATAAAAATTTATTTATTTTTTAAATTTACTCTTTTTTGTTTTGTTTTGTGTGTTGATTTTGATTTTCTTAAATTAAAATTAATTAAAAATATATTCTTTAAAAACACATGAAAATCTAAAATTTAGTGTCCAATTTGAGTGAAGACTCCTACGATTATGTTTTTGGTGGTCCACACAAGACCCCTCATACAACAACAACACTCAAGCTGACCTCGCCTCCAATTAGACTGAGAGCTGAAGGTAAGTACAGCCGATCTCTTTAAAAAAAAATCAATTTCTTCGCTCAGTGTAATCCTTTATCTATGGAATTTTTCCCACTTCTAACGATCTAGACGCCTACCAACGTGGTGGCAACATTAATAACGGCCGCTTATATCGACATTCATTCAGTTATGCACCGAAACGTTCACGCGGTCACGTGGTAAACGGCAACGAACGTAACGCTAGTCGCGAGTCAAGATTGAGATGTCATGGCGAGGATGAAGCAACGTTACGCCAACTGCTTCTCGAGTATGTAAAAACCTTCAAAAATGTTCTACTATTTATTTGAGCAATAAGTGTGCGAGTTTGTGTATGTGTGTGTGTATGTGTGTGTGTGTGTGTGTGTGAGTGCATGCACGATTGTGAAGCCTGTATGTCATATTTTATTTCGTGTGTTCACACAAATTCGGATTTCAAACATTTCATTAAAATCATTCATTCCAACACATTATCAGCATTTTTAACCTATCGCACACATTACTTACTTAGATTGTTTATCGTAATGTTTTTATTTACGTTAAGACGTGACTATATTACTTTCAAGTCTGTGAACAAATAACGTCAATGTTTTTATAAATTTTATTATCATTCTCAAAGATTTTTACAACGATGTTTAAATTTAAGTTTTTTGTTTTTTTTTAAAATATGTTAAGGGTGCATCTACAAGACGTGTAGGGTTGCAAAGGCGTATTATTTAACAATTGGTTGCTTGGCAATTTTGAAAGACATTGTCCTGTCCAAAATTTTCAAAAAATGTGTCCAAAAATTTACCGAAAGTTATAAACAATTTGGTCTCAAAGAAATAATTCGGTCACAATTGAGGTAAATATGCATCAAACGCCCAGTAACATGTGTCCCTGGTCACATTATTTTTTAAAATGAGATGATGCGCTCAAGTGTCATTGTTCACTTATGGTAACAATTTTTGGATGGTAACAAAATGTTTGGCGGGTGTGTTTTATATAAAATTTTCATGTGTCTGCTCTATAAACCTATAAAAATTTAACAGATTTCCAAAGAATTGTTCGCTTTATTCAAAAAACCAAATTCTACGCCCTGTTTGATACACCCTTTACATAATTTAAAAAAATGTAGCTTTCTCTACATAAACAGCTTTTAATACAATCAAAGTTGAACAAAAGCAATTGTGAAATTGTGTTTAGAAGATGCAACTCAAGAATAGAATCCGTTTTTAACAAATATAAAATGGTTTTAAAAGTATAGTCAATGAATTTAATTTGATAGAAACTTAAAAACTGGATGTATAAAGTTACTGGAGAAAAATAGGGTCTAATGAGTAAATCGTAATTATTTGGCAAAATTCCTTCGAATGGCCTCATGAAAACTTAGTCGGTGCCATTTAGTTACGTTTTCAATTAACAAAGCCTACGAAAAGTTCAAAGCAAAAAGTTAAAAAAAATATTTAAATCTAAGTCTTTGTTTAAGAACCCCGATTTAAATCACATATTGATTGAAACTCTAAAGCAGGGTTCTTTTAAGAATGTGTGGAAGATAATGGGCGCACTTTATTAAAAACAGAATTAACATAGTTCAAATTTTAACAAGCATCTCAGGTCATACGAGTGTACAGTGGGGAGCATAACTGAGTACATGTTTATAAAGCGTGATTTCTTAAGAACTTTCGGATTCGGTTTAAAAAAAACACATAAAATTTAGAGAAATGTATGAAATCTTTATTTGAGTCGATAGAACGATCTATATAATTCAATGTTTAAAAATGATTTAATGTAAATATTGACAGCGGCTACGCCTCAAATGGTTCATACACTGGGTCCAACTGGGCATATTCTCTCCAACATATCGGCCGGTATCTCACAAATAAATTTTTCAATATTGGCTTCCAGTGCGTCAACCAGTGCGGTCTTGTCTCTATCGACATGAGCCTTAACATAGCCCCGCAAAAAATAGTCTAAAGGCGTTAAATCGCATGATCTAGGCGGTCAATTAATTGACCGGTCCCGAACGTGAAATAAACTGTTCACCGAACTCACTTCTCAATTGGGCCATTGTTTCGCGTGCTGTGTGGCATGTGGCACCGTCTTGTTGAAACCACATGTAAGGCAAGTCCAGCTCTTCCATTTTTGAATACAAATTCTCAATCGGATTGAGGTCGTGACTGCATCAAATTTTGATGATGAGTTCTGATCAAGGCCGTTCCTTTTTTGAGCATTTTTACATACAAGTAAAAAAAATAAATATATTTACATTTTTCTAGTATCCATTGAAGCTAGAAAAATACGCGATGCTTTGACAATATTTTGCAATAAAATCTTATTATAAAAAGGGAGTTTTTTTAAACCAATAATTACTGCAGACAGTTATATTTGTCAACGATTCGATAACGTTGCCAAATTTTATCTGTCAAGAATTCAATAACGTTGCCAAATTTTAGAAATTTGGTTAAATAATTAAGATTCCAAATTACACTCAACATGATCGACCATCTATGACAGCTATTCGTCGTATTGTTGACCGTTTTCGCACAACATTTTCTTTACAAGATTCAGTGGCACCGAGACGAATAAGAAGAGGTGTACTTAGTTACTTATCTAGCGCTTACGGCCATCGTGTTGGATTAGTCCAAGAATTTGTGTCAGCCATTTCTGATTTGCGCTTGCTGGCGCCAGTTAGCGTCCTTTTCTATCCGTTAAACATGACGTATTCAACGGAGCTGCTTGATTTTAATGTGCTTAACTATGTTGATGTCAGCGTATGGCTCAGACTGGTCATGGTTCCATAAAATTCGATACACGCCCTTGACTCAACTCAAAGTGACACCTTTTGGCATCATCAGCATATGTCAGCATCATAATACTCTTGTATAATATCGTGCCACTACGTCTCAGATCAGCAGCTCGGATGATCTTCTCCAACATTAGATTGAAAAAGTCGCACGATAAGGAATCAGCTTGTGTGAAACCTCGTTTGGTATCAATATAGGGGTGAAGTGCGTTAGGAAATATGGAACTCAATCAGCATAGCTAACAGTTCAAAAAGCCTTTTCCAAAAAATCGAGTTATCTTAAATCCTTTTTTAATATTAATTTCTTTGAAAATAATATCGAAAAAGCCATATTATGGCTTGTTGAACGATAATGACATTGTTTTTGGTCAAATAATCGTGTAAAATGCGTGATGTGTGAGCTGATGCATTTTCATGGTGCAAAAACCATGAATTTTCTTTATATAATTCTGGCCTCTTTCTCCAAATATTCAGGCGCAAACGCTTTAAAACACTCAAATAATATTGAGCGTTGAACGATTGACCTTGCGGAAGGAATTCCGAGTGCATGACACCTTGAGTATCAAAGAAAACAGTCAACATCAACTTACTTTTTGAACGACTTTGTCGTGATATTTTGGGTTTTGGCTCATCTGGATAGCGCCACTCTGCAGATTGTTGAGCTGTTTCGACGTCAGACTCGCACACCCAAAGCTCATCACCATTAATGATACGCTGAATGTCCGTATCGTTAATTAAAAGCATCTCCTGAGCGACAGTTTTGCGAAACTTTTTTTGAAGGAAATTCAGCAATTTTGGTACAAGTCGCATGCCTTAAATATCATGTAAAATGATGTACGCTGTTTTAGTCGTCATATCAAGCTTGGAAGCTTTATCTCTCATAGTCACACGATGATTTTCGAGCCCAATTACCATTACTTTTTTGACAATTTCATCGTTTATTGATGTTGCTGGACGAGAAGGGTGAGTTAAGTTGTCAACTGATGTACGACCCTCTTTAAACAATTTAGACCACTCAAACGCTTGCCTACTTGATAGAACAGACTCTCTATAGGTTTTATGCAACTTTTTTAATGCATTTGAACAAGAAATTCCGTTTGTAAAACATAATTTCAAACACACTCTTGGTTCAACTTTTTTTGTTGAAAAAATTAAAAACTAAAAATTAACGCCCAAACCTATAGCAGTATTACCAGCCCTAAAAAAAGAAAAACAAAAATGATTAGCTATATGACAACTGTTGTTGTTTCATTCCCACAGTCCGGTTCAATTTTGAACAGAAGATATTATCTTGCTTTGTAAGGAACTAAAAGTAAAATAATTTAACTATTTAAAAATAAAAAAAAACAAAAATCAAGCAAATTGTATTTTTTAATTAATTTGGACAATCTAATTTGTTTGTTCGTCCTTTATGCGCAGCAAGACCGATCATCCGATTGCAATAAAATTTTGTCAGCTTATTTCTTGCAATTCCGCGCAAAGTATAGGCTATGTTTGGTTTCGACTGGATAAGGGGGCGTGGCGCCTCCATTGCAACCCATAGCATAGCCTCGAAATTGGTTATTGACCTCAATTTACACGAGTCGTTCCACTTAGAGATAAATATAGAGATAGAGATAGAGATAGAGATAGAGATAGAGATAGAGATAGAGATAGAGATAGAGATAGAGATAGAGATAGAGATAGAGATAGAGATGGAGATAGAGATAGAGATAGAGATAGAGATAGAGATAGAGATAGAGATAGAGATAGAGATAGAGATAGAGATAGAGATAGAGATAGAGATAGAGATAGAGATAGAGATAGAGATAGAGATAGAGATAGAGATAGAGATAGAGATAGAGATAGAGATAGAGATAGAGATAGAGATAGAGATAGAGATAGAGATAGAGATAGAGATAGAGATAGAGATAGAGATAGAGATAGAGATAGAGATAGAGATAGAGATAGAGATAGAGATAGAGATAGAGATAGAGATAGAGATAGAGATAGAGATAGAGATAGAGATAGAGATAGAGATAGAGATAGAGATAGAGATAGAGATAGAGATAGAGATAGAGATAGAGATAGAGATAGAGATAGAGATAGAGATAGAGATAGAGATAGAGATAGAGATAGAGATAGAGATAGAGATAGAGATAGAGATAGAGATAGAGATAGAGATAGAGATAGAGATAGAGATAGAGATAGAGATAGAGATAGAGATAGAGATAGAGATAGAGATAGAGATAGAGATAGAGATAGAGATAGAGATAGAGATAGAGATAGAGATAGAGATAGAGATAGAGATAGAGATAGAGATAGAGATAGAGATAGAGATAGAGATAGAGATAGAGATAGAGATAGAGATAGAGATAGAGATAGAGATAGAGATAGAGATAGAGATAGAGATAGAGATAGAGATAGAGATAGAGATAGAGATAGAGATAGAGATAGAGATAGAGATAGAGATAGAGATAGAGATAGAGATAGAGATAGAGATAGTTATAGTTATAGAAATCATTTCTGCCGCGACAGCAACGCGTCGGGTACCAGCTAGTTTTTATTAGAAAAATATGCTTAGTTTCATACTTAGCATATGAATTTATTGCTTTTTAGTAAAATTAGTCTGTCTCAGTTTTTCAGATTTCGGGATTCTTAGTTATTAATTCCAAAATTGTTATTGAGCGCTAAAATTGCAACCCTCAGTAAAGATGGATAAGCTTTGCAGGAATACCAAATTATGATTTGGTAGAGTATAGGTGATTCCTCATTAGACTACCGAAGGTCATACTCATAATGTTTCTCTAGGGCCTTCTCAGCCAATCAACTGGCTTACGATAGGTCTTTCACATAATACGCTCGACAGGACTTTATATGCGATATTAAAAAACCTTATCCCCCGGTAGTTGGTGCAAATGGTGGGATCGCCTTTCTTGTGGATTGGATAGATCACAGTGACAAGGAAAGGTCCCCAGGTGTCAGACGCCGGTTTGAATGATTTTTGGATATGTGTTAGAGGATAAAATTCTAAGGTTGACGTATTTTTTTATATGTGCTCAATCGAATATTAAGGGTTTCAAAATGACGTTTCAAAATCAGCAAAAATTTCGTTTATTGCCATAACTTTTCTATTTGCTATAAAAACACATAAAAATTTGGTATCAAACGAAAGGTATTAAAAAAGTTGCAAATAATGGTATCCAATTCGTTTTTATGGCAAATAGCAAAGTTGTGGCAAAAACACGAAATTTTTGCTGATTTTGAAACCCTTAATATTCGATTGAGCACATATAAAAAAAAAGTCAACCTTAGAATTTCATCCTCTAACACGAATCCGAAAATCATTCAAATCGGGGTCTGACAGCTGGGGACCTTTCCTTATGAGTTTCCAATCGTTTTGAGTGCATTCTTAGGACTATATTCTGCATAGAAGATCGTAAATGCATTTAAATAGTGCTCCAACTCCATTCTTGAATAGCTCAGCGGCTCAGAATCGTTGACTGTTGCGACTTTGTTGTTTTTAAGCCAAGCTATAGTTTTTAGATTTCAGTCGGGAAGTGGACCTTCAACGCTGCTATCCGCATTTGGGTAAATAGAATAGAGTTGATTAAAAAATCCACTTTATCGATTCGGCGTCGTTCACAACAGCATCTGTCCACTTTATGGAAAATTTTATTCAAAGATATTGGTTTGAAGACTTATTAGTCTAACCGTACAAATATTAATACCGAATGACCATCGTTTGCGTCGAAATGTCAGTGAATAGGCCCAAAAGCAACAGGCATTGGATTCGTTGTTTTATCGAAATTTTTTTCTCAGTGATGGGAAACTCATTTTTGGGTCAATTGGTATGTCAATAAGAAAAATAGTCGAATTTGGGTCGAAGATAATCCACATGAGCTTATCGAAACACCGTTACATCTCGAAAAATGCACTGTTTGGTGTAGTCTGTGAGCTGTTATGATCACGCATAATTAATGACATTTTTGTTTCCCACTAATAAAACACCATTTAGTTATAAAAAGAACAAGTGTCATGATGCATTCTCAAAGGAAGTTGTGAAGAGTTTATTTTTATCTCTTGGGTTCGGCTCTCTAAAGGATCCTGGACATTTATGTATGTTTAAGGGTTTTTTATAAACTCACAAATTATTATATGTTAATAATTTTTATTTTTATTAAAAATTAGATACTAGACACAAAGATATAAATATTTTAAATCATAGTTGAAACCAAGGGATAACTTGGAGAAGTTTGTAAAGTTAGAAAAACAACAACAAATTACGATGAAATATTTTATTGGCTTAAATAAACGAATTAATTACTGCCAGAGCGTACATTCCTCTAGAGATGAAATTGTTTTTTTAACATTAGCAGCAACAACAAGGCAGATAAACGACAAAATATTTAATTATGAAATGCATTTTTATTGTTGTTATATTGCGTGTTGTTGTTGTTGTTCGCGCCATAAACAAATTAATTAATTATTTATTCACTTTGAGAGCAATTTAAGAAAAAACACGATTTAATTTGACAACTACGGTCATGCACAATGTCATCAATGAAGAGTGTGTGTGTGTGTGAGTGTGTATGAGTGTGCGTAAGTGTGTTGCTGTGCTATAATCATGTATTCATATAGATATATATCTTGTTATTGGCATATTTTAACTGACATATATTTGCACATTCTTATTCATTATTTTTGCTCTACACTATTTATTTATTTTTACACGTTTATTCTCTACTTTCATGTCGTCACAATCACACAATCATTATCAAATATTTAAATAAACAACAATTTCAATGCATATTAATAATAATAATAATAATAATAATGTCACTTATTTTACTTTTGTCCTCTATTCCTCTATGTATTTTATATGTTTTTTTTTTTGTATTTTTTTTTTTATTTTTTGATTTTAGATATGCATTAATTGAAACGAATATGTTTGTTTGAGTGTGCTTATTAAGACCAGTTAACTGTTAATTAGAACGCATTGTTAATAAGACACACTTAAGGCAGCCCCCCAGTCCTAACTGGGCCTATACGACATTCACCAAAACTGCAAAACGAAACCATAACAATTAAAATTCAAAAATAAAAAACAAAGAACATAAGAAATAAACTAAATTTAAAGACTTTATATTACAATTAAACAAAAGAAAAAAAAACACAAAAAATAAACTTGACCTCAGTCTCAACCTGAGGAGTTCGTTGCAAAGTAAAGAGTCCTAAATAAAAAGCCTCAAAATGATGGGCACTATGCCACCCAGGTATATATAAAAGTTTTTATGCCATTAACTAAATTTTTATTCGTATTATTCTGAATCTAAGCGATGTTTTGTTTTTTTTTTTTTTAATTTATTTGGTAAGAAATGCTAACTAAATGTTTTGTTTTCTTTGATGAGCAGCGCTTCTTTGACCATTCTTCATTTTCATCTTCACATGTCCTATGTTTGAGTTGCTTTGTAAAAATTTGCTTTCTGCTCTTTGCTCTAAGGATCATCATATTTCGATTTTAATCATTATCAACATTAGTATTTTTCAAGCATTTTCTTTGAAACATTTACTTATTTTGCGCTTTCTACATTATTTGTTTTAATTTTGCTTCTCCTACTCTTTCGCAACATTAACTACCAATTCTCCAACAACAATCATCAACTTGTGCGTCACTCTTTTCTACTACTTTTCTCATTCTTGCCACATATACCACCACAACAACAACAACAACAACAACTACTAACTCGATTTTAAACTACAACAACTCATTTAAAATACTTACTCTTAACCAACTATTACTTACTGTCGAACTACGCAGTGGATTGGCACTCACGCCACTCAATGAGTATGAATACAGCTAAAACATTAACTTAAACTTTTTTCCACATCCTCTATCTATGGTTTTTTTTTTTCTTTATCTTTCAATTTTCGCTTTCTTTCCATCTTTGCAAAAAAAAGTAAAAATGCATACTTTTTAGCACGCTTCTTTTTATAGTAGTGTTGTTTGTGTCTGGATACTCAACTTTGATGAAATTAATATTATTCTAGAATTAATATTTTTTGATAACACATTAAGATATAAATACAAATACTATATATATGTGGTGACTCAATACCACCACATATAAACACCGACACCACAACATACAAAACAACATACAAGCTTTACAAATATTCACTTACACATTTATTTAAAAAATTATTATTTAAGATTTCAAAATTGTCAATTTTTATTTATCAAAAATTTTGTATTTTAAATGAGTTATAAAATTGTGTTTGTTGACTATAGTTCAAAAAAATATATTCCAAAAAAATAAAATAAAAATAAAACATATTTGAATAAAATAAAAGTTTATTTTTGTGTCTAAAAATAAAACATATTTGAATAAAATAAAAGTTTATTTTTGTGTCCACCACATATATATATATAAACATCTATTAGAATATGCTTTTTATGTCAATGCATGCCTTACTTTCACCCATCATCTAGTTGAGAACAGGTTCTCAAAGATTAATCGGATATTTCAAGTAGAGATCCAGTTTATTCACGATTTTCGAAGTACACGTGAACACGAAACCTTGAAGTCCGTGAAGTTAGTTTTTGAAAACACTAATTTTAAGTACACGTTAATGTAAAGCACAGACTTCACGAAAAGTTGCAAAAACACGAGTTCAAAAGTTCACGACTTTAAATTCACGCGTCTGGGTTTATTTGTATATATTTTTACTGTAGTTGGAACTATTTTGAACTGCACACCTAAGGTATGAAAAAAGTATTATTTGGATAAGAATCGCTTCTTCTTCGCCTTTGAGTTTTTTTTATGACTTGTGGTAAGCAAAGGGTCGTGTACCATTCAGAATTAATCGAGAGCCTTTTTTTGATCGTTTGTTAGATTATGTGAGGTTCAACGCAAAGATATCACTTAACGGCCAAATAATCAAATGATTAATCTCACGGTATGTCACATGACGATCTTGTTTTATCAGTTCACACACAGCATCGATCGTTTGTGGAACATCAACCAATTTTGGGCTACCTTCATGGAATTCGTCTTGGAGCGAAATAAACCACACGAAGATTAACCAAATGATCAATATTTTGGTTTTTATTTAAAGTTTGCGACATGAAATGATTTTTTGAAAATGATTTCCTTTATATGACCACCTCTGCTGTGCTTTAAGGCATTCGACCCAATTTTTCATCACTGTTGCAATAATTTCTGTCCTAATTTCGTTGATAACTCGCGTAATGTTGACCTCAATCTGCTCAATTGTTGCTGGTTTATTCGCATAGACCAATGACTTAACGTCGCAAGAAATAATCAAGGGGCGTCATATCGCAAGATCGTGGCGGCAAATCGACAGGTCTAGAATGTGACAAAATTCACTCACCAAACGTCCTCTCAGCAAATCGATTATTATTTGCTTCGTCTTGCATTTGGTAGAAACCAACCCTCAATCATTTCGCTTGGAAAGAGTCTGATGTTTGTGACACAAATTCGGCAATTCTTTTTG
Organism: Pherbina coryleti; assembly: GCA_943735915.1. NCBI lineage: Eukaryota > Metazoa > Arthropoda > Insecta > Diptera > Sciomyzidae > Pherbina > Pherbina coryleti. Next base: position 66,662,317 of record OX030952.1, read on the forward strand.
TACCCATTTAGCCATTTAGCCAAAAACGAGCCTCTTTCGAAAATAGGATTTTTTTATGAAAATCAGAAGCATTATCGAGCGGTTATTTTTAATGTAAAATTAAAATATTTGAGACGTTGCTTAGTTGTATATGGCTGAATTTCTAATTTTCAATTGTAAATTAGTGATGCGGTATTGATTTGTGTAGAAACTTAATAACTCGCACAACACAATTGATCATAAGAAGCTAGGTCAAAGTACTTTCAAGGGCGGAAATGGCCAGTTATTTATTTTTTTTAACACTTTTATGCAGAGCAAACTGCAACTCGACAAATTTAAAAAGCATTGAAAACAAATTTGAGCTTTAGGCCAAGTATGTTGACATCAAGACAACATGAAGACAATTTACGGCAACAACAACAACAACGGTTCTGTATAGAACAAATCACAGAGCAAACTAGACAGACTGTTTCGTTGGCCGCTACACCAACTCATCAGTAGTCTTGCATGATTTTTCGCTGTGATCCACTCAACCTACTTAGGTTCTACTTATACTGCCAATATGCCGAGAAAGTTAGCCGGAAGTTTATTTGACAGAGAGAACACTTTTACATTAGTAACTGAGTTCTTATCTACTTATGATGCACCCTGTGTCAAGGTTAACCTTGTTCGTGTGATACTTTTAGGCATAGCTTTAACGTATGAGCATCTTCGAAATTCGATCAGTGTTTTACTGCTATCGGAGCATGTTGAGGTTGTATTATTTTGTTGTTATTCTTCTTTTTTCCACAATTCCACTTTTAGGGTTCAGCTTGTTTAACTGATAGTACACCTAAAAGGTGTGGAGAAAATTGTTATGCAAAACTTTGTTTTTTGTGCTAAACCCACAACTAATTATATTTTTCCTTTACATTTAATACGGATGTGCTCTCCCAGAAGTCTTAAATTTTTAATGTGACTTCTCATTATTTATATTGAAAACAAATTTGAGCTTTAGGCCAAGTATGTTGACAACAAGACAACATGAAGACAATGAAGGCAACAACCAACCACAACAACAACGGCTTTGTATGGAGCAAATCACACAGCAGACTAGACAGACTGTTTCGTTGGCCGCTTCACGAACTCATCAGTAGTCTTGCATGACTTTTCTAAACCCCAAATTTGTTGTCAATATAAATTATGAAAGGTCACATTAAAAAATTTAAAAAGCATCACAAAAGTTAGTGGTGCTTTTTATACCTTTATTGATATGTTTATAGCAAATCGGAACGTTTTACAATGCGTAATGTAAGTAGGGTTGCATTTTGAAACTCGATGCTTGGTACCACTACAAAGCAATTGACAAGTAGGAACTCAGCCTATCTCTGCTTGATGAATGTTTACTGAATAAAATAAAAAAAGGCGGTGCCGATCTGTCTATATAGACGTCAGATTACCCTACTTGAAAAACTATGTATTTTACATTGAATGAAAAATAGAACGCAAATATCTGAAAAGTGATGCCTGAAAACCTTATGGTGTATACTCATCTCTAAAGGGTGTGTCTGGTCAGGAATTTTCAATAATTGTGTTTTTTTTTTTAGAAGGAAAAGACAAATCACTTTGAAATTATTTGGTAATTTAGATCTTTCAAGATTTTTTTTTTAATTATTTTTCGTATATTTCTTGTTCCCATTACAATTTCTTACAAAAAACACCACTAACTGTCGAACACCAACAATACGTCGGTTAGCCTAAAATACGTCGTTTCGAGGAAAATGCAAAATTAAAAGATTTTGAAACGCTCACTTTTTCTTTACTCTTTCTTGCACAAACTTATTATTAAAAACTAGTTTCCGACCGAATGTGAAATTTTGGCCGAAGCTGAATGTTCGGCCAAGGGGAAGTACTCGGTCGAATACCGAAGCCGAAGCCGAATATTAATATAATTTTTTTCAAGTACAAAAAAATGATAAAATTTAGTACTGGCTTTCGTTATATCAGTACAAAGAAGAAAACGATAAATATTAAGTTCGAGTTAAACGCATTAGTTTGTCTACCTAGATATAAAATTGATTGTTTTAAGTGTTTTGAAGTTGAAATTGAAGTGTTTCAAGCATGGAATTTCGAACGGAATTCATCGTATTATACTGAAATTTTCCTAAAGAATTATAATAATATTTTTAGTTATAACAAAGCAAAAATATTCGGCCAAAATATTCGGCTATTTAGGCCGAGGCCGAGGCCGAAGCCGTAGCCGAAAGTTAAAAAATCGGCCGAATATGCCGAATACCGAAGTCTAAGCCGAATACTTGGTCGGACACCATTAAAAACATATTTTTAATGACCTTTCCTTGTATAATAATTATTTCATTTCATGAAAGTTTTTGTGGCAAAGACTTCTTGTATTTTTCATATTCTTTTAGTTTCATGGGAGGAATATATCAATACCTCTCTCGTAAGAAGTCGATTTTTGGAAACGATAAGTTATTTAGGAAATACTTTCATAATTTGTTTAGTCAATTTTTGTGAGAGTGAAATCTTTATATCTTTAATAAAGTCGTGTATTCACTATATGAAAATAAAAAGTAAAAGTCTTATGAGGAAAATCAAAATTATTTCGGCCGTTTAATAGTTTTAAAGAATTCCTCTAACTTTTGAGATACCACATTTCTATCCGTTCTTCTAAGAACATTGAAGGCTATCCGGTCTTCTAAGAGCATTGAAATTTTTGTATTAACCTTCGGATGTTCATACTCTATTAAAGACGATTTAACATTGATTTAATTGACAAAACAAAAATTACATACTTCAAATAATTTTCTGTCGCTGCTGGGGTTCGAACCTGGGCCTCCAAGTTCGTTGACATAGCGGCCACGCACTTTAACCAACTACGCCACGGACGCCACTAAAGTTCATTCACTTTACTTTTGTTTTAAAAAGTATTGCCGAAAAAAATAAACACGTTCTGGCTATTTTTTAAATTTTCTGCGCACAAGACGGAATCGGTTGTTGCTCTTATATTAAAATATTAAAGAAGAAATGTATATATAACAATTATAGAAGAAAAGTGCTATTTAAAAATAATTGCACTAAATTCTTACACTTTTAAAATGTTCACTTTAAAACTAGTTAAAAAAAGAACCACTTTCAGGCTACTGCGAAAGCAACCAGTTTGAAAATGTTCCTAATGCAACTAGTTCAAATATGGGGAAAAAGGAGTGTTGATGGGGACAATTCTCTTTTCCTATGACATCAACCCGCAAAAAGCGTCAGTTCGTTCAATGTTAAAGGGTATTGTAGTGGAACTAGTACTGGTCCTTTTTGGAACTAGTTCAGAACTATTTCAAATTAAGTCCACTTTTCTGCTGGGAAGTTTTTACTCAAGCTTACAATAGTACGTCATATTGAGTAGTAGTATTAAAACCAACACTGCATAAATGGAACTCAGCAAAAAGATTATATTACATTAAAACAATTTTGTATTGGAATGGAATAGACAATTTTTTTCGTTGTACAAGTTTGATTAACGTTTGGAGAAAGAATACCATTAATACCTTTATTTTTATTTATCTATTTTTTATTTCTATTATTTATTTATTTCGTAAGTATTTGAAAATCAAAAATTAAAAATAGAAAATACTTTAGAAGAAATCCAAACTGTTCTAAATACTGATGATTTTTTAATTAGTTTTCTTACTAAAAATGTCTATGTTTCCTGATGTATTATCAACCATTTGTTTTGTTTTTTTATTTAAATTTAAATTTATTATCTTAAACGATCTTTTATATTAACTTCCTAGACATGAGGAAATCTATTGCTGAAGCAGTAGGGCTTAGACAGTAGATAATCACAAGTAAATAATAAAGTAAGGCCGAAATAGAAGATAATCACATTTTCATTCACGAAATTAAAATTTTAATAATTTGTCTTTGAGTACCTGTCATCATGCTCTACTCTCATTTCCATTTTCACAAACATAGGTGTTATGCATATTTTGTTAATAGATATTTTTTCAAGTCCTTTATTTAATTTAATGAATTCATAAATATTTTATTTATATGTATATGTGTACGTAATGCTCAATAACTTATCTATAAAATAATTTGCTTTTGTAAACTTGTTTAGCCAAAATCACAGCTGGAAGTGACAAGTGAAATTCAATTAAAAGAAGAGAGCTTAAGAATACGATTATTAAAGAATAGATTTGCAAACGAACCGAACTTTTGCAAAACGTATGTAAAACGAAAGCTGATACCTTTGAATTTGAAAATCTTGTTATAAAGCACATGAATATCACACGGTCCAGATTTCGTTTGTTCACTTTGATCAAGATATTGTGAAAAATGTTGATGTTTCGTTAGTTTTTGTTTTTAATAAATAAATTTCGTATCTCAGTATATTGGTCGAGTCAAACATCATTGTTAAATTTATTTCAATATTTTTAAAAGTGTCTCTCATTTCAACTCAACTTTATAAGAACTCTGTCGTTATGTTTCCACTTATGATTTATGTTAACACCATCTTTCTATCTCCTCTCTCTCTTTAACTCATATGCTACACATACACATCTAGGTCAATCCTTGCTCTATCAAACTATCATGTGTTTGTTGTATTCTTGGTTTATGTAATTGTTTGTATGTGTGTTTGTTATTCTTGTACTCTTACTCGTTTCGTATTCTTGATATCTTGATATCTTTTACTGTAAGCCTAAGAATTTAATATTTAAAAAATAACAAATTATATTCAATGCATCACAATATTTTCATGATATCAGAAAAACAAATATTGCTTTCTTGAATTTTTAAGCAACTGCCTTAGTCAATCCATTTCCACTAGTCTATCCACTGCCATCATGCCATTATCCACTATCATCTGTATTGTGTCATATATAATTTCATTTCCGTTTCATATTTCGCCCATCCTTTATGATCCCATTCCATTACAACTCATTCCGTTTTCATTTTCGTTTCGATATAACTTGATTACTTTTTTATTTTTGTTTTGTGTTGTGTTTTTCTCAAAATTAAACCAGTCAAATTCGATACGATGTTCGAATCCAAAATGGTTGCAACAACATTTCAAAACAATACAAACCCAAACTAATTGGCATATTCGGCCTGGTCACCAATCAAAACTCCAATCAAATTCATTTCAATTTGCTTTGTTTGACTTTCATTGTTGTTTTAGTTTCACTTTTTTGTCTGTGTACTTTTATAATTTTATGCAGTTTACATTCTAGAATTATTGACATTTTTAATGGAATAAATTAATTTATATAATTTGAAAAATATGTTTGCTAAATACAAAAAACAAGAGTTCTTGCTGCCCTTTCAAAAAATACAAGACCCAAAAAAAAAAAAAAACAAACAAGGTACCAAATTTTGAAAAATCAAAACCTGAAAATCAAACTTGAAATGAATGCAATAAAGTTGCAAATGAAATAAAATGTTTTATATCTGATTGCAACGCTGGTGAATGTCATATATATGCCAATTGGTTACATCTTCGGTTTGAATATAAAAAAATTGACAAAACAGGAATTGCCACGGATTATTTCTTTTATATACTTTGTTTTTATTTTCACTTTAACCAGTATTATTATTATTTTATCAAAGTTTCTTGACGTCAAACTTTGTTCAGTGTTGATTTTAAGATGTGTTTGGTTTTATTTTTATTTGTTTTTTTTTTCGAAAATAATTGAAAACTAATGAAAATATTGTGCCGCACAGTGGGCAGTAATGGCTGCTAGTAATGATGACTTCAATCTAAAATATGAACGCAATATCCAGGAACCAAATTAAAATAACCGATATTTTAAGTTGTACCATACTTTTCAGTGAAACTCGTGAATCTAGCCGATCTTTATTTGACATGCAAAATAAAATCGGTGAAAATTAAGCATTTTTCTGACAAAATTTAGATGCAATCAGTTATAAATTGAATTTTCCTGTGGATAAGTTTTAAATTTTAAAGTGAGCTTTTGAAAACTCCTTTATAAAACTGGAAGATTAGAATGCTCAGCTGGCCGTCAATTTATTGGGCGGCTTATTGGGGCTCATTACTGTTAAGCCCCAAAATTATATTTTGATTATTTTATGAATAGAATTAATCATCTGGGGAAATTTTTAAAGGAGTATTTGAATACACTAACGGCTACAAAGTCAGAATTTGCCATTTATACTTAAAATTCTTGAAAGTACTTTGTCTCGCAAGAGACATAAATTATTAAAAAAACTTTAAGATCTTTGGAAGTTGGTTATGAAGTTGCTTCACTCTCTATTGAATTTAGCAAAGCGTTTGACAAAATCTTACACGCTATCATCCTCTTTAAGCTTAAAGTTCTTACATACCTTGTTTATTTCATGAATTTAATCTTACCTTGAATTGTTTTTTCAAGCCACCTCTGGTGTTCCTCAAGGTAACCAAATGGGTTCTTTGTGTTGTCGTCTTGACAATAGTCAACAGATTATATCATCAAATACACAAATCGTTCTATATATTTCGATGATATAAAAATTTATAGACGCAAGCCTTCCATCTCCGATAATGATAAAAATAGTGCATAAGTATACCTTCGTAAGATCTATAGGGGTCCTTTAAAGTCCTCAGATATGCCCCGAGGTTTGGTCACCTTTATATAACTCCCATTTGATTCGCATCGAATCCGTACATGTACGGATATATACAACGGAGATTCATTCGTTTCCCTTTATTTGGGTGTTCTGTTACCGATAGTCTTAATCAACCCCTTATGCCGATCGGTTGATGTTGGTTTAGCTCTTTAAAAACGCAGGGAAATTGCCGATGAGTTCTTTATTTTTCTTCAACTTAATTAATTAACTGAACTATTAACTGCCTCGACCTTCTCCAAATGATGACTTAACTTAATGCCAATACTCGCAACCTTAGCTATGTGTCTCTCTCCTATCTTAACCTTCACCTGGTATGCTCATCCTGAGTAACATACCTGGACTCGTGGGGTACGTACGAACCCCAGTGATAAATATCTTTGTTAAAATTGAAATATTGACTATTTTGTCTCAAAAAAATTCAGAGATCATCTTTAGATACCACTTTAAACTGTAAAATAGTCCGAGTTGAAAAAAAATAAAGATCAGCCTTCATAAAAAATCCGGATTTTTTGTTTTCCGAAAAAACTGGAAAACTTGAAAAAAATGCGTTTTTTACCAAAAAATCATAACTTTTTTGTTTTTCAATTAAAAGGGCTGAAATTTTAGTTGTGTCTTCTTCTGTTACATCACTATAAAGGAATAATAATTTGTTCATGGGTCTTTAAAAAAAGGTATTAATTTTGAGAAATTACTTTGAAGCCACTTTCCCATAGAGATGTTTTGGCGGGCGGCCGCGTCGTGGCTCAGTTCGACTGTTGTTAAGTCTTTGATTTTCGCTCGGATTCTCTATGTCGATATCCAAAGAATCGTCAGATTCTTCATAGCTTTCGTCTGAAGAATTCTCTGAGCTTTAAAGGTGATCGGCACTATTATCTTCAATTGGATGACTTAGACATCCTCGAGCAACTGCTCTCGTAAATATCGAGAACGCAAATTATACGCCATCTAAACGTAAACAAAAAACGTTGAAAATCGTAAAAAAAATTTTTTTGATGCACAAAAAAGTGAATTACTTACTTCTTTTTTCCCTCCAAAACACGAAAATTAAAAAAACAAAAAATGCTCCAATTACCGAAAATCGACGTTGATGACACGGTGGGGTACGTACATACCCCAAACTGCTTTTGATGACCGCTGCAGACAAACTAACGGTCGCAGCGCTATCCCACTATCCTGGGTATAAAAGTATATACCTTGACTACCGATAGATGTGGTTACGAGTTTCGATTTCGAAGATTTAGATATCGAAAATCGACGAGAAAGAGCGTGGGGGTATGTACGTACCCCACGAGGCTAAGCGAAGGTTAACATTTATCGTATCGACTAAGTATGCGGTGAACCTATATCTAGGATACTTCATGTGTTCCGAGCTCAACTAGGCTCAAACATTACAATTCTGCATTTTAGCATGTGGTAAGAACAAATTTCATAATCAACGAAGAGATATTTTTAATTTGCATCGTATCCTTTATTGCTTTGCGTGTTGTTCCTTCTGTTCAAAATTGAACCGGAATATGCAAATAAAACAACAATGGTTAATTATTCTTCAATATTTATATTATCACCTTCAAAATAATCACCATCCGAGGCGATACACATATGCGAACTTTTTTCCATTTTTGGTAGACCGATTTCGGCATGGCCTTAAGCTCCTTCTGCGAGTGAAGTGATGACTTCAATCGTCTTAAAATGCTTTCCACGAAGCGACAATTTCAGTTTTGGAAATAGGAAAAAGTAGAACGGGACCATATCTGGCGAATATGGTGCTTGTTGAACGATATTGACATTGTTTTTGGTCTAGGCTTGTGCTAAACAGTTTTGAGGCCGGAACGAATATTGAAGGTTTATTTTGTACAGCGGAACTAGTTCGCGGAACTATGTAGTTCCTTTGAGGTGTAGAAGAGAGAATATGTTTGAGCATTTAATTTACTAGATAATATGCTGGGATATGAATAAATATTATAAAAGCAGCGCTTCATAACTGCGATACCCATGTACACAATATAACAAACCTTATTCTATATTCTTTATCTAGAATTTCATTTTACATATTTTAATTATTTAAACATGTTCATATGTAGCAGTTGTCTCGGAAGCAAAACATGTCCAGGAACTATCTAGTTCCTTTTGATTGAATGAAACTCATGCATCTCATATGTACACGCAAAGAAAAAAAACGTTTATTGCCAGTTTGCCGCAAACGAACTTCGTTTGTCGTGCTTGGGATTGTTATTTGCAAACGTTTCAACAGTTGTCATAACAATAGTCAGTTGCGAGAAACGCGTCATTTAGTTGCAGGTAATTAATTTCGTTTGGCATATACGCGAATGATTTATAAATTGCAGCAATTGAAAAGTTTGTTTTTCCAATTGAAAACTTCGTTTGTTTTTCCTTACGTTAAATATACGCAATGTTTATAATTCAGAGTTACTTTATGGACAAACTGTTCTATATAAGCAAATTGGTAATTTGCTTATTACGCGGACGGAGATAGCTACAGACGTGCAATGAGTACAATAAGAAGACGGGCGAACGTAGGGGGAAAGACAATTAGTATAATAAAAAATAATGACCGAAATAGCTTGCGGTATATATATAGACTAGCTGATACCCGACGCGTTGCTGTCGTAGCGGAAATGATTTCTATCTCTATCTCTATCTCTATCTCTATCTCTCTCTCTATCTCTATCTCTATCTCTATCTCTATCTCTACCTCTATCTCTACTTCTATCTCTATCTCTACCTATATCTCTATCTCTATCTTTATCTCTATCTCTATCTCTATCTCTATATCTATCTCCATCTCCATCTCCATCTCCATCTCCATCTCCATCTCCTTCTCCATCTCCATCTCCATCTCCATCTCCATCTCCATCTCCATCTCCATCTCCATCTCCATCTCCATCTCCATCTCCATCTCCATCTCCATCTCCATCTCCATCTCCATCTCCATCTCCATCTCCATCTCCATCTCCATCTCCATCTCCATCTCTATCTCTATCTCTATCTCTATCTCTATCTCTATCTCTATCTCTATCTCTATCTCTATCTCTATCTCTATCTCTATCTCTATCTCTATCTCTATCTCTATCTCTATCTCTATCTCTATCTCTATCTCTATCTCTATCTCTATCTCTATCTCTATCTCTATCTCTATCTCTATCTCTATCTCTATCTCTATCTCTATCTCTATCTCTATCTCTATCTCTATCTCTATCTCTATCTCTATCTCTATCTCTATCTCTATCTCTATCTCTATCTCTATCTCTATCTCTATCTCTATCTCTATCTCTATCTCTATCTCTATCTCTATCTCTATCTCTATCTCTATCTCTATCTCTATCTCTATCTCTATCTCTATCTCTATCTCTATCTCTATCTCTATCTCTATCTCTATCTCTATCTCTATCTCTATCTCTATCTCTATCTCTATCTCTATCTCTATCTCTATCTCTATCTCTATCTCTATCTCTATCTCTATCTCTATCTCTATCTCTATCTCTATCTCTTTCTCTATCTCTATCTCTATCTCTATCTCTATCTCTATCTCTATCTCTATCTCTATCTCTATCTCTATCTCTATCTCTATCTCTATCTCTATCTCTATCTCTATCTCTATCTCTATCTCTATCTCTATCTCTATCTCTATCTCTATCTCTATCTCTATCTCTATCTCTATCTCTATCTCTATCTCTATCTCTATCTCTATCTCTATCTCTAACTCTATCTCTATCTCTATCTCTAAGTGGAACGACTCGTGTAAATTGATAACCAAATTTCGAGGCTATGCTACTTATAATTCCAAAGTTATTCGATATCGCAAATTTAGCTTGTATGGGCGGAGCCACACCCCCTTGTTCAATGACGTCTCAGTTTTCTAGTAGAAGAATATCACCCAATAGTAATTCCATACTGAATTTCGTTGTTAAACGACGTTTAGTTCCAAAGCTATCTGATATCAAAAATTTTAAGTGTATGGGCGTAGCCACACCCCCTTTTCCAAAGCCCATCCCAGTTTTATAGTATAAATATATCACCAAGTGGAAACTCCATACTGAATTTCATTATTATACGGCATTTAGTTCCAAAGCTATTCGATATCATAAATTTGAATTGTATGGGCGGTGCCACACCCCTTTGGCCTATACTTGATAAATTTTGCTAGTCGAAGGACGCGACTAAATAGTACGCTCCTACCAAGTTTCATTGATGTGTGACTTATAGCTTGAAAGTTATACCGAAAATTTGGTCTGCTGAAAAAGTGCCACGCCCCACATTCAACGCCCATAAAATTTTACCTGTGGAACGGCTCTTGTAAATTAAGGTAGAACACCGAATTCCGATGCTATGCGAACTATAACTTCAGAGCTATTCGCTACCGTAGATTTGGGTTGTATGGGAGGTGCCACGCCCCCTTGTCATTTTCAAACAAGTTTTTTTTTAAAACCATCTAGAGAACGTACCCTACAAAATGGTATCGGCAGATTTTTTTTTTAACCAGCCGAACTCTCAAACACTCGTCACAAACAGATTTGACAACATTTTTTTATATATATAGATTCGTTGTGGCAAATACAACTCGCAAACGAAGTGTAGTTGGCGAATTTTTCAGTTGTAGCGAACGTAAAATTTCTATGCGTGTAGTAGATTGTTACATGTCTACGGAACTATCTAGTTCCTTTAGTTCCATTTGATTGAAAGAAAGCATGTTCAAAACGAACAGAGTTTTGCCCGCAATAAGAATGACGAAATGTCATCTTACCATTGCATATATCAGTTGTTTCGTTCGTTCGCAAACATCATCTTTGCACTTGTGGTTGATCACAAAATTCGTGTAAGCCATAATATGTGTGAAATAGGTGTCGGTGAACATAGGTCCGCGAACAATACAGGTTCAGAACGACCCATCGCTATTTTGGTCAAATAATCACTCTTTAAAACACTCAAATAATATTGAGCGTTGACCGATTGACCTTGCGAAAGGAATTCCGAGTGCACAACACCTTGAGAATCGAAGAAACCAGTCAATATCACCTTAATTTTTGAATGACTGTGCCGTGGTTTTTGGGCTTTATCTGGCTCATCTGGCTAGCGCCACTTTCCAGATTGTTGAGCTGTATCGACGCCATACTCGAACATCCAAGTCTTATCACTAGCAATGATGCGCTGAATGTTCGTATCGTACATTAAAAGCATCTCCTAAGCGACTGTTTTGCGAAACTTTTTTTGAAGGAAATTTAGAAATTTTGGCACAAGTCGGGCTGCAACCTGTCGCATGTCTAAAACACCATGTAAAATGGTGTGAATTGATTCAGTCAATATTTTCGAGTACAATTTCCATTACTTTTCTGACATTTTCATTGTTTATTGATGTTGCTGGACTTGTCAACTCATGTACGACCCTCTTGAAACAATTTGTACCACTCAAAAGCCTGCGATAGAGGAGATTCCCCACAGATTTTCTGTAATATTTTCAATACAACCGGACAAGAAACTTCGTTGGCAAAACACAATTTCAAATACACTCTTGGGTCAACTTTTTTTTTCCTTATGAAATTCGTCAGACTCGAGGTGATCTTGTTTGCAAAGCAATAAGAAAAAATGAAGTAACAGATCGCACTAAACATTAACGCCCAAGCCTATAACAGTGTTATTAGCCTTCAAAAAATCATTGGATTTTTGACAATTGCTGTTGTTTCATTCGCACAGTCCAGTATATAATTGAAGAACATTTTTTAAAGTACAATGTCCACATAGTGTCTAGTGAAATACAACAAAAATATTGGCATAGAGTTTCCTTTGATTTTGTAGGGACTACCGTCTGAAAATTTCTACTTTTGCAACGCTCCCTTAGCTCCCATTTTTTACTGTTGTAGTAAAACAATTTAAAATACACGCAAAGGAGTTCTTCGTATCCGCTTCGTAAGCAAAGCTTTCGATGGAATAATGTCCTCGAATTTATATATATCACAGTCCTCTTTACACACACAGCCTCAAATAAGATATAGCACATGAGAGAATAGTCGTGCCTGAAAGTATTAATAAAGTCAAGAGCTCCAAATAGATGTATGAGTTGCTGTTGATAAAGATTATCCTTTGTTCCCTCACCCACTATTCCACAGAATTATCTACAACTCATTGAAGCAAGTGAGTGCATAAAATAAATGAATACACTAACAATCACACACACGCCCAAAAAGATACTCACACACATTCAGACTGCATTTGCAAGGAACATCTACAAAAAACAAAAAAAAAAATAATATAAAAAGTATGGAATAATATTCATGATTACTTACTTGATGTAACTTTTTGAAAGAACTTTCATATTGTTGTAATAATTTTTGTCTGCACTGTTGTTGGCGGCACTGTAATAATTGTTGTTGTTGTTGCTATTGTTTGGCTTTACACACTTTACCTTGTCACTCCACAAGAAAGGACGAATGCGAAAGCAAGGCATTAAATAAACGAGAGCAGCAGAAATGCGTCCGGCAAGTTTGTTGTAAATGGGGTAGGAGGGAGAGGGGGGTTGTTGGCAGCAACTTCGCATGTAAAAGTTCTCCCGCTAATGTTATGAGAACCATATAAGAAATATAAGTAATCTTCAAACTTTATGTGGAAAATTAAGGGTTTCGAAAAGTTCTTGAGAACTGCTTTTCTTTTAATGCAAGGAGGCTGTGCAGCAGGGAGTAGGTTGAATCTCAGACTCCAGGCTATTTTACGTGCTTGGCTAAAATATTAAGAGCCGTAACATTTTTCTTGTTTTTACTTATGGAACAATATAAATTACTCAAAATTATCATTATAAAATGTCAACTGGAAGTGTCCCCCCATCTTTCCCGCTTTCTCCTCCGTTCTGGCTCTGCTTGAAGTTGCAGTTGATCTAGTTTTGTACCAGTTGAATTTAAATCATTTTACTAACTGTGCTGCACCAAAGTAGAGGCAACAGCAGTAGCAGCGATAGCGGCAGCTTGTTTATAAATTCCCTGACGATACATTGAAGAAGAACAACAAGAAGAAGAAGCAGCCAAGGAAGTTGCATGCGAAATAAGCAAAAAGCAATCTATTATCCTTGCTGTATGTTCATTAATTATGAACAATAGCAATGAAAACAAAAACAACAACAGCAACAAAAACAAACTTAAACAAAGCAAACCCATATGTTAGCACACATACCTGCATACATATAACATATATTTAATACTCGCACATCTAGGACTACACCACTGCATTCTTATCTGATGTTGCATTTATTGTTGTTACAGGCTTGATCTGCAGGCTATTCGTAAAATAACAACATCAGCAACAACAAAACTTCTTCATATCACTTTCAGTCATCATTTGTTTCAAGTCGAGCACAAGAAATGCATGCAAATGAAAAACATTTCATTTCTTAAAGGATCTCAAGAAAACACATCAGGATGCAAAGTAAATGTGTTCAACACATTCATTGTAAGTTTTCTTTATTATGCCAAGAAAAGAGACCAGTTATTACAAAGAGGCCATGAACTCTTTTTGATGTTGCGTCCACAGAATATCACTTCTACGAATAGATTAATTCAAATATTTATAAAACAAATGAAGAGCGAGAAATAAAATGAAAATAACTTTTTTCGAATACAGTTGGAGTTAAGGATTTTTGTGGACCTTTCATACTTAATAAGTTTAAACTCAAAATTAGGACAAAGATTTCATAGAGGATTTGGAGAGATCTTTAAGGTATTGATCATTAAGAAATCAGCTTCTCAGGTAGTTATAATACGAGGGCTGCTATTTATATTTCTAGCTTTGGCAACAGTAAGTGGCAACACTTATCATCTGACGTTTCCATTGGAAACTTGTCATTGTTGAACATATCCTTCTTCAGAGCATTTTGCCATTTAAGTGGGAGTTCGGTTTTTTAAATAACTTCAAGAATTCATCTCGGGCAAAAAATGGAATTAACTCGTGAACATTTTCGAGCGATTATTTTTTATAATTTTCCGTGAGACTGAAGCATCTTTGGGTTCTACTATGACAAGCATCCATAAGATATTGCATGATAATTTGCCCGTAAAAAAGATTTGTTCTTTGGATCTCACATAATCTGACAATCGATCAAAAAATGTTCTTGTCGATTGGTACAAGGAAATGCTGACAAAATATGATCAAGGTGTATCACGCAGTTGACAAATCATGGATTTATGCATATGAGCTCAAAACAAAGCAGAACTCCACTGTATGGGTCTTCCAAAACGAGGTCAATTCAACAAGAGTTGTTCGCGGAAGAAGCACATCGAAGCAAATGGTTGTCTGGTTCTCAGTATTACCGGTTATGTGGCGACAGTGGCGTGAGAGCAACGTAGGACAGCCAATTCTGAATGGTACACGACCATTTGTTTGCCCAAAGTCAGCCGTACAGCCCTGTTTTGGCACCTAATGATTTTTGTATTTCCGATTTTCGACACCCGAAGATATCTCAATCGGAGTGGAAAAATTGTTTCCGAAATTGGTTCAAATGCATGCAGTGAAATGTATAGATCGTTATGGAGAATATTTTGAAAAACAATAAAACCAATTTCGATCATATATATTTGTTTTTTCCTTATTGGGCCAGAAATATGAATAGCAAACGTATCGTATTATATTCGTCTTCAACAATAAACAAAATTTTTTGACAGTTTTCACACAACACTTTTGGCTGGGTTCTGAAAAAACTTATTTAGCGGTGCCCCTGGACAATTGCTTTTCTTGCCTTAAAAAATTATCATCAGTTCACCCTTTTACGAAATAACCAACACGTACATAAGTACTAAGAATTATTAACCAAAAAACCCATGCATTACTTTGGAAGATATAACTGTTTTTGTACTCAGAACGTATTTTTTTTAGCTTTGAACCTAGGACTTCAGATGTAATACCTTTTCAGTCAAGTTTGCCTAGGTTCGAAATGGGGCGATAGATTAATGGAAGGGAAGGGACAATCAAGTGAAACATGGGTAGGATGTTCTAAGCGTGGTTGAAAGCCGTATGAACATGCAAATTTGAATCTGAGGCAAATGTTATGCCTTTACCTCAGTCAATTCAAGGTCTAAGGCAATCTCCTCCAAAAACTTCTCTATCATCAACTACGACTTCAAGTCGTAAATATTGATGATTTTTTCAGTTTCAGTTGATTGAAATGAGGGTAGAAAATTGCAAATGCAGAAAGGTTGAAGCGAAGGACCATGACCTGGTTGGGATTCAAACCCCGAGACCTCTGGGGTGGCAGTCGAGAACACTAACTACTCGTCTACCCAGGCCGCCTAATGTTTGTCTTCGAAATTGAATTTCATAAAAGTTGTATAAATGTGATGTTTCACAGGAAAAGGGACCTTATCTTTCCCGGTCATCATTTTTCAGGAGATCTAAAAATAGACACTCGTGTAAATTTTATCGGTTTTTAGCTTAAGGTCGATAATACTGTCAGACATGTTCTGAGCATTTTGTTTCGGTTTTAAGTCAATTACTGAATCAGAAATACAAAAAAAAGACCCTTTACAATGAATTTTAAAAGGGGAACCTTGTAATTGTCAAACGTTGAACCACAATATCTCAAAACTTTAGATTTGCATGCTAGAACTTCAAAGTTTTTGGTGATTGGGTCTCTTTTTGTTCAAAATAATATATAACTTTAGGAAATACAAAAAAGAAAAAATAATAGCTTTAATTCCGGCAAGATAAGGTTCCTTTTCCTGTGAAACATCACAAATATTGTTCTGATTAAGGAAAAGTGGGTATACATTAGAGTGTATCGACTTTTGTGGAAAAATCTGACCCCCAATTCCGGTACCAAAAATAAATTGTAAGCAAAAATCTTTTTTACTGCCCAAAACATTTTGGCGTCCCCCGAATTGTATTTTTGTTAATTTATGAGCAACTTTTGTAATGGAGACCCACTAATGGTTGATTTAAAAAGAAAATCAAGCTTATAAATAAATTGAACTTATAATAAAACAATACAATACTTTCAATTTATATCAATTTATATCAAAGTAAGTGCCATTTAAAGAATTTAAAAAAATAAAAACTAGTTTAAGTTTTCAAAATGTAATTTATTTTATCAACAAATATTGCTTGTTTTATATGTATGAAATGCACAAAGATATGAAAAAATCTGCCATATTTCATGACAACAAATATCTGGAGCAATTTTTGCTCGAAAATCTTTTTCTACGTAGATTTGACAGGTTAAATAGCGCTTTAAATTCTCGAATTCAAAACTGCTTTTTGTGTAATTTACATTCATAATTTCTCATTCGATTAATGCAACACGTGTAGTAAAAACATTCCGCCCATATATCGTTGGCTTTACTCTTCCGTGTGTGCTTTTAAAGCACCAGATTACCAGAATTAGAACCAGCGGGAACCCAGGTTAATATTTCAGTTTCAAATATATTTGTATTTGGGTGCAATATACAAATAATAATTTGTTATACAATTGTATTTGGATACAAATAAAGCAATTTCAGTGAGGAAGGAAGTGAAATATGCAAATTAACGCTTTCATTTTATTGTTATTACTTTGGCATTTAAGCTTATTAATTATTCTAACTATATTTCTGGACATGCATATGCATATAAATATCCCTCACTGAAAAACTCAAACGCATTTGAGTTACAGATTTACTGAAAGATTACTTTCATTTTGAGTCTGAGTGACTATTAAAAACCTGATATTGCAGAAGTATTTTAAGTTCAATGAATTCAGTACCACTTAAGTACATTTTTGAAATTTTTAAGAATGCATTTAAGAATGGGAGTTCAATTTGAATTTTGGATGACCTGTGTTATTTTTATCTCAATTTCGGAAAGAAAAACATTTTTTATGCTCAAAACTTTTAACTACAAAATTCAATCATTGTTTAAACATTTGTTCAAAACTTCAATCGAATTGGTATATAATATTAGTCGATCAGTACTTAAAGGAAAATCCAAAAAATTTGAGCAATTTTACTCCTAGGTGTTGTCAATAATTTAAAAGGCATAATTTTATGCCACTCGAATGTGAAGTTTAAGAAAATTTGGTGATATTTATTGGATAAAAAAAAAAAAGAGTTGGCTGTGCCGTGGACACACCCGTAGGTTTTGACGTGACGAAGTTTCTTGCTGTTGTTGTTGATGTTGATGATGTTGATGTTGATGTTGATGTTGATGTTGATGTTGATGTTGATGTTGATGTTGATGTTGATGTTGATGTTGATGTTGATGTTGATGTTGATGTTGATGTTGATGTTGATGTTGATGTTGATGTTGATGTTGATGTTGATGTTGATGTTGTTGTTGATGTTGATGTTGATATTGATTTTGATGTTGATGTTGGTGTTGGTGTTGGTGTTGGTGCTGGTGTTGGTGTTGGAGTTGTTGTTGGATTTGGTGCTTTTCGTTTAGCATTTTTTTGCTTCCCCATTGGTTGTGCTCTAATTTCAATTAATCCAGCAAAAGTGATGCATATGCGTCACATTAGGCGGTTCCCTGAGGGTTTTTGACACGCCGTCAAATTTTTTTTTTATTTTTGTCATATGCCCGAAGACCTCACCTTTGTTTTCGTTCCTTAAAATTTACCGTTGCACCAGTAGTCACAGAGTTAAAAATCCATGCAAGTTTTTTCATGGCTGTAGCATTTTTAGTGCATTATGTGATTGCATCCCTGAAATCATGACAACAAAATTTTTTTTGTAATTAAGTTGTGAAGCGTAATAACACATCCCTGCTGTCGTTAAACAAAATTTGCTGTAGGACTCCTATTGAACTGAAGCACAACGCCGCTGCATGAATGTTGCGTTATCGATCTTTGAGCGGCTCTCTCAGCGTCCCCATGATGTCAGACATTTTTTGTCTAATTTTGTTGTGAGGGTTTTCAATAGGCCTTTATTGGCGTATCGTATTTTTAATCCTAGCGCTAATACTCAGCGAGTAATAATTCCATGTAACAAATTTTCAGTTGCGTTGCGTACGCAGCTCCCACTACGTCCCTATGCCGTATTAAATTTTTTTTTTGTTTTTTTAATATAGTTAAAGAATTAACCTTTCTAGTCATACTATTTTTTTAATCATAGCTCTTATACCCAGCGAGTAACAATTCAATGAAACGCAGATGAATTTTTAAAAAATTCATTTTTCAACTTTTTTGGAAACTACAGCAGTACAACGTAACTTCGTCACGTCAAAATAAATAACTGGCCATTTCAGCCCTTAAAAGGACTTTGAGCTAGCTTCTTATGATCAATTGTGTTGTGCGTGTTATTAAGTTTGTACACAATTGACCGAGAACCGGACCTACATGCTTAACGCCGACTCCGAACGGCGATGAACGGAAAGTTCTCGTTCTCAAGAAGCTTTACATGGCATTTTTATTACTCTCTGAGGTTTGTCATTGTCTGCAGAGAGGTGGCGTCCGTACAGAAAAATTACTTTAATTCAAATAATTTTCTGTCGCTGCTGGGGTTCGAACCTGGGTCTCCAGGTTCTTTGACATAGCGGCCACGCACTTTAACCAACTTCGCCACGGACGCCACTTATTGGATATGTGCCTAAAAATTTCGATAAACGAGTAAATTAATAGATATCAAGGGATCCATGAGAAAAGCTCTCTTATATTTTTGATTTTAATTTAAGGATATGTTTCTGTAAATTTGTTTTGGTTAAATAATCGTCTAAGTTTCATACATCTGAAGTTCGAAATATCAATATTTTCAGAGAGTATGGTCTGTCAAACCAATTGTCAAAGTGCAAACCCTCTCAGTATAATTTTTATTTAGAAGTCCTTGTAATTTTATACATGCTTCAACAACTTCAACAACTGCAACGACAAATTTATCGATTCTTCGTCGCTCACAACAACTCGGTCTTTGTCCGTTCACTCTACAGCATTTTATGCAAAGACTTTTCTGACACTTGTTAAGAATGGAGCTTAGACAGATTTCTTTTTAAAAACGCTATCAAAAACCTTGTCCCATATGTTCCAATAGTTTTTGTTTATTTGAAAAAGTTAACCTTCCGATTAATCGTGGATTATAGCTTCATTCAAATGGGGTCTGCACTGGCTTACCCCGTCCATCAAACTCTGCAGTTCATTTCTGTTCATTTCCGTCCTATTTTCAATAACAGCCGGAACAATATTTTGTTAAGTGCCTGAATCGTTTCTGGATCATCGGCTTAACATCGATCTTTAACGGCACCTTTTTTATTTTTTTTTTAGAAAAATAGTTGTTACTTTTGAGCTAGTCCAAGGCCCATCGAAGCGAAGACATGAAATGAGCTACTATCACTTTTTTGAGCTTGGTTATGTATTGTTTCCACAAGTGACATTAGTTTGACACTTAAACGGAAAATTTAGGGACTCAAATGCTGTTTTGTTTCGAGCTCATATGCATAAATCCATGATTTTTCACCTGTGTTGATATTATACACAGCCTTTGATGCACCTTGATTGTATTTTTTTAACATTTTCTTACACCAATCGACCCGAGCCTTTTTTTTATCGTTTGTCAGATTATGTGGCATCCATCACAAACAGATATTTTTTACAGCCAAATGATAATGCAATATCTTATTGATGGTTATCATACTAACCAAAGATAGTATGACAACCAAAGGATAATAACCAAAGATGCCTCAATTTCACGGTACTTTACTTGTTGATCTTGCTTTATCATTTCACAGACATCATCAATGCTTCCCGGCACAACAACCGATTTTGGACGACCTTAAATCCAAATATGTCCCGAAGCGAACGTCGAGCACGGTTTAATTCGTTATACCAGTTTTTTACAAGGCTGAAGGATGGTGCTTACCACCGTATAAAGAATTAGGTTCTTTCATTAATTCTTTAATTAATTCAAAATATTATCGATACATTCTTGTCTTGATAATCCATGTCAAAAGTTATAGAAAATAATCGCTTGAAAATGTTCACGAGTAAATTCAATTTTTTTTCCCCAAGATGAATTTTTCAACTTACTTTAAAGAACATAAATTGCGCTGAGATGGTAAAATATTCGTAAGAAGTTTGTGTTCAACAATGTTAAGTTTCCAATGGAAACGTCAGATAGTAAGTATTGGAACTTATTGTTGCGAAAGCCAGATATATAAATTGCAACCTATGTACGTATAGTTTTCTGATGGTTTAGAGCTGGAGTTTTCATTTTTGAAAAGATTTTATACTTTGTGATTTTAATGATAAAAATCTCTTTAAACACTTTTTTGTGTTTCTATTTTTCGATAAAAATCAATCATTGATATTTTTTTTATCTCAGACACATACATATCCTTATATATAATATTCTTCTGTACATGGCTTTGTCACTGAACACCTCCTAATCGGCTAGACCGATTTTGATGAAATTTGGTGTGTGTGTGTGCGGCTGGCTCTGTAGATGGCTTAAGTTTAAAGTTTGACTCAGTAGGTTGCACTGTCCTTGCTGTGGCAGTGTTTAAAGGGTATTGAGAGTATAACTCAGAAACGAATTGAGAAATTGTCATGATTCTTTCACCACATCATTAATTTTTATGCAAACAAAAAATACAAAATTAACAAAAAAAAAAAAAAAAAAAAAACTTATCAAATAAATATCAAACATTTTTTGGCTAGAGTAAAACCGGGTATATCAACTAGTATTAATGTATAAATATCCATTTTGTGTCCACAAGCAATAATCGCCTAAGTCGACTTTAGTCAGAAATGAGTTATTTATATTGCTTTATTCCTTAAATATAACGTCACATACACACAAAGTCTGTAGTTATAGCATAAACCAAATCAGAGTTACTCGTATGACACAAAAACCAATGAAGTTTTCATAGAACCTATTTTGCGATTAAAATCTTTGAAGTAAGATTTCTCAAAATATTGAAATCCGACTTAAGCTATTATTCTTTTTTGACACAGGATTATTGATTGATCGATATAAACAGAAATTGATAATTTCGAATAAAAATTTCGAATAAAATTAATTGAATAATTTCCCTTTTCTCTTCCTGTTTCCCATCAATTTGGATTTTGTGTTCTAAAGGCGGATATTTAACAATTTCTTTCGGAGTTTTTTCCTTTACAAGTCAGACTCTTATAAATGTTAAAATAAGCAATTCAATTTATAATTGCTAATTATGACTTGATGCAGAAAAATCGTAAATTTAAAAATAGGATTTCAAAACTGTATAGTTATTAATAAAAAGCCACATTTTTAGGCTCAAATCTTGTTAACTCGGCGTTAGTGTGGTGGAAAAAAGTCACGCCATTAGTGTGATGGGGTATGACATACCCCAAAAGTATAAGTCGTATAAATACTACAAGAAAATTTTATCGAAAAAATTCAAATAGCTTCTCATTTCTTGATTGATTTACTGTTAAAAAAATAAAATTTTAAGTGCGTTGCAATTGAAATAAAAAATATTTTTATTGAAACTTACAAATACTACAAAGAAGATATTGAAGGAAATAAGGTCTCTGGGGTATGTCATACCCCACCACACTAACGCCGGGTTAACAGGTTGTGTTTTGTGTCGCTGTAGAATTTGAAGAAGCTGAAGTCAAATTTCAAAAAATTTCGGATCAAAATGTCGAATCAAATTGAAAATTTTGTCATAGAATTTGTTCTTAAAATTGCAAAACAAAACTATTTAATTTTCCTGATAAAACTGTTGTTCTAGGGTTGTGGGGTCGCTGATTACGAATCTGGTATCAGAATTTCATAAAAACGTTAAGCCCATTTTTAAAAGTAGTAATAACATAAAATTCATTTATTGTTATTTATCACCGTCTTGAATTAAAAATATTAAAGTTAAAATGTTTGCTTTAAGGATTAACTGTGGAAAAAGAAGTTGATTTTCGTAAAAAATAGAGTTAGTGCTGTTTTATAAGGGAAGATTTAACAATTTGTGTGGGATTGAGCTATACAATAATATGCATTTTAGATATACCATTATTAGGAAATTATAAAAGCTTACCTTCTAAAGGGTGTATCAACGAGAGGTGTAGGTTTGCAAAGGCATATTATTTAACATCGGGTTGTTTGGCAATTTTCAAAAGTTGAAATTGTTTTGAAATAATTTTATAAACTATTGAAATAATTCAAATAAAAATTTAACCCTCATCCGGACAAATTATTTTATACATAAAATGATCAGTCAAGTCATGACACATATACAAAAATCCAAAGTAAGCATATTCAAATAAAACAGCATTGATAAAGTAATGATTGAATTCATCTTTACATATGAAAAAATAACCTATTTAAATTATTTACATCCGCAACTGAACACTTCATACCCGAAAATAGTAAAAATCTGTTACCATTTGCATGCGATTAACACATTGAGCCAAAATCTCAGGTCAATTCAATTCAGTATAGTAGGTAGAATATATATAGTATAGGGTAGTATAAATTTATTTATCTTTTTCATCAAATACAAAGATAAACTTAACGTTAAATTACAATCATTAGTAATAATAATAAAAATTACAATCTTAGTATTAAATAGTAAATTTTTAATTGAAAAATATCTACAATCTGTAGCTTACAGAAAACTAGAGGTGATTGTAGTGACAATATATTTTTAATTGCAAGAATCAGCATTAAATGCTAAAGTGAAGTGAAGTAAGGTCAAAAAATAAAAAGAAGAAAAAAAAAATAAAAGAAAAAAATGAGATTAAAAGAGAACGAAAAATATATATACTTAAAATTAGATCTAAAAAAAAAACTCAAAAAGAAACACAAAAAAGAAGAACCGGTTTTAACCATTAACCAACACTGAACAGAAAATCAACACCAGTGAAACTTAGATTATAAAGCCAAGCCTTAACATTCCGAAGAAACAGAGTTTTATTGCGAATACACCTTATGCAACTAGGCAGATTGTTAAAGAGTCTGGGGATTACTGAAGTGTAGGAGTGTAGAAATAATTGTAGAGAATGTTGTGGTACCGTGGCAAGATTCTGAATATTAATTCTTTAGTTGTAGTTTATTGAGAATCTACTTAGTAAATAACCAGATTTTATAAAAAATATCTTTAAAACCTTGAAAACGTGCAAATGCTTTAAAGGCAAAATGTTCAAATTTCTATTGATCTATTGCAAATGAGGTGGATGGCATGTATCTGTGATATAAGAAGAGGAGTAATTTTGTTAGCATAAGTGCCAGCCCAACATACTAATCCGTACTTTAATTTAGAGTGAAAAATTTAATAGTAAATAGGCTTCAGAAGATCGATAAAACAAAATGGTTTCAACAAATATAGATGTCTAATTGCAGCCATGAGATAATTTTTTAAGCGCACGAGTATGTTCCGACCAACTCATCTTAATCTAGTCTAGTCTAATCTATAATAAGCAAATTAGACTAATCTAGTAAATAAGCAAATATTATTACTATAAGTATACTTTTTGCAACTGCCATTCAATAAACATTCAATTCAAAATCAAAAAGAATAAGTCAAACTTTTAAGTCAAAAGTATCATCAATCTGATGACAAATCCGGATGAAGGTTAAGAGACATACAAACAAATGTTTGTTTTATTCAAAACCAATTGCTGCATTTCTTGTTGATACGGCTCCACGAAATAACCCCCAAATGAAATAAACCCCGAAAAAAAAATTAAATAAGTCCCAAAAAATTTCCATACACTTTTGGGTGTTATTTCATATGAAATTATAACCAATTTCTGGGGACTTTTTCACAAGTTTTGAGTTATGTTTAATTTTTTTTCTTGGGTTTTATTTCATTTTAAAATAAAGCCCAATGAAATAAGCCCCAATCAAATTTTATTTGGAGATTATTTAATTTTGGTTTTTTTTTGGTTTATTTCATTCGGTTTGGGGATTATTTCATTCCATAAATTTGAGGGTTATTTTATGTTTCTGTGTTAATGCGCCTTTTAAAAATTATTCATTCTGTAAGAGGCGCATATTTGAAGCTTAAAACTTTCTTTTTTTCGGGGCTTATTTAATTTTTTTGGGGTATATGTTATTGGGGTTAATTTCGTTTTTTCGATAGGTGTTATTTCATTGCATTTGGGCATTTTTTTATTTCAGCAATTTGGGACTTATTTCATTTTTGTTGGGTCTTATTTCGTTGGTTGTTATTTCATTGGGGGTTATTTCCTGAAGCCTGTTGATACAGCCCATAGATGGTCGAATAGCTTTGAATATTTCAACAATGTTAAGTCGTAAACTTTATTTTCAGTGTCTTTAGATTTAAATATGTGTTCAATTAACACGTTTATCAATATATAATTCAACTTCTGGTTATACACAGTCTGTTTGCCTCAAGATTGCATTTCTAAAGCAAGTTGCAATTTACTTAATTTCTTTCAATAAATAACCATATAAATTTAAGTAACAAACATTTTTCCTCTTCAAGGGCTTACACGATATCTATTTGAAATCAAAAGTGGCTAAATTGACCCAAACAAATAGTGATACCCATTGATATCATGCAAGTATGTATATTCCTCAGACGTTATTCTCCAAAGTGACAAGTCATCATTACTAGCCCGAAAAACTGCTTTATTTCGATCGATATGTTTTTGTTAAACGAAGAATTGGCGCATTACTGCCAACTATTCGCACTGATTTTGGCAGGCCACCAATGTGCATTAAAAATAACTTGTCTTTATTTAACTTTTCTTTGCAATTACTTTATGGCAACCCTGAAATAGCCCTCCGCAGTAGTTTAATATAAATAACCCTGTATATTTGAAGTTTTTTATTTTTTATTTTTATACTTATTAAGTACATCGCAATACTATAGTTTGAATGCAACAAGAAATAAATAAATCTGTGTATTGTTGTACATACATATCTTTTCTCACTTAAGTCTATAATTAAGTCACATAACTCATTTTTGTATAACTTGTTTTTTTTTATTTGTTCTCGAACGGGGGCAACGAGTTGGCCCCCCCTTCAACTGCAATGAAACTTATGCTAATTTCTTGATATATATATTTTTTTTCCTCGTTGACTTTTTGTCAATTCATTTTGGCGCATTTTGTACGTTAATTCGTAAATTTAAAATATTTACTATTGCGTGACAAACAATTTTTGCGCGCCGCTACTGTGCTACGTACGTGACGCCACGCTATACACGCCTATTTTGAATGGATGGACTGATGCAGTTTGCAAAAGCAGGTTAGCGTGATGAGCATGAATCTATCAGCGAAACTGGATGAGCTGCAACGAGGCGATCGACATTTAGAAACGACGGTCGCCTTGTGCGAAATACGAACCCAGCTACAGGAGCTCACAAAATCCGTGGAAAGCTGTCAGAGTGAAGTATCGGAGGTATGTATGCGTTGGATCGAGGTCTGCATTTAGTATAACTGCATTGCAGCGAATTGAGAAATGTATAAATGGGGGAGACTCATTACCCTCATAATTAATAAAATAATAAAATTAACCCCATTTTTTTTCATCTTGAATGCAGGTGAAGCGAGACATGGTCGCTATTAAGCACGAGCTAGATACGGTACAACAGGTCAAGGAGGAAATCGAGGAGTTGCGCGAATACGTCGACAGACTGGAAGAACACACACATAGGCGGAAGCTAAGACTTTTAGAACAAGTTTGTAGCTTAAATTATTTGCCATGTTGTGTAATTAATATTTGATTTAATTTTATTATTACTAAAAGAAAAAAAAAATATAAAACTCACATATAAATAGAACATAACAACAGTAACAAAAGAATAAATACAACAACAATTATTACGAAACCATCAAAACTGCCAGAACCACGCCATTCGCCAGCTTATCGTCTGATCATGAAAATATTTATGAATTTTATATTCTCTCATAATGATAAATAATTACATGTTAATTGTTTGGAATTATTTGAAAACATTAAAATCAATGACAGCAATGATAGCAAGGCTACAACAACAACAACTACAACAAAAACAACAACATCAACTATCACAACTTCAACTACAACAACGAACGCTTGTTATTCTCTAATTTTAGTTAAACTTTATTTCTAACTGCATATTCAAAATTCAAAATTTTGTTTTTTTCGTATTTCTGAGGTATATTTTTTCTGTTTTATCTTAAAAAATCTTTTTGTAATTTTCATTTGCGTATTGAAAAAGAAAACTTGTATATTACTACCCATAAATATTTTCATTTGAGCTCAACAATAAATTTATTTAAATTGTTTCAATTTTTCAATATAATTATATATAATTTGTTTTTATTTTTTAAGGAATAAATCTCTAAAAATATTTACGTTTATTTTTCATTTTATTTACTTGTTATTTCTTTAATCAACAGTGCTATTTGGTTTAAAGATAGGTACTTAAACTTCTGCATTAAAAATAAGCGTGCAGGACTATATCCCGGTTAAATTTATCGATATAATTTTGATTAAAATATCAAAATTATTTTGGAAACTTTACATTTTTTGTGATTCCAAGCAGCGTTATTCTGCATATTCATTCTACAAAAGCTCAATGTGAAAATCATACCTACACACAGAGAAGACTGGTTAAAATTACCTAAGAATCATGTATGTAAAACTTTACGCCCATTTATACCTCCGCGAGTACTGTGTAAGCGGGTATTATTATTTTTCACTATGTTTGTAATGCCAAAAAGAAGGCAGGACACGTATAAAAAAGTATACACAGTCAGTGTTGCCAGATTGAGGTAAATTTCCCTAATTGAGGTAATTTTTGACTCATTTTTTGGGCAGAGGTAAGATAGGTAATTTTTGACCAAAAGTGGTAAATTTTGCGAAAATAATAATTTTTTTAGACTTGTTAATTTTTTGAGTTATTAGAGTAGGCAGCACTGTTACCTCTCTGAATATACTCACAAGTAGTTTAAGAGCCCGAACAGAACCAAAGCGGTTGTCAGTTGGCGATCCTCTCTCGGAGGAATCGACTGAGAACTAGTCCAAAACATGATGCAATTATACAAGGTAGGAGTGACAACTGGCTTTTTTCTCACGAGTGTCTTGTACTGACTGTAATTGCCTTCTATTTTCTTTTTTACTTTTTTGTTCTCTAATTTATACTACTTTTGACAGTTGGTGCAAGACGAAAGAACTGTCACTCCTACCTTGTATAATTGTATCATGGTCCAGTCGTCGGATCAGGAGCAGTCGTCGGATCAGCGTTGCTTTTCGCTGTGTGAAGTGGACAAATGTTATTATTTCATGTTTTTGTTTTTTCTTTATAAATACATGTATACTAACGGTTGTTAATCATTAAATTAAGTTTTTTATTCTTTTTTTTCATTTTAGGAAAGGGTAAATTTTCTTCAAAAATGGTAACTTTTTTCACAAATAGTGGTAAATTTCAGTTCGTCTATCTGGCAACACTGTACACAGTTGTGCTCATGAAAATAGTAGTGCCACTGGGTCCTAACTATTAAACTATCAAATCAAATGAAAAGTAGAATGTTCGCATAAAAATTTTACCACAACTTTTTTGCGTTGGCAATTTGTAATTATTTTTGAGAATAGGTTTCTCTATTTTAAATTTAATGTGACCTTTTTCATTCAATTATATTGAAACTAAGTTTCATGAGTTTCATTTGATCAGAAATTTATTGCTTTTTTCAAAAAGAAAATTGAAAAATGATGATGTTTACGAAAATAGTACATAGTGATTAATTTAATAATGAAAAAAAAAAAAAATAATAAAAAAAAAATCAAGTTAAAGTAAAGGTTTCATTGATTTAATTAAATTAACCTTCTTAATTCAATTGCATAGTGTAACGACTAAAAAAGAACAACCAAACTTTATAGAAATTCTTTAACAGTGACTTGTTGTGAGTCCATCGTACATATACATGGGAATCAGTGTTTGATGACGAAGTGGAATTTTTTTTTCATTTCCAACAAGGCAAATAGCTGTAAAAATTCAATGAATGTCGGCACAACTTAATTCGAGCACTTCAACTTTAAAAATGAATTAAAAAAAAATTGTGACGACATTGAGAGATCAGACCAAGTGCGATGGACTCACAACATGTCCCTCTTAAAACATTTCTATTAAGTTTGGTTGTGCTTGTGTTTTTGGTCGATTTCGTCACACTGTGTCCTTAAGACTAATTGTTGAGCTCGAGATCTAATAGGTTAATGAAGGAAAACCTAACAACAACAACAACTCTGTATAGAGTAATCACACACCAGACTAGAGAGCTGTTTCGATAGCCTCTACACCAACTCATCAGTAGTCTTGCTTGATTTTCGCTGTGATACACTTAGCTACTTAAGATTAAATTATTCTGTCAATTTTACGAGAAAATTATAACGAATATTCTGACCGAGAGAACAAATCTTTCTATTAGCAACTAGAGTTCTTATCTACTTTTGCTGCATACCATTAAGGGTCAACAAAATGTTTCATATTCTACAGGTTTTCTTTGGTCTTATATTTTGTAGTAACTCCTTTATTATTGAAAAGGGCCTTGCATAGACGTGGCATTGAAGCAACCAGGTCCTTACAACACTTCACAGGGATTTGAGCCCATACTTTTTTGGATTTGCTGTTGCTACAAGTTTTTTGACATCCCCCACAAATTTTTCAAAGTGTTCAGGTCCAGAGACAGCCAAGGCATCACGTCAATATATTTAGTTGCAAACTACTCCTTAGCTAGTTTGCGAGTGAGTTTGTTTGGGATCGTTGCCCTGTTAGAACGTTTATTTTATAGGCATTTCCAATCTAGCATTTGGTAGCATTACGTCCCTCAATATATTAATGTATGGTATACTGCTTGATCCATGATGCCATTGATTTTATATATAGGACCAACCCCTCTGCACGAAAAGTAAGCTCATATGATCAGTACACTTTATTTAACGGTCTTTGTATTTTATAGTGCATTGGTATTTTGTGTTTGGTGGGCGACGGACATTATTTCTGGAGCCAATTCAAATTCTGGCATCGACTTGCTTCTTCCTGGGACGTCACGCTTTCAAAGTACTTTCAATTAGTCCGGACAGCTTAGATCAATTTTATACCTTTTAAAACAAAATGAGGAAATTAATCTGTCGTATAAGACTGTAGTTTTGTATTTTACACCAAGAGTTTCAGGTTTCTTGATATAGTTAATAGAATTATATATCATGGCGGTAGTGCATCAGGCAATTCTTTCAATTTCCTTGAAGATTTTGTCCTGATTCCTTAGATCAAGTAATAATTGTGGTTTCTCAACTGAACAATGCTTTTCTTAACCCACTAAAAAAGAAAGAGTACCACGATTGCAAACAGTTTATATGACGAGGGCTTTTTTCTGTTTTTGTTTTTCAAATTATCAATTACTCACGACAAGCATTACTATTTAAATAAACAACAGATTTTTGGAGTAAATACCAAAATTCGACAGAAGAAAGACAATGCGAAGCAAAACTAATGGATTTGTTTTTTTTTCCATTTCCGTTCTTCACATTCATCATACGAAAGCATTGCACACTTGTTCAATTTGCAAGAAAATAGTTTTAAATATAAGCAGTTGCACTAGTATTTTCATGAACACAACTGTAACGGCCGATTTCTTCACCGAGTATCAAAACGAGTTAGTCCGAGATCTTATTGGGACTAGGTTTGAAATTAATTTTCAGTTTTAAAAAAACTTAGTACTCGGTCATTTTTTCACATATTTGATACTCAGATCGTTTTGTGAAGAGAGTATTAGGCAATGATACTTGGATTCACTTTATGCCAGTTTTATACCCAAAAAATTGACACTGACATTTTTAAATTCCAATAAAATTAAATTTTTAAAATTGTCAAAATTTTTAATATAATAAAAAAAAAATTTAATTATTCAAAAACATTCAAAAGAAAATAAAAAAAAGCAAGAAGTTCCTGAAAAAACCACCGCAACAAAAAAGATTTTAAAGTCAGAATCGAACGAAGAAATCTACATATGTCATCTCATGAATTAATTGAGGCGTGTACAGGCGTGCGATAGAACCTACGTTCACAAAATGGTGCATCTTCGTTAATTTCGAGTTCACGTAAATCGCCACCAAAAATTGCATCACCATACATGTCCGGGAATAAAATGCGTCGGACGGACATTTTTATTTGCAGCACTATATAACAATAACCAAATTTGCACTAAAAAACTTGAGACTTCTCAATCAAAATCAAATTTGTTTTTGTAAGTGAAGAAATCAAAGAGCGCAAGTCCGAGTATTAAGCTTGCTAGACTTCCGAATTCGAGGGACCAACTAATACTCAGTATCAGATAGGACCGAGTCTCAAATCAAAGTATTTGCGCCTTAGTTCTCCGTGAAGAAATGACTTATTACTCGAGAGAGTACTAAGAAGAGGTTTAATACTCGGATTGACACTAACACTTTGTGAAGAAATCGGCCGTAAATGAATTCTTGATCAACATCACCCTATAAATCGATCTAGCCATGTGCGTCTGTCTATCGTTACGATTACAGCCGTAATTTGCAGCTCGTAAGGAAATTTAATACATAAACATATTTTGCATATATATTTATATATATTTCCATTAATATTTATTTTATTTAAAAAGGAGCATCAATTTTGAAAATGAGCCAAATCGGATGAAATGTAAAAATGAAAAAATCTCTTAAAACTCAAAAAAAAAAAAAAATTAGTCTAACATTTGAAATTTTGTACATGAGATCTGATTTCAAATATAGTAATTACAGGCACTAAAAGCAAAAATAGTAACTCTCATGCAAAGTGACGTCTTCAAAAAAGCAAAACCTTTATAAATTTCCGAAAAATTAATTTTTTGTCGTGTTGTCTTCATACACATAGGCTTAGATATTTCAAACATACATTGAGGTTAAAATTTGGATAAATTATATAAAAATCGCATCCATCCCCACACAAGTTGACGTCATCAAAATAATAAAACCTTTAGAACTTCGGGTATTATATGTAAAACACGAGGGTGGGGGTATTTTAACTTCGCTCAAGCTGAAGATAATACATTCCTTACTAGTTTTACGTAAAATTGTAATTGTTTGATATTTTACACGTAAGCTTGGACATTTCAAAACTATGATACAATGAGTTCGAAATTTGGAATAATTAGATAAAAAATGCCTAACTTCCATTCATACTTCATTAAAATAATGAAACCTTACGACTATAATAATGAAATAACGTCTGTAAGGTTATTTAAACTTTGGCCAACCAGAAGCTAACTCCTAACTAGCTCCTTTATAAGTGGAACTTATACATAGCACTTATATGAGTATATAACTAAAGCAGTTCTTTGACGTCTTTCAAATCGATATGGGTCATAAAAAGTGTACAGATTTCAAAAGCAAATTTCCATACAATGCAATTGATTGATTTGATAAAATGGTGTATCCAACGGTGTTTTTGTTTTTAATACTAATACTTGAAGACTTAATGTACACCATTTCCGTAAAACACTTGAGAATAACTGACTTAAGAATTCATAAAAAATCGAATCGGTCCCGAAATCAGCTGATATTTCAGGCTTGCAGCATAAGTATCGTATTTTGCAATTATTCTGAAATTCTTTAAAATCACGAACAATTTGTATCATAGGATTTTTATCTAATTTGGGAAAGCAATAAATAATATTTTTAAAAGAAAAGATACTGCACACTTCCAACCTGTATTTCTCGCAGTGCAAAATTATATAAGGTGAGCACTGTAAAAAATTGTCTGTAACTGTAAGCTTTTGTGCAATTCTTACATACTTTTCCATGATTCCAAAAGTCGAAGAACAATCATCAAAAAATATTGTGCACAAATTCAACAGAAAATTAGAAATTTCATGGAAGCAATAGGCAAAACGATAGGAAGTCGCCATTAATAAAGTCGAAAATTAATATTTAGTTTTCATGATTTTGACCAAAATTATACCCAAAAATCATGGCTTTAATATGTATAAATATGGTAATGTGTGATTTCGACAAAAAACGGTAAATAAATGACTCAATAGAAGATTGTCACTTGAAAAAGAAGATAAAGAAATCCGTAAACAGTGAAATTGAAGATTTGGTTGAATGCTCTACAATGGCTGATAGAGCCACGTCAAAATTTAATCAGTTTGGATAAAATTGAAAGATGGTGCTATTAAAAAGTCAGTATCAAAAGTTAACTTAGAAAAATTTGCCTAAACTTCGGTTATGCCATGTGATTTGATTTTTTGTCCCTTCATCAATTCTATTTTTATAAAAGCACACTTTTGCCCCTGGGCTTCCCAAAATGAGTGCAAATTATCAACTTTACACCATTTTACGAGAAATGCTACGTGACAGTAACAGTATTTTAACCCACTTTAGCTATTGCAGACAGTTAACATTCAAAAGTGGCCTTCAAAAACAACCGAACAACCCAACTTTCCAAGACTCTGCTTAATTTATTAGTACAAGGATCTTAAAATAAAAACATTGAATCTGAATCTAGTAAAATGAAGTAAAGTTTACTTCCTATAAACTTTTTTATAATTCTTTATTTTATTCGTTTTTAAAATTACATTTATTTTTCGAAATTATTATTTAACTCATAATACCTTTTTTGTTGTTTTCAAATATGATTTCGCCAATTGGCATGAACAATGAATTTGCTTAAACAAAATATTTTTGAAATTATATTTTGTTACGCACTGAGAATATATATTTACGAGTATATTGTTATATATTTACGCAACGATATTATAACAAGACTATGCGATGATCTATCTTTCTAATGACTCGACCAATACTTGCAGGGACTCACATTCTTCCTGACATATTCGATATTTTCGGCTGTGTTGGGTATGCTGCAGTTCGGCTACAATACAGGAGTTATCAATGCACCCGAAAAGAATATCGAGAATTTCATGAAGGATGTCTATAAAGATCGTTATGGCGAGGACATTAGCGAGGAGTTCATACAACAGCTGTACTCGGTGGCAGTATCGATATTTGCCATAGGCGGTATGCTAGGCGGGTTCAGCGGTGGCTGGATGGCAAATCGTTTTGGCAGGTAGGAGGAAGAAGAGTAGTCAAAAACTACACAGATTATTCGGTTGGATTTAACTGTACTCTTTCACTCTTGTTTGTTTTACAGAAAGGGCGGCTTGCTGCTTAATAATGTGATGGGCATCGCAGGCGCCTGTCTGATGGGTTTCACTAAAGTGAGTCATTCCTATGAAATGTTATTCCTTGGTCGATTTATTATTGGCATTAATTGCGGTAAGTTGGATGAAGATGCTGCTGTAAGGATTGGGGCAATTATGATTTTTTTTTTTACTCCATTCTAATAGGTCTCAATACATCGTTGGTGCCAATGTATATCTCCGAAATAGCACCACTGAATCTACGCGGTGGCTTAGGCACCGTTAATCAATTGGCTGTGACTGTAGGTTTACTTCTATCCCAGGTGCTTGGCATCGAGCAAATACTAGGAACAAATGAAGGCTGGCCCGTGCTACTCGGGCTGGCCATCTGTCCAGCAATATTGCAATTAATACTATTGCCGGTGTGTCCGGAATCACCGCGTTATCTACTTATCACTAAGCAATGGGAAGAAGAGGCCAGAAAGGGTAGGAACTGAAATATAAAGAATATGACTGAATTTTTCACTACTTATCTATTCTACAGCTCTGCGTCGTTTGCGCGCCTCTAGTTCCGTCGAAGAGGATATCGAAGAGATGCGCGCTGAGGAACGCGCACAACAATCCGAGAGCCATATATCCATGATGGAGCTGATCTGCTCGCCCACTTTGAGGCCGCCACTAGTTATCGGAATTGTCATGCAGCTAAGTCAACAGTTCAGTGGCATCAACGCCGTCTTCTATTACTCGACTTCACTGTTCATGAGTTCGGGCCTGACTGACGAAGGTGCCAAATTTGCCACAATTGGTATTGGCGTCATAATGGTAAGTATCGTGCATGTGCCCAGCCAGAACAGACTATTTAACATTTTTCCCACACCTAGGTTATCATGACTCTGGTATCCATACCGCTGATGGATCGCACCGGTCGGCGAACTCTCCACCTTTACGGTCTGGGTGGCATGTTCATCTTCTCCATATTCATAACGATTTCATTTTTAATTAAGGCAAGTACACACAAATATTTACACTCATTTGCAGTGAAATTAATGCAAATGGATGGGCGGCAAGTATCGTATTTTCGAAAGAACCTATCCATAAAAGTTTTTCAAGTATCTACTTGTTGTGGTCGTGGTTTGTATACGATTGAGAGTGTAATGTTAATGTTTTCTCCTGTATTAATTAATAATTTTTAGAACGTTTTGCTATTCCCCTGTTGAAAATAACTGACTTTAACTCCGTTCAAAATACCAGCTATTATTTTATGCATGAAGTTGTGTTAAGGTTTAGAAATATGGAATGATTTAAAGCTTTAAACCTGAGTTCAAACAAAATGTTTTACTATTTTTATTTGACAAAAAATACCTCCCAGCAAAGAAATATCAAGCGATTGAAACTAAATATTTGTCAAAAGGTGACACAGTTCAAAGTTTAAAATAAATATTAAACGTTAGCTTAAATGAACGGAAGAAGAAATTGATAAATTTTCATTGTACGAGCTTTGTCACTTTTTAACAAAATTATTCAATACTTTATACAATACGTGTTTATACAATACCATCAGCAAAATTATACAAATAGTGGCATGTTTACTTTATCGTATACATTTTAAGTAAATGTTGAATTTGAATACTATTGTTAACAATCGAAAAAGCTAACTAATATTTTAATAGATATATTATTATGTATAACATTTAAGCATGATTAACTGTGCCGTTGCGATTTTTATCATTATGCACAATACTATGCAAGCTTTTTGCACTACATTCATCATATCTGTACAGAATGCTTCTGCTTAGATCTTAAGTAAAAAAAGTATTATTATCCATTATTTAAAGTTTTGGAATTTTTTATTGCTATTGGAAGTTTTTATTAAAAACAAACAGTACTGTGCAAAATAAAGCAACGTTTATCGATATGTTCAATTCGTAGTGTTTTGTCATTTTTGCCACTCAAATCCTTCTAAATTCATCAATATCTGAAGAAGAGTTATTCCACCCCTTTACTCTGTACGTCTTGAGGGCAAAAATATTGAAAATATTCAATAAAAAAGTCTAAAGAAAATAATCTGCGGTTAATTAGCGAAATAACTTCTGTAATTCAAAATAATTGAATTCTTGGGAACAATTTTCAGGTTTATATTTTAAGAAATTAAAGTGTATAGAAGATTAAGACCTCGAAAGGTCAGTTCTTCAGTTTTCGTTTGCGATCTGGTTAAATTAAACCAAGCTTAACTCGCAAAAATGCTGGGTTTAACCTCGGATTAAGCGTTTATCAGAAAATAATCACAGAATATTGGTGAGTTAAGCTCAATTTAAGCCAGAGTTCAAACCAGCTCAGAAAAACTGGTTCTCAATACCACAAGATGAAAAATTCAACTATACACAAGCAGTGTTTTACTATGTTCAAATTAAAAACACACACACACACACACGATTTTTGCTTTTATTTTTTAAAGCAAATATACATATGGATAATCTATGAGTTATTTGACATCACGGAGTCAAATGCTCTTGATGGTAATTCTACCATGCACTGCAGTTACGAGTATTTCCTTAATTAACCGCTGATGATCTATTAGTCTTGTGGGTTATTGGACTAGACTCTGCTAATTTTGAAATCCATTGGTTCGAAAAACTATTAAAATGTGGAGGTGTATCACTGGTGTAGTTTAGATATCTTTTTCACGAAATTACTGACTCCATTAGCTTTGAAATACAGCAATACTATAAGCAACGAAGTTTTACAAAATTAAGCGAATAAAATGCTTACACACCATACTTTCCCGGTTATTTATTTATTTTTTTTTTTATATATATATTTCAAAGAAGCTATTTTTTAAAAGGGTTAACCTGACTTAGTCCCAGAAGACTAGGAATAGAATGACTATGGTAGCAAGTACCAATTTTATAAAGCTTAAGTTTGAAGTGTGAGGACGCTACGTTGTTCAGTATTTGTTTAGCAGCCATTGATAGTGGACGTTCTCAGTGAATTTGTAAACATGTAAAAAATTGGTCGTAGTGGTCGACCAACTGAGAAGACGACGCCAGAAATGGTGAAAAAATTCACACAATGGTATTGGGTGACCTGTACATCACATTTTGAAA
Organism: Pherbina coryleti; assembly: GCA_943735915.1. Classification (NCBI taxonomy): domain Eukaryota; kingdom Metazoa; phylum Arthropoda; class Insecta; order Diptera; family Sciomyzidae; genus Pherbina; species Pherbina coryleti. Next base: position 66,699,046 of record OX030952.1, read on the forward strand.
AAAAGCTGTCCGCAAGATGGGTCCCACGGTTACTCACAATGGAACAAAAACAACGAATGTTTCAATCTAGTGCTTGGCGAAGTTTCATAACAATAATGAGGAGTTTTTGCATCGATTCATAACCATGGGTGCAACATGGGTCCATCACTTCACACCTGAGACGAAGGAACAGTCAAAAAAGTGGACTGAAGAGGGAGTTTTGATCGGCTCCAAAGAAGATCAAAGCGTAATTTTTTTGGGATGCACGTGGCATAATTTTCATTGATTATCTTTAGAAGGAAAAATTCCTGAAGAAGATGCCAACTTATTTCAACGTTTGTGTGATGAAGTCAAAAAAAAAACGGCTACATTTAACGAAAAAGAAAGATTTGTTACATCAAGACAATACACCAGTTCACACATCCGTTTTCGCGATTTTCAAAATCGATGTGTTCAAGTTGGAATTTCGTCCTCACGCTCCCTATTCGCCAGATTTAGTATTTTTGGACTATTTTCTGTTTTCAAACTTAAAAAAAATGGCTCGATGGTAAAGGAATTGCCAAAAATGAAGAGGTGGAATCTACGGTTGATGGCTGTTTTGCGAAGCTCGACGGTTTTCACTATCGAAGCCATTGAACCTCACTGGGAAAAGAGTATCGAACTAAAAGGAGAGGAGGATGTAGAGGAATCGAGATATTTTTTTCCAAATTTTTATGTGTTTTCTTTCTTAGATCGGATACTTCTGGGATTACTCTTGTATCTCGTAATTATCTTTCAATTGCAAATATTTTCACATTTTTTTTTATAGGAAGCGTCATTGAAATTCTTAAGAGATTATGGTAGTTTTCGTAGCTACTTTTCATCCTAGCACACAATTCGAGATATATCAAAAATATATTAAAAAAAATCTGACCTTGGGGTAAAAAAAACTTTTTTGATAGGTGTATAAAATAGCTTTACATGGGCATAATTTACTGTCTTCGTTTCCAATTGTACACAGTGTATACTTGTATACTTTGCACGTTTGCTGTTGTCAAACATAACCTCTTCAAATTTGAGTCATGAAAGTCCCATAACGTGTTTTCACAATGAAACTGACAGCGCACCTGGAATTTTTTTAAAAAAAGAATTATTGTTATTAATTTTGAATAGATATGTAAAATTTCACGAAATTGAGTCATAATTTTTATTGTTTTTACATATTGAAGTTTACTATTTACCTTGATACATTAAACAATACATTTGAATAAACATATCTAAGTATATAATTTAATATCTTATCATATCTTTAATTTTACACAGCACTAAATAAACTGAGTTTATAATAGGTTTTTTTTTTAATTTTTGCTTTACAAGTTTGATATCTTCAAATAATCTGTTGAAATATTTTTTAGTTGTGGGAACTATAAATATAGGTTTCTGTGTAATGTTTTTCGGTATAAATATCGCAATCAGAACTCAGCATTGAAGACGTAATAATATTACATAATAGTCCAAAATAAATAACGAATTAATTGAATGAAACAAAGATGTTAGAAATATTATTTCGGGAATATTCTACTATATTTACGAACTGACACTGTTTTTGAGTAAAAATTCCAAAACTTTTGTAAATTTTCCGTAAACTTTTTTTTAGTTGCATGCACTGTTCGTATTTTTAGAAGTTTTTACACTATATTTTGCTAGGTTAAGTAAATGAATAAATGAATTCTCGTAAAATTCTACGAAGAATACTTTGATCTAAAATTAAAAACAAAAACTGAAATAAATTAAAATATGTTTGAAAATAACTTATTTAAAACCAATATAAAAACCAATTTTTTTTTAATTAAAATTGAGTTTTAAACATTTATAAATATAAAGAATTCATTTATTCATCGTCTCTCCCCTTACAAAGCAAAAAATTCTCGACTTGGCAGGCTTTTGTCCTCGGCGTAAAATAACAATTTTCTAAATTGTTTCGCTTAAATACTTATTTTATTTTACCTTTCTTTGAAAATTATTTTAATTTTTTTTCTTCACTTTATTATGATTTAAACGAATCACTTTTAAGTTTTGGCTTTTTTTATAAAATACTAAATATATATCTCAACACTTTAAAAACAAAAAATCTCAAGCCAGCTAAATACACTGTAAAGAAATGCACCAGATTGACAAAATGTAATTTTATTCGTTTTGGCTTTGGATAAGCTAAATAGTAGTCCATTAAAGACTCGATCTTCGAATAATGTTGATCATTAGAGCATGTCAGCATCAGTACAAGAAAACTTTTCATACTAACTAAGAAGTGCTAACTTTTTACTTTTTCAAAAAGTGTGTAAAGTACCATTTTGTTCTTAAATTAATTTAAGACAATATTTGTAAGTAACTTGTTACCATTATTAGCCATAATTTTAAGATTGAGTTTCACAATCAAAGTAGTCCTTTAATTTCACCATTATAAAGCCAAACGCAAGCCGTGTCTGACTACACCTCTTAGGATATGCCTGAATATGAAGTTGTCGATTTCTATTCGAAAATAAAACATTTTGTAATTTTTTCGCCACCTTCCTCGAAGTCATGGAAATGTCAAATTTTGAAGCTAAGTGAAAATATAGAAGAAAAGCTTATTTCAAAATAATTCTTTCTCAGTACCTTTAAATCCTGTTTAGCCGATAGATAGGGTGTTATCAAAAATGTTTGTTGTGATATGAAATAAATTCTTTAGAAATGCTGTAGAGAACAAAAAAAAAAAGCAACGATAACTACGGATCCAATAAGAACCCTCTTAAATAACTCAATGCCAGATAATTTTTTAAGTAACCTTAAATTAATTTGATCCTCTCAAATCGTCAAAAGCAATTCAAGTCGAAATGGGAGAGCCTACATTATTCTCAACGGTTCGTTTAAGTTTCTTGATGTCAAAACTACCCAAGAGAGTGTGTAGCACCGGCAACTCAAAGATCGACGTGTTCCTATACGAGTAGGCATACCCAAAAATGCATGTCTGAAGAAGAGATAAAATCATTGAATGTTCATAAAGGTATTGGCCCCATCCATTGAATTAGAAGTGTTATGGACAAGTTCGGGTATTAGGACTAGATGGAGAGTGCCAAGTTTAAGCTATAAGGCAAGATATTTTTAAGCAGCGAAAACGACAATCCATGCAACAATCAAGTGACGTAATAGCACAAAAAAATTATGATTATATATATGCACTGCGATCTTCAAATCTATTGTGCCCCTTCATGGATTTAGAGAAACTCTTTAAGTCCAATCTCCGAGATAAATGCTAGTATATGTCCTATATCTCTTGATTTTAATGAGTATTATGGTATCTGGTATTATGTGGTAACCCAGCTATTTCTGTAGAGTTTGAACAAGTGCGGGACAGTGTCCTAGAATGTACTTCGCTGATTCTTCATCCTCCATGCAACACTTACATGTGTCATCACTAAGAATTCCCAGTTTTGTAAGGTGAAAGTTCAACCTAGTTAGCAGTCCTGTGATGATTCTTAGATCATTCTTTATTATCTTCAAGCATTCTTTGAATCTCATCGGGTCGTATGCCCCTAAGAGTATGTAGTTTAGAGTGCTTTAACCCTGATAAGTCTCTCCAGTATTTGTCGTTTTGTTTTTCTTCCACTTTCTTTATTGAAACAGAGAGGACTCCTTTGGATAACCCACAGAATAGTTCCGGACCAACAAGGGGAGTTGATGTTCCTTTCTTTGCCAATTCGCCAGCAATTTCGTTTCCTTCTATATCTTTGTGTCCCCGTACTATAGTGCGTGGTAGTTGAGTTTGAAATCTTTTAGTGAAACACAATTTTGGATGCATACTGTCCCTCGGTATTGTTATTTCAGGATATTGCCTCGTTAGAATATCAAACTACTTCCGATTTACACAATGCCCTATCCCGATATCTCCATCAGTCATCCTAAACAAAGCCCTCTTCGCCTGGGATTGAATATAAATGTGAAGAGGCGTTAGTTCTAATAGAACCTCCATGGATGCTGTTGGACTTGTGCGTATAGCTCTGGTGATGCACACACAGGCCAATCTCTGTAGCTTGTTAAGTACAGCGATGACTGTATGTTGCTTCATTTTTTACGCCCAGACATTTGAGCCATATGGGGCGTACGATCATTGTGTTTATCCATCGCAATATCTTTGGAGTACAGCCCAAGCTTTTTCCTGCGATGCTTTGCAGATCATGAATGTTCTAACCGTCTTCTTTGATATTTCGTTCAAATGTGTTTTCCAAAGTAGTTTTTGTAGTTTAACTTCCCTTTGCAATTCTATCTCTATTCCATCTAGCTTTATAGGCTGAAAGTGTTCAAGCTTATAATTCCTTGTTAATGGCACAATGTTAGTTTTTGCCGGATTTAAGTACAGCCTTATTGCACAATTTTTTTTTCACTGTTTTTCAATTCTATCGCACAGGGTTTCTTCGTATTTCCACCAGCAGATAATTACTGTGTCATCAGCGTAACCCTGGAATATTAGTCCAGTTTTAGCCAATTCTTCAAGTAGTTCATCTACTACAATGCTCCACATTAGGGGAGATAAAACTCCCCCTTGTGGTCATCCTCTTGTTGTAACTGCTGCCATCGTGCTGGTTCTAGTTTGTATTGTCCTAGTACTAAGCATGTTGCCCATCCATATCATAAGGGTATTGTTGATCCCTCTGTTGGTGAGAGCTTTACTTACGGCTTCATGAAGAGTGTTTTCAAAAGCACCTTCAATGTCGAGAAAAGCACATAGTGAAAATCACATACATTTGTCAGTTAATATAGAGCAGTTTCTGTTTATCTATCTGTTCTGTATGCTGTATGCTGACACTGGTCTTTACATGGTTATCTATTACTTTTTTAGAGTTTTTAGTAAGAAGGATGCTACCCAAATTGATTTGAAGGATTTTGGTAGAAGAGGATCCCTTTTCCCTGCTTTCGAAATGAAGACTACTTTTGCCCGCCTCCAAGCAGTTGGTATATAACCCAGTGAATGCTATCTCTAGCTATGTTCATAAGAGGATTAAGAAGAATATCTATACTTCTTTGAATCAACACTTTCAGACTCGTTGTCATATATGCCAAAAAAAAAGTTGGAGATGCCCTGCAAATCAAGGATTCTCCAGCCATCTATTCTACCCAAAATTAGTGGTTCATTGCAATTTCTACATAACATTAACCGTGTTATGTGCTTTCACATTATTATTCATCAATATTTGATAAATAAGTAGGAGAGAGTGTTCTGATGGTCATATAAGTCAAGTCAGAGTATGTCAGTTAAGAGTTAGTTTTTAACATCTTAGGTCAGTGTCAACTTTAGATAATTTGTTAATAACAATAGAAGGAACAATTTTGCAGAATGTAGCAATCTAATATTTCAGTCATTAAGGCAGATATAACCGATTGAAATGGAATGTTCCCATATAAATTCAAATTTTGAATCAACTGTTTATTTCTGCATCCAATTTTGTTTCTTTTTGGATAGGTTTCTTTAAAGGGCAAAAAAGTAATTGTTTTTGAGATATTAAGAAATAATTATTACTGTAAAATTTCGGTCAACACAAGGTTGAAAAAAAAAACTTTAAAAATGATTTTTTTTTTTTTTTTTAGCTTTGAACCAAGGATTTCAGGTGGAATACCTATGCAGTCAAGTCTGCCTTGATTCTAATGGGGTGATAGATTAGTGGTAAGGAAAGGTCAATCAAGTGAAACATGTGTAGAATGTTCTAAGCGTGGTGGAAAGCCAAAGAAACATGTGAATTTTGAATCAGAGGCGAGTGTTATGCCTTTACCTCAGTCAATTCAAGTTAAAAGGCAATCTCATCCACAAACTTCTCTACCATCAACTACAACTTAAAGTCGTAAATATTGTTGAATTTTCAGTTTCAGTTGATTAGAAATGAGGATAGAAAATCGCAAATGTGAAAGGTTTAAAGCGAAGGACCTGACCGGGAATCAAACCCGGAACCTCTAGGGTAGTAGTCGAGCACGCTACCTACTCGACTACCGAGGCCGCCTTGACATGACCATTACTTCGCTAAGGATGGTGATAGCAAATTATTTAACCCATATTTTTTTATTTTCAAATGAACCGATAGCCGAAATTTCAGATAAAACAGAAATCCGTGAAGTGGAACACGGCCTACGTAAGCCTTGGAATCACCGACACATACTTTAGAAACAAAGAATTTATAGGTAGCACAAACCTTTTTCTCAATTCGTTTATACTCACAGAGAAAGTTGCAAAACTATTCTATGACGTTAATTTTTCCAGAAATAATGCTCTCAAATTCTCTTCCCCTGTTTATCTCTGATGCACACACATCAAAACAATTGGAAAAAAACCCTCTAAAATATGAAGATCTGCTTGAATTGAACTCGCCCAATGTAGAAATTTTAACTGTTAGTTAATCACAAAATCACGCACACACACATACTCTCTCTCACACACACACACACACAGTTCACACTGCGCGCTTTTAACAGTGGTGCAAATAAATAACTCGCCAGCAGTTTGCAATTCTTAGTTGATCATAGCTTAAGTTGAATCAATGTTGAACAATCAAAAGTTAAAAGTCACACGCATTTTTTTTCAAAAAGACACACTTTTAAGTTATGAATTTCTTGTTAGCGATAAGATTTGATCAAGTTCCATTCCAGTTTCCACAACAACAACAGCTTGTAAAACAGTTGATGAAAAACCCGCCAGAGCAGGCTCAATTGTGGAACTTCTATATATTATATATAAAGCAAATTTATTGTCACCAATTCACAGCTGCTCATATTGTACAGTAGGAACAATAAAACTGCAAACACCTGAGCAAATTCACACTTTTTATAGCAATGTATTGAGTTGAATGCCATAGAAACCAATCTCTTCAATTGACAAGAAGATACAAAATACAAAATGCTAATAAAAGTCATACTATGCAACACACTAGAATCAGGAAAGATTTCTAGCCCACCTTTTTGCCTAGCTTGAAAGTTTACTAATTTACTAATACGTTAAGTTAAGCAAATAAAACTCTTCCAAGAACTCAACTCATGCATAAATAATACTACTTATTAATAACCACTAGTTAAAATTTACATTAACAGAATCGATCTATATTATCTATATTACCGAATATGTAAAAAACAAAAAAATAAATCATCTAATGGTTTGTAGATTTTTATGAACATTTATCTGTAATAATTGAAAAGATAAAGTTTCAGATACTCGTATGACTTAAGTTGAAGGCGCCTGAGTAAATTTTTCAACTTTCAGTTTTTCAACTAAATTTAATTTGATTAATTTTCAACTTGAATTCGTATGGAATTTGTTTATATTTTGTTAAATTTATTTGTTTTTAAATTAACATTTTTTGATAAAAAAAGAATTAAAGTCTTGAGTTTAACTAAAAGCAAAGTAATAAAAAGCCTACAAACTATCGAGAATCCGGGTATATCACGTTTTGTATAGGAGTTTTTTGGTTATGTACAGGAAATGATCGATTGGATGTCATATCTGTCGGTGGTGTCAACGCTTGGATTTGTTGTGTTCTTTGCCGTTGGTCCCGGCTCGATACCATGGATGATAACAGCCGAATTGTTCTCACAAGGACCAAGACCCAGCGCCATGGCAATAGCTGTACTAGTCAATTGGATGGCGAATTTTATCGTCGGCATTGGTTTCCCAAGTATGAAGGTAAGTCATATAGCAAGGATATCAATGCCAAACTTTTGTCTTAAATATCTCTCCTCTTTTCAGACTGCTTTGGAGAATTATACATTTTTGCCATTTAGCGTATGCTTAGCCGTATTTTGGATATTTACCTATAAAAAGGTTCCTGAGACCAAGAATAAGACATTCGAAGAGATCTTAGCGCTCTTCAGGCACGGAAATGGAAGGTACGTTTTCGAATTCAGCCAAAACAAAAAAAAAATAATCAGACTATTAAACCATTTTCATATAAGATGGTGCTTAAAAATTAACAACACATTAATTCACATAAGTTTTCTATTTTAAAACATACATACATGATTGTCCAGTGTAAAAGTCATTCCATTTGTTGCTTATACAGACTAGAGTTGATAGAGGAAAACACTAGAGCTGCTTCAAGTTCATTTTAAATAAAAATCAAGCTATGGAGTGTTCCCTATATGTCTTATATAAGATACAAAATTTAGAATAAGTTTAACATGAACGTAGAATTTATGACTAAGAATAAGTAGAATGGGTAGAATATGGGCAGTTGAGGCAATCTGCTAAAACAAAATGACGGTTTATTTTATATATAGAACACGATTTAACCTATATCTACGAGACAAATATTTGACAAACCTAGGAAGTTAGATTTTAATATTGTTTTCTTTTCCATATTTTGTTTCAACCCTGCGTGGGCCTTGAGTTTTCAGCTCTTTTTTTTACAGTATATTTACTAAGTAATTTTTTAACGATCTTTGATTGATGACATCTCTTTTCACTTACCACCAAAAATATCATCAACGTATACAAGACAATATATCAACCATTCTTTGATAGAGTATTTTGCGCAGAAAATAACGAATCTACTCTACTCTGACTTAAGGCTCCAGATCAATACTCGAATCACTTTATGTAGAGTATTATTCCACACGTTTGGAGCTTGTTTCATATAAAGACGTATAAACTCTCGTAGCTTCTACATGAGCTTACAATTGTTATCCTCGAGACTGTAAACTATGAAACAAAGTCGCATCATTATAGTCTTCAGTTTGTCGAACTGGGTCGTTATTGACACAATCAGAAATGATCGAACTCTTTGACGATTCGTAAGATTAAAAACTAAACAGGTACCGGGTTGTTCAATAAGTTCCTAAAATAGAATTAAAAACATAATTTTATGGCTTGAAATGTCTTTTATTATTCAGTATATTCTCCCAGAATATACCCGGCCCTCTAATTTATAGATCCCATCGCTGTAGTGCCCTTTCGGAAAGTTTCCAAAATACCCTTCTGTCGCTGCTATCACCTTTTCGTTTGATGAAAATCGTTTTCTACGCATGAATTTTTTTTCTGTAGCTCTGGTGAATATGGTGGATGTTCCAACAATCCACAATTTTATACTTTTGAGGTAGAAATATTGTCCTAATTAAAAATTACTTTTTTCTTCTGTAAGACGAGTCTTTTTTCACGAATCTTTGCGTTGAGCTGACCCAAAAAGTTGCAATAATATCCACAAACGAAATCCCTTTTGCATCCCAAAAACTGATACCATAACCTTCTTTGCAGATTGTTTTAACACGAACTCGCTTAGGAGCCGAAGTACCAGGTTAACACCACTCTTTAGTTTCTTATTTTGATTCAGGATCATGGTGGTAGACCCAAGTCTCATCCATAGTGATGAAGAGATTCATAGTGAATCTCCAAAACTCGACTGATAAGGTTCGTTTTCTTAATTAAAAGTAGCTGCATATCTTACTCAGAAAGGCCAATAGTAGCCGAAACTTCATCGTTGATCTATTTTCAAGCTACAGTTAAAACTTTCACAGACGACTACCATCTGTGCATGTTAAGTTTCGACTAGCTTTAAGTTTTTCGGGCTTTAAGCATCCAGTAGTATAACTCTAAATAGTCCAAAATTTAAACTTTCCGGGCTCGAATATCACAAAATTATTGCTTTACCTACTGAAAATAATAATTATATAAATGTACCGATTGTAAACTTTGAGCAGTTTTCTAAATAAACTTTTGCCAATCTCACCCTTTTTTTTGTGCTTATTTCTAGAAGAGTTTAATTTATGCTTAGATATTTCATTATAACTATGGCATCTTTGGTTTGCGATCCGCCGATTACATAACTTCATTACCAGCCGAGTTATCGTTTCTTGGAAGTTGGAGTTCTATCAGAAATACCACACTCCGTGGTCTTATCTGAACCATTTGTTCAGATTAGTTCAGACTGATCAGTGATTAGTTCTGGTTAGAATTACATTTATTTATATGTGGATTTGCATGCATTATATATATCTTTCCGAAAGGATATGGAATAATGTTTAATCCAACCCATATTTATATCGTTGATAATTGATAATTGCAGACCCCACCTTTATTTTGAAACCAGGGCTTACAGATATATGGCTTTTAAAATTGTCCATTACAATTATTGCCTATGTATAGTTGGTCCAACTTCCGTTGTCCAACCCCGCTTTATTCCAGAATGCCATACTTCAAGGTTCAATCACCCTATTTTTACTATCGGTTAGTTTTGGCTAAATATGGTATTTTTCTCAATTTAAAAGCGAAATCTTTTCTATAAGTACCAAGATAAATATAAGAGATGAATTGAAGAAATGTGTATTTTGTTTTGTTTCTAATTTAGAGACTAGCTTATTTACTTCCAAAAAAATCGGGATATAAGCAATTGAGTCATATGGGAGGTAGAAAGTCTAATTTTTCTCTCTATTTCATTTTATCATATAATCCTATTTTGTCACTACGTGTCAAGTTCCCAACCTTTCTTCTATCTAGAATCAGGAAAGTTTAAAAAAGCCAACTTTTCTCAAAAAAACTAAAAACTCAGGGGCATAATTGAATTCTGAATTTTTAACTTTGTACTGTTCAACATTGAACCGGGCTTTGGAAACATCTACAGTTTTGAGCGAAAGTTTTGCGAAACTCTATTTGAAGATAGAGTTCAATCTTGGAATTTTGGCTTTTGTGACTTTCTTTCTTAGGACGGCAGTATTGATGTTTTATTCACACGGTTCGGTTCAATTTTGAACAAAAGGTATTTCAGAAATGAATATAAAAGCATATATCCCATTCCGCTTGAGACTTCTCAAAAACAGTTTTTTAACGCATCAATACCTTCTGGCGTCAAAAATTGTTGCCCATGCAGTTTGTCCTTGATGTGCGGGAACAGAAAGAAGTAATTGAGTGCCAAATCGTGACTGTACGGCGGATGACTTATTTATTCGATGTTTTCTGTGCTCAAAAATGTCTCAACCTCGCATTGTCATAATGTCTCAACGCTTGTTCGATTGCATTATTTCATGCAACCACGAGTGACTTTCGTATCTTATAGAGTTTGCGATAATGATCATATCTTAGCTCTTATTAAACATACAGTAATAAATGAAAAAACACAATATTAATTATACCTTAGGCTATTATCTAACATATCAAAAAAATTAACTGGGATGTTACTTAATTTAAAAAAAAAGTTAAGGTTTCCAAAAAAATCGTAATTTTTGATAATTTTGAAAAAAAAATTTTAATAGAAAGAAGCTAGTGGCAGCCCTATTTTTTGGTATTAGGTTCGTCTTAGTAAGAACTTCAAATATAAATTTTTTAAAGTGACTAGATCATTAACTTTTATAGATTTATTCAGAAGACTCAGGATCGCTTTTCATACCAAATAATATGCATGCAAAATTTGGTTGAAGTTTGACAAATGACAAAGAAGGATTTCATGTTCATACAAATATTGTGACACTCAGCTTTATATATTAGAAATAGTGAATTTCCCATGACATATGCGTAATAAGATATCTGTGTTAAGGAGCAATGATCATTTAAGTCGACTTAAGACATATCGGAGCTATGCTATGCTTTCTATAAGTACATTTCTTCAAAATCTAGGGCTTCTAATGCCATGTCTACAGAGAGTTTAGTTTGTGTTCAACTATAGCTGTTCATACAGAGATGCGTCGGCAGAGTTGTGTTTAGTGTGGCATTTCTTTATTTACTTTTGTGTTCTCATATTTTTTCGGCACATCCAGTACCGTGGCATCAATTCCACTTGAGAGCAAGACTGCAGCCATCTCTGCGTACCAGTGTTCGGACTTTACTGCAATTGGAGTAGATCTACTGCGCTATTTAGCAAAATTGAATGTTTTACTGCGACACTGTGGTCTTTTCAAATCTACTGCGATTTATTCTCAACAAACATTTGTAGGGTTATTTTTGTATTTTTGATGTCATTACGTCAAGTATAACTAAACTTTTAATACCATTATATAAAAAGCTAGAAAGATGGCGTCCGTGGCGTAGTTGGTTAAAGTGCGTGGCCTCTATGTCAACGAACCTGGAGACCCGGGTTCGAACCCCAGCAGCGACGGAAAATTATTTGAATTAAAATAATTTTTCTGTACGGCCGCCACCTCTCTGCAGACAATGGCAAACCTCAGAGAGTAATCAAAATGCCATGTAAAGCTTCTTGAGAACAAGAACATTCTTCCGTTCATCGCCGTTCGGAGTCGGCGTTAAGCCTGTAGGTCCGGTTCTCGGTCAATTATGTACAAACTTAATAACACGCACAACACAATTGATCATAAGAAGCTAGGTCAAAGTCCTTTCAAGGGCTGAAATGGTCAGTTATTTATTTTTTTATTTTTTAGAAAGATGGCAGCATAAGTGTTAAATTAATAGTCATATTAATTTTGAATCCGTAAAAAAATATATTTTTGCAACATGCAAATATATAGTATATAGTTATGTATATATTTGTATTACATAATCTCTCTGCAGACAATGGCAAACCTCAGAGAGCAATCAATATTGCCATGTAAAGCTTCTTGAGAATAAGAACATTTCGTTCATCGCCGTTCGGAGTCGGCGTTAAGCCTGTAGATCCATTTCTCGGTCAATTGTGTACAAACTTAATACACGCACAACACAATTGATCCTAAGAAGCTAGGTCCTAAGAAGCTAGGTCAAAGTCCTTTCAAGGGCTGAAATGGCCAGTTATTTAGTTTTTATTTTTTTATTTATTTGTATTTGTGGCGTCCGTGGCGTAGTTGGTTAAAGTGCGTGGCCGCTTTGTCAACGAACTTGGAGACCCAGGTTCGAACCCCAGCAGCGACAGAAAATTATTTGAATTAAAATAATTTTTCTATACGGCCGCCACCTCTCTGCAGACAATGGCAAACCTCAGAGAGTAATCAAAATGCCATGTAAAGCTTCTTGAGAACAAGAACATTCTTCCGTTCATCGCCGTTCGGAGTCGGCGTTAAGCCTGTAGGTCCGGTTCTCGGTCAATTATGTACAAACTTAATAACACGCACAACACAATTGATCATAAGAAGCTAGGTCAAAGTCCTTTCAAGGGCTGAAATGGTCAGTTATTTATTTTTTTATTTTTTAGAAAGATGGCAGCATAAGTGTTAAATTAATAGTCATATTAATTTTGAATCCGTAAAAAAATATATTTTTGCAACATGCAAATATATAGTATATAGTTATGTATATATTTGTATTACATTATCTCTCTGCAGACAATGGCAAACCTCAGAGAGCAATCAATATTGCCATGTAAAGCTTCTTGAGAATAAGAACATTTCGTTCATCGCCGTTCGGAGTCGGCGTTAAGCCTGTAGATCCATTTCTCGGTCAATTGTGTACAAACTTAATACACGCACAACACAATTGATCCTAAGAAGCTAGGTCCTAAGAAGCTAGGTCAAAGTCCTTTCAAGGGCTGAAATGGCCAGTTATTTAGTTTTTATTTTTTTATTTATTTGTATTTGTGGCGTCCGTGGCGTAGTTGGTTAAAGTGCGTGGCCGCTTTGTCAACGAACTTGGAGACCCAGGTTCGAACCCCAGCAGCGACAGAAAATTATTTGAATTAAAATAATTTTTCTGTACGGCCGCCACCTCTCTGCAGACAATGGCAAACCTCAGAGAGTAATCAAAATGCCATGTAAAGCTTCTTGAGAACAAGAACATTCTTCCGTTCATCGCCGTTCGGAGTCGGCGTTAAGCCTGTAGGTCCGGTTCTCGGTCAATTATGTACAAACTTAATAACACGCACAACACAATTGATCATAAGAAGCTAGGTCAAAGTCCTTTCAAGGGCTGAAATGGTCAGTTATTAATTTTTTTATTTTTTAGAAAGATGGCAGCATAAGTGTTAAATTAATAGTCATATTAATTTTGAATCCGTAAAAAATTATATTTCTGCAACATGCAAATATATAGTATATAGCTATGTATATATTTGTATTACATAACCTCTCTGCAGACAATGGCAAACCTCAGAGAGTAATCAAAATGCCATGTAAAGCTTCTTGAGCAGTGGTTCCCAAAGTTTACTGGATTCCGACCCATCTAACAAAAACTTAAAAATTTGCGACTCACCTATTGGCTGCTTTAGAAATAGAGGACATAAATACTGGTAATACCAGTTGGCAATATCGATGAGGAAAAAAAACTTAAATATATTAATATTTTTTTATTTCTAATCCGCTAAACAAGGTTCTAATCCGTCCCACATTTCTGGGCCCACTCAATATTTTCTCGCGACCCACTGGTGGGTCGCGACCCATACTTTGGGAACTACTGTTCTTGAGAATAAGAACATTTCGTTCGTCGCCGTTCGGAGTCGGCGTTAAGCCTGTAGGTCCATTTCTCGGTCAATTGTGTACAAACTTAATACACGCACAACACAATTGATCCTAAGAAGCTAGGTCAAAGTCCTTTCAAGGGCTGAAATGGCCAGTTATTTAGTTTTTATTGAAGCGAAGCTTTTTACGCCTCGTTCTGCAATTTTCTAGAGTGAAATCAGTAAAAACGACACTTTTTTCCAACACCTTTTTTCTTAGAATTGATATTGTTTTTTGCTTGCATCAATTGAACCAGAAAATGTTAAATTAAAAATAATTCCTTGCCCGCTGCAGGAACTGAACCCTCAACTCACAGTTCTATCGTTTGTTGGTACTTTCCTCTAACCATTACGCTAAAACCCTTTCTTTCATAATGTTTTTGATTCAGTGATAAACATTAGCTAAAGCTATGTCAGCAGATCACTATAATCTATTACTTTAAAAATAGATTAAGAAATATAATCTATTACTATTCTAGGACTGTGTATTGGCTAGCCAACCGACAAAAGTAGCAAACAAAACGAACTAGAGCAAAGATAACTAAATTTACCGAGCTATGGTTTGAATCTTCGGTTTGTCCATGCGAACTAAAAGACCTAACGAACTAAAAGAACGAACGAACTAAAAGAAATATTCACTAAGGATTGTGTATTAGATGTTGTTTCTACTTCCTACTAAAGGTCGTTATAAATATCGTTAAAAATAAACAACTTGTAAGTTGATTAAATTGTAACAAAATTAATGATTTTTGTATATTTATTCCCTACAACTGAACAGGGGGCTTTAAGGGAGGGCCGAAGAGGGTTAATATATATGATATATATACCTTGTTATTTTAAAGTTTTGAATTTAAAAATTATTTTAATCGAAAAAACGCTATTAAATTATCAAATCTATGAATTTGCGAAAATGCTTCGCTTCTCTCGTGTGTCCAGTGACGCACCTGTGTTTTTTTTTTTATATATTTGTATTTGTGGCGTCCGTGGCGTAATTGGTTGAAGTGCGTGGCCGCTTTGTCAACGAACGTGGAGACCCAGGTTCGAACCCCAGCAGCGACAGAAAATTATTTGAATTAAAATAATTTTTCTGTACGGCCGCCACCTCTCTTCAGACAATGGCAAACCTCAGAGAGTAATCAAAATGCCATGTAAAGCTTCTTGAGAACGAGAACATTCTGTTCATCGCCGTTCGGAGTCGGCGTTAAACATGTAGGTCCGGTTCTCGGTCAACTGTGTACAAACTTAATAACACGCACAACACAATTGATCATAAGAAGCTAGGCCAAAGTCCTTTCAAGGCCTGAAATGGCCAGTTATTTATTTATTTATTTTATTTTTTATATATTTGTATTTAGATATTTTTTTATTAGTACAACATTTACGTACATGGTTGTTAATAAAAAAAAAAACGATTTCAAAAAAATTCGTTTTACTGCGTTTTTTCTTTAATTTACTGTGATTTATTCATTTTCAAGTCCGAACCCTGTTGCCTACACATGCAAGTTCTTCATTGCGTTGTGCAAATCGGAATTTTTATCGACCCATACTGATATGACATTTTAGAAACTTTTCCTAATTCTTTTCTTTGCATTTTTGTTCATTTTTCGCAAATAGAAAATTGCTCAATTTCAGAACAGCTGTTTTTTGACATTTCTCACCACAAAATTTTTCAACGTACCTTGTCATATAAAAAGTTGCATCTGAACGTACGTTTTTATATGAACATTAGCATACTTTTAGGCATTTCTCAAATTGAGTTTTGATAAACATGGAAGGTTTGCATCTGAACGTACTTGTATATGTGAACAATAGCGTACTTTTAGGCATTCCTCAAATTGAGTTTTGATAAACACGAATAGAAAGTTGAGTTTAGTTAATTTTTCTCCTGCAAAATTGTACTGGGAGAACTCAAGAGTGTATTTTGCGTTCAATGGCAAAACTCAACTTTGTACTGGAAACTCAAACTAAACTATCTGTGTAGACATGGCATAAGGAACTCTTAGTGAAAATTATTGCAAAAAAACAATAAAAAATAACTTTAACAGCACTTATATGAGGATAAGAACTTGAGAACTTTGACGCAGGCTTTAACAAATCATAAAAATTAAATTTAAGTTGTTCGAGTTTATCTTCACAGAAAAGTCGAAAAAGGTCTGAGGTTCAGCAATATTTTCAACAAATAATTGCAAAGCTTAAATACATTTAGAAATTATTATGGGCTACAAAGTTTACTACTTTATTTATTTAGGTTACGTTAAGTTATTTATGGACATGTTAAGAACACCTTCACAACGTGCTGATTCTGTCAGCCTACTTATCAAAAAATTTTTGTAAACTAACCGCATTTTAACTATGAAATATTTTATTCCAGGGAACACTCCAAGCTAACTGCCTATAATTGAACACTTAAAAAAAATAGCTATAAAGCTGCAGGTTTAACTTACATTTCTTTTCATGAGTTTTAGCAATTTTTTTATGCGTTGGTTTTATTAATTTCTTCATTCCGAAATGTCTTTATTTTCTTATAATTTAATTTATTTTGCTTTACACAAAATGCAACAAATTTGAAAAAATTTTCCATTTTAACTTTTAAAAAGAGCTTCGTATATCGCTCCACAGGGTGTGTCAGTTTGAAATTAAAAAGAAAAGTGACAATACAAAGGAATGCAAAATTGAGAGAATGTTTTTAATTAAAGGCAATATTTGTCAAATTTTAAGACCACAAAAAGTTAAAAAATTGTTCTATAATCATTGCGAAAGGATGATCTATCTTATTTTAACTTTCTTTGACCAAGATTTTGCAGAATTTTTCTACGCTTTCAAATATTTGTCTGAATTCGTGAGAATTTTTCGATTCCATATATCCTGTTCGCTTCAGTTTTTCATTCTAGCAAATTTCAAACTGTATCGCTCTGTGAATTTAATATGAACTGTTATATTTTATTGGAATAACTGAAATTTTTTTTTCAATATAACTAATATTTTCGCTCTAAATTCGATGCATATTAAAAAAAAAAACTCACACATTCAACGCACAGAAGGACTTTCCGAGATAGTAGACTGTACGGGTAAGTTGCATGATGAACAAAAACAAAAACCACAACAACAACAAAGCAGAGTTTATTGATAATACAAAAAAAAAAGAGAAAACTATTTGCATTTCAATATTAATGGTTCTTAAATCAAAACTTAGCAAAAAACAAAAGAAAATAAAAACACAATCTGCAGTTTTATAACTTTAAAGTTTCGCCTTTCGTTTGTAGTAGTTTGAGTCACATAAATAAGAAAAAAGTTCAACAAAGCTTTAGTTTATGAACTTGATTTTTTTACAGTGTAATAAATTTGAATAATTTCAATTTCGATTTAATAAATTCTTGAATGCTTGACTGCTTGTTACAAAAAAAAAAAAAATACTCAATTTTTATCTAACTTTTTTAATCTACTTTATTAAAATATATAAAACAATTTAAAAAAAAATCATTCATTAAATACACTCAACAAAAAACAAAACCAAAACTCATCATGCGTTTGTTCTTCATGCTCTCTTTCCCCCTTATTCCTATCTCACTCTGTCACTTTTTCATTGTGTAAAAATTGCATCTAAAGACAACAAAGATTTACAAAAAAATCGTTGAAACTTCAAAATTCCAATCATTTTGCTCCAACTTTCGTTCGCTCTCTATCTCTCTCTCTCTTATTCTCGCTATTATTTTACTCTCTCATGCACTCATAAACAATTTAATTTGAATTAATTTTATATTTTCTTTATAATTTTGATCTTGTTTTAAATTTTATAATTTTCATCATGAATTTAGCGAGGGAAGCGACGGTGCGGATCAGAGCACCTCGACCGCAGACATTGAAATTACGAATAGGGTAACCCAAGAAAAGGATCTCTGAGCTCAATATTCACTAACATACTCACACGAGCAGCTATTTTCAGCATTGAAAAATATTTCTTTATTAATTTTAAGTCAAACGTTTCATTTATATTTTTGTATTTTGTATGTAAGTGTGTATAATTCGTTCAGTAAAGTATTTTTATAAAACAAATGTTTTTGGTTTAAAAAAATATATAATGTCCGTATGTAATTGTTTTCGTTTTTTGGATTTTATTTTATCACAAAGAAATTCTACACATATTTGATATGCCATCTAGATGTCAAATTTAAAAAAACTATCTATGTCAATTGATGTATCATAACAAATAATAACGAATTAAGATATTTATATTAATAATATTTTTAATAATATAAACGTGATTCATGTCACTTCGTTAGAAGTCGTTAAAATGTCGTAAAAATGACAACCTCATAAATTTTTCTTAAGAGTTACCTTCAAGATGAGTTCAAAGCAGTATAACTCTATACATCCCCCGCTGTTTCTCCTATCATTGAGCCCACTGATTAGGTATACAATGCAAAGGTCCAAAAACAACGATCTCCTCATGTGACTGGTGCTCAGAACTGCAACTCTTTCGAAGTACGCCACCAATTACTAATGGTAAGTCTACCATCATTCAAGAGACTAGTTCAGCGGGGAAGTTACTGCCGCAAGACAAGAACAGCATCATGATAAAGCAGACCAGCTTCTCGGAGACTAGGTAGCCCCTGTGAGTTCCGGCGCCTCGTTTAGAAAAGTGTGACGTCTTTAAACTACTGCTACAAAGTGTTACCAAAATGCACAAAAGCCCTAAACAACATTTTTTAAATTTTACCGGAGAAGTAAAAAATACTATTAAATCTGAAAGAACCAATTTTATTATTTTTTTGTTTTTATGCAGTATAGGTACCCACGGGTCGTTTGAACCTAACCTAACCCGAAAGTCCTTGCACTTCAGATTTTTTTTGGCAGAACTGGTCTCCGAGGTATGAATTTATGGAAAAATACTTTTCCCAAATCGAACAACGAGCTATTTCAGTTTATTCGCCATTTGAAAAATGTAATGTTTGGTTCAAATTTGTTTTTTTTACAGTGTAGGAAAAATATGTATGTATGTGCGTGCACGGGTCTTCGTTCTGCCCATATGAGTATACGGACACCCTGAAACACAGACATGCCCATAAAAATACTCCCACACATACACACACACATCAGGCACAGAACAATCCCAACAAGAGAAAAAAAAGAACAGAAAAGTGGCAATAGTGAATGAAATATTTATTTGAAGCGATACATCAATGCCTGCCATTTACTTTTTAAAGAATATTTCACCCCGACTACTCCTGAGGTAGCCCATCCGTAAGGTCCAATTTTAGAATAATGTTTCCATTTGTAATGTTGTCTTCCAGGGCTGCAGTTGTCCCTGTACACGAGAGACTTCACTAAACAATTTTTTGTGGGGCTACTTAAAGTCTATATCGTACAGGGACAAGCATGTGCTATATCGTTGCGTTTCTCATCTCGCATAAGCTCTATTTCTTCTTGATGTTTTTAACACTAAAAACCGCAGTGGGTCAAGTGATCAGTCTATAAAATGCTATAAATATTTCTATATATAGCGAAAAATATATCATTTACCACACTTTGGAACATGATTGAAACCATTTTTTTCAAATAACGATTTAAATTTGTTTATTTATTAAATGTTAAACACATAAAATTAATATAAAATTTTAAAACGGGTCATTTGACTCGTCGTGTTAGGTTTAGTGTTAATATGATTCTTGAGTTATATCATTCGCTCTATAAGAGACACAAAAATCACATTCATCTTTTTTTTTGGACGACAAACAGAATAGTTGAGGTCCTTAAGGAGCTTTACAAAAATCGGATATGATAACGCAAAATCTTTCATTTTTGATCATTTTTTGGTCTGCAATAATACGATTGGGAGCCTTTTCAACCAATTAAAAACCAAAGTAACTACGCCTTGCTTGACTCCTTTGAGCAGATAGTGATAATCGCTTCAATTCAACTTGAATATTGTTTCTTAATTCTCTACCGAATTAAGTGTCATGTTTTTCAGTGTTACTTATCCAAGATCTTATAATTTTCTCTTTTACACCTAAGGTAGACAGAAACATCTTGCGACAAACTTGGATTCGACTACAATAACTTTGCAAGAAATATTCTAAAGTTTGCGTGCGTTGAGAGTTTTCAGATGTAAGTCGCTTTATCACAATACAATTGATTAGACCTCTACGTACATTTTTTTTCTGTTCTTATGACTTTCCCAGAAAGTATCAAAATTTTCGTTGCGCATGCTTTCATTTAAGCTTGAACAATTGTGTTTATTACTAATTTTACAAATATTCGAAGTTCAAGAAGGTCATAAAGATCTTGGTGGTTTTTGGCAGAAACCTTTTCCATTTCTTGATCTTCCAATGTACTGTTGTTTATTCATACATTTTTCACGTTCTTACTTATCTTGCATGAGCTCGACTTCATAACTTTCGAGGAGTCGAACACTGAACACAGCACTTTTTTGCCAGCTTAGTGATAGTGAAACATCTCTTCAATATCACTAGAGACTTAAGTGATAGTGTTACTTTGTTGCACTACAACTAAATTTAGTGATAGTGACTAAATCTGCACTCCACTCAAATAATGCAAAATTTGATCAGTCACTACTTGAAAGCTGCTATTAAAAATGTTTCCACTCAACTTTCAAATAATATATAATTATTTTTAATATAAATCACGAATTTCAACCCATTGGGTTATGACGAAGAATAGAAGAAAACAAGTTCAGTCACAGATAAGTTGGAGTGTCAGGTTAGAATGTCAAAGATATTACAAATTTTACTTAAGGTGTGATACGAGCATAATATAGTTGGAATATCAGGGTAATCTTTTTAAGTCACCATAATGATTTTTTCTTTCTTCGGCCACTTTAACTGTATGATCCTCAAATTCACTCATATCTATTTAAAGAACTACCGCTTCTTCAGATTTGCTCGATCTTGATAAAAAAGCTTACTATGTTAAATAACCTGACAATATTTGTTTTCATGAATGCATCTACCAAATACGCAGGTTGACTTTTAAGCCTTGAGATATGGCAACACTAATGTGAGTATGTCAAATTTGTCATTGTCATTGTTAAGTATAACATTTTTAACGGTGAACGTACTGAGAACGTTTTGCCATACGAGTGCTATTTGTGTTGTTTACAGATACTTGAAACATTCATCTTGTAAAAAAATAAGAAATAAATCGAGAACATTCGTGCAATGACTTTCTACGACTTTCGATGTGGATTAAACCATCAGCAGTGTGCCGATAAACTCGTTTCGACTTTTGGTGATGAAGCATCATCTCGAACCACCGTGTTTCACTGATTTTCCAAATTCAATCGTGGTCGCACTTCGCTACAGGACGAATTTCGTGAAGGTCGTCCAAAATCTGTAGTAGATTGGTCAAAAGAAATGATAAAAAAATACGATCGGGGTACTTCAAAACATGTCTATGGCATTGTAACAGATAACTAATCATGGATTTATGCATATGAACCCGAAACTATGTGAATATCAATCGACTGTATGGGTCCTTGAAGATGAGCCAAATTCAATAAAAATTGTTCGCATACGAAGCACTTCGAAGTAAATGGTCACCAATTTTTTGGGATTGACTGGACATGTAGCCACCGTTTCATTTGAGAAGAAGCGTTTGATGCGTTTAAATCACATGTTTTGGAGTTACCTCAATCGGAGCGGAAAAAGTGATTGGAAAATTGGTTCAAGCACATGCAAAAGTATATCGATCTTCATGAATAATATTTTGAAAAACAGTTAAGCCATTTCCGATTGTAAATATATGTTTTTATTTGTCTATATCAAGACTTAAAACTCAACTTTGGTTATGTCGGAAACACCCTGTCATGAAATTTATGTTTATAGAAGTGCAACCCTTCATGGCCTGGAACATATAATAGGGTGAACATACGGTAGGGTAGTTGAAAAGTAGTGGGATTATATAATTTTCTTTTAATACTGAAAATACATCTGCATCTGATTTTAAATTTAATGTTACTTGTTCATTCAATTATATTGAGACTAATTGTTTGAGCTCGAGGCCAAGTATGTTAATGAAGAAACAATAATAAAAGCTCTGTGTAGAGCAAATCATACAGCAGGCTAGACAGACTGTTTCGTTGGCCGCTACGCCAACTCATTACAAGTCTTGCATGACTTTCCCCGTTATCCACTGAGCTACTAAAGTTTGCTAGGTTATGACAATTGTGGAGACAAATCTGCTGTACAGTATTTTACGTTGTTGGTAAATATCACTTATCACTTTTTAAGATAAGATAACAACATGAAAATTCGAACAGAATAAAAAAAAAAATACAAAATATGACATGAAAAACAAGGAAAAGATGAAAGAATTTGAGACACAAAATAGAATACTATCCACTGTCACTAGCATTATATGCCCATTCCAAAGGCAAATCCGAGTAAACAGCTCTTCACTCGATAGTCTCGATAATTAAAAAAAACCCTTTCTCAAAAGAAATACTCAATTAGTGCTTTAACCGATACATCTTTGAAGGAGGAGGTTATATTATTAAAGAAATTAAAGCAGAAATTATGAATAATACGCTAAAGGAGCGCGTGGTAGAGACTCCCCTGAGAGCACTTAGGGGTCGTTCATAAATTACTTGACTCTTCGTAGTGCATTTCAAAACCCCTCCCCACCCCACATTTCAGTAGTATATGAAATAAAAAAATGAATTGATTTAAAAATATTTCAAAATATATTTAAGCAATATCATTATCCTGACTACCTCTTAGTATGTGAGCTATCATGACTAGATAATCTTAAGAAAAATTTTTAATATTCAATTATTTTCATCGATAAAAACTATTCCATCTTCAATCCAAGAGTCGATGCTCTCAATCACTGGAATCGAAGAAGCTGGAAACTTTGGGGACTCTTGAAATAGAATTTTTCAGCGGATACCATGTCGACCCATTCACCGAAATCACCGAAAATAATATGAAAGAGCAAAATAAAAGAAACTGAAGAAAAGCAAGCAAAGAAAAATAATGCCTTTGCATTTGTCAATAGTTAGCCATCAATTTAGACGGTCAAACATGAAGATGTAAGGATTAAAATGTTTTGAAATGATGGGGTGTATTAATTTCAATTTTTTGAGTTTTTTTTATTTTTGGTCACGTTGCTATATCTGAGACCCCCTATCGTTACTTATTGTAGTACATTTTAAATTATCTCCCCTCCCCCCCCTCCCTAAAGTGGTAACGTAAATTATGAACGAACCCTTATGTATTAATTAAATGTTCATGGGCTAGAATATGGGCAAATCCCAGAAAAACAACACGGTTTAAATGGCAGTTGAAAGGCAATTATTTTTATATGGTGCTATTGTTTGGTGTTGTACATTGGGCAAATAAACTCATCTGAACGTTCTTAGTAAATTAAGAAAGCTGTGCTGTATTGAACAATATGATGCCCTCAGATGCAATATATACTATGCTCCATCTCATACCACTTGAAAACCTAGTCAAACAAATGACTGCAAATATGGCTATAAGTCCAAAAACTGCTCACAATGCAGAGGAGATACAATAAGATACCTAAACACTAGAATAACATCATAAAAAAAAATTGTGGCGATAATCCATCAAAAAATGCCATTTTAATCTTTGCTGATGGATCAAAATAATGCCATGTCTACACAGAGAGTTTAGTTTGAGTTTAATTTCAAGTTAACCATAGCTGTTTACACAGAGATGCGTCGGCGGAATTGTGTTTAGTGTGACATTTCTTCGTTTACTTTTGTGTTCACATATTTTTTGGGCAAATCCACCACCGTGATATCAATTCCACTTGAGGACAAGGCTGCAGTCATTTCTGCATACACATGCGAATTCTTCCTTGCACCGGCAATTTGGAATTTTTATGAGCCCATACTAATATGAAGACCTCATCTTTTACACTTGCTGAAGTTCTTTTCTTCGCTATTTTGTTTATTTTTTGCAAATAGTAAATTGCACGATTTAAGAACATCTGTTTTTGACATTTCTCACCACAAAATTGTACGAGTTGCATCTGAACGTGTCTTTTTATAAAAACATTAGCATGCTTTTAGGCATTTCTCAAATTGAGTTTTGATAAACACAGAAATAAAGTTGAGTTTAGTTAAGTCTGGCGGTGACGTCCGTGGCGTAGTTGGTTAAAGTGCGTGGCCGCTATGTCAACGAACTTTGGAGACCCAGGTTCGAACCCCAGCAGCGACAGAAAATTATTTGAATTAAAATAATTTTTCTGTACGGCCGCCACCTCTCTGCAGACAATGGCAAACCTCAGAGAGTAATCAAAATGCCATGTAAGCTTCTTGAGAATAAGAACATTCCGTTCATCGCCGTTCGGAGTAGGCGTTAAACCTGTAGGTCCGTTTCTCGGTCAATTGTGTACATACTTAATAACACGCACAACACAATTGATCATAAATGGCTAGGTCAAAGTCCTTTCAAGGGCTGAAATGGCCAGTTATTTTTTTTTTTTTTTTAGTTGAGTCTCACCCTGCAAAATTGTACTGGAGAACTCAAGAGTTTATTTTGCGTTCAATGGCAAAACTCAACTTTGTACTGGAAACTCCCGACTATTGCAGTACCTTCTAATTGGAATTTATCACAATACATAAAGCTATGACTTGGTTTCCATGGTATTCGACATCATATATGGATATTTTGATTTTATCTTACAAATAAGCCGCTTTGAAGCCTTGCAAAAATATGCAAAAATATCATACAAAACATTTCTTAGCTGCCGAAAATTTCCTCTATTGTATTCCCTGACATAGGAACTTTCCAGGAAACTGAAAGCAGATTAACTCCTCGCGGTATTGCTTCCAAACAATTATCGACAGATATGAAAAAAAATTGGTATACCTCTTACCTCATGCAAACTACTCAGAAATGAGCTAGCAATCCATTAAAAGAAACAATAAGGCTTACAACGGGTAGCACATGCTAAGCGCCGTGACAGGCTTAGTCAATACGAAACTCCAAATACTCAAAAGAATGTGACCGGTTTTTCAGAAAAACTTACAGAGAACTGTTAATGCTGAATGGAACGCAACCATTTGTTTGCTGAAACCAACCACCGCAGGAAGATCGTCTTGTTTCGAAAATGTATTCAAACGAAACTTTGAAACAAAACTATATCTTGGAGAATACTTTGAAAAACAACAAAAGAGCAAGACTTAAAAGGGAACCCTCGTACTGTAAAAAAAAAAATTGACCGTTGTGCTACTAATGGGCCTTTTTTGACTGAGACGACCAACCTTGCCTTACTTTTTTTAGCTTTGAACTAAGGATTTTAGGTGTTATACCTATTCAGTTAAGCCTTCCTTGGTTCGAAATGGTGTGATAGATTAGTGGGAAGGAAAGGACAATGATGTAAAACATCTATAGGATGTTCTAAGAGTGGTGGAAAGCCGCAGCAACATGATAATTTGAACCTGAGGCAAGTTTTATGCCTTTACCTCAGTCAATTCAAGTCATAGGGAAATTTCATTCACAGATTTCTCTACCACCAACAACAACTTTAATCCGTTAATATTGCTGATTTTTCAATTTCAGTGAATTATAAATGAGAGTAATAAATGCAGAAAGGTTAAAGCGTAGAATCATCCCCTTCTAGGATTCGAACTCGGAACCTTACCTTACCTTACCTCACCTAACCTTACTTTACGTTAACTTACCTTACCTTACCTTACCTTACCTTACCTTACCTTACCTTACCTTACCTTACCTTACCTTACCTTACCTTACCTTACCTTACCTTACCTCACCTAACCTTACTTTACGTTAACTTACCTTGCCTTATCTTATCTTACCTTACCTTACCTTACCTTACCTTACCTTACCTTGCCTTACCTTTCCTTACCTTACCTTACCTTACCTTACCTTACCTTACCTTACCTTATCTTACCTGACCTTACCAAACCTTACAAGAACTATTCACGGCTATATGTTTCGCATACCATTAGGGTGTTCCTATTGTCCACAACGGGTTCTCTTGATAAAATTTTGTCTTAGCTTTTGCAATGGTCTTCCTTTTTCCCCACAATCTTCTCATATTTCTTACCAGGACAGAGAATGGACAGTAAAAACCATTTTTGCATCTTGCATTCAAGATAGCGGTTAATATCATTTCTTAAATTCAGAATTAAGTATTTTCTCAAACTTCTTAGAATAATTACTTTTTACCTCACTTTTTGCAAGTTAGAACCCTTATTCTTCCGCCATCGAATGGCCTAATATAATTTTTTTATAAAAATGTTCGACAAAACGGAGCATATCAAATATGTGTAATATAGTAATTCAGGAAATGTATTCCACAAACTGATTTTAAAATTATTAATTTATGGTTTTGTTTCGATAAACACTTTAGGCACTTTAAGAATTTCATTTATTTTTTGTTTTTATTTTTTTTTTTATTACAGATACTAATTTAAGTTTCATCATTTAAGCATTTTTTTTTAAATATCATAAAATTTAGCTTATATATGACATTTAAAAGTGAAATGGTTTGTTTAGAACATAAAATAAAAACAAACATACTCGCAGGATTAAATCGTACCAAAAATGAAAAAAAAATTAATGTAAAAAAAAAAATTTTAAGCAACTTGAAGTAGTCTCAATACATAAGTACTTGCATACGCATTGACATATAAACACATACACACACACACACCCACACATACTCAAGCACTTAGCACTTTTGAACCCTGTATCAGTTTAAACAACTCAATTGAAACATTTCAAAAAGAGAAACGATACAACAGAAAAAAAAACGCCCAAAACTAATTGATTTCAAAATTTAAACAATTTTAAAAAAATTATATAAATACCTATACACTTAAAACATAATCGTAGAGTGTGCGAATTTCAGGAGTATGCTAAACTGCACAAATAGTTTGGAGCCCCAAAGTATGAATTCCGGCATCGAACATGCCGCATTGATGGTATCTGAGGAAAAAACCCAACACGACTCACGTAAGAATTTAAATATTTCTTTTTAACAAAAAAAACAAAAAAAAAAAAAAAAAATTTAAAAAAAAAATAAATGTACATGCAGTATATAAATAAATACATACTTAAATCCATACTCAACACACTCACACACCAATACGTACCCAGTTTGTCTCAAGATCAATGAATTCCCATAATTATTCATATTTCGTTTAAGTTAAGTAAAAACTTTTATTTTATTTTCTAGTTTTTCATGCATCATCATTTCCTGTGTCCTTTCAATATATCATCTTGATATCAATCCTTATATGTATTTGTTATATTAATGTTTTCTCTTTCGTGTATTGTCAAGTATATCAAGAATCTGTAGTGTATGTAGTGTTGTCAAATCGAATAGTATTGGTGGGCAACCATGAGTAGTTATATAGATCTATTAGTTCTATTGTAGCAGCATGAAGTATATTGTTTTTACTCAAATATTTCTTAGATCATTTTCATTTTGTGCGTTAAGTATGGGATAAGTGAAAAAAAAATTAAAATAACAATAAATAGAAGGAGAATATTTTTTTTTATATATATATTAATTTTTTTGGCTAAATGTATCGGTTAGAGCCAAGTATAAGAGCATTACAAGAGTAATATTATAAGTCAGTGACTTTTTATACAAAAGTTTTTTTTTCGGCAAAAAAGAGCCTCCTTTTAGATCTCTTTTTAGATTTTTTTTATTCTTTCGAAATAATAGGTTTTATCAATGTCCTCAAAATAGGCACTTTTTCAGTGATGGCCTCTTTCGATCCAAATCTCTTATCGCCGAGCCATTTTTTAAGTTTGGAAATAGGAAATAGTCGCAGAGGGCTAAAATGTAGAGAATATGGCAAATGGTGCAGCAGTTCGTAGCCCAATTTATGGATTTTTACCATGGCCACTATAGACGTGTGTGCCAGTGCATTCTCAGTGTCAATGTGAGTACTTCTTTCTTCGCCAAATGCGGTCGTTTCTGTTTAAATTCAATGTCAAATCTGTCCTACAGCTGTGGATAATATTCGCTGGTGATCGTTTTATTCTTTTCAAGTTAATCTATATGCATGGCAATGTGAATGACCTTGTTGGTAGACAGACCCTTTGGTGCACATTCACCCGAAGAAATCCACTGCTTTGACTGTTCCTTGATCGCTGTGATCGCAACCCTTTCGCATTGAACATCGCCAAACAATCCTTTGAAGTGATCACACTGCTGCACTTATGGTCGAGTGTAAGCAATTGCGGCATCCATCGCCCGATACCTTTTTCATATCCAGTTGAGTTGCCTACGGCTTAAGTCACCTCACGCACTTTTAATCTCCGATCGTCCAATATCGATCCTCCATGGATTTAAACGACGATTTCTGGCGTATCGACAACTTTTGTTTGACCTGAACTTTCAGCGTCATTTGTGCTGTTACGACCACAACGGAATTCAGTAAACTACTTCTTAGCCATTGAAATTGATGGTGTAAAGTCCCCATAATATTTTGGTGATGGTTTTTTTACGCAAAAAATAATGCTTGATGAGTACACAAAATTCGCTGTTTTCATTTTCGTCTAAATTCACGAGATTGTCTGCTTTCAATGGCTGTCAAACACGAACTTAATGACACAGCTTTCTCAAAATTTTACAAGAGTCTATAAAAAGATGGAAGTTGATTGGACCAATGTTGCAAAGTTACTACTTGGGAATTTCAAAAAGTCACTGACTACTCAAATTGCCCTCGTAGAAGTTTTAATTTAAGTAAGACAATAAGGTTCATCTTGTTGATGTTTTGCTCTAAGTGGTACTATTATATGGTTAACCTAATACTACCAGCTATGATGGATATTGTAGTTGAGCATAGGAATCATTCTCCTAGACACTAACAAGTTGCAAGCATCTTCGATAACATCTTCGATACGCATAAGACTTCTAGTTGTATCTTTGGATACGTTTTATCCTTACTCCCGTAGATTAATTCAAGAAAAAGTTACACATAATAGGGGATAATTTAGAATTTACTGTCACACCTGCCTATTTATTATTTGTGATCTTCATTTTCTGAGCAACGTTCTGCGTAGATCTATATTTTCGCTTCTGAATTTATATGTGAAGTATTTACCTTCTTTTTAAAGAATGCTTTGAATATTTGTACGATTTATGACTGTATTTGACACAGTCAAATTCCATCTAAAAATTTTTAACAACAAATATTTTGATTAAAAATTACATTAAAATATTTTGTTTCGCTTCAAAGGCAGTCCTTTCCCTATAAAGATTTTTTTCGAGACCAACCAGATAATCAGATATTGCAAATGTCAATAAATCTTGTAACTATTCTTGTTATCTTTATCAACACCGTACAGTTAAAAAAAACAAGTACGATGCTTTTTTTTATATTTAATATACGAGTCTCGTCCCAGAAGTACCCGACCAAACAAAGAAAACAGGCAAAATTTGGGAAAAAGTCTTTATTTCTCTGTAAAGTGTTCCTTCTAATTCGATACGCTTTTCCGAGCTATGTTCAATAGCTTTGATACCCTGTTTATAGTGAGAACTCTTGAGCTCCTCAATATATCCAACAATCACAGACTCCACCTCATCATTTTTGGCAAACCCTGTACCACCGACCCTTTTTTTAAGTTTGGAAAAGTGAGAGATTTCTAAATCTGGCGAATAAAATTCTTGAGACAGCAATTCGAACTTTTACTCATTGATTTTGACCATCGTAAAAACAGATGCGTGAACTGGTGCATTGCCTTGATGAAGCAAAACTTTTTTCGATAAATGCGGCCGTTTTTTCTTAACTTCATCACTCAAACGCTGCAATAAGTTCACATAATACTCGCCGATGATTGTTTTTCCTTTCTGAAGATAATCAATGGAAATTATCCCACGCTCTTCCCAAAGAATTGACTCCATGATCTTGCCTGCAGATGGAACTGTCTTCGCATTCTATGAAGCTGATTCTCCACTTTCAGTGCATTGTTTTGGTCATCCTTAAAGTGATGGACCCATGTTTCATCCATAGTTATGAATCGACGCAACAACTACGCTTTATTTTTGTGAAACTTCGCCAAACACTCGATTGAAACATCCTCACGACGCTGTTTTTGTTCAATTGTGAGTAATTGCGATACCCATCTTGCGGACAGCTTTCTCATGTGCAATTTTTCATTCAATATGTGATGTACAGCACTTTTTGAAATGCCTATCATGTCTGATATTTCGCGTACTTTCAGTTGACGCTCATCCAATACCATTTTGTAGATTTTCTTCGCCATTTCTAGCGTGGTCTTCTCATTTCAAACGCTGCGATGTTCGTCTTTGTAGCTCGTACGGTCTCGTTTAAACTCTGCTACATATTTTACTGTTGTAAGCCTACTAGCAGACTCCCCGAAAGTAGAATCTAACTCCGCTTTGATATTGGTTAGACTGAGGCCTTTCAAATGAAAGTATTGTATCATATAATGTCGACCAATTTTTACAATTCATTGAGAGCGTTCACTATCGATGGCTGCCAAATAAATACTGAACAACGTAGCGTCGTCAAACTTCAAACTTAAGATTTGTAAGGTTGTTACTTTTTACAATATTGATTATTTTAAAACAGCAATTGCCATCTATATGCCAGGTAGGTACAGTTACTTCTAGGACTATCCTCGTATTCTAGGATATCTTATTTTATTACCATCTCAAAAACCTTTAAGGATTTCAGATATGTGGAGTTTAAAACTAGTAAGGAATGTTTTATCTCTAGCTTGGCCAATGTTCAAATTTCCCCAAAGTATAGTGTTTATTCTATAATATCCGAAGTTTTTAAGGCATGTGAAATCAAAGCTTATGTGCAAGGATAACAAGCTTTTTAATTAATTTTTGTGGAATTTGCTATTTTGATGACGTCACTTTGTATGTTAGATAAGTGTGGCATCCGAGTCCGACAAATTTTACACGAAGAGTGCTTATCTGTAAAATTTAAAGATTTTAGATTAATTTTTGTGGAATTAGAGATTTTGCCGTTTTAATGACGTTAGTTTGCATGGGAGTAAGTCGTGATTTTTATCCGATTTGGCTCGTTTTTGAACTAGATCTTCCTTTTTCAAAAAAATAAGCTTATACGTTCACATAGAAAAATTTTATTATAGCTTCAAAATTACGGCTATAATCGTGACTACGGTTAAACGGTCAGACAGATCAACATGGTTAAATCAACTCTGTTAGTAATGCTGATAAAAAAAAATATACTTTTCTATACCTACCACATCTTATGGGTGTTGCACGCAGATTGACAAACTAAATAGACTAAGCCTGATGCAGTTAGCTTGTGGGAATATAAATACAGGAACTAATAGAAAAAAAAACTTTGAATTTAAAAGTGAATACTTTAAAGTGAAATGCTTGGTAGTCCTGCTGAACTGCCATCTTAAAGGTATTTTTTATCCTCTTTGAAATCTGTTTGCCAATGGTACAAAATATGGTTTTTTGGATATCAACGGGGTCATATCATGGTTTTTCTAGATAGTGGGAAATTGTACAGTTTTATTAATACACATTTAATATATTTGTTTTTTACTTAGGATAAAATAAGATAATTAGGTAATATTTGCATAAAACTTAGTTATATGTTTGGAATCGTGGTAACAGGTCATTTGGGGAAAATTTAGACGAACTTTCACAAGTCTCGCTTCGAATTGCTGTTATACTGTGTTTGTTTTCGTGTTGTAAATGTCTCGTATCGTTGGTATTTCGTTTATATTTAAGTAATTATCTATCTTAATTATACAGCATTTTTCATAAAATTATTTTATTTCTTATTTCATATAAACAAAAACAAAAACAAAATATTTTAACTATCATTTACCATACAAAAAACAACAAAACCTTAATTGGATATGGAATTAAAAATCTATATAAATAAAAAACAAAATCATTATCTTTACAATTGGTTATTAAAATTGGATATGCTTAAATTTTGGAAATCTACCTCGTTTGCATCCGGATAAAAATTATTATGAAATATCAAAAACAAAACAAAATTTCTTTAAAAATTCAAAAAATCCGAAAACACCAAAAACTGCATGCTTTGAAACCAAAATCCACCAAATCAATCAATGAATTGTCAACCAAACTAAAGTTTTTGGAACCACTTCGTTTTCATTGACGGTTGAAGGCATGGGTCCCTATCCGCTAAGCGATAGCACAAATTTATTGGGTCCAAGCACAAGTGTTGCCGGCAGCTCAGCCTATCAGTACACAAACTATGGTACAAACATAAATACACCAGTTCCTACTCGAAAGTGTTACAACGATTACAATCGTGATAGTTTCCGGAGGCACTCGGCACACGGAAGAATGTGTACGTCAGCAGGTACAATTTTTCTTAATGCAAATAGTAACAACAACAGCAACAACAACAGCAAAAAAAACTTCAATAAAAACAAGAATTTATTTATTAAAAAATGCAAATTGTACAAAAGCAACAAGCAAACATTTACACAAAAATGTGCCAAAAAATCATATAAACATAATCACCATATCTCACTCATTATTAATAATCACCAGTGATAATATTAAATGCACCTTATTACAAAATTTGTTTGAGTTAAATAAAAAATTAAATAACATTATTAATACTTTAATTATTAATATATATGGGGTATAACCCTGAAAAAACTGATACTAAAACTGATATCGAATTGAACTACGAATTATTCAAGATCCTTTCTAACTCGTTAAAATAATATCCGAAAGTTCTGGGAAGATATGTAGCTCTAAGTATTAGCCCAAGTTTTTGTTCAATACTCTACAAATCATATCTGAATTTTGAATTCGCCTCAGTTACAAAACAAGTTATTTGATAAAGTGTTAAAAAAAAGTAAAATTTAAATCCAAATATGTCTGTCAGTTCTTCCCAAAATTACTATCGATTCTCTTACCATAAAATAGTCTGGATATTAAGTACTCAGTTCATGAAAATTGCATCAAATGAGTCAATAGCAGTTTTAAAGGTTTTTTGTGCAAAAGAAAAATGTTCTCATCCTGAAGATTTGATGTGAAAAATTGACTAACACCCTGGTCAACTTCAGAACTAACGTCCTGTATTCTGGAATTTGAGCCGAATTGCAAAAAATCGTAGATTTTGTTCAAAAACAAAGATGTTCAAAAACAAAAGTGCTCATCATGAATTTTGTAGACGTAAGTAATTGAGGTTATGGCAAAAGGATGATTTTTCTTTCGTCCCAAAATTGACTTCAATCGTATTTCGTACAGGAAGTAAATGATCTAAAAATAATAAATAAAATAAATAACTGGCCATTTCAGCCCTTGAAAGGACTTTGACCTAGCTTCTAATGATCAATTGTGTTGTGCGTGTTATTAAGTTTGTACACATTTGACCGAGAACCGGACCTACAGGTTTAACAGGTTTAACGACTCCGAATGGTGATGAACGGAATGTTCTTGTTCTCAAGAAGCTTTACATGGGATTTTTATTACTCTCTGAGGTTTGCCATTGTCTGCAGAGAGGTGGCGGCCGTACAGAAAAATTATTTTAATTCAAATAATTTTCTGTCGCTGCTGGGGTTTGAACCCGGGTCTCCAGGTTCGTTGACATAGTGGCCACGCACTTTAACCAACTACGCCACGGACGCCACGGAAGAAAATGATCTACAGGAATTAAAAGAAAAACTGATTGTTCATGAAAATGTTAAGAATTAAGAAACTTATAAAAGTCAAAATAAGCGATTTGATTGAAAATGAGGAAATTACCATCTCACCTCAGTGTTAAAATAGTTATTTCAAGGGTTAAGTCACACCCGTTACTTAACCGTTATGTTACTAGCAATTATTATTTTTTTTTTTTTCGATAAAAGTTCTTGTCCTGAAGTTTTTTCTCAAATATATATTTTTATGTTAGAGATCGATTGACATACTCTCCAGCATATCTTTCTTGATGTCAAAATTTGATCCGATCTATAAAAATGTGGCGGCCGTGGCCGAGTGCGTTAAAGTGCGTGTACCACTCGGTGTAAATTTCCGAGGTTCGAATCCTCCACCAGACACAGAATATTTTTTCAATTGAAATGAATTTTTCTGGTGGGTCGTCACCTCTCTGCAGACAATGGCAAACTTCAGAGAGTAAATAATGCCAACTAAAACTTCTTGAAAACATATACATTAGCTGTTCGGAGTCGGTATAAAACTAGTAGGTCCAATCTCAATCAATTGTGTGCACACTTTTAATAACACGCACAACACAATTTGTTCCTAAGAAGGTCGGTCCTTTCAAGGGCTGAAATGGCCAGTTTATTTTTTATTTATAATGTGTTTTCTATTAAGGACTTGACAACTTTTTTTTTAATAAAACGCAAAACATTAATGAATGGAACTCGACTTCGTTCATATGGCCACCGCAGGCACGTATGCAGCGGTCGATTCGTTGGACCCAATTTTCAATGACTCGGCCACACATTTCGGCTGAAACGGCCGCTATTTCGCGTTCAATGTTGGCTCTGAACTCTTCCAACGTCGTCGGCTTGTTGGCATAGACCAATGGCTTGACGTAGCCCCAAAGAAAATAGTCTAGAGGTGTTAAATTGCATGAACGAGGCGGCCAATCGACTGGCCCATTTCTTGAGATAACATACTCATCAAACTTACTCTCCAATAAATCTATTGGTGATATAGATTTTCTATTGGTATAGTGCTGTGTTGCTTGTGGCACTGTCCTGTTGGAACCACATGTCGTCCAAGCCCATATCTTTCAATTCGGGCCAAAAATAAACTGTAATTCTTGAGAACGCCGTGGAATTGACTGTTTCGTATCGTTTGCTAAGGACGCCTGAACGGCAGCGATATTTTCGACACTTCGACCAACTCGTTATCTCACTGGCACGAAAACATCACACAATGAATATATAGACTCAAATTTTTTTACTAAACTTGTTATTGTCTGTCTATTAGAGCGAAAATTGCAGTTCTCGCTCTTAAAGTTGCGATCACCGACTCCGAATTTCGGTAGTAAATTTTTATAATTTGCGGACGTTGTTCGTGCGTGTACTTTACCATGATAAAAATGTTGAGTTTACTGAAAAAATTGACAGTGACAATTCAATGATTAGGGTGCGTGAAGAAATTTAATTAAAAGTAATCAAGTCCCTATTGGAAAACCTTGTATATAAAAATATAGTTTTTTTTTTATTTGTTCTGAACTTTAGTCTCTGAATTCTGAATTTTGGTTTTGCTGCAATGAACTTTTTTCCTTCCTTTTCATTTTTTTCGCAATGATAATTTTTATGAAATTTTGAAAATATTCCCTTGGCTGTGGGGCTCTGGGAATCGAGGCTAATTCGATGTTATATTCTTTTTATTCTTTTGATGACGTCACTTAGTAAGGGAAAAAGTCGTGGGTTTCATCTTATTTTTCCAAATTTCAAACTCAAATTACGTTTTAAATATCAAAGCTAATGTATAAAAAAGGCAGTCAATATATGAATATTTGGCAAAGTTATGAACGTTTTACTGTTCTGATTACATCACTTTGTATCGAAGTAAGGCGGAATGGTAATTCAATTTTGTCAAACTTCAAATTTAGAGTGCGTTTTGAGTATAAAGCTTAAGTGCAAAACTTGAAGTCATTAGATCAATTTCAATACTAGCTATATTTTAATATAGGAACTCATAGCATCAAATATGATTTCAATTAGTTGATTATAATCACAATTTATTGGTTGAAATCGTGCATACTATATGCATTGCCACTCGGTTGTACATCTGTGTAACTCTACACTGACTAATGTAGGTCTGCTCGCGACATTGAGCTTCCACAGTCAGAATGTATTCCCTGAAGGTACAGCCCACAACAGTTACCTCGGCAAAAGGTTTCACTAAGAAAAAGCGCTTCAATACCTTCGACACCAGCCAATATCCAAATAGAAATATTTATACAGGACTGTGACTATTTGTCACTAAATTGAACATGACTGACAAAATCAACATTTGCCATTCCTATCCCAGCATAGAATATTGGTGCCACTTCTTCTCCTCTTAAAAAGCAACTTGGTGCGTAGCCACAGGTGTACTTCTGGTATCCTGTATGTTAGTCAAGAATGCAATATTTTCCGAACGCTATACCTGTTGTTTGTATAGCGTTCAGACATTTTCTATACAAATTTTAGGGCATAATTTTAACTGCTTGGGCTACACTCGTATTGTATGTCAATATTCCTATTTACTTCTAAGATTTTGCAACCAACTCAAGGCTCAAGGTGGGCCTTAATCTTTTCACACAGCTAAAGGAGAATCAACCCATTCTATATCTACAATCGTCCTCATTTAACCAGACTTTGGAGATTCTGAATACTTCCAGGTGGAGTTGAATATACAGACAGACAGATAGTCGAACAGATGGATAAACAGATGAACAAGCTGACAGAAATAGATCGATAAATAAAGTCAAGACATGATTCTGATCATGAATAAATAACATTTTCTGCACCTGCCATGCCCCTTATGTTAGGCTTAAACATTGTCAGTTATATTTTCAAAAAATGATCTTAAGTTAAAATTATTTTGAGATATAATTATTATTCTAATTAATGAAATTTTCATGACTTGAGTATTGAGTATAACTGTGAAGGACGATTAATACTAGAAGAAGGGACAAATCATCCTTTTGCCAAAATCTACAGTAAGAAGGGCAAGTTTCGGGCTATAGAACTCTGGTTTTCAAACAACTACTACGATTTTTCACACTTATGCCTAAATTTCGATACCAATGAAGATTGAACGGCTTTTAAGAATAGTATTAATCGATTTTATATATTGGAATACATTTTTGAGAAAAAATTCAATAATGGAAGTTAATAAAATGAAATATTCTTTATCTATGAATCTGAACTTAACTCTGAATGAATTAAAGCCATTTTTTCGAGGTTGATTTTTTTATAGAACCGGACTGTGCAAATCAAACAACAACGGTTAATTATTCTTCAATATTTGTTTCATCACCTTCGGGTGTTTTCAATTCTTAAAAGCATTTTTGGTATTCCGATTTCGTAATGGCCTTTAATTCCATCTGCGAATTCTCTTTGATGACTTCAATTGACTCAAAATATTTTCCACCAAGCGACAATTGAAGTTTGGGTAAGAGGAAAAAGTCACACGAGGCCATATCTGGCTAATATGATGCTCGTTGAACGATATTGACATTGCTTTTGGTGAAATTATCGCGTACACTCAAATAATACCTATTGACCTTGCGAATGTATTCCGAGTGCATGACACCTTGAAAATCGAAGAAAACAGTCAACATCATCTTAATTTTTGAACAAATTTGGTTCAAATCATCTGGTTAGTGTAACTGCACAGATTGTTGAGCTGTTTCAACGTCATACTCGTACACCCAGGTCTCATCACCAGTAATTTTGATCAGAATGTTCGTATCGTCCATTTAAAGCATCTCCTGAGTGACAGTTTTGCGCTGTAACCCTTCGCATGCCTAAAGCATCATGTAAAATGGTGGGAGCCGATCCAGCCGATACTCGTATATCAAGCTCGACAGCTCTATTTCACACGATGATTTTCGTGCACAATTTCCTCTACTTTTTTGACATTTTTATCGTTTATTTATGTTTCAGGACGAGAAGGGTGAGGCAAGTTGTCGACTGATGTATGACCCTATGGTAACAATTTGTACCACTCAAATGCCTGTATACGTGATAGAGCATACTCTCCATAGATTTTCTGCAACATTTTTAATGCATCCGGACAAGAAATTGTGAAAAAGACTCTGCTCAACTTTTTTTCGATTATGAAATTCGCGGTGAACTCGAGGTGAACTTGTTTACAAAGCAATAACTACGTTACAGGTCGCGCTTAAAATTAACGCCTAAACCTATAACAGCGTTACCAGCCTTCAAAAAAATTATTGACTGTATGACAACTGTTATTTCATTCACACAGTCCGGTTCAATTTTGAACAGAAGCTATTTGATTTCTTTACTTTTTCTAATAAAAATATGTAATTTAGTTGTTTTTTTTTTATGTCATTTTAAAGTGTTTGTGGCGAATTCAAAAATCTGGGCTAAGTTTAAAATTTGGGATACATATATTGAGCCAGCTTAAAGCAGGTAAGAGCCGTGTTCAAAGAGTATCTGGAATTTTGAAATTTCGCGGGCTGTGTTGGACCGAAGCATGTCGAGAAAGTGTTTTTACATTATCTGATACTTGTTATGTTTTTATTGTTTGGGATTTTTAATTTTTTATAAATTACACTGTGTGTAATTTTTTAAGTCATGGCAAAATAACCATATACGGACACCACTACGTGATAAAAGACTAAAAAAAAAGACCCGTGTCTCCCAATTTTTCCCAAAGTCATGCACTTTTTTGTTTATGGGCCGCCAAAGATTTGGGGCCTCGGTATCATTTTCGCAAAAAAGTGATCATTTTCTCGAGCTCATATCTTGCAAACTGTTCAGAATTTCGATTTACTCTCTGAGGCAAAGTTGTAGCTCTTGTCATAAATAACAAAAATTGCGAACATATAAAATCAAAAAAACTTCACCTTCCAGATCAAAATCGCAAAAAACTTAAAAAAATTCGATTTTTTTTTACCTTTTTTCCCGTGTTCAGGTCCATAGGTAGCAAACCGTTCAAAATTCAAGGAAACAATCAACTACAAAAATTTACCTAAGAACTCAATAACACATTTCTAGAACATATAAACTTCCTGGGAATTATTCTTAACACGGTTTTTTAATTTCATTTGTTTTTTATTTACTTCAACATTGAGATACTATGCTTTCTATTACAAAAATATTAAAAAAAAGTATTCGTATTGTGTATATAATGTTGATGGCCCTGGACTTGCAAATCGCGCTCTCTTAAGTTGTGCATCCAAATCGTCGTCCGAATCGTCCGAATCTGACTCTGATTCAGAACTTATGGTGTCCACAGGCACGTTGCTTCCAGACTGCCCTCCATCATCAGCTCTTTCTTCTTCAAATACTTCATTAACATCATACAGGGTGATCTTGTGACTCCATCTAGATACCTTTGCAAGCAATGCGTCGAGGTTTTTGCCTTTGTACCGTTTTTCCATGGGCATTGTGGTTTGGTGAAATCGTTCTCCTTGCTCATCGGATTCGGTAGGGAGTTGTTTGATAAAATAAAATTTGATGACCGCAAACGTAGCAAAATAAATCAATTTTTTCACACTGCATACTGAAACTGTCAGTTGCCACTGCCGTGTACGAATTATGTTGTAGCACTTTATATAACTTTCACCGCGTCACTTTTTTCACTTTTGCGGCTACCTAAGCGCTACCTAAACGGTGTTAAAAAGACGAGAGTGTCTTACAAGCATTCAAAGAGTGTGTAATATTTATTTCAAAAGAAAGTATTATACAGTTTGCTTGAATTTTGAACGGTTTGCTACCTATGGACCTGAACAGGAGAAAAAAGGTAAAAAAAATCAAATTAAAAAATTTTCGGCAAATTTTTCACTTTTGCGTGCTACCTAAACAGTGTTAAGAATCATCTCTAGGAAGTTTATATGTTGTAGAAATTTGTTTATTGAGATCTTTGGTAAATTTTTGTAGTTGATTGTTTCCTTGAATTTTGAACGGTTTGCTACCTATGGACCTGAACACGGGAAAAAAGGTAAAAAAAATCGAATTTTTTTAAGTTTTTTGCGATTTTGATCTGGAAGGTGAAGTTTTTTTTGATTTTATATGTTCGCAATTTTTGTTCTTTATGACAAGAGCTACAACTTTGCCTCAGAGAGTAAATCGAAATTCTGAACGGTTTGCAAGATATGAGCCCGAGAAAATGATCACTTTTTTGCGAAAATGATACCGAGGCCCCAAATCTTTGGCGGCCCATAAACAAAAAAGTGCATGACTTTGGGAAAAATTGGGAGACACGGGTCTTTTTAGTCTTTTATCACGTAGTGGTGTCCGTTTATGGTTATTTTTTTCGTGTTGCACTGTGTTATTATAAAACTGAGACAATTGCGCCTTAGTTTCGCAATAAACCCACATAACCTTCGTTCAATTCTCTGTTATGGTACGTTTTAATAGTCATGCATTGTTGTTGACTTCATTCAGGGACTCCTGAGCAATTTCCATTCGCCTATATTTTTGGTCGAAATTTAACACTTTTGGAAAAATGTGAAAAAATTGTAAGGTATGGGTCAGTTGATATGGCAACACCATCAGCAACTGCTCTTATTGGGATTTGGCGATCAATCATAATCAATTTATTCACTTTTTTCACGTTTTTATCGGTTGTTGATGTTCTTAGATGACCTGTACGCTCGTCATTGTCAATGTTTTCATGGCTATCTTGGAAACGGTTAAACAACTCGCAAACTTTGTTGCACCGAAACTTTGTTGCACTTTATATCATTTCTACAACAAAATGTAATGCAAATGAAAATGAAAAATCGCCAACGTACCAAAAATTGAAAAACCAATATGGCTGAAAATAGAAAGTACCTAATTTTTAAACATGCTTACCAACACAACAACAGAAACCAATCGGACCAATACAGCTCGCCCGCTCAATTTAAAAATTCCCGTTATATTTTGAACACGCCTTATATATACTGAATACTAGAAAATCTTTTACAATAACTTGATTGATCAATTAGTAGACGCCTGCAATAGTTCTTGTTGTATATTGATAAAATACACAGTAGGGTAAATTTTCCAAAATAACAAGAGGAGTTTATTTTGGATTATTAAAAAGCTTCTGAATTCTTTGAACTTATTTACCAAACCAAAGACTTTCTGAGAACAACTTTTAATGGAGTTTAAAATATAAATTATTTCAAAACCTAGATATATAACATTTATATACTTTAACAGAGAAAAATTTAAAAAAATTTTAAATTTCTTTATTGAAATTTTTAGAATATGAAAATTTCTCATTTTACGAGTAGATCAGTAATACCACCTATCATCAAAAAATTTTTTGTAAACTTCTTAAAAGTTTTAATTTTTATGTGGTTATTATATTTGAATACATTTTAAAAGATTTACTTTATTAAATTATCCGTTAATGCATTTATTTATTTTTTTTTTTTTTTTTTTTTTTTTTTTGTCAAAAATAAAGTTTCTGATTTCAGCGGTTTTTTTAATAAAATTATAAATTACATAAAAATTATCAGAATTGCGAGGATATTTTTCAAGTTCAGGATTATCTTATGAAAATAATAACTCAAAACAAACAGCTTTATACTTATAGATCAGTTAAAAGAATATAATTAATTATTTGTGTTCAATAAGAATTTCTTTTACATTTTTGTTTATAATTTCGTATATTCATGAATAAACTTGAGTTTATCGATCGACTTCATTTGACTTTATGTTGGAATAACTTAGCGAATTGCTCATGTGTTGAATAAAAAAAAATGCTTAATAAAACAGCATGTTCTCTCTTGTTACCGTTGTATTTAAATAGCATGTTGCATTATTGGCCTGTTGAATTTCTTCTTTTTTGCACGCACCTTTAACATAATTTTTTATTTTTAATAACTTTTGTATAAATATTTCTTTATTCTCGAGTAGTTTTGCTAATGAGTTTGAAAAAAAAAAGAAAATTTGAAAAAAAAACCCTTAAAATAATCTTAAATGCAAACAAATCTTAAAACTTCTCTGAAACAAAAAAAAAAAAAAAAAAAATATATATATTATTCTAAGTTACAAAAGCTGCAATAGATCATTTCAAAGAACTAAACAAACGATAATAAAACAATTTTAAACCATGTTCAAAGAATGCCACACAACAGCACCTTTGATATGACAATTTGATATGACTTTTTTCAAAATTTATCTCAATTGTAAATATTTTTTATGTCGGGTGGGACTTAAAAAAGGGAACTTCCGTAAAATTTTCATCAAACTCTTCACTTACGCTAACACTTTTGGTCATTGTCATCACTTAACACTAGCCCAAATATTCTACTCATTGATTCCAGATATTCTACTGATGATTAAGGGGTAAGGCCACTCTAGAATTTTCGAAAAATCAATAATGGTTTTTTTTTTTAAATGGTCTCTTATGACCTCAAAAATTATGTCTCAAAAGATTATGGTCGGCAAAAATTTCTCAGTAGATACTTGGATTTTGAATTTTAATATAAGGCCGCCTGGAACTACAATTACTAATACTCAAAACTTCAAGCGCGTTTATCTCAAAACTGTATTTTTTAAGTTGACCGGTAATATAACTCGTACAATTTTCAACCGATTCACTTGAAACTATGAAAAAGGACTGTATCGAAAAGAAACTCCTCACTTTTCGAACAGAGTTTCTCTCAGTGCATCAGTTTGTATGCAACACCCTGCGCATGCCGTTAAAAAGAGTGCATCTCAAGCTTTAGAAAACATTTGACTTTTGTTTACTTTTTGTCGCTATATTCGAAATGCCACAACTTTCATTAAAAGTTCATTAAAAACAAATGTTGTAAAATTACTGTACAGAAAAAGGACTTTCATATCGTGGACTAGCAAAACGGTATAAGGTATCACACAAATCAATCAAAAAAATAGTGAAACGTTATGGCGAACACGCCACCTTATCGAATTTACCAAAAAGTGGTCGAAAAAATGGTTCACGTCGTTCAAAGAAGAATCCTTCGTTGTCAGTCTGGGATTAAGCCAAAAAAGGTAAAACAACGGTTGGAATGATACAAAGAGTGAAGCAGCGCAACAATATAAAGACATATAACAAAAAGCACCGAAAAAGACTGAAAAACAAAAATTCACGGGGAAAAAAGAGTACGCAAGTTGTATCATCGTCTTAACAAGGAAAAAAATTCAGTGAGTAATTATGGATGACGAAACGTATTTAAAATTTGACTTGTATACATTTTTTGGTCCCAAATATTAAACGAAAGCTAAAGGTGAGGATGTCAACGACTCCTTCAAGACGGTAGAAGTCAAAAAATTCGGAAGCAAGGCTCTCATTTAGCAGGCGATTTGTTAATGTGGCCTGAAATCAAAAATATTTGTTACAACACGGACAATTAACGCCAAAATTTACCAAAAGGAGTGCCTCCAAAAACGGCTCATACCATTCTACAAGCAGCACAAGGTGCCGACCATATTCTGGTCCGATCTGGCTTCAGCTCATTACGACATCAACATTAAAGCTGCTTAAGGACAATGCTATAAA
The DNA here is from genome assembly GCA_943735915.1 of Pherbina coryleti. Taxonomy (NCBI): domain Eukaryota; kingdom Metazoa; phylum Arthropoda; class Insecta; order Diptera; family Sciomyzidae; genus Pherbina; species Pherbina coryleti. The sequence continues at coordinate 66,742,494 of OX030952.1, forward strand.
TTTTGTTGAAAAAGAGGAAAATCCGCCAAATGCTCCTCAACTACATCCAATAGAGCGTCAAATAATAGAGCGTCAAAGTTTAAAGAAAACCGCAAAATGTGATAAAAATTTCACAGACATCAAATGGAATTGGTAAAGAGCATCTTCTACCCGTACGAAAGAAGTAGTAAAACGTTTGATGAATCAAAAAATTCGAAAGATTTTTAAAACGCAAATTATTTGTTATCAAAACTATTTAATATCTGGTCTTAAAAAAAGAAATATATTAAAGATATATTTGAAATACAGATTAAATTAAATTGGAAGTTTCTTTTCGCTACAGTCCTTATATTTTGAAAAATATATTGTGTATGGAAATATGCAGAATATTTTTTTTTATATTGAAGACTAAATATGTTACTAACAATAATCTGATGAGTTTTTAGGCAAATTTTTTAGGGCCGTGGACCCTGAAAAAACGGAGACCTCATCGCAAAAACGTTGCATAGCCCGAATTTTGATATTAGTCCCTTCAATAAAATTATTGTATACAGTCGCTGATATTTTTAATATACTCCTTTTTTGGAATTTCGTTCTATTGTGTAGTATTTCTAAAAAAAAATTTCCAAATAGCATATTTTTCCGGCGTCTAGAGTGCCCTAACCCCTTAAGTTCGTTCTCTGCAGAATAGCATTATCCCGGTTCGTGGGCATAGAACCCTCCACGAACGCTAACACGTAGAGCATCGGTGACCTGTCTGATTTAGTTAAGGTCGGTTTGATAATACCGAAGTAGGGTCAAATTAAATTTTCTCCTTTGACCTTAAGCGATAGAGTTTCTCTGAACTCATACGGCTCCTGCTTATACTTAATCCCATTGAGAATGTTTTAACCTTCCTTTATGGTTCTTCAAAAACGATTTAGCTTTACCTTATAGCCCTTATAAGTGCCCTGCAAATAAAATACTTTCTTATTTGAATTGGTAACGATCATAGCGGTTATATATCGCAATATGTCTTTTCGTTTTTTACTGTGATCACTTTAGTGTGAGAAGTTGCATTGTGAACACAAAACAGTTTGTGCAAAAAATTAATTTCAACAGTAAAAATGTTTACCTGACTGTTTTTTTTTATCCACAACAGTCCCCTGAGGCCCTCTTAATCTTTTTTACCTTTTTTCTAAACTAAACAAAAAAATTGCATTTATTAGGTCATACTTCACATAGAAAAAATTGCCTAGAAGGTTAATTCTTCCTCAAGACTTCGAAAAGACATGTTTAGTTATTTAGACAAAAATTTTAACCAATGCAATTCCATCAATTTTTTATCATTGTTCAAAATTTGTTACCAGCGACCTTACTTGAAACACTAGAGGTGCTATTACCTGGAAGGAGTAACCCGTTGTCACTCTCGTGTCAACTTTTGTACTAATAAAAATCAACGAATCCGCCCAAGCATTAGAGTAACATGTTCAGAAATAAGCCGCCCTCTAAAGAGAATTCATATCTAAAATAAATAGAATCCTTAAAAAAATAAACCGTTTGACTTTTAAATGATCTACTTGCAGAAATAACACCACTTCCAAAAATAAAAAAATCTTTACTAACTCTTTATTTCTATCGTTTTTATAATGTAGCTGCTTCCGAGCGCTGTTTAGAAGGCGGCCGAAATACACAGCAGGGCCGGAACGCTGCCTCTGTGCCCCATCACCTTCGTCAGCAAGTACCTGTTTGCCAGAACAGCGGGCCTTGACTGAGGAACGCCTCACCTCCTGAAACTGCCAGCCTACACTCAACGAACGCTGAACAACAATCATTATCATCGACACATCAGCAACACCAACAGCAACAACAACAACAACAACAACAACAACAACAACAACAACCACATCAGCATTCGCAGCAACAACATCATCACGTACATTGTAGCTATGAAAAAGAAGTTGTATGTGATGAGTCCCATATGCACCAGCTTCAACATCAGCATCAGCAGCACCAACACGATCAGCGACAACTCGACGATCATCAGCCACATTATCACACACCAATCGATCAGCTGCAACAAGCACCAGCACAATCCCAACAGCAGCAACAGCAACAGCCACGCCTTCAACATCAACACCAACATCACCAGCAACGCAAGCAGCACAGCCACAGTCCGTATCATAGCCGGCACACTTCGCCGCACAGCCATCATTCGCACAGCTTGCATTCATCACCGCATCAGTCGCACCCGCACGTGCATGAGTGCAACAGTAGCGACATGCGTCGCGGCAGCATAGATTCACCGGCACGCAACCATCATCAACACGCCATCAACAACACAAATTCATCGCACTTATCTCATCATCATCATGTTCATCGTCGACGCAAGCGTCAAGCAAATAATCACCATCACTCGAACGGCACTCATAGCGGTAACTCTAGTGGCGCCCACAGCAGTCATCATGATCGCTCTTCATCTTCGCGTCCACAACAACATGGTAGCAGCTGTTCGCGCCGTCATCGCTCCACCACCGATGTTTCCACTACCTCGATTAATACCTGCCACGATCCACTCTGTGCCGATCGCGAGGTGCAGGAGATACTGGTGCGCAAAAATTGTTGCATTTCATCACGTACTGAGTTGGCCCAATATTTTGCCGAAGACTTATATGGCTCCTCGCGGCGACCGTCTTCCTGCTGCACCTCGTCTGACTATTGCTACCATACGGATTCAACCAGTCTTTATGGCTCGCGTTCATCCCTAAGTCGCAACAATTCTATCAAATCAAACTCTGTAGCGATGCGCAAGAAGCGTCTGCACCAGCGACAGCCAAGCTACACCTCGATTTCCCTGCGTGGGCTGAATGCAAGTCGCCCAAATTCGCAATTAGGCTCGCTCACCTCAATCTTCGATCGCGCCAAGCAAATTGCTGAGAGCAGCGGTGCAATTGATGTCGGTTCGGGAAAAGTGATTCTATCGCCATCTAAGGTAACTATCGAGCGACAATCATCCTCAAAGGATGCGCTCAACAAAGAGTTGCCTGACTATGCCTGCTCACCATCGCCGATACGTTGGAGTTTCTTGGCGGACGGCAAGTCACCAACAGAGTTTGAGGGTGCTGTAGGTGGAGGTTCTTCGGATGGCACAACTCGCGGCCCAGATCACAAGCTCGAACGTGCATATGAACAGACAGAGCGCGAGCACTGTCGACATGAACACCCTATCGACTATCAACCACCGATAATTAACAAGCGCAAGTTTTCGCACGATGAGCGTCCAAGCACTTCGAGTGCCTCACGCAAATGTCGCGACAGTCCCTTCAGCTGTGACTTTGAGGAGTCGACAACGGTGCTTTTCCATCAGGAGGGTGAACCTTTCAACAACTGTTGCAGCAACTATATTCAGTGCAACACATACCTCGATCAGGATCTGCAGATCACCAGCGAGGACATACACCAATATCTCTCCAAGGGTAATCAACAGATTGGAGACATACTCAACAACTCGAAAAACTATCCATTCCAACCGAGCAATGCACTCGAGTTTCAATACAAAAACAACTTTGCCAATAACAACGGTGCCACGCCCTCAGAGACTGGCGATAGCGTACGTGGAGGCTACGACGGACGCTTTCGACGTAATTCTAGCAAGGAAACAAATCTGAATCAGAACGCCGTGGGTGATCCAAGTGGTTGCGCCACTTCATCGTGTGCTAGTACTCCTCTGTCACCTACAGACATAAACCTATCATTGAGCTCCAACAACATCAACATTGTCTTCAACACTTACACGGAAAGCAATGCCAACGAGGTAAAGTTCATTAACACCACACGCGATAACGCTGTTTCCGCGGAGGCTCATCACTCAGGCTATCTGCCGTACACCTATCCAAGCTACGACTACACGAACATGTCGGCCAACTTGTCGTTGTTCGACAAGCCAATAGGTATCGATGCTATACCCAATACTGCCGATGGAGCAGGCTCGTCAAGCACCACTGGCACTGATGGTCAGCACTCGTCTTCGCTGCAGTCTCTAGAGCCAGGACATACATTTGTCGTTAACTCCTTCGACTCGTTCGACGCAGCTTCCGAGAATAATCTATTATCGAGGCGCAGCAGCTACCAATTTTCACCAGCAACACCGCGATCACCGTTGTCACCAGGCTCTCCAGCCACCACTTCATCGATATCGGCATCGATCGACCCAGCGTCTCATCTTCAGTATTACCCGGTTGGAACTGCTGTAAGACAGCACCGCACAACGGCACACTCACCAAGCATCATGGCACAACAGCACGATCCATTTCGCTATTCTTCACGCCATCATCATTACCATCATCATCATCACTTCACAGAAGGCTTCAAGCTTAGCAATGCTTTCAAGCGAGTACGCAAGCGTGCGCGCAAATATGCGGATCTTCTGCGGAAGAAATAGAATGAGTGCGCAAGCATTTAGTTTGTCTCTCTTTCTCTCTTCCTTTCTCTCTCTTTCCGATAGATTCGCCATACTTTGGACGCCGGTTTGTGGTTGTTGCTCTGCGCCGGAAGTCCCAGAGTCTGGGAGGCCAGCAAACTTAAGAGATGTCTAGAGCTCATCATACTATTTCGAATCCTAGTCTACGTGATGAGCAATCTGTGAGGAGGATCGAAGGAGGCAATCAATAAAAGGAAAGCTCGTTGTGCAGAGAAGCTTTTTCAATCCAAAAAGACAAGCAATAATAAACCATTTTTGGTCATTAACATACTTTCACGTGCATCTACTCACCCATACATTAGAGCATTTAAATACATACATATATAAATAAATATAAATATTTAAGTATTAAGATTTCTTATAAAGTTATTTTTAATTTCTCACTGCCAAAAAATTTTGCTCTATTTAACTCGATAGGAATAACTTAAAAAAATCGCATAAATATGGCAACGCTATGCGTGCGTTTAAGATCATTTGTTGTCAAGCACGATTCAAGCTGGTGTTTATCACACTCACACATATACTCCCACATACACACACACTTAAACTTATGTCTTGCATTGGACAAGCAACTAATACAGAAAAAAAAATAAAAAATTTATAAAAACAAAAATAAAAAAGTATTAAATCACACAACGACTATTTTAAAAATATTCAAGTTACATAAAAAATAAAAACCAAAAACAAAACAAAACAAAAAATAAAACAAAAACTTAATAGGTTCTTTATAATATAGCGAACAAATTTAGTACTTAATAAAACCAAACTATTTAGCGTGTTACAAATACAAACAAACAAACAAATTCAAGCAAGAAATACAAAAAAGAACCTTAGAATAACCAAAAACACAAAAAAAAAAAAACAAAAATTGTTGGAAAGATCAAAACGATAAAAAATAATTAAAATTAAGAAACCTGAAAACACCCAAAGGCTCTACCAACCAACCCAATCCTAAAAGTTTCATTCTCCTCCACTCATCCTCCAACCACATCCAACTAAATTGAAAATATCCAATATTTCGATGAAACACTCTAAAAATTCTTCATTTTCGACACATCGTGTGCGTCCTGGCCGATGTCCTCTACACTTAGAACACAACATACACATCTTCATCTTTTTATCTATACAAATAACGTTATTCACGTTCTTAACGTTATTTAAGTAGAACTAAAGACAAAACGTATTGTTTAGTAATGTAAAAAAAAATAAATCAAATACATATTTACATAAAAAAATAACTAGCATTTATCTAAAATATAAATAGAAAAAATTGCAAGACAAAGAGAAAAAAAAACAGTGAAATCCCTTCTCTATTTTCAATTGGGCCAACGATTTTCTTTGTTTAACCAAAATACAGCTGCGAATAAAAATTTCAACTTACCTCCTGATAAAAATATTCCCGAAATTCTTCAAATAAGACGAAAACGGCTCCATTATTCATCGATATTCATTTTATTTCATTCAAAATAAGCCCCATAGCAATACACATATTCCAAAGTTTGCTCCATTCTTGAAAAAACCCTTTTCATAGGCTGATTTTGGAATCGCCTTACTTAACCCTCTGCAACTGACGTGCTCCAAATTTAACAATACACATGACGTGGGGTCCAGCAGACCTCATTTTTAAACTGATTTCCTATGATGAATTTTCTGACTGTCTGACTTTCTTGACCATATTCCATACAACAGCAAATAATTTTTAGGCTAACATAAAAATATAATTTGGAATAAAATACGTTTTTTTGAAAGATAAAAACGAATTTCTTATCTTCGAATTTTACGTTTGTACTCACGAATTTCTGATTTTCGGTGTCTTTCAGACTACGACGTCAGCTGCAGAAGGTTAAGTCGTCCGACTCAACTTGAGTCGTGGAAATAGGAAAAAATCACAAGGAGCCATGTCGGTTAATACGGAGCTTGCGGTACGGTACGAACGTTCTTTTTAGTCAAATAGTCTCATAGAGATATGTGAGTCGGTGCGTTGTCGTGGTGAAGATGCTATACCCAATACTGCCGATGGAGCAGGCTCGTCAAGCACCACTGGCACTGATGGTCAGCACTCGTCTTCGCTGCAGTCTCTAGAGCCAGGTCGTGGCAATTCTGATCTCTTGCAACGAATATTTTCCCTCAAATTATTTTCAGAATTTTCTTAACTTTTTCGATGCTTTTGTTAGTCAGTGTGGTGGATGAACGACCGGAACGAGGCAAATCATCAACCCCAATATAGCCCGTTTTAAACTCTTTGCACCGATCGTAATTTTCGACATTGTTGAGTCCCCATAGGCTATTATTCTGGTTCTGGTATAGTTTTCCTGAATGGGTTTTTCAATTCTTTTTCAAGTTGATATAAGATTTTTGATATTTATATCTTTATTATTTGTCGACAGTACCATGTATACCTCTCATTTTTTTATGAGAATTACTTGTGTTACTAAACTTACGAAATAAGATATATTTTCGACAATTGTCCACACTATATTCTCAAAATAACGATAAATTGAAATCTGTTTCAGCTGTATGCATGATTTTCTGTGTTGCAATGCTATAATAATAAAAACTAGGGGTTACGAGGTAAAAATCGTTTTAATCAAGGTAATTGAGCCATTTTAATTTTAATTTTTAAATTATAAAATTCTATGAATTCTCCACAGAATTCTTACGCCTCATATTATAATATATAATTTTTAAGAGGAAGTGTAAATTTTTTTTAACTATGTGCCATTTTGTAAAATAAACTCTCGGATTTTTTCACAATAGGACTATACTGTCAAATGAAATGACAAACTATATTGTCTTAGATTAATTTTTTATGGAAGTTTTAGATGTTTGTTTTTTATTTATATATTTTTTTTTATTATAAATATCACTTTGTATTACTACCACCCAGTAGACGTAATTTTCCCTCGATATGGTTCATTTTCGGACATGATTATGGTTTTTTTTTAAATAAATCAAATTTCATTAAGAAAGCTTCAAGATTATGACAGAGAGACGAACAGACCGATAGTCAGACGGACAGACACTCGGACAGGACTAAGTCGGAGGCAAGGTTGATCAAGTATATATGCAATTTCCTATTTCTACCACGTCTAATTATGGGAGCTAAAAACGGAGTGATAAAGTTAAAATACACTTTACGTAGTAGCCGTGGAAAAATAAAAATGTTATTCAAAACCCTAAGAATCAACTATTTAATAATATACTATAACTCTAATCACTGTATTTCCAGAGACTTACAATTGAATGAGATCATTATCTGTTACTGTGGTTGAGAATACATCTGTACATCGAGTTTTCTAGCTCTTTCCGCGGCATGAGTATTTCATTGCTCGTCGCATATGCCAATTAATCGGCCTAACAAAGCCATGCGTTGAATTCGCATTCCACTAGTGACTAGTGGAGCCTCATCATACCTTCGGAACATTGGCCTGTTCGTTAGAACATAACCTCAATCAAATCCACCAAGTTGAACCCGCAGGTAACTTCCTTCCTTGCAAATTCTTCCCTAGAAGCATTGCTCTAGTAAATCTCTTCGTTAACTACGTTAACGCCCATGTCATTTCAATCTGGAATACGTTCATACAGACGAAAACAAATCTTCAAGGATTAAACCACAGTCGCATGTGCTGATATATTTTATCTATCTATTAAACAAAAATGCATGCAAAGAATGAATTGAAAGCAATTGATCTAAATAAGCTTTCTCTGGAATCGAATTCTAAGAAGCTAGAGTCCCTTTCTTATCAGTGAGGTTTGGCATTCATTGCTCTGGTTTTCAGCTGAAAGGCTTTAGTCATGTACTTCAAGAGAATTAAAAATACATCATAATCGTATTGCTCGGAGCGTTGAGAGCAAATACAAACAAACCGCAACAACAAATCAAAGACAAACATAGAAGCTTTTAATGTAGTGGTGCCCATACCCGATCATAATCTATGCCTTTAGAAATCTTTTGCTGACGTCATGTAGAGTGTGGAGAATTTGTGAGATAAAGGCAACGCATTAAGTTCTGACACAAATTCACATGTTTTTTAGTTTTCTGATACAGAACACTATAAATATTTCATATACAGTCTAACTCGATCATTATATTAGTTTCTAAAACTTTACAGTATCTCGAAAAACTGGAGAAATTTTTAGTTCTGATGTTAATTCGGAAGTTAAAACAGTCTTTAGGAAATTGAAAATTTTTAAATAAAAAAAAGAATTTCTTACCAATAAAAAGCCATGACCGAGACTTTTATTGTTTCTTTTAAAAAAAACAAAATCATCTTTAAATAATTATTTCGTTTATATTTTTTTACTCACAAAATATTGTATATTTTTTAGTGTTATAATTTTTTTTTATAAGATTTTGTCAGTTTTATTTCATGATAATCATGTTTTTTAAGTCAAGCATCTTTTCTAGTTACTTTTGCCAAAAAATTAAACAATAGTGCTATTCACGATCCAATACAAAATTATGCGTTAGTATTTATTTGCAATAGATATTAGCCTTTGACTAAAGTTTACTATGCAATATAGGAAAAAAACTCAATTGACATTGAGCACTAATATCAATCGCAGCCACCGGTTATGTCGCAGAGATCTGACTCACCTCCAAGTCAACTATTGCCTTAAGATCAGCTGTGTACCTTCTGATCAAAAAAATACCTAGAATTTCCCATTCAATTAAACCGCGCTTGGGATATTGTCAAATTTTGGTTGGACCCCTTTTACATTGGTCAAGACTTGAAATCAAGTCTGTGAGTTTGATGATGAAAGACGCGGACATCAACGTGAGAGAGGGTAAGTTTAAAAGGGAATCGCAAAGAATTGATTTCAAGTCTTGACCAATGTAAAAGGGGTCTTGGCATATCTGTTATCTAGTGCACAAATATCCTTTTGGGCCCAATTTGTCGGCAATTTGTGTGTGCCAGTTAAGAAAATTGTCCTCGCATATCGTCGTGTGAGCATTATGGAGATAGCAGCCGAGAAACGACAGCAGTGGAGAAATAATTTTGAGACGATTGAGGTCACAAAGAAGAATTCGCACAAGGAACTGAAGGCGATTCCAAAATTAGCCTATGAAAAGTGTTTTCAAGATTGGAAAATGCATTGGAATACAGATATTGATTGGAATGGAGATTGCTTTGAAGGAAATTAAATGAATATCGATAAAAAATTTAGCCGTTTTCGTCGTATTGAAGAATCTGGGTATTTTTTTAAGGTATTTTACATTTCCTATAATACAACACTATTTGTATTGGGTCGTGAACAGCCCTAATAAAGTTTAAAATCATTTTGTTCAACTATTTTTTTTTTATTTTATAATTAAGCATTAATAAAAAAATTTTTAAAAATTCAAAAAATTTAAATAGTTTTTAAAAATTTGAGATAGAAACTCAAAAAATAACCGTTGTTTTTGAGCGATATTAAACTCAAGTTTAAGTGCTTTTTTGAGAGAAAAAGTAAAACTCTAGGCATAATACTTATTTTGTGAGCGATATAATAAATCTCAAGAAGAACTGCTATTTTGTGAGTAAAATAAATAAAACACAAAAATTTACTGTTACCAATGACGGATATGATACAACTTATAAATTACAGTTATCTTTTCATTTTTATGGAATGTTTTTTATTTTATTATATACAAAGCTTTCAAAATATAACAATCAATAGTGTATACATTTCAAGAGTGTATGAAACAAGCTTTAATTGCTCTCTAAAATATTGACTTCTTCGTTTAATATTTTGAAAATAGCAGTTATTTTTGGTCTCTATAGAAACCCATTTTTAAATTAAGCCTTTTTTTTGTCTTTTGTTTTTTGTTTTGCTAACTGCAAAAGAAATCCATCTCATTTCCCTCACCTCAGCCCAATGAAATATCCTCTAATTATTTTGCATTTATAAAGATAACATGTTTTTATCAATAAATGAACAATAGAAATAAATAATAATAATAAAAAAGAAGAATAAAAATAAAAACCAACATATTTATATATATATTTAGAACGCACTTTTTTATTAGAATTAATGTAAAACGTAAACTATTATTATGTAAAGAAAATTTTTGATATAAAACGAATTAAAAAAATTAATGCAATTTAATAAAAAAAAAAAATTGAAATATTCTAAATTTATATACGAAGCAGTTAGTTATTTTGAAAATAAAACAGAAAAAAAAATGAAAATAATAGAAATTAATTCAGAAGATTAAAACTAAAAACAAAAACCGTTCGAAATTTATGTAATTTAAAAGAATAGCATTAAAAACCAAAATGTTCATGATATAAAGTCCGATGTAGTAATAAAAATTAATTGAAAATATTAGTGGAAATCGCACTAGTTAATAACTAGATAATATTAGTTAGTATTCCAGAAACTACGAACAACTCTAGTAAGAGTGACGATATTGTTTCTGTTTATCTTAGTTTGCAAAGTTAGGGCTTTTCTTTAAGTTAATTTCTTGGTTTAATCTTGAATAACCCAAACATATAAAACAAGCAATGATTTCATATTCAACTAACAATAAGTAGATCCTAACATAATCGATCGTATTTAAAATCTAGTCATAAATTGTAAATAACTATTGAAATTGTTGAACATATTGTAGCTAATTGTGTAAAAAATAAATGTATCTTAGGATGTTGCACTAAATTATACGTTGTGGACGTCTTTAGATACTATCTGTTTGAGAAGAATGAGTCGGAAGGGTTTTTTGTCTATATTCAATATTTCCTCCATTTGAGTTGTTTTTTTTTTATTTCACTATACATACGAGTATGTTTAATTATGATGATTTATTAAGATCCTATAACTACTTATAGGACCTACTTCTATGATGTATTAAGGTCCTATAACTACGGTTACCATAAGTTCTGTGTTTGAATCTTTTGTTCTGCATGAATATTTTTTTTCAAATAAAAGATGACTCCTACTCCTAGAAGTGTGAGTTTTTGAAGACCTCTTGCGTAGTAGTTAAGGATTATATATACAGTTCGTTCAAATCCCTGTTTCCTTCATCGATTTTTTAGACTTGACTCAGCTTCATGTAATTATTTTTATATTTGAGAGAAATCCATACTTTAAAGTATAAAATTACATTTATAAAATATTTAATATCTTTCTGAAAATAGAAGATATAAATGCTTGCTACACTCCAATTCATTCGAATGAGTACAGAGAAAATAGATAAGAAAAAATGTTATTGATCGAATTACAACTAAAGCAAAATGATACCGATTGAAAAATATTTTCTAAAAATTGGCTGCTGCGCTACTTCATTTTTTCTATAGAAATAAGAGAAAAAGGGCAGTACTTTCTAGTAGAGCCCTGCATGAGTATGCTTTTTGCCTACTCAAATACAATCGCTTGATGTCGGATAAAAAGCTTACACTGACCTTTTTTTCTAAAGCTCTCGTATGTAAACATACTCTCACTCTATTTTATGTGAGAGTAACAATACACTGCTGAACTTATAACAGCAAGACCAGCTTCTTGCAATAAAAAGTAACGCAAACACTAGGTATACTGAATATTAATACACATACACTGAATATTTTGCGCATTATTTTGTTAGGAGCAAGAATCTTTTGTTTTGCGAGTGACTTTCAATGAGATGCAAACAATATATATATAGACATGCTTTTTTTCATTGTTTTCAATTATGATTAGTGAAGTATTAAAGAAATAAAATTTTTTACCTCATCAATATCCATTTTTAATAAAATGAATATTTTAATAAAATGAATATTTTAATAAAATGAATATTTTAATATATATTTTTATCTATTAACTCGTTCAAACACGTAATTTTCACAATGGAAAAAAGCACGCACAAAATGCACTGTAGTCCTCAGTCAGTTATTCAAAAACACTCTGAACCTGTGAGTCTGCGTAGAGCAGTTATTTTTTTGAGCACCTCACGTCGCCTGTCCTACCTCCTTTGTCTAAGAAAACCGGTTTGGTTAAACGCTAAGCATCACTGAACTACAGAACAGAAACAAAAAATAACGCAAAGCTTTCATAGCTCAGATCAATGCTTGCAGTGTATGTGAGAGTATGGTATGCGAGTCACCGAATAGAAACAAAAATAACGCAAACCTCTCAAAGTTCAGATCAGTGCTTACAGTGTTTGTGAGAGAACGGATAAGGTATAAGCAGTGAAGCTCGTGCGCAGATTTGCTCTTCACTACACGACCTGTTGTTTAACTTTTATTCAGTTACAGTGTACTCTTTAGCAGTGAAGCAGAGTGTATTCGCTTTGCGATTATACTGATGCAGGGCTCTACTTTCTAGACACTTGAATAGATAACTGTATAAAATGATAAGACTCAACTCAGACTCAGACTAATTGTCATTTTTGGTGTTATTATTAAGTTTTCACTTTTGCAATGGTTTTAAGTTTTAAAAGCAAACTTTTGCAATATTTCACTCTATTTTTAGTTCGAATAGTAGTGGTAGTAGTAGCCTTTTATCTCAATTTTTTGCATCGGATCGAATTGTATGGGCAACAAAGGGTATGGTATTTAAAAAATTTGAGGCACTCGACTCCTCAGTTTTGTTTTCTTCGAAGGCCCTATTTAATAAAAAACAAAAAAAAGAAATAATTTTTCACAGTTTTTTTTTTCTTCAGGTGTTTCGAATCATCTCATTTCAAACAAGATAGGCTTGACTGAATAGGTTATACAATACGCCTTGAACATGGAATTTGTTATAGTGTTTAATTAACATTATATACCATAATAATATTATTTCGGAGACAGTATAATATGGGTTAATCTTTCTTTCTTTCTGTCGTCTTCTTTCTCATCCCAATTTCTTACAATTCTAACTGTATATTTCATCCAATAATAAATCAGGAACATTTGAGTTATTGATTCATCAAGTTTTTGCCTCTTTATTTCTTGGTTTCTGAATCCAAATGGGCCTAATGAGTCTCATTTGGCCGATGCCAGAAATACTATTTCCCATCAGAGTTTTTCAACTTGCTAGGCTTCATGATTCATCAGGGAGCAAGGGGCAACGTACAAAAAATTAATCAAAATTATATTTATTGTTGTGAATCATCACACATGTTGCAAGGCGTTGAAAAGAGATATTTCATTTTGTTAGAACGGTTTTCCGATAAGTAATACGATAAGTTATACAAATTTCTTTTTCTAAAGTTCAAGTAATAGTTCCTAGTATAAAAGTTCAATTAAATTGTGCCAGGAATTTCAAAACTAATTGGTATGGACAAATTTCATTCTTTTTTAGAAATTAGGCATTTTGTTGTCTGACTATAGTTTAAGTTAAGTTTAACTAAGTTTAAAGTTACCTTAGTTTATAACAAATATATTAGCTTGGACATGAAATTGTGATGGGGGATATGATTTGCTTTTAAGAGCGAAAGTAAATATTTTTTACATTATCTCGATCTAACTTTACTAGTATGTAAATATAACTTTACTTTCTTATCAATCGAAAAAGGTACATTTTTGTGTTTATTGCAGAATATTAACCATAATTTTAATATTTCATGCAGATGGGTGTGGGTTTCTTTACAGCAGACTACAACAAATTCTTCAGAAGTTTCGACAAATGGTTCGTTCACATACATTCTATTTGGTTTTTTTTTCAGTGGTTTCGACTATCTGCTTCTTACTTAGAGCTCCATCACTAGTCCATCACCACTACCAACTCGCAGTTTTGATGCTACTGCAACATTATTTACAAGTTCCACCTCAGTTTTTTTATCACAAAAGTATCATTCTATTACAATTAAAAAACTTTTATCAATTAAAGAAAGATAGTGATACTTTATTTTGTTCATTTCCGTTCAAGCTTACCAGGATAGTCCCAGATGTACCCGATCTAAAAAAGAAAACAAAAAGTTTGGAAAAAAAATATCTTAATTTCTTTATATAGCAGATATCGCCTTCTTTGGAACCGATTCTTCCTTTCAGTCCATTGTTTTGATTGTTCCTTCGTCTCAATTGTGAAAATATGGAACCATGTTTCATCCATGGTTTTGAATCGACAAAAAAACTTTGCTTCAGTGCAGTGAAATTTCGTCAAACATTCGGTTAAAACTTCCTCACGACGCTGTCTTTGTTTCATTGTGAGTAATCGCGGCACCCATCTTGTGAACAGCTTTCTCATGTACAATTTTTCAGTAAATATGTGATGTAACATACAGCACTTTTTGAAATGCCTATCATGTCTTTTATCTCGAGGACTTTCAGTCGAAGGTCGTCCAATACCATTTTGTGGATTTTCTTTACCATTTCTGGAATGGTCTCTTCATTTGGTCGACCACTCTGATGTTCGTCTTTGCTCGTACGACCTCATTTAAACACTCCCATCTAATATTTTACTGTTGCTAAAAAATGAGCAGACTCCCCCATCTTATCTATCACCACTGTAGGTTATTTCTAATCTAAAGAACCTGGAGTAAATTCAAAATTTCTAAAACATTCTAAATAATTCCTTAATTTCTTGAAATATTCTAAAGTATTTTTTAATTGGACTTTTTTTTTCTTTATTTTTATTTAAAAACTATGGTAACCGTAGTTATACTTTCCATCTATAGCATTTCCAATAAAATTATGATTCAACAATAATTTAAAAAGTTAAAACGTTTTAGACTAAAATTATTTATCTTGAATAAGATATATAGTAAATCATCCAAAATTTTTCTTTAAAAATATTTAAATTCTTTTAAAATTTCTCTGCATTTGGAAATTATCTCAAGTTATAGGTACTTTACACCAAGAATAGATGAAAAATCTTTGAATTTTAGCAAAAGTTGTAAATATTATCAAATGCATTAAAAACAAAAATTCATATATTCTAAATTAAAATTAAATTAATACTAATAACAGCACAAACATTAAGCGCTATGTCTGTCTCATTTATTAAGCAGACCAGTTGTTCTTCATTTCAGCAAAAGCGTACTCCTTGTCCGTCTTTCACAATTTCTTAATAGAATTGACAAAGAATTTATGTAGTTATGTCACTACAAATTTTTTTTCAAAATATTAACACATAAATACAGCAATAGCCATTTGCAAGACTGAAAGTATGCAAATCAGCTGTTGCAAAAACACCATATGATCAATGTTACCAGTGAAAAAGATGTTAAAATCATTGGATTTTCGTCAAATACGTCAACCAAATGTGGAACATCAACAACAAACAATTTTTTGGGAAATATAATTACACAATATGTGTGATTTATTCCAAAAGTGTTTGACATTTTAGGGACTGTTACAGATATCATCAAAAACATCTTGTTTGTAAATTGATGCTAGAAATTTCACTCCCCTGTAGGGGAAGTGTTCATTACTGAACTACATAGTTACAAATTGATTACTTGGTAATGGGAGGTATTTCCTTGCTCGATTACAACGTACAGAAATAAGGCATTATTTTAACAAGGGCTTGTCATAGGCGGAAATGTGTAGTGCTTACATCCAGTATTACCAATAAGTATTACTAGTTGTCTATTACCGATAAGCCAGAGGTCAACAACTGTTTACCTAGAAGTTAGAGGGTAACTTATTACCTCCCGTATTACTTATAAGACATAGAGTAATTATTTCCAGTTCTCTGTATTTTCAGGCATTTTAGGCAGGTTAGGTTATTTATTTTCAATGCGTAACGCGGACGTAAAGTTTTGAGTTAATATTGACTGTTTTGAGTTAATATTGACTGTTCGGCTAGATTCGCGTTTGTAATGACATCTCCTTACAGGCTAACTAGTTACTGAGCTATTTATGGCGATAATGACTTTTCCTTTTTCCACTGAGTCGGTACTCATTTTAAAATGAAGAACATAAAAAAATCTAAGTTTTTCAAAAATTCATTTCTATTTTTTCCACAGCTAATCAGTTTTATGATAAATTCATTGTTAAATCACAAATTGGATAATTTTTTCCGAATTCATAACATTTTTATCAGATTTCAAGTTCGATTTATGGGAATCAAGTTCATGTATCCAAGTGCAAAATTCCCACTCCAAGTGTGGGATTCAAGTTCAAGTCCAAACTTGTGACATATCCGATATTTCGGGCAATTCAGTAACAGTACTTGTGACTTTAACTGCTTTAACGTTATTGTGAGGCGGCCGTGGCGCAGTGGTAGAGTGCGTGACCCATACGCCAGAACACCCTGGTTCAATTTTCATCTGACACAGAAAGTTTTTTCAATTGAATTAATTTTTCTGTTCGGCCGTCACCTCTCTGCAGACAGTGGCATACGTCAGAGGGTAAATTTGTCATCAATTGTACGGAACACATCTTTTGTGTTTACTTCAAATCTAGAAATGACTTCCTCGGACATTAAATAACTCTGGATTGTTTATATTTATGGACCTATATTACAGCAACTGGTATCCAAATTCAAAATAACTTCTATCTTTAATTACTATCGAAAAGAAGATACAAGTTCCTCTCATTTTGAAAAGAATTTCCGTTGAATGTATAGAAAGCTGAGGCTACGTTACATCGAAAAACTACGATTTTGATATCCAGAGTAAATTCCATCTTCAAAGACAGATAAGCTGCGCTTAATGGAGATGTGCTGACCAATTAAAGGAATTAATAAACATATATATTAAATTATATATATAACGTAAATAATTTCGTACATAATAGTGAACATTTCAATGCACTGCCAAAAAGGTTTTTAAATAAATTGATAAATAATAATAAAAAAAAAAGAATGGTTTTGAAAAAAAAAACCAACAAATGCTTTAAAATAGCAAAACTGTAAATAAGCGAAAAGCATTAAAAATAGTTAAGAAAGTTTAAAAGAAAAAAAAAAAATGCATATAAAAAAAATTCAATATTGCACAAATCTGAATACCTAAAATTAAGAATTGAAAACATTGCTCTTGTATTAGTTCGAAATTTGATTTTTATTTTTAATTTCAATTTTAGTTTGTTAGTTAAGAGTCTAAAAAATAAACGAACATGACCAACAACAATTTCAGAAACTTAAAAACTAATATTTTTATTCTTATTGTAATCTTTTAAGATACTATATTATTTCTGAGGAAAATGGTTTCAAGCTAAGAAGTTAGGTGAAATTCTAATAAAAAGATCATACTTCACAACTTTGGATATGATACAATCCACGGCCTCGAATAGAACTGTTTAAGTTTTGACAGCAGTTTCCAGTAATTTTCAGTTAGCCTTGTACTAAGATAAAAAATCGTCCCATAAAAGACTCGTATAGTCCGATGAAACATGTAAACAAAGAGTCAGCTGGAAATATTTTGTAATATATTCCAGCTTCTGAGTCAAAAAAAAGCTTGTAGTAATATAGAGCCTTATCTGCCGAATAATGAAATCACTTTTTCGAACAATCGTAAGCGATAGTTATGCTATATAAGTAAGCCATCAAAACGGATTCTATTGTTAGAAAAGAAAATGTTGTCGTATTATACCTGTGCAGACAAGGCTGGAAGTATGCTTCTCCCGTAAAATTTTATTATTGAAGCTTGCGTTTGTTTGGTCGTTAGGTCCTTTTATCTGTTTTGGCGATACTTTTGCTGCGTCATTATAACATTGGTTCCTCATCATTTTAGTTTAGTTTAGTTTAGTTTATTTCAGTCTTTGGACAAATTCCTTACAGACTAGACATAACAATAAAATATAAGGTTAATATATTATAGCTAAATACAAATAAAGTATTTACATGGTTTTTAAACGCATCTTTGGAAATAGTGAAATCAAAATAAGTATTTACCTCTAAATCATTAAATAATGACAAAGCTCTTGATAATGGCTCATTTTTTGCATAGTTTGTTTTATGATTTTTTATGAAAAATATTTAAAATGCCGCAACTGTCTTGAGGGAACGTTAAACATAATAAGTTCCAGTAAAGACGAACAATCAATATTACCCGAAATAATATCGTATATGAAGATCATAGACTGAATCTTCCTTCTAGTTTCTAAGGATTTAAGGCCTAACAGCAAGCAGCGTGCATTATATGAGGGCATAAAGTCTACAAAATTTAGGCCACGTAAAATATGTTTAGATAACGATTTTTGAATTCTTTCTAAACGAAACGAATGCGTTGCATAGCACGGGTTCCAGATTATCGACGCATACTCTAGCCTTGACCTAACAAACGAGTTATACAAACATTTCACAGTTTGAGGGTCAGAAAACTCAGAACTTCCTCAGAATTATCCTCAATAATTCCAACGCAGATATATTGCGTCATGTTTTCAATAGAAAGATGATGTTTAACTCTGTGATTCTCCTTAGCCCCTTATCTCTTCGTAGAACAGCGAATAAATGTTGAAATTTTTCCTTATTTGCTTTTAGTCTTGAACATTAATTAAACCAAACAAATTTCGAATATTGAGAAAACGGTCTCCTTTGAAAGTCATTAAAATTAAACAATTATAAATATATATAATTGTAGATGTAGATTCACAGATGGATTTCTGTAAAACACATTTTTTTTTAATTAAAAAATAAAAAATAAAAAAAAACAAAAGAACAAATAATCAAAAACCATGCGAAACAAAGACATGCACGGAAGAGCTCACTGCACCCAGTGAAATCCTACGATGTTAACTCTGGTTGTGAGTTTTTTACGAGGTCCACATCTGAAATGCTACAATGCTACAATAGAAATATATACAATACAACTTCTCTTTTTTTCTGTATTTTTTTTTTTGTTGTACTTATGTATGTTCTCTATCGTTAGTATTTCAGGCGTGTATCTCAGAAACTGAACTAGAACTTAATATTGTGCGTTATTCTAAATGTACATAAACTCAGCGTTATTCAGTAATTTTAATGCAAACTACAGCCAATAATGAAAAAAATCTAAGATAAACTGAGATTAAGGAAAAAATTAAAAAAAAAAACGACAAATGCAATTAACTAAAATGTAGTTGATATTGTGTAGAATTAGCAAAGTAGTCTAGGTTAATACTGAATACATAATAGACAAAATAGCAAAAAAAAAAAAACAAAAAAAAAATAAACAAAAAATTAATTAAAAATATTATTGTAAGGATACACAAATCATTTAATCGATATTCAGACACAAAACATGATTATTTGTAATTTTGCAGCAATACACACAAAAAAAAGAAACAATATTTATTTAAATTCTTAGAAACTGTTTTATAACATTTAAACACCTTTTTTATTGAGTATGAAGAAAAGAAGAACAAAAAAAAAACAAAAAAGAAAACCATTAAAATGTAACTCAATTTTTATGCAGCTAAATTAGATTTCATGTAAGAAATTAAACAAAAAAAAAACTCGAATATTACAAGAAATATTTCAATCATTAATAAAAACAACAAAACAATACCGTAAAAATACATGTTGTATATAAGCAAAATTTATGAACATTCATATTAGTTAATTTGAAAATAAAAATAATAATAAAAAAAAAAATTAAAAACACGCGTTAGGTAAAATATCCATAAAAAATTAACAAAAACAAGAAAAAAATAATTAACAAAAAATCAAAAATTAAACTAATTATTTTAGGATCACATTAAAATAAAATAACAACAAAATTAATATTTAAAAGAAAAACCATTATAAATAACAATTATATTTGCTCAATTAAGCAAACAAAACAAAAACAAAAAACAAAAACAAAAAACAAGAAGGAAGAATAAATGAAAATACGTTAAGAACACTTTGTTTTATTTAAATTTTTAGAAAAAAACTACCACAGCACCTTGAAAATAACTTAAAACTAGTAAGAAATAATCTTCGACTGGGCCGAAGTTAAAATACCCCCACGTCCGAACAGAAGTATATTCAAAGTCTTGAGCAGTCAAAAAAATTTTCATTTTTAAAATCATTTTCGTCATAGTTTTAACATTAAATATTCTCTTTTGTTATTTGATAAAGTCACTTTGTATGGGAGGTTGGTGTGGTTTTCACCCGATTTCAATGAATTTCATACACAGAGTACATGTTATATATCAAAGTTTATATTTTCAAGTCCATATATTAATTTTTGTGGAATTCTAAGAGATTTTACCGTTTTGATAAAGTCACTTTGTATGGGAGGTCCGATTTGGCTCATTTTCGAACTTGACCTTTATTTTTTAGATACAAGCTTAACTATCGAATTTCGTGATGAAAGCTTGAAAATTACGGCTGTAATCGTGATCACAGACAGACGGACAGACAGACAGACGGACATGGCTAAATCGACTGGGGTGGTGATGCTGATTAAGAATATATATACTTTTCTATACCTGCCACTCCTACTTATGGGCGTTACAAACGAAGTGACAAAATTAATATACCTCGTTTACGTTTTTTAAACGTAGGGGTATACAAATAGCTTAAAAACAAACAATGCTTAACACTTACTTATCTGGCGCTTACAACAGATGGTCGTATTTGGCCTCGTATAAGAAATTGCGCCAGCCATTTCTGTTGCACTTGCTGGCGCCACTTGGAAACACCAAGCGTGGTCAGGTTATCCAACACCTGATCCTTCCACCGAAGATGTGAGCATCCTCTTCTGCGTTGACCACCACCGGGCACCGAATCGAATATTTTTTCGCTGGAGTGTCGTTTTTCATTTGCTCAACATGACCTAGCCAGAAGAGCCCCTCGATTTTAATGAGCTTCACTATGTAGATGTTTGGGTACAGCTCATCAGTTCGTGGTTCCATCGAATTCGATACTCGCAATTGACGCAGATTGGATCGAAAATCTTGCGAAGGATTTTTCGCTCGAAGGCTCCCAAAGTTTTTTCATTAGATCTGCTCAACGTCCAGGTTTGTGCTGCATATAATAGAACGGGCATGATTAGTGACTTATAGAGCGTGAGTTTTGTTCGTCGAGAGAGGGCTCTGCTTCTCAATTGCCTACTTAGCCCAAAGTAACACCTGTTGGCAAGAGTTATCCTTCGTTTTATCTCAATACTGACATCGTTGAAAGAGTTTAGGCTGGATCCCAGGTAGACGAAGTCCTTAACAACCTCGAAGGAGATGTTGCCAGCAGTGACGTGGTTTTCAAGACGCTGGGACTGTTTATTTGTTGGCATTAGGTATTTCGTCTTATCTGCGTTCACTGCAAGACCCATTCGACTCGACTCTTTTGCTAATCTGAAGAATGCTGCGCTGACTTCGCGCGTATTATGGCCAATAATATCGATATCATCAGCATACGCCAGCAGCATAATACTTTTGTAGAATATGCCACTGCGCCTCAAATCAGCAGCTCGGATGATCTTTTCCATCCTTCCCGATTTTAACTGTGCTGCTGGTGTTGCTCAGTGTCATTCTGCAAAGACGGATGAGCTTTGCAGGAATACCAAATTCAGACATGGTGGAAGGGACCACAGACCTTATTGGACAGTGGAAGGCGGCTTTGTAATCGACAAAAAGATGGTGTGTGTCGATTTGTTTTTCTAGGGTCTTCTCCAAGATTTTTCGTAGCGTAAATATCTGGTATATGGTGGTTGCCAGGTCTGAAGCCACACTGATAAGGTCCAATCAGCTGGTTTACGATGGGCTTCATTCTTTGACATAAAACGCTCGACAGGACCTTATATGCGATATTAAGAAGGCTTATCCCACGGTAGTTGGATAGCCTGGTGATAGCAAATGGTGGGATCGCCTTTCTTGTGGATTGGGCAGAGCACACTGAGATTCCAATCGTTTGGAATGCATTCTTCCGATCATATTCTGCATAGAAGCTCATGAATGCATATAAATAGAGCTTCGCTTCTACTCCAGCTCTGCAGGAAAGCCATCGGCTCTTGCGGCTTTGTGGTTTTTAAGCCGAGCTATGGCTTTCAAGATTTCACTATGGTCGGGTAGCGGAACTTCAACGCTGTCGTCCACAATTGGGGTTTCCGAGATATCATCTCTATTGGCGGGATTTTTGTCGTCGTCACCATTCAGAAGCCTAGATAAGTGTTCCCTCCACATCATCAGTCTATTCTGGATATCTGTCACTAGATTCCCATTTTCATCCTTGCAGTAAGAGGCCCCGGTCTTCAAACCATCGGCTAGGCGTCTTATTTTTTTGAAAAATTTTCGGATCTCATTCCTATCACCATGCATTTCAATTTTCTCGCACTCAAACAATAAATCATTTGAAAAATATGTTTTAGGCGCATATTTAAATTGTTCAGTTGGGGAAATCAATTTTTGCTTTCTTTAATCAAGAGATAATCTTGACCAAAATTGTAAGTCAAAACTAGAGAATATTTATGGGTAAATTTAATGCGACCTTTTTCGTTCAATTGTATTGAGACTAATTTATGAGCTAGAGGCCAAGTATGTTTATGAAGAAAACAACGAACAACAACAACAGTTGTGTATCAAAAATAATATATCCAAGATTATGCCATGCGCTTATCTGCCTTCGTCATGATCGACACATTGTCAAAATCAGATGTTTTTCACTGAGCAAAACATAAACAAATAGAACTGCAACTGAAAAATAAATCGCACAGAACTATTTCGCACTATATTTCGTCACTTCTTGGATGAACAGAAGATCGGTGACAAAAACAGAGAAAGTGTCTTTTACTTTCTACGTCACGAAAGATCTAAAGTCTTGCACAGTACGGTGCAACCATGGTATTATAATACAAGGTAGCATTGCAACTGCTTATTTTCTCTTCTACAAGAAAACATCTCCAGTCAAAAACAGCTGTTTATTAAAATGCATCTGGAGCTACTGAGGATGTTGTTTTTTTCACTTCAACGTTTTTAAAATTGTTTGTGTTTTCAATGGCCAATTGTAAGCGCTCTCTTTTTGAGTATATTTTTTGACAGGAGATGGTTTCCCAAGCAATGTAATGCTACCTTGTAACTATTACACCATGGGTGCAACTTTTTCTGCCTCTGTTGGCGTAATCTGATTTCTATTATTTTTGGCTCAGTATAGAGCAAATCATACAGCAGACTAGACAGATTGTGTTGGAAGCTACACTAACTCATCAGTAGTCTTGTATGACACTCGCTGTGATCCACTCAGTTACTTAAGTCTGACTTATACTGCCAATTTGCCGAGAAACTTCAAGAATTTTTGGCAGAAAGAACAAATCTTTCCCATTAGTAACTAGAGTTTGTATCTACTTTTGATGCGTACTGTGTAGGTTAACCTTGATCGTATTATACTTTTAGGCATGGGCCTTAAAGAAAAATCAATGTAACAACCTGACAATAGTTCTGAAATATTTCCCTTCATTAGGCCTGTTTCCGTACTCGTTTCATTTCCGTAAGCATTTCCGTACACATTTTTCCAGCACGAGAGAGAAGAAGAACAAGCAAAATGTCACTCTCTATTACTCGAACTTTACTTAAACAAAATTTCTTCAATCTCAGATCTCGAGCTTCAAACAGCTGATTATCAAACTGTCAAAATTGAATGGTTGTGAATAAAATTTATGTAATTGGTTAAAAAGTTAATAAAAATAAAGTTGAAATATGCAAAATGAACGCAAATGGAAGCCAAAGGTTCCTAGAGAACAATTCACGTGCAAGTACTTTGAATTTTCCATTCTTTTAAATAAACCAACCAACAAATTCAATTTATATTTCATTTCAACTGTAAAAGAACATCTGTTGTGTTTGAACTTTACTTGAAGTCGTTTCCGTACTTTTTGGCAAATTTTCTCATTTTGACAGATAGTCAAATTACTCTCTATTACTCGAACTTTACTTGAAAAGAGAATGGAAACAGCCCTATTATGTTCTCAGGTCAGTGTCTCATAAAAAAAATAACCATGCCATGCTATCAGACCTGAAGTCCACGTTATTTGTACTTTAAAAACTTACTTACTTACTTATCTGGCGCTTACAACCGTTAGTCGGTTTTGGCCTCGTATATACTTTAAAAACTAAAGAACATTAAGGACCATTAGGAACATTGAGGGTTCTCCGATGTTCCACTTGCCCCGTTTTCAAAAGCAAAAATTACAAATTTTTATCGAATTTCTGAACAGATAACGTTATGTCTCACAGGACCTGTTGTCAATAAAGTTGGAAATACCTTTCTACGAAACTGTAACGGCGTTGCGTCCAATTGTTATCCGCTAAATAAAGGCGATATGACTAAAACTATGATTTGGCAGAAAATATTGGTTTTTTGACCTCACGACAAAATATATATATTTACGTCATCAATACATGGAAGACGCTGCTAGCAACATAAGTGTAAAATTGTTTCATGGAATTATGACGCGCTAAGTATACTATAGATGCTACAGTAAGAACTTTTAATTTCAGTAAACATTGTGTAAGAATGTTTTGTAGAAAAACACTTTGCTAAAAAATACTGAGCGAGAAAAATCCCATCTCAATGCTCACTTAGATTTATAAAAGTTTTGCAGCTCGTCGATATGTGCGTTGTGAAAATTGTTTAGTTCAGTTTTTTTCATAAGCGTAAAAGGGCGTATCGGCCAGTTGTTCTTTTCTTTAAAACATAAAAAAAAAGCTTTCCTATAAAGTTTCAGAAGTGGGATTCGAGAATATTCTCGCGCGTCGGAATTTTTTTATTATATTAAAAAAAAAAAAAAGTTGATTGAACGTTTTGTGCGAAATAACCTACGCGAATTTTGGAAAATTTACATTTTTCAATATGCAGAACGCGTCGTGCGACAAAAATAAAGATTTGGGAATCCAAAATGGCCAAGCAGAGCAGCTCATCGACCCGAATGTGGCCAAAGAGCTCGAGCTTACGTTGTCCAAAAAGGAGCGTGAGTTAAGAGAGCGCGAAAAACTTCTAGCTGAAAAAGAGAAGTTGTTCCAAACGTCGTCGCATAATGTTAACCCCATTGCTTGCTTGAATGATTCTGAGCTATCTCCTTCTACTGCAGGATCTTTACTGTGTGGTATTGAAGAATGCAAAAAATTGATTCCGGTGTTCAATCCTTCTTTGCCAAACAGCATGTCAGCGCATCAGTGGATCGCGAATTTAGAAAAGGTTAAAAACATGTTTAAATGGGATGAGCAAACAGCATTATTTTATGCGGCTTTACGACTAGAGGAGGCAGCTTCATCTTGGTTTTCCTCTATTAATGGGCGTGATTTCTCGTGGGCTACCTTTAAACAGTCCTTAATAAGTGCGTTTCCGTCGGTAAATGATGAAAGCGAAATTTATATTAAGCTACTCCGTCGCACAAAAGGGTCTGAAGAGAGTATTGAAAATTATTTTTATGACATTTTAACACTCACTCGTCAAGCTGGCTTTAGTGACCAATGTGCAAAAAAATATATTGTTTCAGGGTTAGGAAACAAAGAACTAATTAATTCAGTAACGGGTTATATACAAAACGATAAGTCTATTGAGGAATTTCTGTCTCAAATAAAAACGCATATTTGTGTGATTGAACAGCAAAAAAATCGCGAGTATTTCGTACCACGAAAACAATACGGTGATCGGAGTGATAATTATTACGGTTCCGTTCAGAACACTAAATCGTTTAACTACAAAGTCAACAGTGCATCTTCAAATAACACTCAATCGTTCCGCACATGCTTTATTTGCCACGAGCCCGGACATTTCGCTCGTGACTGTAAACAGACAAGAAAAAGATTTTATGAAAATAATATCAAAGCAGGACCATCAGCTAAAGTGGCACGTTTATCAGTTATGAACAATAATAATGGATTAACTCAAAATGCTCATATTGAAGGGCATATATTAAAAGCTTTCTGTGACCTTGGAAGTGAGTGTACCACAATTAAAATTTGTAAAGTTCAGCAATATGGCTGGAATTTTTCAACATGTCGTACTAAACTTCTAGGTTTTGGTGGAAATGAAGTGTTTTCTATTGGATCAATGAATAAAATCGTTAAAGTGCAAGATGTTGAGCTACCAATCAATATTTTAGTTGTTCGAAACAACGATCAAGACTGTGACATGATAGTTGGACAAAATTTTCTAGATTACCCCGGCGTAACGATACTTCGTGAAAACGGACAACTAAAGATTTCAATGAAAAGTGAGGCAATGAATTCAGTCAAAAGTGTTGATTCATCCGATTGACTAAATTGTCAAAACTCTTCAAATACAAAAATTCAAACCAATATGTTAAAGTTAATAAAGTTTGGGAAGTTGTTAAATGAAAAGGAAGAGGAAACATTTTTTAAAATTATTAACTTATATAAAGATTGTTTTGCTGAAGAACTTTCAGACCTTGGTAAGACATCTTCAATTGAAATGAAAATTGAGCTAAAAGAGAAAAAGAAAATAATAAATCACAAGTGTTTTCGTGTACCTTATCATCTACGTGAAAAATTAAACGAAATTGTGGCGGACTTATTAAAAAATGACATTATTGAGCATTCAACTTCACCGTATGCCAGTCGTGCTTTGCTGGTCCCGAAAAAAGACGGTAGTTTTCGAATGGTGGTCGATTATCGTGATTTAAATAAAATAACTGTGCGAGAAGTGTTTCCAATGACAAACATAGAAGAGGCAATTAACCAAATGCATAATAGCAAACTTTTTATAGTGCTAGATCTTATGAATGGATATCATCAAATACCTCTTTCAGAAGATTCACGTCCTCTAACAGCTTTCGTTACTCCAAGTGGACACTATCAATATAAAAGGATGCCGTTTGGATTGACAAACGCTCCTGCTGTTTTTGTGAGACTAATTAATTCGGTTATAAATTCATTAACATATAAAAATTTAGTTGCGTATATGGACGATATAGTGATTTATGGTGCCGATTTTGACAGTGTTTTAAAAACATTTGAAAATTTACTTGAAAATTGCAGAAAAATTAAACTCACTTTTAAATTGAACAAATGTGAATTTTTTGTTAGTAAAATAAATTACCTTGGCCACATGATCAGCAGTGATGGCATAGAGCCTGGTGAAGTAAAAATTAATGCAATAAAAGATTTCAAAATTCCATCCAGTGTTCGTGAAGTAAAACAGTTTCTAGGCCTATCTGGTTACTTTCGGCGTTTCATTCAAAATTATGCAAAAATAGCTCATCCTTTAAATCAACTATTAAGAAAAGATTCAAAATTCCAGTGGACAAAAACTGAAGACACCGCATTCAGGAGTTTAAAAGATAAGCTTTGTGAATCACCTATACTAGATATCTACAATCCCAGTTGTGAACATGAACTGCATACGGATGCTTGCCAAATTGGACTAGCTGGTATACTTATCCAAATAAGTGAATCAAACGAAAAGCGCGCAGTTGCATATTTCAGCAGACAAACAAAAACAGCAAACAAGCAGAAACTAATACCAAGGATTGCCAGATGGTGGCTCAAAATTCAAGAGTATGATTTTGAACTTGCTCATCGTCCTGGGCAGCAAATGACTCACGCTGACGCCTTAAGTCGGAACCCTGTAGAAGAATCAAGGGTCACAGACATTGCCGGAGTTGACGTGCTGATGATAGGTATGGCTGAAGAAGATTGGATATCAACACTTCAACGACAAGATTCGTCATTGAATGAAATTTTCAATGCACTCATTGACTGTAAAAACAGCAAAGACAAAAAAAAGTGTGGAATTGAAAATGAATACTTAATTAAAGATGGACGCCTGTTCAAGAAAACGGAAATTGGTAATTTATTTGTCGTACCCAGGGGAGTTCGTTGGCGTGTTATAAAATCTGCTCATGATGACGTTGGCCATAGTGGAGTTGAAAGGACCATTTCGAGATTAAGAAAAATGTATTGGTTTCCGAAGATGCGTATAATTGTTGAGAAATACATAAACTCTTGTGTTCCATGTTTATACAATCAAAGAGCGAAGGACGAGTCTAATTATACTATTCACCCTATTGACAAAGTTGCTATTCCATTTCACACCATCCATATTGACCATTTAGGACCATTTGTTAAAAGCAAAAAAGGAAATCAGTATATTTTTGGAATAGTCGATTCATTTACGAAATTTATTGTTTTGAGACCTGTTCGGGATACCACAGCTAAGTTAGCTTTAAAGGCGATTGTAGATATCGCCGAATTTGTCGGCATTCCAAATCAAGTTATCAGTGATCGTGGCACTGCTTTTACATCGAAGGCATTTAATGAGTTTTGCTTTTCAAACGGCATTCGTCACATTCTTGCTGCAGTTAGAACTCCTCGAGCTAACGGACAAATAGAGCGCTATTTCCGAACAGTGAATACGGCGTTGAGCAGTATGACAAACGATATCGATGGACGTGATTGGGATCAATATGTTTCAGCAATACAATGGGGCATTAATAGTGTGGAACACAAAATCACTGGACAAACACCTCAAAAGCTCTTATTTACTTACACTCCTCGCAACTATCTTGGAAACGAATTAAGTGTGGCGCTAGGTCAAGACTTAGACGAGGATGATGCCGAAGACGATATTCCGATTTCTGTTTTGAAAGAACGCGTTAAAAGAAGAATGAATGAAACTTCGTCGGCTCAAGCAAACAAATTCAACGCTACTCACCGTGCACCACACAAATATGAGGAAGGTGATTTGGTACTTGTGAAAGCTGAACATCCTGCGTCAGGTCTGTCGAGAAAGTTGTTAGCAAGATTTAAAGGCCCATACATGGTAAAGAAGAGCTTGGGTAATGATCGATATGTAATTATTGATACAGAAACCACGCAAGTAAGTCAAAGAAGTTTTGAATCTATTTATGCAGCTGACAAGCTTAAACCTTGGTGTTCGCTGTCAGATTTTGAGTTAATTGAAATTCAAGAAGAAGGGGAAAGTTATCTGGAGGATGATGAATAACTGATGAGAGTCAAATGATTTTAAATTATTTTTTTTTGTCTTGTTTAACTTAAAGAAATTATTTAACTTATTATGTTTATTGTTTTTTTGTGTTTGTTCTTGTTAACGTCCTTTTGAAGTTTTAAATTCCAATATTTAATAAATGATTGTGAATAAAAAATTATAAGTTTTCTGAAGTAGTAAGCTTTCCATAAATTAATTAAGAATTCATTAACTTTATTGTTAATTTTATTTCTAACTGATATTATGGTTCAAAGTGTGGTTTGTTATGATTTCGACCTGGTTGCTTTGTGATCTTCCAGCGTCGGTAAAAATCTGGTTGCTGTGTCATCTTCCAGAGTTGTTAAAAAAATAAAAAATGAAAAGACCTGGTTGCTGGGTGATCTTCCAGTGTCGTTGAAAAACCTGGTTGCTGTGTGATCTTCCAGAGTTGTTAAAAAAAATAATGAAAAGGCCTGGTTGCTGGGTGATCTTCCAGTGTCGTCAAAAATCTGGTTGCTGTGTGATCTTCCAGAGTTGTTTAAAAAAAAAAAAAAAATGAAAGACCTGGTTGCTGTGTGATCTTCCAGAGTCGTTGAAAAATCTGGTTGCTGTGTGATCTTCCAGAGTTGTTAAAAAAAAAAAAAAATGAAAAGACCTGGGGCCGAATCGCCGCATCCGTGACGTAACGGCTTTCGTATGAGATAAAATTAATCGTATGAGAATCTCATGAGATTAATTTCGTATCTCATGAGATTCTCATACGATTAATTTTTTCTCATACGAAAGCCGTTACGTTCACGGATGCGGCGATTCGGCCCCTGGTTGCTGGGTGATCTTCCAGTGTCGTTGAAAAATCTGGTTGCTGTGTGATCTTCCAGAGTTGTAAAAAAAAAAAAAAAAAAAATGAATGAAAAGGCCTGGTTGCTGGGTGATCTTCGAGTGTCGTCAAAAATCTGGTTGCTGTGTGATCTTCCAGAGTTGTTCAAAAAAAAAAAATGAAAGACCTGGTTGCTGTGTGATCTTCCAGAGTCGTTAAAAAAAAAATCTGGTTGCTGTGTGATCTTCCAGAGTTTTAATTCCATAAAAAAAAAAAAAAAAGATGAAGTATATTAAGTATATCACTGGGACAGTGATATTGTTGGATGGCCGAGTTGTAAGAATGTTTTGTAGAAAAACACTTTGCTAAAAAATACTGAGCGAGAAAAATCCCATCTCAATGCTCACTTAGATTTATAAAAGTTTTGCAGCTCGTCGATATGTGCGTTGTGAAAATTGTTTAGTTCAGTTTTTTTCATAAGCGTAAAAGGGCGTATCGGCCAGTTGTTCTTTTCTTTAAAACATAAAAAAAAAGCTTTCCTATAATTGGTTTTTTAACAATAGACAAAAAATTATGACCTCATGATTTCAAAAACGAAACTTAAGCAAACATGCAACGGCATTACACGGAATTATTATTTGGTGAGTATATTCTGTAAACAGGAAAACGCATAAAAAGGATAGCTGCTTATTTAACAAAACTGCAATACCGTTGCATCCTTGTATAGTATTTATGGCTCGATAAATTTTATTTTGAATGAATTTAGATGAATTTTTTTAACTCATAAAGCAAAAAAAAAGAAAACAACTTTTGACGCAGTAAGACATCGAAGGCAGCCGCTTAACGCACCGGTAATGCAACAAAAATTCAAAATCCATTTTGTATTTTAGGAAGGTACGTTCAGAGAATTGAACGATTTTGTACTGGGAAATGTCAAACAGGTAGTTCTTAAATTGTGCAATTTACTATCAAAAAAGTTGCATCTGGACATAAACATGCTTTTAGGCATTTCTCAAATTAAGTGTTGGTAATCTTGGAAAACAAATTAATTTTAGTTGAGTTTCATCCTGCATAATAGTACTGGAAACTCCAGAGTTTATTCTAAGTTCAATGGCAAAACTCGACTTTGTACTGGAAACTCAAACTAAACTCTTTATGAAAAAATATTCGGAACGGATTTACGTATTTATGTTGTGAAAAGAGCACATTTAAGCTCACTTTTGCTATTTGAAATATATAAGTTAAAAATCAATAAATAATATTCCATAGAAGTGAAATAGAAGTGCTGCGATGTTCAAAATTAAATTTTCCTCTTTTTCTTCATATCGACTTGAATATAGAATTCATTATAAAAACTATATAGGAGGCATCCCTTGAGCTTTGGTTAGTTTAAAAAAAAAAAACATTGAAAAAACTATGGGCGGCATGGTAAACTTTATAGATCGACAATAAAGGTGAGGTTTTTGGTCATATGATCAAAATAAAAATGATGGCGTTACGAGCCTCTTCAGGGAACCGCTGAATGTTATGAAAATATACCATCGTTGCATAGATTTATTGCATGGCGCTAAGATAAATGTGAATACACCACATATGTAATAGCAAAGAAAAAGCAAAATCACAAGCAAAAACAAAAACTAAAGCAAAGGTCAAAGTAAAAGCAAAAGCAAAGGAAAAGGCAAAAGCTAAAGCAAAAGAAAAATCTAAAACAAAATCAAAAGCACAAGCAAAATCAAAAGCAAAACCAAAAGCAAAACAAAATCAAAAGTAAAAGCAAAAACTAAAGCAACGTTGACGTTGTCGCGGCCATACCTCCAGCTGTGTAGAAATATGTACATACAACTTAATTTTTTTTACGTTAACGACATCAAGCAACTGCTGCAAAGTCGTGTAAATAGTTATTTCTTACATTTATGCAAGATACGCAATATCTTTAGCCACCACTGTAGATGCGCCCATTAAGTGAAGTCCACAGCATTGCGCACAATCCGTATTAGTTTTATTTACATTGCGTGCCGCTTTCATTTGACATTTACTAAAGCGTCAGTTAGTAAATCCTTTGTTTGATCCTATAAGAATCCTTTAAATTTTTTTTTTCTTGTAGCATCAGACACTGAAAAACAAATTAAAACGAAAGCAACGATATCAAGTTGAACTCCACTTGAAACTTCGAACGAAAACGGATTGAATTACTATCCTGCATAATTTTCGATGGCGGCGAGAATAACGTCTGAACTTTATTGTAATTGATAAAAGCGAAAAATTTTAAGTGAACAAAAAATGTTGTCTGCTTTAAGGCGTAAATTTCGTTCCTTCTATCAGCGCCTGATACTGCTGGCCATATTGATTGGCATATTTATTTTTACTTTTTCATACATTAATTTAGAGTTTTGCTATCGCATCATGTCGCAGAGCAGCTACAGCAGCATGGTGAGTGGTTGAATGAGCTGTGGAAACACAATTGTTTAATGAATATTTAATAAAATCTAGTGCAAAAAATATAAAAACCATGAGTACAGCGGCACATTGTGCGAGGAACTCTGCAGCAGTTCTGAGGCTTTTAAAGACTTCAAGTGCCCACAGAATGAGATGAAGACGACAATATTTACGGCAGTTAAGAACTCTGACGTTTATGCCATCAAGGTAAGGCTCAGCTTTTAAGTAGTCGTGGCATTTAAGTAGTCGTTGCTTGCAGCTTGCTCGTCATATTAAGGAAGATCTCGCATGGATAGATAGTCAAGGCATGCCAAGATATCCAAACATCGAGGACTTTCATCACATTGTCAAGATGCACATAACAGTCTCATACAACGTTACTCTGGATGATAACATGGTAGGTGGCAAGATTTCTGAAAGCTCTTAATGTTTTGTTATTGATTTATTCCAATTATTCATTTCGTGCACTTCACTTATTATACTTTATGACAGTAGTACTTTAAGTGCTTTAAGATGAAGTCAGTCAAAATATGACCTAATTTACACTCAATGGTTTCTAATGTTTGTAAACATCAAATCTGCCGACTCCGTAAACGGAGATACTTTCTTTAACTATCTAGACACCTTTGAGCACACATAATTTTGGATCCCATTAAAAAATAAAATTTAAACATCTATTTTTTTTTTTTTATTTTGTAGTTATGATAGTTTCTTTAGAAAAAATATAAACTTGTTGACTTATTTTCAGTTTAGTTAAGATTAAATTTTGATACGATAACAATTTCCATTTAGTTAAACTTTGCTAAATTCACAAAGTCTTTAATTAGTTTTTGTAAAAAGCTTAGCCATTTACCTTCTTGTCACCACAATTGTCTCATACATAACTTATCAGTATCCCTGCCTCTCACACCACACTAGGGATGATTTCCAAAAGTTGAGAAACCTTTTTCGAATGCTGCAAACCTTTTTATACAGTTTTTCTACTAATGAAAGAACAAAATATCAGCCATAGACTAGGACGCTTCTGCAGTCTATAACTTTGAAAAGATAATAACCACAATTTTTTTATAACAAACAATAAAAGAAACAATAAAAGAAAAGTCTGTGTACAGAGTGCCAACTCCATGACTTCAATGCAAAAATTAGAAAAAAATTATGAGGTTAGTAGTGGTAGATCTGCCAGTGAAGAAACCGTGTTGGTGCGGAGATATACCGCTTTGAACTTCAGCAAACAACAGTTTTTCCACAATCTTATCCAATACTATAGTCTTATGCCATGATTGAGACTTATATATGGGCAATATACTGGCTGACTTCCATTCATTTAAGAAAGAACCAGATACTGACTTATTGTATATGAGACTTAAGGCAGAGTGTAACGACAAGGCACACTTTTTTAAAAATATTGGTGGCAGCAGGTCAAAGCCCGGACCCTTGCTGCTATCTAGACTTTTCAATGTGTCCAGAACGAGTTTATTGCTTATTCTTAGAATACCAATATTGAAAAGCTGGGGTATGTTATAAAAGATGTTTGGGTCGATTGACCGATAGTTGGACTTGTAAACAACTATAGGTTGCTTATTCATTTAGGGTTTTCAGAACGAGATCTATTGAACTCCATTGAATTAGGGAACCCTGATGACTTTCTCTTAGAGTTGAAAAATATCCAGAATGCCTCAGGATTCGATTTTATGTCGTGTTCAACTGATATAATGTATTTATTGTACAAGAAATTGGATAAGAATTCAAATTCAAAGTGGATAATCCAGATTTTTTAAATTTTAGGTGAGATTTATTTCGTAGGTTTTTAAGATGAATTAGACGCTTGTTATACCAAGGGTGCTTGTTCTTACACTTGCTATATGCTATTGACACGTATAAATGAAGCCCAATATTAATAACGTTCTTAAAAGCCGCATACATATGAAAAAGGTTATTTGAATCGGCTAGCAGATTCCAATTGATCGAGTTTAAATAGGTATTGAGAGCCGTATAGTTTGCCTTATTAAAATTATATAAAGAAATTTGATTAACTTCTCGATAGTAATCGAAGGTATAGAAATAGAAGTTTAAGATAAGTGCTTTGTGGTGAACGGAGTCATTAGAGAGAGGCATATCACATTTAAAAAGTTCGTGTTTATAATCATTGCTAATGGAAATAAGATCAATAGTTCTGTTAATATTCTCCATATTTAGCCCCCTGCGATTATTTCCTATTTCCAAACTTGAAAAATGGCTCAGTGGTAAGAGATTTTGGTCGAATGAAGAGGTCAGTAGTGAGATAAATGCCTGTTTTGAGGACATTGATAAAACCTATCATTTGGAACGAATAAACAAATTGGAAAAACGCTGGACTAAATGTATCGACTAAATGTATCAGTCTAAAAGGAGACTAGTTGAGGAATAAATGCTTTTTTGTTGAGAAAATACCTTGTATGTAATAAAAAATCACTGATTTATCAAATTGCCCTCGTATATTGAATGATATTCTTTGTTTTCTTTTTTAAATTTTTGTGGAATGGATTGATGAGATTCTTCTTAAAAATCTATCTATCTAATCTAATTTCTAGCTGTTGTTCCTTTGAAAGAAATTCATAAAATATCTTTTAGCATCATTTGAGTCACGCAATAAAAAAATAGTGCTCTTGGTGTCTCCTACTTAGACCCATGATACAATAACAAGGTATGGTAATTTTAAAATGGCTGCTCAAATATGAAATTTACCAACAGCAAAGCTGTAGGAGCTACAAACGTCAAACGACAAAAGCAACAACAACAATTAGAAAAACTCAAAATTACCAGCTGATTTTGACAACTAGCGCACCCTGCTCTCCAATATGAGCCCACCTTGTAGTTGAGGCCTGACCTCATACTTAACGGCGTTTTCCACCATTTTTTTGGAGCATCCAATTAATTCCGATATTGTTTGGTAGCTTTTGCCTTCTTTTCTGAGCTTTTTTATTATTTCCCGGCGCTCATTACTACAATGCTTACCTCTGCAATTAATAAATATTTGTAAATACTTATAATATTTAGAAGCTAAACTTACCTTTGTTTTCAAATTTAAATGAAATGTACCGTTAATCGCATCAAAAAAATATGTTTTTCTTAATTGACTCTATTTCATCGCACAGGTCTTTACGCGGCCTTTACCAAATTGACACTGCCCAAAAGAAAAGAAACGCACAAAGTATACTGAAAATAACGGTATTATATGCAGCGAGGAACCGATCACTCAAGTACAGAAATTATTGATATGAAACTCATTACAGTGAAGACTTAAAGAGAGTTAAAGTTTTGAAGAGTGGATGACTCTATTTCATCGCACACCACTGTATATATGTTATAAATATAATATATTGAGCCATTACCGTCAAATTAGTGTAAACGTGACTATATTTTAAAAATTTTTTTAATGAGAAACGATGGTACATAAACAAATTATGGAGTACTCAAAAACTTTTCTCTGTGATAGATCGTTACAAAGTAAGATCCTATCTATAAATTCCATTTCTATGAAAATTATGTTAGCAAAGTACAATTACTCGCACATTACTGCTCCTTGGATCGTGCACTAATTCAGCAGACCCGTGCATAAATATAAGCGTGTCCGTAAAGCATATCAAAAGAATGATGAAGATGAAAGTCTAAGCATAAAAAGTTCTTGGATCATAGCAAAACTGAATTCTTAGGTGACTTTCCCAAAATGCGGATAAATGACATGAGAAAGTACGATTCCCGCTCAGTCATTAATTAAGTCTGCCATTTTGTGTCCACCATCGTGCTATCACAAAATAATTTCAAATCAGAGTTCAAAGAATATATCGAAATGGGAAGGTACAAAATTTAAACCTGTGCTGAACTTCTCATTATTCTAGTTTGAAAAATTTTGTTCCAAAATAAAATCTCTTTGTACCATAGCCTTCGGTATGCAAATCGAAATCACCCAACAACTTCAATGGTTCAACAGTTTTGCTATCCAAGAACTTTTCCGGGTGAAATCCCGATGAAAAATTCTTCATAACAAGCACTCAAATAAGCCAACCAACAGCAACCCTTATCTACGCCTAAGGCTGAGGAATACACGATTGAATTCGGCTAACAATTATATCCATTTCGAGCATTAAAGGATTTAGGGATCATCACATTATAAAAACACTTATAGTATAGAAGTTACGGATGTCGATGTCGATTCGGAGGTCGATTTCCGATTTCATCAATTCATGTAACATTTTAATGTTTATAGGAAATATTGCTCAACTCTCACAAAACAATGCAAACATTTATTTGAAAAACAGAGCTTAAGTTTTGTTCTTCGAGTGGGATCCGATTTTCAAGTCAACATCTGTTGGAAACAGTTATCCTTCAACTCAATCCTAATATTGTTTATTTGGGATCCAAGATAGAAGAACTCGTTAATATCATTGAGGAAAGCGGTAACATGTGTTAAGACGTGATTTCCAAGACGCTGCGATTGGTTGTTTGCTTACACCTGCGCTTGCGTCTTTTTATTATCTGAGGAATGAAATAATTACTTTGCACAAGCCTCTACTGGATTAGGTCTAACATAAAAATAAAAAAATAATTTGGCCATTTCAGCCCTTAAAAGAACATTTACCAATGTTTATAGACATATTCAGATTGAGGACTGGCACTAGTTATATGCCGACTCCGAACGGTTACTGTGCATATTCTCAAGAAACTTTGCATGTCATTATTTACTCTCTGAAGTCTGCCACTGTCTGCAGAGAGGTGAAGACCGATCACAAAAGTTAATTTCAGTTGAAAAAATTCTCTGTCAGCTCGGCCACGGGCGCCACACTAGATTAGGTCTACCCAGAGCTTATTTGTTCTAGAAATTTGTAAATGTCAAAAATGTTAATTAGTTCAGGTTATTTCTTGTTAAATATTTTTTTAATTTATAAGTATTATTTATCGTGTTTTTATTAAAAAAGTTAAATTTTCAACTTTAATTTTTCTCATTCTGTATTCTTAGATAAAAGCTTTGGTCAATCAAGAAATCGATGTTAACAGTCCCGAGCAAATGTTGAGTTTTTGGCGTCTACTCAATGACAACAATTACATGATGGGCAAGCTTTTCGATGAGGAGTCGCTGTTTCCAAGCGTACTGGGCTCATGTGGACCTTACTATGCCACAGAGAACCTCAATACACTAGAGCCGGAAACCGGTTTCAAGCGCTTTATGTAATGAAAGACTGTCTTAATTTCCTAACAAATTAAATAAAATCCATTGCAGCACCATCGACTGGGAGGCGCGCTTGAAATTCGCCATAAACATCATGGAGTACCTTTTTCGCTTGGAGGAGGTCAAACCAAAGCCGCTGCGTATGTGTAAGATGTCCGCTCATCTCTTTGGCTTAACTGCGGACAAGAGGTGAGAACAATCGGCCCTTGAAAAATAGATAAGTGATATTTTATTAGTCAATTAATGCCAGAATTAAGTACCAAAGCGCCGAGTTCGTACACGCTGAAAACGTTATCGACATAATGCTATCGGATGGAGCGCACTGTAACACAGATGAAGACTGCAGCTGGCACTCCTGCCTGGGCCAATGCGATCGTAAGAAGCTTATCTGCTTGGGTAAGCAACAGAATAATAATTTGCAAATATTTTGCGAGCACCTTTTGCGAGGAACACGTATTTTTCCGGGGTTGTTGGTTACAACGCGGACACCAGCTAGCCTCAGAAGCTTGGTAGAAAGCTGCGTCAATCCTTCAAAGCAAAGCGAGTATCATATGGAAGAACGTAGCTTGGCGCCTACACCAGAGCTTGGCATGCTGCTGTTCAATGAGCTGCGACAATTACACAAAAGCATAAGCGTGACAGGAAGTCTCTATGATGGTGAAAACTGATAGTTCTAACTAAAACTGATAACTGACTTTTTACAATTGAACAATTAATTAATTAAATTGTTTAAGCGCTCTGCTGGAACTTAAGCCAATTACTTTACTAGCGCATAAAGTACTTCTTTACTACTTAATACACAGCATGTAAGAATAAACATTTTATAAAATACCTCTTTAAATATTCTACAAATATACATATATGTATATATATATATATATAAACCACTCACTTTACATCTTTCTAAAATAATAAAGAAAAAATAATAAAATAAAAAACTATTTAGTGAGATTCTGTTCACTACAGTCGTAGATCAACTCTTAGATCTCTCTTTAAGGAAACACTTGAAATGAGTGTAAGTATTTTATTTATTTCATATTTGCAACAATTTTAATTACTTTCATTTCTATTTTGTTTCTTTCGTACAATAATTTCGTTTAAATGAACTGAGATGTTATTTTTTTTTTTATTTTTCACATTATACTTAAGTTTCCATCTAATAATTTCATAGTAGAAAAATGTGTGCACTTTGGAAACCAAGAACATACAAGAATTAAAATACTAAAAAAAAAACATAAAACACGCCAAAAAGGTTTAACATGAGGAGCTATAAAAAGTGTTATCAAATAGAAATTCGTACGAGACACAAAGAATCACTGCTAAGACGTTGCTTATGCGAATGGTACTGGACAACAATGATGTGGCAGGAAGTGTGGAGTGAGGTGGGGTGGGGGGAAATAATGCTTAATCATTTTAATTCTGCAAAAAGAATATAATTTTATAAGCAGTTTTTTTTTTTTTTGTTTTTTCTTGCTTTACTGTAATTTAAGTTATGACTTTGGATTCTTTGTTTGCGAAATTGAATAATTTTTTTTATAAATAATGTTTTTTATTTTTGTTTTTTGCATTTGTAACAATTTCAAACTAAATGAAATGCTAGAAAATTTAAATAAAAATTACAATAAAATGTTTTTAATTTTGATATAAAAGAAGCTTGTAAGAGAAATTTACAATTTCCGCTTTTAAGCTGGTATTTTCTTTAGCATTTTCACGTTTTAAACTTAATATTAAAATGTATACGAAAAAAGGTTGAATGTTTTAAATCATGTAACTTAATAGGTTGATTTCGGTTTGAATTTTATCTGGTTTTAAATGTTTTACTGTATGTGTTCGTTAGAGGATGTTTCGGTGTGAGTGTATGTGTGTGTGTCACTGATTCTGGTAAAGTGCTAGATGAAGATTTTAATTGTCGCTAACAGCGCCATCTATTTTTTCGTTAACATTGTTGGCCGCTGGTGCTGGTTGCACGAATGCGGTTAAACTAACTCACGCCGTGGTAGTAGTTGGTGAAACTGGCGGAGAGTTAGAGGAAGTTAAATTCAATTGTGAATGTTTGAGCTGCATTAAGTAGTGTCTTTGAGTTGGCTTATGCAGTTCCAGCTGTGACAACGCTTCATCAATCGAAAACCATTGACGCTTGCGTCCAATGCTACGTGAATCTTCCCATTCTTCGAGCTCTTTAGTAACGGTCATAACAAAGACCTCCGTGCGATGCATGTGCTCGGAGTTCTAAGTTGAAGAGAAAATAAAGAAATATTTTTATAAAACTACTACGGATGTTAACAGCAGTTGTTAAGGAACCTCGAACACGCCCAGGCAACGGCCTAGCTTGCCCACAACTCCAGCTTCTTCGAGCACTTCGCGTACAGCCGTTACTGAAGGTTCCTCTTCAGGCTCAACACCGCCGCCAGGCACAATCCAGAGCTCAGGACGGCGCGAAGAGGTCACCAAGAGAACCTGTCAAGCATTAAGTTAATTATATGAAGCACATATAAATATTGTTTTATATACTACCTCTGCCTCCGCATCTGAGCGTACACAAATACATGCAGCACGTCGTCTAAATCCATCCTTATCATAGATTCGAGTGGAGTTTGGTTTCTCTTTAACCATCTGAAAGTAGCAGTGATAAAAGATAAATGTTAATAAATAAACAAAGTAAGATTTATACAATTTTCACAAAAATATTTTGCACTCTTATTTTCCACCTATTGTACCTACATAAATATTTCAAATTTGATTTATTTTGCTTGTCATCAAATTCATTATCAAAACATAACAAATTCTTCCGAATTATTTTGTTCAAGATAGCTTATAATAAAAGGTACTCGTAAAATCGTGATTTCGCTATCAGATGGGCGAACACACAGGTTTATAATCACTCGTCACTGTATAAAAGAACATTTGATAAGAAATCACTTGCAAGGCAGTTAATTGCGCTCCCATGTTATAAATAACGCACGCAAATCTGATGGAACAACTTGTGAAAGTCTTAATCAAACAGAAACAAAATAGATTGATGGTCAGGAAGGAGGAGGAGATACCCGGCGAATGTTGACACTTGTATGATATATTACGATATAGCATTTATTTCATAGTTCAGTGATGATGGAAGCGTCAAAGTCTGCTTGCTTCCACACATGCAGACCACGACCTTTACCAGAGAATAAAAGTAAGAAAAGAACATGGATGCACCGTGTACTATAATAAACTGAAGGAATTGCCTATCTGTTTTACCTTATCAAAGGAATAGAGGGAATAGATTAGAGAATAGAGATTAGAGTAAATTTAAGCATGTCCCCTAATTCACCAATTGAATAACATGGTAATACACATAATATTTAGAGTTCATGTGACTATACGCTCAAAAGCACAGAATAACATTTTGAAAAAATGTTTTGTGCGAATAGTCTCTTGACTTTAGCACAAAAAATAAGAAACGTCATCTGTTCGCGGAGAGAACTGCGTAAGCAACAAAACTTCCAATTTGTTACATGAATTTAAAACGCGCTATGTAAAGGTGCTGCGGTAAAATATATTAGCCCTCCTGTGAAAAATGGCCAAAAAATTCATGATGTTATAAAGCCACAGAGAAAGCCATTTATAAGTTTCAAAATGCATCAATCATGCAATGGCGTTGCATGGAATTATTACTCGATGTGTATATACGGCACGGTAATAAAGAGTGATTTTTTAAGTGCCTGATAACTTTTTTTTTAAAAAAAACGCATAAAATTTGCAAAATCTCATCGGTTCTTTATTTGAAACGTTAGATTGGTCCATGACATTTACTTTTTGAAGATAATTTCATTTAAATGTTGACCGCGGCTGCGTCTTAGGTGGTCCATTCGGAAAGTCCAATTTTGGGCAACTTTTTCGAGCATTTCGGCCGGAATAGCCCGAATTTCTTCGGAAATGTTGTCTTCCAAAGCTGGAATAGTTGCTGGCTTATTTCTGTAGACTTTAGACTTGACGTAGCCCCACAAAAAATAGTCTAAAGGCGTCAAATCGCATGATCTTGGTGGCCAACTTACCGGTCCATTTCTTGAGATTAATTGTTCTCCGAAGTTTTCCCTCAAAATGGCCATAGAATCGCGAGATGTGTGGCATGTAGCGCCATCTTGTTGAAACCACATGTCAACCAAGTTCAGTTCTTCCATTTTTGGCAACAAAAAGTTTGTTAGCATCGAACCCAATTGCTGCGAACGGCGACGAATCGACATTTCACGGTCTTCAGCAACACTCTCAGAAACAGATGCAATATTCTCTTCTGTACGCACTGTACGCATTCGTGTGGTTGGTTTAATGTCCAATAAAGTAAACTGAGTGCGAACTTGGTCACAATCGCATTAATTGTTTGCTCACTTGGTCGATTATGTAGACCATAAATCGGACGTAAAGCGCGAAACACATTTCGAACCGAACACTGATCTTGGTAATAAAATTCAATGATTTGCAAGCGTTGCTCGTTAGTAAGTCTATTCATGATGAAATGTCAAAGCATACTGAGCATCTTTCTCTTTGACACCATGTCTGAAATCCCACGTGATCTGTCAAATACTAATGCATGAAAATCATAACCTCAAAAAAATCACCCTTTATTATAAAACAGAAATGAAGTATTTGTTCTTTGCCTTTTCAACAAATAAATTATGACGTCGTCAGGTCGCGTAGGTGGCATCTCATGCAACAAAAATGCAATATTGTTTAATGGAATTCTTACTCGCGGAGTAGAAGGGCTACGAAATTTTTTAATACAGCCCCTATTTTTTTTAATAGGGTTCTTTATTACTGGCCCCATAACGAAAATGAAAAAAAAAAAATATGGAGCCACTACGAAAGCCAAAAAATTGTATGAAATTATAAATCCGTAATTATTGGCGCTAAGGTTAAATTTTTAGAACGACAGTAGATTTACTGGTTTAGGTTTTACTTTAGGTTTTCTGTATTTAAAAAGTTTACCGATGAATTTTGAAAAAATAACCTTTGCAATGGTGGTACTTTGACCTCTCTACGACTATTGGTTCAGAAGATGTTCCCAAAATAGTTAAAAATTTCGTTAAAAAATCCCAAAAAAAAAAACTATTATCTGTCTGGCGTTCTTTATTTGCTACGGCGTAATTTTTGGAATCAGGTGAAAGATTAAAAACAGGGACCGAAAATAACTGTTATTTTCGAAATTTCAATTCAAAAAGTCAGGCGGAAAAAATGTGTCTTTTCAATATTTGAATAAAGTAGTGCGATGCTTGTTAGCTAAGGAATAATAATCTTATTTTTGACCGATTTTTTTCTGGTCAAAAATAAAAGTTGAAATTTGACTTTTATTTTTTCGGACAAAAATAACAGTTAAAATTTGACTTTTATTTTTTCGGTCA
The DNA here is from genome assembly GCA_943735915.1 of Pherbina coryleti. NCBI lineage: Eukaryota > Metazoa > Arthropoda > Insecta > Diptera > Sciomyzidae > Pherbina > Pherbina coryleti. The sequence continues at coordinate 66,785,432 of OX030952.1, forward strand.
AAAATAAAAGTAAAAATTTGACTTTTATTTTTTCAGTCAAGAATAAAAGTCAAATTATGACTTTTACTTTTTCGGTCAAAAATAACAGTTAAAATTTGACTTTTATTTTTCAGTTAAGAGTGAAAATCATAACAAATGTATAAATTCTATTCATTCTACTCTGCCTTACCTTCGTTTTGCTTATCACTACACATTGCGTTCCCTGGCACTGTTGTTTGTCGAATCACTACACATCAGAGAATTTGACTCAAAAATAAAAGTCAAAATTTAACTATTATTTTTGACCGAAAAAGTAAAAGTCATAATATTACTTTTATTTTTGACTGAAAAAATAAAAGTCAAATTTTAACTGTTATTTTTTACCGAAAGACCGGAAAAATAAAAGTAATTTTTTAACTTTTATTTTTGACCAAAAAAAAAATCGGTTAAAAAATAACTATTAATAATTGACTTTTTTGAAAAAAGTCATAACAGTTACGGTTACAGTTACGGTTACAGTTACTTTAACCTCTTTACGAATATTGGTTCAATATATACACAAACCAGTGGTTAAACCAGTGGTACACAAAGTGGGTTAAATTCTCCAAAAAAAAAAAAATAAAATTTGATCTTTCATTTGATGCCAAACATTACTACGTTACAAATAAAGACATTGGTCCAGACATTCGATTTTTTTAGATTTTTTAACGAAATTTTGACCTATTTTGGAAATATCTAGTGAACCAATAGTCGCAGAGATGTACCACCATTGGAAATTATTTCAGTGTTACTATGAACACGATCGCAAATCAAAGACCAAATTCTACTTGCATATTTTCTTGAGTGTGCATAATGCGTACATTGGTTACAATAAGATCTCTTCGTCAAATACTGATTTTTTTTTTCTATATCTGAATTGGAAGTCCGCGCACAAGTGGATACTAAAACGAACAATTTGTTCACCAATCGCAGGAGACCACCTGGCGAAGTTGTAAGACAGGGACCTAAGCGAAGGATGTCTATTCTGCTCCACAACACAAAGACCATCGAACCAATGCTATGTGTGCGTTTTGCAAAAAACCATTTTGCTTCACCAATGAAGGAGTTATTTTGCTTCACCAATGAAGGAGTTATTTTGCCTCACCAATGAAGGAGTTATTTTGCTTCATCAAAAAAGCACACAAATTTATTTTTATCTATATCTATATACTATTATATAAAAGGGTTCTCTCGAATTTTTATCGTTCAATCACGGGGTAACCGCTGAACCAATTTTAATAATTCTTTCACTATTCAATTGCCATAATAAGCGACCCTGCTACTGGGTACTACGTTTTTGGTAAAACTTTTTATTTAATGATTTAAGAATTCATGCATTTTAATCCATGCTGCCATTGTATGTACAAGCAGCACAAAAAAACAGCAAGCAATAGCTTAAGCTCTTTGTTGAGAGAGAGAGAGAGGTGAAAGTCTACAACTCACCGTGCTGCCATCTTAGAGCCCGAACAGAACCAAAGCGGCTGTCGGTTGTCGGATGCGCTGTGCAACAAAATACATGAAAATATATGCAGCCGCCAAAAATTATATGGCCGTAGAAATCCGCGACGGAAAAACGCCAGAATAGAATCAATTCTATTTTTTCTCCGACGGCTGGCGGATCTCTCTTTGAGTGGCGCAAGTGTTGCCATATTTTAGCTAAGAATTGGATGTGTTCAGTGCTATTTTCTTAGTTTTTACCATGAGCTGACGTTTTGTTTTGTGTGTGTGTGTTGCATTCCATGAGCTGAAATTTCGTTTTGTTTGTGTATGTGTTGAATTTGTTCCATTTACACAACGAAAAGCAACGCTGATCCGACAACCTACAACCGCTCCTATTCTGGACGTGTTCTCTGCGGATTTCTCCGAGAGAGGTCCGCCAACCGAAAGCCGCTTTGGTTCTGTTCGGGCTCTTAAGTGGATAGTTGCACTTATTTAATTTCAGTGTTGCCATAAGTTCAATATATCGTATTTATTTTGATTTTACTAAGGTGAAACTCTATTCATTTCAATAAGAAGCCACTCTTTTTATTTCAATAAGAAATATTCTCAAATAAAATAAAATTAATTAAACATATTTGATTCTTGAGTCTTTATTTAAAATACGTTTTCATATCGTCCACTCTATGCCAAAAACGCCAATGTGAAAACACATGGGTTTTGAGTTTTTAATTGCATCTAGTGCATTTTAATGCAAAGAATATTTCCCCAAAACAAGAAAATCAATTCGGTCTAGAAAAAATTATAAAATTCCATGCTAAAACCATCTACGTGATTTTCTGATATTTTTTTCATGCCAAAAACGCCAATGTGCACATTTTATCACTTTAAATATTTCCAATATTTAAAGTAATATTGTACTAATATTGTAATATAAAGTAAACAACTTTATTTTTATTTTTTGATTTTTTTTATTTTTTTGAGGATAAGTTCAGAATATTTTTTTTTCCATCAAAAGTGAAGAAAATCAGTAGCCTTCCTACTTTGTAGCAGCTAAAAATTAACTTTTCCCTCAAGAAAAGTACATTTTTAGGATTTTAAATTTCCCTAAAACCGGCATGGAGCTTTCTTGACACTTTTTTTATCAGAATACATTGTCCTTACGTTTATTCAAAAATAGAAAAAAATTATTGATCTATCTCATCAGTAGCGGTTACAAGCTCAATTTTAGTGAAAAAATGTGCACATTGATTTTTTTTTTTGCATAAAGGAAATTAACGATTCTGAAAATTTTGTTCATGCGACTCTATAAAGTCTTTGGTAATCAAGACAATTGCAAAAATCCTTCCTTTTCAAAGCATTGTTAATGTCTTGAAACAATAATTTCAGAAATTGACCTTCTGACCTGAGAGTTATATGGAGAAATCTGAATACATTACCAGAAAAATGCTATTTTTGAGCTTAAAAAGATCACAAAAATCGAAATGAACACTTCCTGCCATTTTTTTATCAGAATACAATACATACCCTTCTTCAAAAATGGGAAGAAATCATTAACCTATCTCATCGGTAGCGGCTACAGTTAAAATTAACACTTTCGAAATTTGTTACTTGTCTCGTTGTTAAGCACGATTTTAACTCGTAATAGGTATAAACGCCGTATCACGTACCTCATAGTTGAATAAATAAGGTTGTCGCATGGGTGAGAGCGAGTTCCCATAAATGTCAAATCGAAGTTGACAGCTCATACAAAATCTGAAAGGGGAAATTATTAACATGCAAAGCCGATGAAGTCGTTGTTGTATCTTTTCATTGATTTTGACAATTATGGGTACAATCAGCCACGAGACAACCTTATTTATTCAACCATGACGTACCTCAAACGCCGTTGAAAAGTCACTCAAAAATAAATTTTGACATATTGTCATAAATATGGAAGCGTCGCAATATCTCGAAGGTTTCGCGTGAATTTTTTTGGTAATGTATTCAGTTTTTTTCCATATAACCCCCAGATCAGAAGATCAAATTCTGAAATTATTGGTTCAAGACATTAACAATGCTTTGAAAAATAAACTGCAGAAGGATTTTTGCTTTTTTTATTACCAAAGTTTTTATAGAGTCACATGTACAAAATTTTCAGAATCGTTAATTTCCTTTATGCCAAAAACACCAATGTGCACATTTTTTCACTTAAAGTGAGCTTGTAACCGCTACCGATGAGATAGGACAGTGGTTGTTTTTTCTGTTGACGAAGAACTTAATTTGTACGTATGAACTTTGCTGTGTACGTATGAAAGAAATTTTTTAGATAGAGCTTCTTTCATAATTTTGGGATTTATTTTAATAAAATGTTCTAGCAATAATTGTTACATGACTGCACAAAAAAATTTTTTTAATGTTTTTGTAGAGTAACGGGAACCAGATTTTAACTGTGTATTACGTAGACATGTAATCCAATCCAGGCCATCCATTTCCGAAAAGAAATTTTGGAAAATGTGAATGTTTCGCTTTTTCTGAGCCATTTGAATCTTTAAACTCAATTTTCCAAAAAACACAAAAACTCACATTGGCGTTTTTGGCATGAAAGGGACGATATCATATTTATACTCCGCAGCAACGCTGGGAACGGGTATGCTAGTTTCAAATAAATCAACTCTTAAACAAAATTAAATGTCATAGATTTTTACCGTTGACGACCATTGGAACATAGAGGTCCCGTCAGATTTGGTGATCGCGTGGATAGTCGAAGTGGACAATCTTTTTGTTTGTTTTGTTGTGTTAGAAAGTAACATTCTCCAAAAATCTTGTACCTGTAGCTCCCTTCACCCCAAAAATAATGCACCAAGAAGAACGGGGGAAAAAGTAAAGATTTTTCGACTTTTGGGGTGGTCTGGTAGGTAAAGAGATGAATCTACTTTTGAAAATTAATCACTTTCTGAAAGCCACATTCATTCCTTTTTTTAATATCTTGTAAAAAACTCGTTTGCTTAGTTTTCCAGGAAAAATTCGAAAGTAAAAGGGTCACCGGTGTCCCAGTCATCGTCAAAGGGAGAATAGAGAAGTAAAAGTTTGGGAACAAAATAAAGGATAGGGAGAATAAGAAGGACAAGGATTAAGATACGTTGTCGCGTCAAAACCTGCTGGTGTGTCAACGATACAACCACCTTTTTTTAAACATATACAATAATATTTGGAATAAACACTCAAAATGAAAATTAACAACGCATTTCCAGAAATCTTTTTTGTCATATTTTTATACCCTGAAGTTTTATTTGATCGCTTAATATCAGATTAATTGTGCTTTGTATCTTTAATATTGTATATTTTTATTTTTTCCTTTGTTTAAAATATATTTCGATGGCTTAATATAGAAAAGGCGTAACTCGTTTTTTTTCGAAATAACGTTTTTAATATAATTTGGTGATGCACTCCCAAATACACCTTCGTTAAAAAAATGCGATTTTTTGTTGTTGTTTTGTCTATTTGAAATAAAACCTGCATTAAATAAGTTTTTATATCCAAAGTTTTCCAGATTTTATTCAGTTCTTTTCTCTCATGTAAATTAACAAAAAATCGATTTAAGCCTTTGCTATATTAAGCCATCGATTTGTAACATTTTTATAAAGAACCATACTAAAGACCTTATTTTTTATGAAGTTATAGTTTATTTTCTAATGAGCGAATAACGTATCCGTAGATAAGTTAGAACGTTATCTTCTATTCCGATCATTGTGTCAGATTTATGCTCTGTGAAAAGTTTGAAATTCGGTGATCATTTTTTGGAAACAAAAGCAAATGTACTTTTTCTTAAAAAAGATAAAAAATATTTAAATTTTCATTTAGACAAAATATAAGCTTGCAAATATAACAAGAATGAAAACTTTTATTAGTTTTACATAATCAGAATCGACCCTCCGATATCTATGAGAATGATAAGATTATAGCAGAAGTGATGAGAGTGATTCCAAATTATTGCCCCATTACTCTTGCAAAAGACTTTGATAGCTTGCATTGCAATTTATTTAGATATTTGGAAATAAAACGCTGTAGATATGACAAAGTCCCAATCAACTTAAAAATAAAATTAGTTGTATTTTTGCTGATGTGTCGTTCAGTACAATTTAGATCGATATTGTATTTTGAGAGGTAAAAGAGGTTTTCAAAAAATAAGAGGTTATGGGTCATCTCACTTTGTATTTTTTTAATGCAAAAATGTAATGTTTTACGAGTATTCTACCGTCATAAGGAAGAGTGCGGCATCTATATATTTCAATATTCCGAGATAAACCACTTACAGTAATTTATCAAAAATTCACTGACTAGGGTTTGGATGGTTATAAATATTTGGTTCTTCAGCATAGTAACATCCAGTTTGTTTTTTTCAACACTAATGATATTTTACGGATTTTATTAAAAATGCAAAAACTGTGGAGTGTAGATGCCTGTGTAAAACAAACAGTGTAGAAGCCGCTTTTTTACTTGAATGATTTTTTTAATTTTTGAAGATATGACACTTCAGGTTAAAATATTTAGCAATTGAGCAAAGAATTCGTAATTTTTTTCGCTTTTTTACTTGAATGATTTTTTTTTAATTTTTGAAGATATGACACTTCAGGTTAAAATATTTAGCAATTGAGCAAAGAATTCGTAATTTTTATTTTATTTTCTTGAGGATGAAAGTAATATGTTAAGAAATCGCAATAAAACTGATTTTGATTTTCATGTTATATGCCGCACTCTTCCTTATGACGGCAGTATTGTAGTGTATGTACTCATTTATATGAGTGTATGCATATATTTGTATTAGCTATGCAAAAATGGTAAAAAACATGGTCCACGAACAATCAATTATTGAAAAGGGCAATGAAAGTAAGAAAATAAATTTTGGTAATGGTGCAAATTTTTTTAATCTTTTCATAAAAGCTCCAAAAACATGTTTTAGTAATTGTATTAATAAATTCTTGTTTCACTTGCTTCTTCATTGGTTTGGGCATTGATTTACTCAATCAAGGAATCACAAAAATTCTTAATACAATATGTTTTGCCAAATTTTATGGGTTCTTCCGTAAGACATTTGATAACAAGAAACTTACATACATTACTCAACCATAGAATTATTTTTAATGTTGCATTAAAGAACACAAATAAAAAACCGATTACTTTAGTTACTCACACTGGAAGCGATTTAAAGCTGGTGTCTGGGTAGTTTTATTTTTTTGGCTTTTGACAGAATTGACAAGCAGTTTCCGAATGACCTTCTTTCTTCCTTTCTTTGTTGTTTTCAACCGGTCGCTTGTGGAGTGTGAAACGTGTGGGTGGGCGTCGCTTTGAATGGCGTTGTAGAAAATAGGCAAACGATGACGTTTTGTTAAAACTGCTCCGTTGGCGCGTTGAGGACTTATTTGATAAGCTAGTAAATTGCAAACCGAAAAAATCAACCCTTTTAAACAAGGAACTTAAAGTTGAGTGGTGCTGGGATATGGAGTGCCGTGACTGAACCAGGGGAACCAAAAATTAAATATTTAACTAATTTTCTGTATTATAGAAACTTTGGATTAACTCTGCAGCAATGTGAGCATTTTAGTTGGTTTTTCTTATTTGTTGTTGAAGTGGTTCCTTCTCAACTTGCTTCTACGGCGCTGTAGTATTTAACTCAACAAATTGTTCCTCGTTATGAATGTGGGTTCTTGACAACGTTTTGCCAATAGTTGCAGCTGCTTAGCTGAAGTTCAAACACACGCTTTCCATTTTCATTTTTGTTACCGTTGGTTGCACTTCTTCACACCTTCTGATGAATGTGCTCAGTATCCAGACTGTGTTAATTTTTCTAGTGATTTTATATGTCTTTTGAAATTATTGGGCAGGTTTTTGCATCTGCCTCGTTGAATTTTTTTACCGGAATTCGTTTCTTTGTCTGCGAGCAGACTTTTTTACCTTTGAGTTCCTTCGCAGTTTCGGTGCGTTGCTCTGCGGCTTTGTTGGGTGTTCTTTTTTTTTGTTCGTCAATCTCGCAATCAGTTGCAAAAATTTACTCGTTTCTTTTGTTCACACCTTTGTCAATTATTTTAATAGGATTTGGGATGATGAGTTATTTGTTTTTAACTTCAAATGATACGGCAGATAAGTCACTACAGTTTGAAATATTAAAAGGAGTTGTAAAACACACAAATTAATGATTTTTAGAACTTTTTCCACAGATAGTTAAATTTTTTCAATTTCGTGATTTTCGCCTATCCGCTCGCTAGATATCGAAACGTCAAAAATATCACCACGCTTTTATCGACTTTTCAATCGTTATAGATTATTTGGCGAAAACTCGCTTCAAATGCTCGTTGGATATTGTAGCGAGTATGAACTGCTTTACTGCATGTAGGGTGTTTCTGAATATTAAAATATAATGTCGTAACATATAGGAAAAGATTTTTTTATGAAAGAATTGTCATAACTCTGACCCCTTTTACATTGAACACCGAAAAGCACAAAAGGAATACAAAAAATTGACGGTACAGCGCAAGTGTTCTCCTACCCTTTCGCCGCTTCCGGCGCTTTTTGGCGGTGAATTGCCTAAAAACTCACAGACTTGAATTCAAGTCTTGACCAATGTAAAAGCGATCAATGCATTTAGAACCATATTTGACTGTTTGTGTATTTGAAAGTTCTGTCTTAAATTTACCTCATGTTGGGACTCCATAAAAAAATCTTCAGAAACGGCGCATATTATTATTAGTATTTCTGCAAATATTATCAATACAATATCGACGTCTAGGTGTTTGTTCATGTTCAAACACCCATACATGTTCCCATGTATTTGAACATCCATGTTCAAACACCCATAAATGTTCCCATGTATTGGGAATATAACCACTAAAACTGATTTTCTTCAATATTAGAGAATATCTAAGTTTCTCTGTAAAGTATCCAATTTAATTCTCCAGCTTTTTTCCAATGATTGAGAATATCTTAGTTTTCGGTCTGATATCCAATAACCAAACAATAAATTTTTTTGTCAACGCCATAATTTTAGTACTTTTGGGACATAGTTGGACATGGAAAAACCTGTAAACATAATTCGAAAACAAATTATCAAAAAAATAAATCGTGAAAGTTGTGTGTAAAAAAACATATATAAAGAAAATTTAAAATTAAAAGTGAATTAATTATTTAATAGCGAAATTTGTGAAAATGCACACAATAATAATTTGTGTTTTAATAATTTTCTAAGTGAATCCCACAAACACAAGTTGAGAAAAAGTGGAGAAAAACTGAGAAAATGCTGGAAAACTAATGATCTAAAATGGAGAATCAAATTGGAATTCAAAACGATATCAACCTTGAGAATAAATGGAGATCTCACTGAGAAAATATTGGATAACTAATGTAATAAGAAAAATAAGAATGTAATGAGAAAAATGGTGAAATCCAATGGAGGTCAAGTAGATAAAATTAAAACATGCAATAACAATCGAGTTTAGCTACTTCAGCTTTTTCGCACATTCTCATCATTAACGCATTAAAAGTCACAATCCAAAAATCATTGAAATTCAATGAAATTGATACTAGTGGCTCGTAATAAGTTAATGTGAGAAAAATTTACCCACCAAAATATGGTTGGGCACAAGGACAACACAAGACGACACGACTAACCATGCAATTACACAATAGTTTTTAATCTACTCTTGAGTTGACCTTTAGACAAGTTAACATCAAAAAAGCTACAATTGTTAACTAATTAACTCATACGGTTTAAAGGAGCAGTTAACTTATAATTTGTTCTACTAAATGGAAAGTAAATTAAATTGTTAGCATTTCTACTACTTCTACGATTAGAGTTAAAATTTATAAGAGAAAGACGTTCTGGAGAATCAAATACTCCGGTTATGAGTTGGTGCAAATAGACGATATCTGCAGACTTCCTTCGCTCACTCAATGATTGCATTTTTAAAAGTTTTAAGCGATCCTTCCTTCTTTAAACCTGCCTAAAGGAGAAAGGTTTAAAATGTCAAATCCAATTAAGCCCCTTAGAGCAAACCGAACAAAGCATTTTTGGATTCTCTTTATTCGATCAACGTTCACATTGTAACTTGGAGACCAAACTTGACTTGCGTACTCCAAGTGAGGACGCACTATTGCATAATACAACGTTGTAGTCGTAATCATGCTTTTGAATTCTTTGGCCTGGCGTTTAATAAATCCAAGCATAGAAGATGCTTTTTTACAAATCTTATCCATATGAATGTTAAAGGAAAGCTTAGAATCCATACATATTCCCAGATCTTTAACGACATCCACACGACATAAAGCAGTATCTTTTATCTTATAATCAAAAACTAAATTATTCCTTTTTCGCGAAAAGGTCATAGTTTGGCATTTATCTGGATTAAGAAACATATTATTTTTAGAACACCAAACTTCAAAAGATTTCAGATGGGACTGGAGTAGGGCTGAATTGTCTTGAAAATTTATTTTTCTGTATATTTTCATATCATCCGCATAAATAAGCAGATGTGAGTTTTTAATGATAAGGGTCACATCATTAATGGCTAAAATAAACAGAAGTGGACCTAGGTGACTTCCTTGAGGTACACCTGATAACGCAATAAACTCAGTAGACAAAACCCCTCGGAATCGTATTTGATAAGAACAGTCTGTCAAATACGATTTAATCCAGTTTACAAAATATTGTGGAAATCCAATGGACTTAAGTTTAAATAGAATTAAATTGGGTGGTAACTTATCAAAAGCCTTGCTAAAATCAGTGTAGATGCAGTCGACCTGGCAACCAGATTCAATGGTGGTTAAGCAAAACGTTGTAAATTCGAGCAGATTAGATACCGTAGATCTGCCATTAACAAAACCATGCTGACGAGTTGTTATGACTTCACGACAGTGAACTTTTACCCGATCATACACGATTCGCTCAAAAAGTTTTGGAATCGATGACAGCTTAGCAATGGGCCTGTAATTAATAACATCATTCCTGCAACCTTTTTTAAAAATAGGACTAATAAATGATTTTTTCCAAAACAGTGGAAAATAACTTTCGTTTATAGATTTATTAAATAACAAAGAGAGTGGTTGACACAAAATTGAACCGCATTGAGTTAACACTGCGGCAGGAATTCCATCAGGTCCAGCGCTAAAATCTTCATCAATCGAACTAATATATTTTAAAATATCCTCTGAGGTAAAGGATAAAATGTTAGAGAAGTAACTTACCTTTTTCCTGTAGAATGCCTTGTTTCCCAGACTGAGATCAAATCGATATCTACGCTGGAGATTGTAGAAAAATGCTGGAGATCTGTTTTAATTCGATTGAATATCAAGTAAAATGGCTTATTGGGTTGTTTTTAAAAGAAATCGCTATCCCGGTACATATTGCTATCTACCAAGTTTTCAGATATTTCTTCCGTAGAGGATAAAACTGGACAAAATATTGAAAGTTCCTCAAACTACCTACCTTGACCACAGCTATTCGGAATGGTTTAACATATGTGGGTGATGATTTTGTAAGGCATTTAATTTTGTATGCAGTTGTAGTTTTATTTTTTGTAGACACCTGAAATTCTGTTTGCCTTTAAGTCTTAATTAAGGACTAGCAATAAAAATTAAAAAAAAATTAATAACATATATTTGAAGAAAAGTTCTAACCCCAATAAATGACCATAGTTTATTTCGGTCGTACTATTTGGTTTCCTATGAATTATAAATAATGTAATTTTTAATTAAAAATCTAAATTTTCCTAACGATCTCTAAGCTCCCTTAACCTACTAAGTTTCTAATAATATTTCAAATTTCACCATGGATTAAAACCTTTCTTCCAAATTCAGAAGTCAAATCATAGATTAAATATCGGTTCTATGCACTTCGGGTAACATTTTTTGTAACGGAAATTTTTTCTAGCTTAGCGCATTTTGTAATTATTGTCAGTTGTAATTGTAAAAGTGAGCCTTTCGCAGGTAAAAACCATACATTAGAGCTAACATGCGGTGTTATTTTCTATTTTGATACTTAAAAAAAAAACATACTTCCAAACATGAAATTTAATAATTTCATCGAAAAAAATCAAAAAAGAAAATAAAATTGTGGCCTTAAGCTGGTATTTTAAAATAATACTTTTAGACAGGGTGTTGTTAAGAAATGTTTGAAGAATCCAAATTGAGCAAAGTTTCTTCGGTACCATTTCTGGTACCCGAGATATAAAATCTTATATTAATTTTTTTTAAAAGTTAAAAAATTGCATTCAAGTATACATTTCTCAAAAATAGGAAAAGGCATATGCAAAAATTATGCTAATTATTAATTCGGAAAATTTAAGGAAAACACTAACAGTATAATCAATACCACCAAAATTTAGACTGTTGGGTAACAATCCAAAGTTCTCTGCTATCTCGGTTTCAACTTTAGCTTCGAATATCCTTCACACAGGACACTGTGGATAAAAATCGTGAGTGGCATCGTGTTTACCAATATATTGTTAGTTTAAACCTATACTTACTTTTGCTTTAAGACATACATAATTTTTTTTATAAAAGTCAAAGCATTTTAAGGTCGTTATTTTGTACTGTTTTCCTCAATAAAAACTTTTTAACAAAAAAAAAAAACCGACCTCAAAATCACTACAAAGTAAATAATAATTTTAAATAACTTTTCCCATTCATTTCTTGGTCATATTTTAAAAGCTATTTATATGTATTATAATATTGGAAATCTTATCATTTTCATTTTTTCTATTTTGTTTTATTATCATCAATATATTAATTGCTTTATGTACATAAAAGCTTTAAAGTCGGCGCTTATCTTACTATGTCGAAATCTTTTTATTTTAATTTTTTCTAATTTGTTTTATCATAAAAATATTATTAACTTTATGAATATAAAAGCTTCTTAGCGATTTTTTTTCTTTCAGTTGGCAATTTTTGAGTACGCTGAATGTAACCAATGTGTTCCATGCATTATTTGTGCAGCTGTTACACACTATGTCATATTCAATATGAGCTTTACAAGGTCACCCAAACCAGTTTAGTGAGAAATTTAATGTGTACAAAGCTTTTAAAATTACTACAGTGTCACCAAGGCACCAAATAGTGCACGGATAGTAAAAGATCATGATTGTGTGTCAAAGATGAGCGCCGACTTCAAAGCTTTTATGTTCATAAAGCAATTAATATATTGATGATAGTAAAACAAAATAGAAAAAATGAAAATGATAAGATATCCAATATTATAATACATATAAATAGCTTTTAAAATATGACCAAGAAATGAATGGGAAAAGTTATTTAAAATTATTATTTACTTTGTAGTGATTTTGAGGTCGGCTTTTGTTTTGTTAAAAAGTTTTTATTTCTTCCTTTTTAGAGAATATGAAATATTTTATGAAATAGTATTCTTGAGGAAAATTTCAAACATGAAACTTTGTTCTTAAAAAATTTGTTTTGTTAATCCCTGAAAGTTTGTTGGGTATTTTTAATTTCTGCTTCTTTGAAATTTTTAGTGCCACGCCCTTTATATAAACCCGCCCACTTTATTTACACTAACTTATAATGATTCTACCTAGCCCTGTGCCTAATTTCAGTTTCCAAGTATCAATATTAACCGTAATATAGTACTTTCCTTAAAGTGCCACACCCTGTGTACAATCCCGCTCACTTTTTTAATGATTCTACCTACCCACCTACCTGCATGCCAAATATTAGTACGCTAGTGTCAATATTAACTAAGATATAGTATTTTTATAATTTTGACACGCCCCTTTGCTGAATAACGCCCACTTTTTTGGCCGTAATTTGTAGTAACTGTACCTACCCATGCACTAAATTTCAGCACCCTAGTGTCAATATTATTCGATATATAGTATGTTTCTAATATTGCCACACCCATTTGTCGAATAACGCCTACTTTCTTTACAGTAATTTTTAAAAATTGTGTCTACCTCTGTACTAAATTTCAGTACCCTAGTGTCAATACTGTTCGAGATACAGTGTTTTTTCAATATTGCCACACCCCTTTGTCAAATAACGCCCACTTTATTGACTGTAATTTGTAATAACTATGCCTACCCATGCACTAAATTTCAGCACCCTGGTGTCAATATTATTCGATATATAGTGTGTTTCTAATATTGCCACACCCCTTGGTCGAATAACGCCCACTTTCTTTAAAGTCATTTTTAAAAATTGTGTTTACTCCTGTACTAAATTTCAGCACCCTAGTGTCAATACTATTTGAGATACAGTGTTTTTTTAATAAAGAGTGATTTTTTAAGTGCCTGATAACTTTTTTTTTAAAAAAAACGCATAAAATTTGCAAAATCTCATCGGTTCTTTATTTGAAACGTTAGATTGGTCCATGACATTTACTTTTTGAAGATAATTTCATTTAAATGTTGACCGCGGCTGCGTCTTAGGTGGTCCATTCGGAAAGTCCAATTTTGGGCAACTTTTTCGAGCATTTCGGCCGGAATAGCCCGAATTTCTTCGGAAATGTTGTCTTCCAAAGCTGGAATAGTTGCTGGCTTATTTCTGTAGACTTTAGACTTGACGTAGCCCCACAAAAAATAGTCTAAAGGCGTCAAATCGCATGATCTTGGTGGCCAACTTACCGGTCCATTTCTTGAGATTAATTGTTCTCCGAAGTTTTCCCTCAAAATGGCCATAGAATCGCGAGATGTGTGGCATGTAGCGCCATCTTGTTGAAACCAAGTTCAGTTCTTCCATTTTTGGCAACAAAAAGTTTGTTAGCATCGAACGATAGCGATCACCATTCACCGTAACGTTGCGTCCAACAGCATCTTTGAAAAAATACGGTCCAATGATTCCACCAGCGTACAAACCACACCAAACAGTGCATTTTTCGGGATGCATGGCCAGTTCTTGAACGGCTTCTGGTTGCTCTTCACTCCAAATGCGGCAATTTTGCTTATTTACGTAGCCATTCAACCAGAAATGAGCCTCATTGCTGAACAAAATTTGTCGATAAAAAAGCGGATTTTCTGCCAACTTTTCTAGGGCCCATTCACTGAAAATTCGACGTTGTGGCAGATCGTTCGGCTTCAGTTCTTGCACGAGCTGTATTTTATACGGTTTTACACCAAGATCCTTGCGTAAAACCTTCCATGTGGTCGAATAACACAAACCCAATTGCTGCGAACGGCGACGAATCGACATTTCACGGTCTTCAGCAACACTCTCAGAAACAGACGCAATATTCTCTTCTGTACGCACTGTACGCATTCGTGTGGTTGGTTTAATGTCCAATAAAGTAAACTGAGTGCGAAACTTGGTCACAATCGCATTAATTGTTTGCTCACTTGGTCGATTATGTAGACCATAAATCGGACGTAAAGCGCGAAACACATTTCGAACCGAACACTGATTTTGGTAATAAAATTCAATGATTTGCAAGCGTTGCTCGTTAGTAAGTCTATTCATGATGAAATGTCAAAGCATACTGAGCATCTTTCTCTTTGACACCATGTCTGAAATCCCACGTGATCTGTCAAATACTAATGCATGAAAATCATAACCTCAAAAAAATCACCCTTTATTACCACACCCCTTTGTCAAATAACGCCCACTTTATTGACCGTTATTTGTAATAATTGTGCCTACCCCAGTATTTCTGGTGTAGATTTCAGTACCCTAGTGTCAATATTAACTGAAATACAGTGTTTTTCTTATATTGACACGCCCCTTTGTCGAATTTCGCCCACTTTTTTAAAAAAGGACCTTCGCGTTCATGGTATCTATCTGTTGACAAAAAATTACGGAAATCGGGCAGGAGCTATAGGAGTTATCGATGTACATACATTTAAAAAAAAAAAAAAAAAAAAAAAAAGCGGACAAACCAACGAACTTGAGAACCTTGAAGTCGGTTAAAAAACAACTTTGTCCTTGCGGGGCAGGACATCCTTTTTTTTCCTTAAAATTTTTTTGGGTGATCTTGACAACCCCATGCAACTTTTGAGACCTCTTAGAATACGATCTAAATTTTTCGATACGCCCTAATATGCACCCTTATGTGTCAGTACATTGTGCTAGCACAATTGTGTCACAGTCGAAAAAAGCACTTCACAGTCGAAAAGCAAAAGCAGTCGAATATTCGTCCCATAAGAAATACATGGAAATCAGCTGCGACCACAGCAACAGCATTTGTCTCATTTACTCTTTCGTGTTTACGTAAAAAGACGAAGTGTTGGTTCACACGCGTGTGTACTACGCGGCTAACACTGATGCAAATTAAAACTGACAGTTGGCGCTCGGTTCTTGTTGCGCTCAATGCGGATAGGCTATAAAACAAATGGCATATTGTCAATTATTGCAAGTGAACCAAAGTGAAACAAAAACCAACTTCACTAAGCTGGGTATACCACAATGTGTGTCAACGTAGTGTACTAGCAAACATGCTCACTACTGAGTGTCACACAATACATAATAGACACTTTAAGCGCAAAAGTGCTGCTCTTCATCGTGTGCTGTTGTCACTATGTGAGTCAACGTATTGTGCTTGCACACATGACACACTGAGTTACCCACCTCTACCAGTTACTTGTGTGTCGAGTTATTTCGTGCAAGCATTGTTATTGTAATAGAAATTAATCCTTGTCGCAGTGCACTGGCAAATAAAATTGAGTTCATTGATTTGTCTTAATTGTAATATCTATCAAACATTGAATATATTAAAAAAAGAAAATAAACCAAATTTTCTTACAGTGTACTTCATGACATGTGATTTTATTGCATTGTAATTGTTTTTTGTTTTGAGCAACATTTTGTGTTTGTTTTTTAAGTTTTGGCCCGCTCTTAAAATTTCTTGGGCCCACTGCATTAGAGGGTTAAATTGAGTTAAAATTTTGCTTGTCTTAAAAACTATTTGGCGCCCCTCTCCCAGTGGAGCCCGGAACATGATAGACCCCCTTTTCCCCCCTCGCTACGCAACTGAGTTAAAAACCTTCTCTTATGATATATCATATTGGTTCATAAAAAAGCATGTAAAACTTACATGAACATAGAAAATACATAATTTATATGGAAAACTGATTACCTGTGAACATTTTTCGCACTTAAGGCCTCTTTTCAGCATATGTCGTAGACACACCCGTAGGTTTTCACGTGACGGTGTTTCTTTATATTCCTATTTCATGTCCACTCTTCTTTTAATCTATGACCAAATTTTTGACTTAATTAAATATACCGAATCCCTTTCCTACTTTGGAAAGGTGTGTTTTAGGTGTGTCTTAACCCTTAAATGCCCAGTGTATCTTTTTGGATACAACCGAGAAAATAAGCTATTTATTTTAAAATATTGCAAAAATTAAAATGCTGGATATGTCGTTTCACTCAGAAAATTGCAAAATATAAAAAAAAAATTTAATTATTGGTATAACTTTGTTGGTTTGGGAAATATTGACCGTCAAATTCAAAAAATAGTTTTTCTTTTTAATTTTTACGGAAAGTTCGCTTTTTGACATGAAATATATTTTAAACTATTGACAATTTTAGAGTAAAAAAATTACTGGTAGTGTTAAAATGTTAAAAAGAATCGTTTTCCACGTTTTGCCTTGAACTCCTACAACCAAGCTGATTAATGGTATACGTCGGAATGCCCACTGTATCTTTTTGGATACAACTATGTTTTCTTTAATAACTCGTACACAAAAATTTTTTCCAAAAAAATAAAAACGGGGTCGTGTTCAGGGGATCATTTAGCACAAAATATTTTTTTTTTAATGAAATCGGTGTTGTTGGGCATTTAAGGGTTAATTTTTGTCCTAGTCCATATCCTTATTCATGTCATTAATGTCCTTATCTGGTTTCATAGTCCGGTTTTATTGTGTAATTTTTTTCTTTATGAGCAATGTTGGTTGCCACGAAAAAAACTGTTGAAATCATAACTAACTAGATTATTATTGTTGTTGTTGATGCTGTTTTTGATGATGATGTTGCTATAAATTGCCAAAAATGTCGAAACATGTTTAATTCATTCATATATTGCGTTTGTACAGCATTTAACAAAATAATTTGCGCAAGAGACCCTCACTCCATGAAGTGCAAACGCAAACTGATTCTCTGCTAGCGTCGTATAAGTTCGGTACCATGCTATAATAATACAAGGTAGCATTGACAGTTGCTTGGGAAATCATATACTGTCAAAAAATATACTCAAAAAGAGAGCGCTCACAATCCGCCATTGAAAACACAAGCAATGTTGAAAACGTTGAAGTGAAAAAAAAACAACAACCACAGCAGCTGCTGATGTATTTCCACAAAAAGCTGTTTTTGACAATTTATGTTTTCCTGTTGAAGAGAAAATAAGCAGTTGTCAATGCTACCATGTATTATTATACCATGGTTGAAAACGTTGAATTAAAAAAAAACAACAACCACAGCAGCTGCTGATGTATTTCCACAAAAAGCTGTTTTTGACAGTTTATGTTTTCCTGTTGAAGAGAAAATAAGCAGTTGTCAATGCTACCATGCATTATTATACCATGTTCGGTACCTTCGCACACACGACTTGTATGTGAAAGCCGAGCAGCTCTGAAAGCATCTCGTGTGCATCACTGAACTAGATACTTAAAATTCATGCTTGTCATAGCCGATTTTGAAAATATTGATTTTTCACAAAATGGCGAACTTCCGAACATAAAGCAACTATTTTCGACCAAAAATTCGTCATTATTTTGCCTATAAAAAATGAATGAAGCTATGAAAATTTGATGAAAGCTATTTATGATGTTGATGATGATGTTGCTGTTGATGTTGATGTTGATGTTGATATTGATGTTGATGTTGATGTTGTTGTGGTTGTTGTTGTTGTTGTGGTTGTTGTTGTTGTTGTTGTTGTTGTTGTTGTTGTTGTTGTTGTTGTTGTTGTTGTTGTTGTTGTTGTTGTTGTTGTTGTTTGTGTTGTTGTTGATGTTGATTTTGACGTTGATGTTGAAGTTTATGTTGATATTGATGTTGATGTTGATGTTGATGTTGATGTTGATGTTGATGTTGATGTTGATGTTGATGGTGATGTTGCTGTTGATGTTGATGTTGATGTTGATGTTGATGTTGATGTTGATGTTGATGTTGATGTTGTTGTTGATATTGATGTTGATCTTGATGTTGTTGTTGTTGATGTTGATGTTGATGTTGATGTTGATGTTGATGTTGATGTTGATGTTGATGTTGATGTTGATGTTGATGTTGATGTTGATGTTGATGTTGATGTTGATGTTGATGTTGATGTTGATGTTGATGTTGATGTTGATGTTGATGTTGATGTTGATGATGATGTTGATGTTGATGTTGATGTTGATGTTGATGTTGATGTTGATGATGATGTTGCTGTTGATGTTGATGTTGATGTTGATATTGATGTTGATGTTGATGTTGTTGTGGTTGTTGTTGTTGTTGTTGTTGTTGTTGTTGTTGTTGTTGTTGTTGTTTGTGTTGTTGTTGATGTTGATTTTGACGTTGATGTTGAAGTTTATGTTGATGTTGATATTGATGTTGATGTTGATGTTGATGTTGATGTTGATGTTGATGTTGATGTTGATGGTGATGTTGCTGTTGATGTTGATGTTGATGTTGATGTTGATGTTGATGTTGATGTTGATGTTGATGTTGATGTTGATGCTGATGTTGATGTTGATGTTGATGTTGATGTTGATGTTGATGTTGATGTTGATGTTGATGTTGATGTTGATGTTGATGCTGTTGTGGTTGTGGTTGTTGTTGTTGTTGTTGTTGTTGTTGTTGTTGTTGTTGTTGTTGTTTGTGTTGTTGTTGATGTTGATTTTGACGTTGATGTTGAAGTTTATGTTGATGTTGATATTGATGTTGATGTTGATGTTGATGTTGATGTTGATGTTGATGTTGATGTTGATGTTGATGTTGATGTTGATGTTGATGTTGATGTTGATGTTGATGTTGATGTTGATGTTGATGTTGATGTTGATGTTGATGTTGATGGTGATGTTGCTGTTGATGTTGATGTTGATGTTGATGTTGATGTTGATGCTGATGTTGATGTTGATGTTGATGTTGATGTTGATGTTGATGTTGATGTTGATGTTGATGTTGATGTTGATGTTGATGTTGATGTTGATGTTGATGTTGTTGTGGTTGTTGTTGTTGTTGTTGTTGTTGTTGTTGTTGTTGTTGTTGTTGTTGTTGTTGTTGGTGTTGTTGGTGTTGCTGTTGTTGTTGGTGTAGTTACTTTTTTATTTTTTTATTTGATTCTCTATGGGCTGAGCTTTTCCTTGGTGCATTAACTTTGCCTTAGCTGCATGTAATCAATCCAGCCAAAGTGATGCATATGCGTCACATTAGGCGGATCCCTGTGGGGCTTCATGATGCCGTCAATTTTGTTTTTTAGTATCATCCTGTGTACGAAGACCTCACCTTTATTTTCGTTCCTTAAAATTTACGCTTACACCAGTAACCACAGAGTTAAAATTCCATGCAACGTTTTTTCGTGGTTGTAGCATTTTTACTGCATTATGTGGTTGTCACCCTGAAATCATTACGACTAGAATTTTTTTTGTTTTTTAGTTATGTGGCGTAATAACACATCTATGCTGTCGTAAAACTAAATTTACCGCAGGAGGTCCCCTGAGTGAATAATAATTCCATGCAACGATATTACATTTATGTTACATAAGCTGCTATGTATATTTACGGCCTGTTGACGTCAGAATTTTTTTTTTTTATTTTGTCGTAAGATTAATCATAAATCCTTTATTTTCCTTTTTAAATATTTATCGTAGCTCACCGAGTAAAAATTCAATGCAACGCCGCTGCATGAATGTTGCATTGTCGATCTTTGAGCGGCTCTCTCTCTGTGTCCCCATGACGTCAGAAATTTGTTATCTAATTTTTTTGTGAGGACTTAGAACAGCCCTGTTATTGTTATTGATGTATCATATTTTTAATTCTAGCACTAATACTCAGCGAGTAATAATTCTATGTAACAAATTTTCGGTAAGCAGCTCTCACAGCGTCCCGACGACGTTTTGAATTTTTGTTTTATTTTTATAATGAAGTCAAAGAATTAACCTTTACAGTCCCACTATTTTTTAAACATAGCTTTTATACTCATCGAGTGACAATTCAATGCAACGCCAATGAATTTTGAAAAAATGCTTTTTTGAACTTTTTTGGAAACCTGCGCGGTAAAACGTAACTTCGTCACGTCAAAAGTAATTAAAAATGACTTGAAAGTGACAATTTGGCGGCCTCGGTAGTCGAGTTGGTAGCGTGCTCGACTGCCACCCCAGAGGTCCCGAGTTCGAGTCTCGGCCAGGTCCTACGCTTTATGGTCTAGTTAGACTCGCATGGAACAGCAGCGCATGGTACATAGATAAGCAGCTAGCACATAGCAAAAAAAGTGCTGATTATACAAAACTGTTTCTGCAAAACGTCAAACGCATAGAAAGAACACATGGTCTAGTTAGCCTCGCATGGCACAGCAGCGCATGGTACATAGATAAGCAGCTAGTACATAGCAAAAAAAGTGCTGATTATGCAAAACTGTTTCGGCAAAACGTCAAACGCATAGAAGATACACAGAAATCAAAATGAAACAGTTCTTCCATGTTTATCTATGTATTCAGCGTTGAATTTCTGTTTTTATCTGAGCATTGCCACTCGTTGTCATGTTGTGCATAATCAGATACACGCAAATCGCATTGAACCGATCGCCAATTGACACTTGTTAAGCCATGTGCTGCTGTGCTATGCGAGGCTAACTAGACCATTAATCTTTCGCATTTGCAATTTTCTATCCTCATTTCTGATCAACTGAAATTGAAAAGTCATCAATATTTACGACTTGAAGTTGTAGTTGGTAGTAGAGAGTTTGTGGATGAGATTGCCTTATGACTTCAATTGACTGAGGTGGAGGCATAACTAGGGCTGCCAGGTTTCGGGAAAAAATCGGGACATAAGCAAAAAAATCGGGAGAGAGATTTATAGAAACGAAATAAACTTATATTTCTATTAACATAGATACACATTTAAATACTTACAAATTCAAAAATTTGCATATTATTTGAGATCTAGTTATGCTTGGTTACTAGAAAAGGATGCGATATGTTGAACTTAGCGAACATCGTGAATGAAAATGAGCAAAGCAAAATTAACAATATCCACAAAGAATGATGTTATTGTTTCCTTTTTCTTTATTTCACGCACTGTTCGGTGGCTTGACAAGTATGCGATTCGGCTCAGTTAATTAGTGGCGAACAAAAAATCTACAAATTTAGTCATGTAGAAATAAAAACGTACACAGAAAAAAAAATGTTTTAAAATTGACGACAATTGTTATTAATTTGACGAATTTTGTGTTTAAAAAATAGCTTGCAACAAATTTCGTCAAAGTTAGAGCAAATGTGTTTAAAACTTTTGAAAAACATATGAAAAAAAAAGGTAAATTATGAACACATTTTTGACGTGACGAAGTTACGTTGTACTGCTCTTGTTTCCAAAAAAGTTGAAAAATGAATTTTTTAAAAATTCTTCTGCGTTGCATTGAATTGTTACTCGCTGAGTATAAGAGCTATGATTAAAAAAATAGTATGACCGTAAAGGTTAATTCTTTGACTTTGTTAAAAAAACCAAACAAAAAATTCAAAACATTATCGGGTCGCAGGGGGAACTCTTTAAGCAACACAACTGAAAATTTGTTACATGGAATTATTACTCGCTGAGTATTAGCGCTAGTATTCAAAATACGATACACCAATAAAGGCCTACTGTAAGCCCTTACAACTAAATTAGACAAAAAATTTTTGTCGCCATGGGGACGCTGAGAGAGCTGCTCAAAGATTGATAACGCAACATTCATGCAGCGGCGTTGCATTGAATTTTTACTCAATGTGTGTATAACCTACGATAAAAGTTTAAAAAGGAAAATGAAAGTTTTATACATGGCTTTAAGACAAAAATAAAAAAAAAATTCCGGCGTCGTCAGGTCGTGAATATAGCAGCTTATGTAACAGAAATGTAATATCGTTGCATGGAATTATTACTCACTCAGGCGGAGTGCTACGGTATATTTTGTTTTACGAAAGCATGGATGTGTTATTACGCTTCACAACTAAATTACAAAAAAATTCTTGCTGTCATGATTTCAGGGATGCAATCACATAATGCAGTAAAAATGCTACAGCCATGAAAAACGTTGCATGGATTTTTAACTCTGTGAGTACTGGTGCAACGGTAAATTTTAAGGAAAGAAAACGAAGGTGAGGTCTTCGGGCATATGACAAAAATAAAAAAAAAAAATTGAGGGCGTGTCAAAGACACTCAGGGAACTGCCTAATGTGACGCATATGCATCACTTTTGCTGGATTAATTGAAATTAGAGCACAACCAATGGGGAAGCAAGCAAAAAAGCTAAAAGGAAAGCACCAACTCCAAATCCAACAACAACTCCAACTCCAATACAAACACCAACACCAACACCAACACCAACACCAACACCAACACCAACACCAACACCAACACCAACACCAACACCAACACCAACACCAACACCAACACCAACACCAACACCAACACCAACACCAACACCAACACCAACACCAACACCAACACCAACACAAACACAAACACCAACACCAACACCAACACCAACACAAACACCAACACCAACACCAACACCAACACCAACACCAACACCAACACCAACACCAACATCAACACCAATCTCAACACCAACACCAACACCAACACCAACACCAACACCAACACCAACACCAACACCAACACCAACACCAACATCAACCCCAACACCAACATCATCACCAACACCAACACCAACACCAACACCAACACCAACACCAACACCAACACCAACATCAACATCAACATAAACATCAACATCAACAGCAACATCACATCAACATCAACATCAACATCAACATCAACATCAACATCAACATCAACATCAACATCAACATCAACATCAACTTCAACATCAACATCAACATCAACATCAACATCAACATCAACATCAACATCAACATCAACATCACCATCAACATCAACAGCAACATCAACATCAACATCAACATCAACATCAACATCAACATCAACATCAACATCAACATCAACATCAACATCAACATCAACATCAACATCAACATCAACATCAACA
This sequence comes from Pherbina coryleti, assembly GCA_943735915.1. NCBI lineage: Eukaryota > Metazoa > Arthropoda > Insecta > Diptera > Sciomyzidae > Pherbina > Pherbina coryleti. The sequence goes on from OX030952.1 coordinate 66,809,037, forward strand.
TCAACATCAACATCAACATCAACATCAACATCAACATCAACATCAACATTAACATCAACATCAACATCAACATCAACATCAACATCAACCTCAACATCAACATCAACATCAACATCAACAGCAACATCAACATCAACATCAACATCAACATCAACATCAACATCAACATCAACATCAACATCAATATCAACATCACATCAACATCAACATCAACATCAACATCAACATCAACATCAACATCAACATCAACATCAACACCAACATCAACATTAACAACAACAACAAGAAACTTCGTCACGTCAAAACCTACGGGTGTGTCCACGGCACAGCCAACTCTTTTTTTTAATACATTGTGTTCAATTTTAAGCTAATGTTTTTTTTCAGTGTAGGAAATATTTTTAAAAAATGGTAAAAATATTACAAAATAAAATTGTTTTGCAATGAATTGTGACATTTGGCGTCCCGCGTGAGGTCCTCGCGGGACGCACATTTTTAGGCTGAAAATCGGGACAACACGCGTGGAGATCGGGACCTGGCAGCCCTAGGCATAACATTTGCCTCAGATTTAAATTCATATATATTGGCAAACAACATAGTTTATCAAGTTATTGTTCTGACGAAATAACTTGCCTTCAAACTTGTTTTTACATGTTTACAAACTTTCTTATAGAGACGATTATATATTTAAAAATATTATTACATCTTTAAAAAAATATTAAATTATAAAAGGGCAGTAAATGTCTAGGACAATTTAACTTTAATCTGATAAAAACCAAAACAATATCATTGTATCTGGCGTGTTATTCAAAGTTTATATTTTAAATAACGTGGATTAAAATAAATTAAAATGTTAGCCCTCCCATAACCTGCTGTTAGAGACACCGTTTATATATTTTTCTTATAATTTTTTTATGGATAGATAAAATCAAACTAACGAATCTTGATGAAATTTCGCCTACTTCAGGTGAAGCTCCCCTTGGTGCTGTAGGGCATAAAAATTTGATCAGGCAGATTCGACAGACAATTCTCGTGTGCATTCAAACGAATTAGTAAAGCATGATATTTGAATTAATTTCAAAATTTGATTAACTCATTTCTTAATAATAATAAAAATATAACAAAAGCACACACACACACACATATGTTTCGACACTTGTCCGAAATCACTCATTTTATTACAGATAAATTCATACGGACCAGCTACATGTTGAGGCACCTCAGTCAAACAACAAATTTCGAAGACATAAACGATCGATTTCATGTGTTTGAGCTAGAGTTTAAAATCTTCGTAGTAACCTAGAAACTGACTGATAATATTTCCTTAAACGTTAAGATTAAGTCATTAAATTCATATTTTTAATATGATCACGCCATTGCACAGTGTTTCGTCGAGAACAAACTGTAGGACAAAAGTGGAAATTGAAATTTATAAAAATTGTTATGGCATTGTATGGAGTGTATCGACAAGAAGTGCAAGATTTGTTTTTTGAATTAAAAGAATAATTGATTGAATGTCTTTTAAATTTTCATTGGATTATAAAGTAGACGCATGGAGATTATGTACGGAATGTAATATTTTTCAAATGGCCGCCTGGGCTTGGTTTGCAGATCTTTAACCTTTTTTCGCATAATTGGGGCTTAATTTCGGGGATGGATTCACAGTTGGAATTGTTTGCTTACTTTTAACTTAACCGTAAAGATTAAAGTCTAACCGTGTTGAATCATTGCAAGATCTTGGTATTCAATTAGTGTCTCCAACACCAGAAATTAAGGACCAGGGAGCTTTGTGAGCAATAACTCGATTGTGTGGTGACTTATATATCACGCTGCACCATTTTGTTGAAATCAGAGGCCGTCTTTGTCCGTATACTCGTTCCATCTCCGACCACAAAAACTTGTTCATCATGACCCTGTAGTGCACTCCATTAACTGTAACGAGACGTAACATACCGTCTTCATTTTCAAAACAGTATGAACCTATGACGCCTCCGCCCCACAATCCGAACCAAACAGTCAATCGTTGTGAGTTCAGTGTCATCTCATGAATCACCCATGGGTTTTTGGGTCCCAAATGCGGCAATTTTGCATATTAACGTAGTCAAATCGTGAAATTCAACGATTTATGTTATTTCTTTCACTGTTTTGCATCCAATAGTAAATTTTGTTGTCAAATGGCAAATTTTAATATTTGACAACTGCTAAGCGATCAGCTGTTGAATGACGATCAGCCTTAACAACCCTACTTCTCTTGCTGATACAAAATTTATAAATAACTGTCCAATTGGCAGACAAAACTCTATTGAAATATCAGTTCATTTCTCTAACTAAAGGCATCTTCGACCTGTCGTCTCATATATTTTTTCATATTTAAACTAGATAATTAGAAGAAACTAGTTAAATAATTTTGTAAAGCTAGCTCCTTCTAGACGTAATACTGTGCATTGGTTCATTTCGAATATTTACATAGGTTAGCTAGATGAGCGAGCAAAAACAATAAAACGGCGTTAATTTTTGTATTGCGATCAAATTTCAACCGATAAATATTTTTTGTATTAAAATTTAAACGAATTTCACAGCACGTATGGTTAGATGCCACAGGAAGTGTTAATGAATGCTTAACATTGATCTTGCTGTCTATCTGACATCTTAGTTTAACATCTTCTAAAACATATCAAATTCTTTATTACAGTTTACTGAATGAAAAACAATTTGTACTCAATTGTAGAAAATTATGCAAATAATTCTATTACGATTAAAATTCTTACATTCCAACTCATATCGTAAATGAATCAGAATTGGAGATATTTTTCAATCTTAGTGTCATATTTCATCCAGCTGATATTTTTATAGACGTAGTAATCCAAGCGTATCTTAGAATTGTTAAAAAGTAATAAAACCACTAAAACTATTAAATATCAGTTGTCATTTGGGTCCAGTGTAACAAGTTATGCGGGGTCAAAGCTTTCTTGAGCTAATTAAGATATTTGATTTGATTTAATTTTATTAAATTTAATTTAATTTAGTTTTAGGATTTGATTTAATTTTATTAAATTTAATTTAATTTAGTTTTATGATTTAATTTGATTCGATTTGATTTGATATGATTTGATTTGATTGGATTTGATTTGATTTGATTTGATTTGAATTCATTTGATTTCACTTGATTTGATTTGATTTGATTTGATTTGATTTGATTTGATTTGATTTGATTTGATTTGATTTGATTTGATTTGATTTGATTTGATTTGATTTGATTTGATTTGATTTGATTTGATTTGATTTGATTTGATTTGATTTGAATTGATTTGATTTGATTTGATTTGATTTGATTTGATTTGATTTGATTTGATTTGATTTGATTTGATTTGATTTGATTTGATTTGATTTGATTTGATTTGATTTGAGTTGATTTGATTTGATTTGATTTGAGTTGAGTAGAGTTGAGGTGAGCTGAGCTGAGTTGAGTTGAGTTGAGGTGATGTGATTTGATTTGATTTGATTTGATTCGATTTAATTTGATTTGATTAGTTTCGTTTGATTTTTTCTGAATTTTGATATTTAGCTTACCTCAGTATCGAACTTTTTATGTTTTGAGCAGAATTTGAACGCATTTTATTTAAAGACTTAAGGTTACACGTATTGGCATTAGTTCGTTTTAAACTTTCATGTTTGGGAGCAGTTTCAAGACTTGGAGTGTCATTTTATGGTTGTTTTTTATTAATTGTATCTTGCACCTATTTCGAGCTTATTTAATTTAATGTCGAGCTTGTGGCTTACAAATACTTTGTGGCATTTTGTTTTTTTTTGTTGTTTTATTGAAAGTCTGGCTAACCATTAGTTTTATTATATATGCACCTTGCAGATAACTTATATATTTTTCAATATCTGAAATATGCTTTGATATCTTTTGAAAGCTTGAAGCGCGTTGGTGTTTCTCATGGAATTTGTAGCACATTGAGACATTTTTGGGTTTTCATTTGACGTTGTGTCCACGTTGTGATTATTTATGGCTATTAATGCATGCATAACTTTAGATATAGAAAAGAACAACAAAAAGTTTTGCACTTTAATGCAACGGTCTGAGATTGTGTTACTTTGATGTGTGTCCCCAAGTTGTGTATCAGTTTCTATAGCATAGCATTACTTACTCGCACCTACTTTAATGTCTTTCCTTGGTATGTGGGGCATTAAGTCTTTGCAATTAGCATGCATAGACTGCAACAATTTAAGTTCTTAAAAAAAAAATGTCTGCTTTGGTTTTCACCTATTCATTTAATGCAAAGTTGTACATCGTATATTGTGCGGAAGAAAATATAGAAAGGATTGCTCCTCAAACCCCATTAGAAGGCCCTTTGACTTAAGAGTGTCAGTGTAGTTTTCCGAAATCAAATAAAATATCGCTACGTTGGTAAAGAGAGTGGCGTCCGTGGCGTAGTTGGTTAAAGTGCGTGGCCGCTATGTGAAAGAACCTGGAGACCCAGGTTCGAACCCCAGCAGCGACAGAAAATTATTTGAATTAAAATAATTTTTCTGTACGGCCGCCACCTCTCTGCAGACAATGGCAAACCTCAGAGAGTAATAAAAATGCCATGTAAAGATTCTTGAGAATAAGAACATTCCGTTCATCGCCGTTCGGAGACGGCGTTAAGCCTGTAGGTCCATTTCTCGGTCAATTGTGTACAAACTTAATAACACGCACAACACAATTGATCATAAGAAGCTAGGTCAAAGTCCTTTCAAGGGCTGAAATGACCAGTTATTTATTTTTTTTTTTTTTACGTTGGTAAAGAGAAAAACATGTTCATTACAACGGGTTCTGTTTAGAAGCAATATAGAGAGAAAGGAGGGAAGAGGTGTATATATTTAGAAGGAAACTCTATAGACAGAAATTCAGGTATCCAGGCAATCCACCATTATCCCTACCAATGATAGCACAATTAAGCAAATAATAATATTTGAAAGCAATGTCATTATGGGGTAGAAGAGTATTATTTAGACGAACAAAACTTACTCAGCCAAAAATTTCGAATGATTTTACTCAGAAAGAAATTGCAAAATATATATTTTTGACATTTTAACCTGGTAAAGTATTTTATTTAGACTTAAAGTTTATTAATAAAATATAAAATAAATTGGCCATTTCAGCCCTTGAAAAAACCTTGACCGAACTTCTTATGATCAAATTGTGTTGTGAGTGTAATTAAATGTTTGGACATAATTGATCGAGAACTGGACCTACTAGTTTTATGCCGACTACGAACGGCTAATGTGCATGTTTTCAAGAAGCTTTACATGGCAATATTTACTCTCTGAGGTTTGCCATTGTCTGCAGAGAGTTGACGGCCGAACAGAAAAATTAATTTAATTGAAAAAACTTTCTGTGTGAGATGGAATTGAACCAGGGTTCTCTGGCATATTGGTCACACACTCTACCCACTTATAACTTAAAGTTTATTTTCTCTTAATCTCGGAAAATTTTGAGGTCATAAAGGTAAGTCTAGAAAGTTTCTAAAAGTATGTATTATGACAATGAAACCTGGAAACTTTAAACTTTTTTAACATCCTTAAAAGTTCTCAGATTTCTACACTCTTGGAAAAATGTTAATTTTGATTTTGTCTTTTCTTTTCTGCATTAGTTTAATTTCATAGTCATGAACATATGAATAAAAAAATATTTAGAGTTTTTAATAATATATGCATAACTTAGTACTCTCATATGTTTTGGTACACGACTTAACTGTGAACGCACTCGCTTCGTTTTGACGCCTACTTATTTGACATTTGGCATTTATGCTTCTTTTTTGCGAAAAAAGTTGTCGGCGGCAGTTGTTTATAAACATGGAATGGGCCTCGCTCTAAAATCGTGTTGTTATCATTGGCCTTAAAAAATGTGGCATTTAAATAGGCGATCTTTTGAACCTTGCGACCACTCGGAATCAATCGTTATTTTGAGTATCGTACTGTGAAGTTGTTTGAGGATACTGGTGGAACCCAGTGGCGTTCCTAGGGGGGGGGGGGGGCGGTCCGCCCCGGGTACCACCATTTTAGGGGTGACACCATTTCGTTTTTTTTTATTTCTCAAACAGAAAGAAAAAGGTACAAATACATTACGTTAAAAAATTTGTGTCCCATTTTCAACAATTTGTGTATCAGTAGCTTCATGCGAAAAGAGTTTTTCAAAGCTAAAATTAATTAAGACTTATTTAAGGTCTTCCATGGGACAGGCAAGGCTTTCCGATCTTGCTATTTTATCCATTGAAAACGAGCTTGCAAGTAATTGGGCCAATTGCATACAAAATCCTCCTCTGAGAGTAAAATAGCAAAGTTAACGCCTGCTGAAAGAGCACGAAGATATCGGGAAAAAATAAAGCTAGATAAGGAACGAAATGAAGAATATAAACGAAAGCAAAAATAATGGTACCTATGTATGACTTTGACCTCATTTTTTTTTTTTTGTGTTTACTAACTGATATCGCCCATTTCACATTGAAGTGATCAGTTGCTCTGACCATCTCCGATTTCTCTCAAATATTTTTTTTTGCATTGGTTTATTGATTTGAAAACCAAATTTGAAGTTATAAATTTTTAGAATAATTGTTCGCGGCCAAAATAGGGTATTTTTTGAGACAACATAGCTCAATCAACTTAAGACCGCTATAACCGGTAATATAGTATCATTGGAAAAGTTATTTCATCTATTTTGAGGAAAAGTACAAAATTTTTGAAAATATTGCAATAAGTTGACTCATTCTTAATTTGTTTAAGTTCAATACCATGCCAGCAACACGAGCTATAATTTTTTTTTTTTTATAATTTTAATTTTTTTTACGTTTCTACGTTAGGTTATACCTTTCCAATGATATAAAATGAAGATGTGGTTTAAACGGGTTTAGAAGTTATATTGTAAAACTTGAAGTCTTAATAAATTTTCAATACAAATTCAATTAGCTATTGAATTTTTTAATTTTTTGTAAAAAAATAAAAAAAAAAAAATTTGATGAAAAGTTTATGTATAGCTGAATTATATACTTTATATTTACTATTTTTTTTTAAAAAGAATAAACCTGTTTTTTGTTAAACTCCCAATTTGATTTAAATTATTTGGTTAAGCGCAACAAAATGTATTGAACGTCACAAAATGTATTGAACGTCACGGTGTTGTTTTTTCTGAAATTGCTTATTATTTAACAGTTTTTTATTTTTTATTGCTGCAAGTCTACTACTTTGAAAATAACTTCTATGTTGATGTCTTTTTGGACATCATTCCATTAAAATTGTAAAATATGTAGGGATTTTTGGTAAAAAATTATTATTTCTGTAACTGAAATTTAACTGATTAAATAACTTAATAAACATCACAGTAAGCTTTAATTTACAACATTTTTAAAATTTTTGATGATTTTTCCCGTATATCTGCTGTGTGGCGTTCAATACAAAATTCGTATAAAAATCATAGAAAAAATGATTTTTTGCAGGGCCTAAAAACAACTTCGAATTCTCCATTAACTTTCACTTAATTTTACTACTCAACGGGAAAATTTAAAAATCATTAAAAACAAAACATGAAAACCTCTTTGTGTACGTTTTTTTGCAATTGACCCAATATTGATTTCGATAAGGTTATTTCAAATTTTGGAGCTCTTAAAGAAAGAAAAGTTAGTTTTTTAGACAACGTCAGTAATAAGATTTCTTTGTTTAACCTTATACCTACATATACAAATATGTACCTGAAAATGTAATGTTTTTGTTCCGTCACTTTTTAAGACTGCGAAGTTAATAAGTTTTCTTTTTTACCTTATGCCTACATATCTAAATATGTAGACACCTGAAAATGTAATATTATTGTTATTTTTTTTACAAATTCTTATTGTTTGTCATATGGTGTTTGTTTTTTTTCGTAAAACATTCGAATTGGTTTCTTTTTGCATTTAGAAATTTTTTATAGGGGTGACACCATGAGTATCCGCCCCGGGTGTCACCAAGCCTAGGAACGCCACTGGTGGAACCGTCCGCGTGTTGTGAGAACACCACGAGCCATCAAGGCGGTCAAGTCTCACATCAAGCGAAAACCGCTGCGAAAGCAGAAAATCTTGTCGTGGGAGATGAATATCTCGGGGCAATCGATCTCCTGCATTCTTAAATTAGATTTGGAGCTGAGAGCATAAAAAAGACACACCAGGCACCTTCTCATGGTAGCGTTAAAGGAACAACGTAAGCAGAAAACGAAAGCCTTACTTCTCATTGAGAAGTTCTCAAGCATGCGGATAATGCCTACAGGCGAATTATGTTTATTGACGAAAAAATTTTCATCGTAGAGGAATCGTTCAATAAACAGAATGATTGAGTGTATTCTCTGTCTTCACGATATGCAGCATAACTCGTTCCAATGGTGACCATTTCGAATTAGTTGTTCTACAATTTGTAGCTATTGAGTAATTCAATAAATAACAAATATAATTATGAAAAAATCTTTTGTTGTTTCCATTTTATAAGCAAAAACCGTGTACCGAAACATATGGAGTACTAAGTATATAAACATGTTTTGTACACGAAAGTTACGAAATGGCTATTTCAGTCCTTAAAAGGACTTTGGCCGAGTTTTTATTATCAAATTATGTTGTGAGTGTTATTGAACGTTCATAAACCAATTATCAAGAATTGGACCCACACGCAAAGAAATTTTTCGTTTACCTCAACTAGAAAATTCACCAACTACACTTCGTTTGCGAGCTGTATCATCAACTTAAAAATATATCTTGCCGTAAACGAAAAATAGTTACGTACAACGAAAAAGTTCATTTGTCTCAGACTGTTTTGTTTATTGTTATTTTGAATATTATATTTTTATTATATTATACAATATTTTTGAATATTGACGGAATTTCAAAACAATTGCCGTAAGTGGAAAATTTGCATTAACGCCAAACTAAATTTTATTTGACATAAAAGGCTGTATACATGCACTTTTCGTCAAGAATATACATACATATAAAATTGTGGGTAAAAACAAAGAATATCATATAATGAAATAAAGCAAAAATTTTATTTTTATAATTTTCCGCTTTAGAAAAACATATAATACATCCGGGTTTTAAGAACTGACCATTAAATTTTGCAAATGTTACACTTTTGATGTTATCAGATGCTCTCACGATTTATTTGCATACAATTTTCATGTTAATGTTACAGCTTTTTCTACACTGAACCAAATATTGTTCTTAAAATCAAAGAATCTCGTTCATAAAGCGAAATTCATTGATTTTTAAGAACTATTCATTGCCCCAAAGAACGAATTCTTTGGTTCAATGAATCGTTGTTCTTAATTTTAAGGAACAGTTCATTGTTCGTGTTCATTAAAATTTTGTTCCAGTTCTTGTGTTGTAATATCTAAAAAACCATTAGAGAATTTTATCTCAATAAGAAAATGATTTTTTAAAATATATCTTGATATTGTTTTAAAATTTCTAAGGACAGACTAACTTATTGTAACAGTTGTATGTGTCATTAATTAATCATTTTTCTTCATAACATATCAAAGAAATAACGTAAGAACAAAGATTCATTGAATCAAGGAACTCGTACTTTGGACCAATTTTAATGTATAATACATTGGGACAAAGAACTTTTTCTTTGTTATTAAATACGTTTTTGGTTCTGTGTATGTTGTACAATATTCCCGGTATTATTGTGATTTAACAAGAAGTGAGACATTGAAATAGACGATTTTGTTGTATAGTTTCTAGTAAGTTAATTTTGCTATTACTTGAATAAGCAATTTTTTTTTTAAAGTTATGATGAACGTACTCAAATCTTAAGGAGGAAATATGTTTCAGCGGTCCGATTCTAGACATTATTTCTGGGTAATGAAGGAGAAAGTGAAATTTTGGAGTTAATTTTTTATTCGAAATATTTACATAAATAGATTGATGACTTTCTACTAAATATTGTAAATACTTATGAAGGTCTATGCGAATACTTTCCAGAAAGCAGACACCGATGATATCTCTCAGAAGTAAGTAAAGATTTCACTCAGCGAATTCTTAAGGAAATTTATCGCCAGTAAATAAAGCAAAGTTCTTTACGAGTACAAATTGTCATTGTTTATTTTTTACATTCCTATAAGTGGACATCTCTCATATACGGAAAAAAAGAAGGTAGCCATTGGTGTCCGCTTATGGGAGCTTTCACTGTATCCGTCAATCTATCGAAGCTATCACAGGGAAACTCGATATAGTATAAGTTCATATCTAAACAAAATAGAGGTAAATCCCGAAATTGAGTTAAATCGTATAAAAACAGGGCCAATATCCAGTACAAAGTGACTTCATCAAAATGGCAAAACCTTCATAAGTTCGGATTCTTACAGTTTTTTACTCGAAGTTTAAAATTAAACAATACAATATTCAGTGGTCATTATAGAAGACATACAGAGAGCTTTACAGAAATTACGCATACTTCTATAATCAGCTTCTGTAAAGTTTCTCGAAAACTAAATATAAGCTGAAATGTTTGTTGGGGCAAAATAAAAGTATTGCCCATGGAAGTCAGAGTCAGACTATCGTACATTAAATCATACATTTATATACATTTATAATACGATTACAACTCGAGATATTTTACAAGTTTGAATTGGATTTTGACACATAAACAACTGGAGTTCATCTAAGCACAGAAATTGAAATAAAAATTGTGATTCATGGCATCAACTATTTATTTTTCCATTTTTGTATTCGTTCTTCAATTAGTTTACTTAAAAAAAATAACTATTTAAATTTTTAAATTTAAGGCTTAAATCAAAGGGAATTTTTTATTTAAATGAAAACAATGGTACCCAATTTTAAACCCATTGCGTCTCATGTAGCATTCATAGATTTAAATTTATACTTATATAAAATACGATCAAAATAGAATTCTTTCAGAATGGAAACTCTTTCATTCCCATAGATGCGGAATTGTTCCAAGCCATTAATAAATAAAACCCGAGCACAAAAGATTTCAATTCTAAAGATTGTTCATCATAGAGATGTTTGGCGCATTGGCCGGCGCTTTCCTCCAAGACATACTTACTCACAAACATGCATTCTGAACGCTACGGACGGACTACCAAGAGGATGGACAGGGTTTTATGCTAATTTTATCACTTTGTGTGACTGTCGTTTCTGTCACTACGGCGACAGCCCATAAATACTCATAATTTATTAATTTCTCGCAATGTGAATCAGTTCAGTTCAGTGTTCAATTCAATTCAATGTGTTTCAATTCCAGGTTTCCACAGCAGGCACAGCAACACAAAAACGATTGCTACATTTTCCACCATGGAGCGAAGCGTATGAAAGATGACTGTGGATGCAACAAGTGGTTCTCGGTCGGTCAAGTAGAGAAGCCAGAAATCAACGACCGACCGATCGACCAACTGACAAACCGACAAACCAATCGGCGGCGGTCACACAAAAGAAAAATACAAAAAAAAAAGAGCGAACCTGCCGAAGTGCGATTGTCTGCTCCTCCAGCGCCTGTGCTTGGCACACAAAAGGCTACCGTGTTGGCGCTGGAACTGCGACAACAACAACAACAACAGGTAGTCTGACGAGGAAAGCACCTCGCAAGAACGACCAAAACTTATGAAGTGAACTGGAGCGAAGGTACATAAATAATAATTTCATCATTGAGCGAGCGATGATTTATTTGGTTGCGCTTCACATGCATCGCCGGAGCCTGCTTGCCGACACCGAAGGACCATAAAAGGTATTTGCGTGCATCAGCACTTCGATGGCATCATGTTCCGCATTTTGTGGCACTTTGGTACACATTCTCAGCTTCTTATTGGCCAATGCAACAACATCTTCTGTGCACTTCAAATCTTCGAGCTGTCATAATTGTGAGCGATTTATTGTCAACCTTTTGATTTATTTAATTATTTCTATAAAAACAAAAAAACGAGACAAAATTAAATGAATTTTAAGGAAAAAAGTGAAAATTTCACTTAATGGGAAAGTATCTGGATCAATGGAGCAGAGTTACTTCCGGGTGTTGATGCAATTCACACGATGATTTATCTGCTCAATTCAATTTTTCCCCCCTCAATTTGAACTTATCCAAACGTTCGAAGGTCCTGCTTAAAGTGCGTCAAACTGCAAAGCTTTTTGGTACTCTTCCAGATTGTATTTAGTGCTCATTTTGTTCATTTTGGTTTCTTTTGGTTTCTTTTGGTTTCTTTTGTTTTGTTGTTTTTTGTTTTTGTTTTTTTTTTTGCCTCCAACTAGTGCGACGTTGTATAAATTTCTGTAGAAGACGTCGCGACACGTCTGTTGCTTGGCTGGCTGGCTGGCGAACTGCTTCGCCTAAAAAGCTTCAAGGATATTTTCTTACATCCTTGTAATGCTTTTTGCTGATTTCTTAATGCGATTCAGTTTTTGTTGCTTTCTTTGGTTTTTCTTGAATTGAACTGCAAGGAAATCGTTTTTCCACACAGATGAATTATGAAATAATTTTCCGTACATTTTGTAGTTGTAGATGAGGATGATGATGATGATGATGTTGTTGGTGGTTGATGGTATCCGATTCGAAAAAAGTTCACTTTGTAAAAGTGTGAAGAAATTTAACGCTTTCTTGCCCCGATTTCAGTGTGGGTTGAGAAAATGGCATTCATAATTAAATGGATTTGTGAGATGGTTTTAAGTTTTTGTAACATCAGGCGAGGATTAAAACAATTGTTGTGTGTTTTAATATGGAATTGTTTTTGCAAACGAATTGCTTGAGCTATTAACTACTTGGAGCAGGGATCAGATTGTCTGTACAACAGTCTTCATTTAAGAATTAGAACTGCCCCTCCAGATGATTATTGTTTTAAACTCAGAAATCTTTAATCTTGGGAGATATATTCAATGTGTGAGTCATTTTTTTTTAATTTTGTTAATTTTTATCAAATAAATTTAATTTATGATTTATATTAAAATTTCTTTGTTAGAACCATCATATTTCCCGCTGGGGCATGAACTAACATGATAGTTTGTAAGATTTCCTACAGGGCCATCAACTCGCCGAGCATCAGTGACGTATTTTTAGATGCTACTGTTCGATACACAAGACATGGTTTCAAACAAAAAGCGCATTAGTCGCAAATTACTGACCACAAAGCGAATCTCTTCATTTTGCATCATTGGCTACTATTTAATTAAAACGTTTCAAGATTACGCCACCTCAACGCATCACTTCCGTATCGTCTGCAGGGGAGAACATTGGTTAGCTTCAACCACGAGTTGTACTAACTCGTACTGCTCTCTTAGCAGTACAATTTACTTTCCTTTCTATTTGCGTTTTTTTCTTCCCCCAGTTAACCGATCGACGGCCTCTGATATGTGATGCAGTCAATAGCTCATGCGTTCTACCTTTACGCACTGCACGCCCAGCAGCGTGTGAATCAGTCGTGCGCTACTCGAACTTTGCTCTGATAAAAATCTAACAAAGCATCCGCAGTCCAAGACGGCAATATAAAAGATCCCATTAATTAATTTCTATCGAAAACGAGCTGGAACTAGCTGCCTGGAGCTGGTGATTTTGCTGGTCTGAAGCAGCATTAGATGGTTGTTCGATCTGCTCGATCAGCAACTAACAGGATTGAAGCCAGTGTAACGCATTAACACGTTTTAAACTATAGGCAAATACTTCCTTTTTGGCCGGCGGCAAACCCAATAAGGCGTTGTCCGTCTTTTTTTAACCTTTATACAGTAGCATGAAATAGAATACACTACTAGACTGTGCAATAAGTCCTTGATCTGACACTTAGAAGGCATTGCTAGGCTCAAATCGATATTGTTTTTAAGATCTGACATCTTTAACAGGATGATTCGGAGCCAGTTTCATGCAGTAGTTTGTGAGTGACAGTCAATTTCAGTAAAAAACTTTTGTTCTTTTCGTAGCAATGGAAAAAAGCGAATTTTCGAGATTGGATAAAGCATCTATAAATTGATAAGGTTCTTCTTGTGGGAGTCGCTGAGGGAGAACGCCTATACATTTAAATGTAGTTGAGATGTCTAAACAAAGGAAATGTAGATGTGCCAACCGTCGAGAAAATTTAAATATTTTAAATACCGTGGTTAGAATGGCTTCAACGTGCTTGGTGACTTCAACGCCAAGGTGGGAAAAGAAAATATCTTTGGTCCAACAGTCGGAAAGTTCAGCCTCCACGACAATACCTCCGATAACGGAATGAGACTGATTGACTTTGCCGCAGCGCGAAACATAGTCGTTAGTAGCACTAGATTCAAGCATCTCAATATTCATAAAGCAACTTGGCTGTCTCCTGATCAAAAGACGCACAACCAAATTGATCACGTTTTGATTGACGAAAGGCACTCTTCAAGTGTTTTAGATGTACGCACGATCCGTGGTGCCAATATAGACACGGATCACTATTTTGTCGCAGCTCAGATCCGTACACGCCTGTGCGCAACCAAGAATGCGCGCAATCCAGCACAGAGAAAGCTAGACGTCGAAAAGCTGCAATCAAAACGAACAGCCGAAGACTTCGCTACTGGACTCTCACTCCTGCTTCAAGAAAGCATTCCTCCGATCGACGATATATGCGCGCAGTGGAATCACATTTTCCACTCTATGCGTACGGCTGCCGAAGAGGTGATTGGCTATCACCGCCCTCGCTGAAACCAGTGGCATGACCAGGAGTGTCGCGACGCCACTGCAGAAAAAGACGCCGCCTACAAAGCCACCCTGCAGTCGGTTGTAACGCGTGCTGCTAAAGAGCCATACAAAGAGAAGAGGAGGGAAGAGAGACACATTTTCAGGCGAAAGAAAAGAGAAGCGGAAATGCGTGAGTGCGAGAAAATTGAGCTGTATGGTGACAGGAACGAGGTCCGAAAATTTTTCGAAAAAATAATACGCCTGGCCGATGGTTTTAAGACCAGGGCCTCTTCCTGCAAGGATGAAAACGGGAATCTAGTGACAGATATCCAGAGTACACTGATGATGTGAAGGGAATACTCTCTAGGCTTCTGAATGGCGACGACGACAACAATCCCACCAATAGAGATGATATCGAGGAATCCCCAATTTTGGACGACAGCGTTGAAGTTCCGCTGCCCGACCATAGTGAAGTCTTGAAAGCTATAGCTCGGCTTAAAAACAACAAAGCCGCAGAAGCCGATGGCCTACCTGCTGAGCTCTTCAAGAATGGAGGCGAAGCTCTATTTAAATGCTTCTATGCAGAATATGGTCGGAAGAATGCATTCCAAACGATTGGAACCTCAGTGTCCTCTGCCCAATTCACAAGAAAGGCGATCCCACAATTTGCGCCAACTACCGTGGGATAAGCCTTCTGAATATCGCATATAAGGTCCTGTCGAGCGTACTATGTGAAAGACTAAAGCCCATCGTAAACCAGCTGATTGGACCTTATCAGTGTGGCTTCAGACCTGGTAAATCCACCATAGACCAGATATTTACGCTACGAAAAATCTTGGAGAAGACCCTAGAAAAACAAATCGACACACACCATCTTTTTGTCGATTATAAAGCCGCCTTCGACAGTCCTATAAGGAATTATCTATACTACACCATGTCTGAATTTGGTATTCCTGCAAAGCTCATCCGTCTTTGCAGAATGACACTGAGCAACACCAGCAGCACAGTTAAGATCGGGAAGGATCTCACTCCTCCATTCGATACCAAACGAGGTTTCAGACAAGGTGACTCCTTATCGTGCGACTTTTTCAACCTGATGATGGAGAAGATCATCCGAGCTGCTGATTTGAGACGCAGCGGCACGATATTCTACAAAAGTATAATGCTGCTGGCGTATGCTGATGATATCGATATCATTGCCCATAATACGCGCGAAGTCAGTGCAGCATTCTCCAGATTAGCGAAAGAGTCGAGTCGAATGGGTCTTGCAGTGAACGCAGATAAGACGAAATACCTAGTGTCAACAAATAAACAGTCCCAGCGTCTTGGAAACCACGTCACTGTTGACAACATCTCCTTCGAGGTTGTTAAGGACTTCGTCTACCTGGGATCCAGCATTAACTCTTTCAACGATGTTAGTATTGAGATAAAACGAAGGATAACTCTTGCCAACAGGTGTTACTTTGGGCTAAGTAGGCAATTGAGAAGCAGAGCCCTCTCTCGACGAACAAAACTCACGCTCTATAAGTCACTAATCATGCCCGTCCTATTATATGCAGCACAAACCTGGACGTTGAGCAGTTCTGATGAAAAGACTCTGGGAGCCTTCGAGAGAAAGATCCTTCGTAAGATCTTCGGTCCAATCTGCGTCAATGGCGAGTACCGAATTCGATGGAACCACGAGCTGTATGAGCTATACTCTGACATCGACATAGTTAAGCGCATTAAAATCGAGCGGCTCCGCTGGCTAGGTCATGTTGAGCAAATTGAAAACGACGCTCCAGCGAAAAAAATATTCGATTCGGTGCCCGGTGGTGGTCAACGCAGAAGAGGACGCCCACATCTTCGTTGGAAGGATCAGGTGTTGGATAACCTGACTACACTTGGTGTTTCCAACTGGCGCCAGCAAGCGCAAAACAGAAATGGCTGGCGCAATTTCTTATACGAGGCCAAAACCGACCTTCGGTTGTAAGCGCCAGATAAGTAAGTAAGTAAGTAAGGTTAGAATGGCTACATTTCTCTAAAAAGATATCCAAATGATTAATTGTCAAAATTTTTTTATATTATATTTCATATATTATATTTTGAATAATGGAATAATTATAAATGTTGAAAGAATTTTCTTTATGAGGTTGAGAAAAACACTTAGAAAAGTTGTTCATATATCTCAGCAGAAGCTATCATCTCAAGAAATATTCCTGAATAATCTATTTTTGAATCGGAAGTGTAAGGCACAGATAACCTATTTTTTATTACTTCCGTAGGTTTAGTTAAGTGTTGTAATTTCCAATTATTTTCATACTGCACGAAAATGACTTTAACAGTTATAGAACTCCAATATACACATTTGAGAAGATACAGACATTTATGGCTACATGCCAGAAGAATTAACCATTCGTTACATGATTTTTTTCTCCCTGTGTATAAAAATATTTTATGTCTTTATTTGTGATTGGAGAGGTTTAGAGAACGTATACACGAAATTCGAATGCTCTGCAATGAATAGGAGCGAAGTTACGCAACATTGCATATGTGCAATTTCATGCAGGCAAGCAATAAAAATTAGTATATGATGGTTTATATATTAATTTTTATAAATTTGTATTTTACATTTTTGAAATGGAATTATATGCTTTTTATAACTTAAACTAAGATATATTTCCCAGTTTTTTATATAGTCAATTTAAATTGACAATTTTAAACAAAGGAAAATATAAAACACTGATTTGCAAGGACACAAGGATTTTGTTTCTTAATTTGAAGCTCATTGTATAAGAATTCATTAAATAAGTACATAAAACATTATTCATTACGAAATTGTTTAAAACAATTTCTATTTTGATTCTATTTTGATATATTATTACAGAACATACTCTTGTCTAAACTATTGAGCAGCTAACATGAGTGTAACCATTGCACCCTGGTAATTTACATGGTAAACGCTTGTTGTCCCATTGTGGGAAACTTTGTGGGATAGTGGGAAACTTCTCGAATGTTTCGTAATTTTTTGCAAGGTTTTTTGATAATTCGGAAGGTCTTCCACTTTTTGTGGATAGTTTTCCTACTGTGTAAAGACTTTCTACCACCTACAAACGAAAATTGACAAATATTAAGTTTTCATGATTACCGCTTTATTGTTCCGCACGCTTATACAATAGCATTGTCTTAATTAATATTATCGTATAGCGTGTTTTTATCTTGTAGCTTCCAATAAATGAGTGGAACAAATTGACTTCCCCCATAAATGTATTGTATTGTGAAACAATATTCGGACACTCAATGGATATGTCTTTACACAACTTCTTATCAAATCGTTCAGCTATGGTCTCAGGACTTTTACCACAATGGTTTGACATCAAATTAACAACTTTATTATCTCTTCATGAGTTCAAATATACGTTGACATCATCATGGTAAGCTACGTACTCAACAGACTCTCCTCGAGATGTCTTCATTAATATGGGAACACTCGGTAGTTTTGAGTTCGGAATTCTGTTCCGACGGATTGTACCCAATAAATACCCCTTTTGGCTAGTTCAATCATTAGTGGTTGTGTTGGTATAATGATAATCATAAAAAACTTTGTAATTCATATGAGAAGTACTTCCCGTAAAACTCTTTTATAACAATATTTACACAAGCCCAAGATAATTTTCTTCGTGGGCTGTTTTCTTGACCCAAGTTATTTATTTTTAAAATTAATTTATTTTTAATTTTATCTTTAAATATACCTAAGTGCATGGAATTGTACATCTACAATATAACCTCATATCTGCAATGTAACTTCAAAATGTCTCAAATGCATGATATTGCATATTTGCAATTAAGCCATTTATTTTATTTAAATAAAAATTATGCTGCACAAAAAAATAAGTAAGCTTAAAGAAAATTAATTTATATTCTGGAACATAACTTACATTAGGCCGTTTTTTTGATATTTCTTGTATAATTATTAAAAATATTCACTTAGTTTTCCTACGTATAAGACAGACCTTGTTTAATCAATATTTTTGACAAATTAAATCCCCAATTTGATAAAAGAAGACAACAACTAATAAAAAAATGTTTAAAATTATTTTTAAATAAAATACCGTTGGGTATATTTACAGGGTGTGTATGCTATGTCTCTTAGAAGTCAACATTGCATATGTGCAATCCCATGCAACGAAGGGTTAAAGAAATTATCTTATATTGTATTGTTCGAACAAAAAGAAAATTATAAGGAAATAATGACGTAAGAGAAAATAAAAAAGAAAACTGTCACACAAAGAACGATAATCTAAGAAGTGTTGAAATGCTAGCGCGAATTTGAGACCCGTCTATAGTATTCACCATTTTCAATTCTTTTCTTATTTATGAAAAACTAACTTTAAAATTCATCAATATTATCAACTTTATATCGAGCTAAGTCAATATATCAACTAAAATCCTTGATTAAGGCTTCAAAATATTTTAGATGGAGAGTTTTAGTTAATAACTTGGAAGGAAAAAGTGGACAAAGGGGGTGTGGAAGGAAAAAGTTTTTTTGGTATGTTAAATTTTTTAAGGCAAACACATAAAATGACAAAAAAAAAAAGAGTTGGCTGTGCCGTTGACACACCCGTAGGTTTTGATGTGACGAAGTTTCTTGTTGTTGTTGTTAATGTTGATGTTGATGTTGATGTTGATGTTGATGTTGATGTTGATGTTGATGTTGATGTTGATGTTGATGTTGATGTTGATGTTGATGTTGATGTTGATGTTGATGTTGATGTTGATGTTGATGTTGATGTTGATGTTGATGTTGATGTTGATGTTGATGTTGGTGTTGGTGTTGGTGTTGGTGTTGGTGTTGAGGTTGGTGTTGAAGTTAGTGCTGAGGTTGGTGTTGGTGCTGGTGTTGATGTTGATGTTGATGTTGAAGTTGATGTTGATGTTGGTGTTGGTGTTGGTGTTGAGGTTGGTGTTGGTGTTGAGGTTGGTGTTGGTGTTGGTGTTGAGGTTGGTGTTGAGGTTGGTGTTGGTGCCGGTGTTGATGTTGATGTTGATGTTGATGTTGATGTTGATGTTGATGTTGATGTTGATGTTGATGTTGATGTTGATGTTGGTGTTGAGGTTGGTGTTGATGTTGGTGTTGGTGTTGGTGTTGGTGTTGTTGTTGAGGTTGGCGTTAGTGTTGGTGTTTGTGTTGATGTTGGTGTTGGTGTTGGTGTTGGTGTTGGTGTTGGTGTTGGTGTTAGTGTTGGTGTTGGTGTTGGTGTTGGTGTTGGTGTTGAGGTTGAGGTTGAGGTTGGTGTTGGTGTTGTTTTTGGTGTTGGTGTTGGTGTTGATGTTGTTTTTGGTGTTGGTGTTGGCGTTAGTGTTGGTGTTGGTGTTGATGTTGGTGTTGGTGTTGGTGTTGGTGTTGGTGTTGGTGTTGGTGTTAGTGTTGGTGTTGGTGTTGGTGTTGGTGTTGGTGTTGGTGTTGGTGTTGGTGTTGAGGTTGAGGTTGGTGTTGGTGTTGTTTTTGGTGTTGGTGTTGGTGTTGATGTTGTTTTTGGTGTTGGTGTTGGTGTTGGTGTTGGTGTTGGAGTTGAAGTTGTTGTTGGATTTGGAGTTGGTGCTTTTCTTTTAGCTTTTTATTTTGCTTCCCCATTGGTTGTGCTCTAATTTCAATTAATCCAGCAAAAGTGATGCATATGCGTCTCATTAGGCGGTTCCCTTAGGATCTTTGACATGCCGTCAATTTTTTTTTTATTTTTGTTATATGCCCGAAGACCTCACCTTCGTTTTCGTTCCTTAAAATTTACCGTTGCATCAGTAGTCACAGAGTTAAAAATCCATGCAACGTTTTTCATGGCTGTAGCATTTTTACTGCATTATGTGATTGCATCCCTGAAATCATGACAACAAGAATTTTTTTGTAATTTAGTTGTGAAGCCTAATAAGACATCCATGCTGTCGTAAAACAAAATTTACCGTAGCACTCCTCCTGAGTGAGTAATAATTCCATGCAACGATATTACATATCTGTTACATAAGCTGCTATATTCACGACCTGACGACGCCGGAATTTTTTTTTATTTTTGTCGTAAAGCCATCTGTAAAGCCTTCATTTTCCTTTTTAAATTTTTATCGTAGGTTATATACTTATTGAGTAAAAATTCAATGCAACGCCGCTGCATGAATGTTGCGTTATCGATCTTTGAGCGGCTGTCTCAGCGCCCCCATGATGTCAGAAATTTTTTGTCTAATTTTGTTGTGAGGGCTTCCAGTAGGCCTTTATTGGCGTATCGTATTTTTAATCCTAGCCCTCATACTCAGCGAGTAATAATTCCATGTAACAAATTTTCAGTTGCGTTTCTTACGCAGCTCCCACTACGTCCCTATGCCGTATTAAATTTTTTTTTTGTTTTTTTAATATAGTCAAAGAATTAACCTTTATGGTCATACTATTATGGTCTACTATATATATATGGTCATATTTCAATCATATCTCTTATACCCAGCGAGTAACAATTCAATGAAACGCAGATGAATTTTTAAAATATTAATTTTTCAACTTTTTTGGAAACTAGAGCAGTACAACGTAACTTCGTCACGTCAAAAAAACTGTAGAAAATAGACCAGGCAAAACTGTAGCAAATATCTAAAGAAGACACAAAAGGATATCTCTAAATTTCTTCGTTTATGAATTTTTATGAGCATTTCATTTTTGTAATTAAGACAAAAAAGACGGGGACCACTCTAGTTGTTTTTAATAGAGTAAAAACTTAAATTGCGAATGTTATGGTGAAATCTGGTTTGCTGAATTCAAACATTAAGATCTCCCAAAAGAGATAGCACCTGAAGAAATGATAAAAATAATCCATATTATCGTATAAAACAATTCGAAATTGAAAGTGCATAGCCTACAAGTAGTCGAGGCTATTATGATAGTATTGTCACGATTTAACTAAGTTTTACATTTGGACATGGTAGAATAAACAAGGTATATGCAGGGCTACTTGTGATCTCTTTTTGTCAACAATAACTGTCAAAGTAGCGAACGAATGCAAAATACACAAAAAATAATTCAATAAGAAATAAATTGAAATGATTGTAGGTCTTATGATGAAAGTCAGAGTTAATTTTTTTGGCTTCATGGCAAAAATAAAAAAATATTATTTCGAAATATTTATATAATAGCATTACTTTAAAATAAAAATGCCATGTCTAGATCAAGGCAATAACAATTTTTTGGGGTTTTCTTAAGGCGAACACAGTATCGAGGCGCTCAAATAGAGGCGATATGATAACATAACCTGAATTTTCATGACATATTGAAAACTATTTTGTCACTCAACCAACTCTGCACATATGTATGGTTATTTTAGTGTAGCTTACGGTACAGAATAATAATGTCTGTGTTCATTTCAATGTGATCAAATTGCTACAAAACGTTTATGTAATGTTCTCTTACATCTACGCTACATAACAATGCACGTATTTGGAATATTTTTTGCCACAATTGTGAAAAACTAAAACGGAATATTTATAAAGTTGGTTTCACATAAGGGTTAATCAGTATATCCTAGTTATGACCCTGTAAGGCCTTACGTTTTATTCGCTTGCTGACCAATTTATCTATTCGAAACAACAACTAAAAGCATTGATTTAGAAATGCATTTCTGCGTCTTTATCGCTCGACTGCATCTAAATTATGTTTAAGTGTGTAACTTTGATTCCTGATGTTGTTGGCGGTGCAACTCCGTCCACAGCTTCTTCAGCCCGGAGACCGGTAGCGTACAACTTTGTTTGTTATGGTTTTTCATTTGTTCACTTGTTCAACCAATCGATGTTACGCACGCGGTATGCAGATAAATTAATGAAGTGCAGAAAAATGTACCCCCAACCGGGAGATAAACTATTCGAAGCATGTTTTGTTTATTGAAATCTGGATCATAGCTTATCCGATCTAATCTCAGATGAAAGTAGCATCTAATCAGCTGATACAAAAATGTTTAATTCTTGATGTTGTTGTTTGTGTAGAGACAGATTAAGATAATCTTAGAAAGTACTCTGCCAAAATACTAATCAAGTTGGTTTAAAAAAGCTCCTCGCACCAAAAACTCCTCAGAGCAATATAGCTTCATTATCTTTCCTCTGAGAAAAAAACAATCGCTTTGTAAATTCAACCCTCTAATTATGTGGCGTCCATCGTTCTTTGAGACTTTTGACACAAAAGGATTCACCATTTGACTTTCCATAAAGTCTAAGAATGCATTTTCAAGCGAAGTACGAAGTTCAAAGTGTCATTGCGCTTAAATTCGATATCTTCAAAAACGTAAAATAATGTTGGCCTTACATTAGCTAGTTTCCTCAAGCGCAGCATTTCACCAACATCAATGATCAACATTATTCCATAATAAAGTAAAATGAAATAAAATAACGTGTACGTTCTTCCAACGTCTTGGTATTATCTGATTGTGTTCAATGCTGTAAACCTTGAGCAACTGATTCTCAGCATGACTCAATATCCGCTACACTTGTTTCAACCAACTAGTATCAACTCCCAACGCCAGACTATTAAGTGGTGTAGCATAGCCACGAAAGCTATAGGCATCGGCAGTAGTGCCTACCATTGCGTGCAACCGCCCACAATATGTAAACAACCTACTCCCAGACACATGCATTCGAACACCGCCAAAGCAACAACAACTCGATGAATTTGCATATCTAGCGCGTATCCTGCTTGCGATATCCACTTCAGTCCGGTTGACCAGTCCAGCAACAAACAGGCATCAAGTGTGGGTTACACTTGCCTGCAGCCTGTAGAGATGTGCTGCTCGCAAGGTAGTCGCGACTGCCGCTACTTTGCTCCTGCTAATGTTGCGATGCTGAAGTTGTTGGTGCCTCTTGTGGTGGTGGTTCTCCATTAAATCACCCACCTGCCGCTGCTGTGGCTGCTGTAGCCGCTGCTGCTGTTGCATTTACATGCATGAGCAGTGCGTGCCACATTTGCAGCTTTAGCTTAACACATGGAGACGTCGAGATGCTGTACAACAAGGAAACCCATAAATATGTCTAGTCGCTGTGGTAACAGATCTGTCTACTCGCTCCCCCTGATCATTTGCCTGCTCCTACCACTTCTCATGAAAGGTCTCTTCTGGCTCCAATGCATTCACCCCTTCTCACATTTTCAGCCTACACTGCAAGAAATCGATCGTTTCCAATGACAGGTTATCAAAAACAATCTGATGCCTACAATTTTCGCGTTGGTTGTTGATATGTTTGGGGACTAGTGCCCTTTGTTCTGTCAAGTTGTGAATGTTGCGTAAATGATTTGCAAAATTTTTACATGCGTGAGAGATATTTTCATAGTCATCCAAAAATTGTTAAGTAGACAATGCAAGCTTGCAAGCCTGTAAAAAAAGGCCTGTTTGCCTTTTAACTTTTAGAGGGTTGGCCTAGCAGCCTTACTTTCCGATAATTATTAAGTTTAAAAATATTTTTGCAAATTAAACAATGATTTTTTTTTGTTTTGATTGAAAGAGTTTTCAATAAAAAAGTCTTAGGGTTAAATTGATGGAAATGAGTTACCACCAATTTTTAATTTTTTTTTTTTTTGTTTTTGGAGAACAACGACAAAAGAGGTGGATAATGAAATTTTACTGAAACTAATAATTTGATAAGGACAATCGAAAGAGACTACATTAAGGAACATTCGTTTGGACGCGATACACATTTTTTTGAAAACTTATCATAAAATACACACAAAATATAATTTAAATAATTTTTTTTATTTATGTTACAGAAAAATATTAATTTTGCAAAAACATGATAAAAAATTTATTGTTAACATAATCTAATATTTTTTTTTAATCAACAAAATATAACTTTTGAAGCAATTGTCATATTCATTTAGGCGCACATTAGTTAAATCCCACAATTTTTTGGATCACTTCAAAGATCCTATTAGGCATTGAATTGATAAGTTCTTGTAGAATGGTTCCTTGGATTGAAGTCTAGTCATCCTTAATTTTAAATTTCAACTCAATTCAATAAGTTCTTGTAGAATGGCTCCTTGAAGTGAAGTCCAAACTTCCATAATTCTTAATTTTAATTCTATAACAGTAGAAAATAGGGTTCCCTTCGCTTTTTATCGAACGGGAAGTTCCATAGATTCCAGTGCCATAATTCCCCATAGTTCTCCTTAGATTGGGGCTACATGTAGGCCATTCCAAAATTTATGCATCCATTCATGTCTTAGTGACTAGCAGTCCAACAGCTAAAAGCATATGCTCTGCACCAAGATTGTGTCCGGTACCTTCTTTTATTCCTATCAATGAGTTGAGAAGTTGATCGAAGTTATTTTAAATTGCAATAATTGTTTTGTAGTGTCCTGACCAACCTTTGCTCGATAAGTAGAGGAATTGTGGTGCCTTGGTACATTTTGCGAACTTTGAAGCTGAAAAATTCGTGAAATTTTTTGATTGAAATTGAGTTGAGTAACTCTGAGAAATAAATGTGTAAAAATAAAAGTGAACAGCTATTTCGGTTTCAATAGCTGTCAAATTTCATTATACGTTTACACGCATGCTGTTCATTGGA
This sequence comes from Pherbina coryleti, assembly GCA_943735915.1. Classification (NCBI taxonomy): domain Eukaryota; kingdom Metazoa; phylum Arthropoda; class Insecta; order Diptera; family Sciomyzidae; genus Pherbina; species Pherbina coryleti. Next base: position 66,834,225 of record OX030952.1, read on the forward strand.
AATGATTACGTATGTTTTCATGCATTCATTGTTTGCGTAAATTTACGCAACGATCCGCACGCATTACTGGAAATGGGAGTTTAACCTTTATTAATCAGCCTTGCGTATAAAAATTGGCGCCTTAATTTTTCTTCTATCTTTTGTGTTGAGAAATACTTTTCTTAAATCTTCTCATAAATCGAATTGGAAATTTTTTCTGTCGCACTTTTTGAGAGTCGCAAAACTTTTGGGGGTGCTCGGAAAATATTTGGGGGTGCTCAGCTTCCCCTAGCACCCCCCTGCCTACAGCTGTGTCCACGTGATATTTTTTAATGTAAACCTTAAATAATGAATATTAATTATCTTTATTAATTACTTATTTTATGTTCATTAAAATTTTTTTATTTTGTTGTTATTTCCTTTCAAAAATTAAATTTTTTCCAACGCGTCTATATGGATGTGCTCCTACCACGAAGTGCGTTCACAGACGTACTAAATTTTTGCAAAAACAAAACAAAAAAGGCAAACAACCGTTACGTATTTTAAAAACAGTTGTGATTTTTGTAAGAGAGTCCAACTTCCACACCCCGTAACATGTCCCAAAACAAAATTCCTCATCGTGGATTTTTGAGAGGTGATAAGTTGGTGGTGTAAGAAAGATTTTATACTTTATTCCCAAAATTGTTATCAATCGTTCTTCGTTTTATGAAAAAATAAGTTTCTTAAAGTTTTTTGGAATTTTTAGTTAAGGGGAGAAATACATGTAAAATCTACTGTAAAATGTACTGTCAGGAAGCAGCAACAACTGGAAGATAACACTGAGTTACAAAATGACACTTTATAAAAGGTGCAGAGTTCTCGATAGTCAATGAATGCATTTTAGCCGCTGATTTCAAATATGGACTCCGTTTTTGTCCATAAGCTCGAGATTTTGAGTTATAGGCAAAAACATGAAAATGAGTTCTTTTTCTGATTTGTATTGTATTGTGATGACGAATTTCAATAAAGAAATATTAGACCTTTCAATTTTTGCACATAAAATTACAATATCTTTTACAGTTTTGAAGATATCGACGTTCAAAGTGGAAAAAATGTCATAATTTTACGTAGGCTGCGCTTTTGAAACCCAGTATCTTTAATATTTTCAACGGATTTGCAAAAACTTTTTTTTACTTGATAGAAAATCTCTCGAATTTTAATAAACATTTGTTTTTATTATCTTACATGTTTTCAAAGAAATTAAAAAAAAAAAATTTTTTTAAATCAAGTACAGTTGATACGGTTTTTTGATAAGCAATTGATAAAGAAGGACCATGTTTTGCTTACATAAGTAGAAAAATGCCGGGAATAAGTTTAGAGAAGCTTAAAGCTGGTGTAATGGATGGTCCGCAGATAAGGCAGCTAATGAAAGACCCTAATTCTAAAACCTCGATGACTAACCTTGAGCGAAAGACATGGGTGCCATTTGAATAAATTGTCAAAAAATGTTTAGGCAATTGCAAAGCAAGTAATTTTGAGCAATAGTCGTCAACATGCTAGACAGTTTTAGGGATCTTGGATATAATATGAGCATTAAGATTCACTATCTACACAGCCATTTATCCCACTTCCCTGAGAATTTAGGAAACACTAGTGATGAACAAGGTGAGCGTTTCCATCAGGACACGAAAATAATGGAAGACCGCTACCAAGGAAGATGGGACAAACATATGATGGCAGACTATTATTGGAGTCTTACGCGAGATGGTCCTAGTGTCTTTCATTCCAGAAAGTCACTGAAGAGAAGTTTTTCAAGTCGTAAATGATGCTAGCCTTATAAAAAAAAAACATTATCAACTGAACTTGAAATTTAACAAAATTAATTTTAAAAAATTTTTCTTTTTTTTTAATTTATTTGATAGAATGTAAGATAATAAAAGAAAACTTAAATGTTTATTAAAATTGGAGAGATTTTCTATCAAGTAAAAAAAAGTTTTTTCAAATCCGTTGGTTTTAAAGCGCAGCCTACGTAAAATTGTGACATTTTTTCCACTTTGAACGTCGATATCTTCAAAACCGTCAAAGATATTGTAATTTTATTTACAATTTACTGAAATTCGTCATCGTAATACAAATCGGTAGATCAATGTAATAGATATAGTAAAATTATCAGAAAAAGAACTGATTTTCATGTTTTTGCCTATAACTCAAAAACTCGAGCTGATGGAGAAAAACGGAGTCCATATTTGAAATCAAGAAACCAAACTAGTCTATAATCAGCTGAAAAATCTTCGGCACCAAAACGTCTGTCGGGCTGTGTAATCAGCTTTTCGCCTATTGTATTGCTGATTGATCGGCTGCCACTGCAGCTCAAAAAGTAATTAACCGATCGGGCTGATATTTTGAGGGGTTTTAGTCAACATAATTATAGTAAACCCATAGAATAATCCTAAAATGAGTTATGAAATTGTGGCATTTTAATATGTTTTTTTAATTTAACATATTTTTTAAGAATTATATTTTTAGCTTTATGCCAAATAATTCATGAAGTAACAGGTTGCTACAACAACAAATGTTCTTTGCAGAATAAACCGAGCAGACTAGATCATGGTTTCGTCGAACCACTAAGCATACAATAGATAGAGAACTCAAACCATATAAAAATTTCAACCCAAAAAAAAATGTATGCAATGGCTCCCACACTCTCAATTATGCTACGATCGTTCTTGTCGTTTATACGAGCGTTACTCGTGTTTTGGTGGCCACGATATTTTTTTATTGCAATCGTGAAGCTTTGGATTTTCGTCACTACATGAATTTTCTGTGGGACACACGCATGCGCTCTGTTGTTGTATGCATTGTTTTTTGCTTTTATTTTTTGTGCTTACAACAACAAAAAGTGAAGCAAGCTAAAAATAGAACAGCTGTTGCTCGCAACAACAAAATGTATGGCAGGCTATTGTGGTAGCTATGAGAACACGAAGGGACGATCGTTAAAATGCGAAGAGAGAACAAAGAATAAATGAGAATGTGGGAGCCAATGCATCGCCACGCATTTTATGGCAATTTGAGTCCTCTATCTATTGTATGCTTAGTGGTCGAACGCTGCTCCGACTCATCAGTAGTCTTTGTGGTTTAGCAGTCCACTAACTTTGAAAAGCTAATAAGCGCAACAGCAATAAAACCAAAGCGGAATTATAGAAGCGCTATTCACTTTATCAAAGCATTGTTGTTCAACTTTTTGAAATTTGATATTTTGCGACTAGCAAAAGAGTAGAAAAACACTGCTTTGATAAAGTTTGTACACAAAAAACAGACCGAGAAACGGACCTACAGGCTTAACGCCGACTCCGAATGGCGAGGAACGGAATGTTCTTATTCTCAAGAAGCTTTACATGGCATTTTGATTACTCTCTGAGGTTTGCCATTGTCTGCAGAAAGGTGGCGGCCGTACAGAAAAATTATTTTAATTCAAATAATTTTCTGTCGCTGCTGGGGTTCGAACCCGGTTCTCTGAGTTCGTTCACATAGAGGCCACGCACCTTAACCAACTACGCCATGGACGCCACATAAAAACGCAATAATACATGGAAAAAATTTCATTTTGTTCATTTTATTGCATTTAAAAAACCAAATTGTATTTGACCCACCCTGCATATGGGAAGTGGCGTTGAATTCAAATCACGTCAGAGCAAATATAAGTCATTTCATGATTTTGAACTAATGTGGGTTGTATGCTGTGTCCGACGGAATATTCGGTTTCGGCCAATTTCGGCTCCTTTTGTCAGTTTCGGCTATTCGACGTCAATATGACCGAAACCGAAACTTCCCAAAACCGTTCAAAACCGGATGCAACATTTTCAATGCATTGGAACATGAAATTTTGTTGGTAAAGCACAATTTCAAACACACTCTTTGCTCAACTGTTTCGCTATGCTCCATTCTGAAATTCGCAGGTCAAATACATGATACAAATATTACGATGTAGGAGTGACTACCGGCTATTTTCTCACGAGCTGCGTTCACCAAATGTCATTTGCCTGTCCATTTTACTTTCTATTTTCTTTTTACTTTTTTCGTTATCTTATTTTCACTATTTTTCATAGTTGGTGCAAGACAAAAGAAATGCAGCAAATTGAAAAAAACTTTTTACTAAATCTGAGAGAACTCGCTATTAAGTTCAATAAGAAGCATTAAATGAAAAGCTCATTTACAAGCTATTGAAACCCTTTGGAAAAAAAACTTTTGTAGCAAGTAGCATTTCACTCATTTTGTATTAAAAAACATTCCAAATATCTAAGGCGTAAAACTCCAGGCAGTCATAACAACCAGCAAAGTGAAAACATTCGCATTTCTGCTGGTATCCAGCTCAACGACCTAGTATCGGGCTGTGGCTGAAACCTAGTTGGTGGTTGCTGGTTGGTTGGTTGGTTTCAAATGTCCACCTGATGCTTTATCAGTGGCTTCAGAAAGCGTGGTCATAAATTGTGATGCTGCTGCTGATTTCTGTGGCTCAGCAGTGAGTGTGGGATGCGTTTAAAGATATTGTTGAACAAGCAGTATACGCTACACAGCCGCGTGATGTTGGATCTTGGCCTAATCTTGGCTTGATCCCAGTTGTCACGCATACGCTGTGGTATGCAAAACATAATGCCAAGAAGGAGTTGCTAAGGCGAGCAGAACCTTGCTAAAAATATGCAATAACAACACGCAAATAATTTTGTTTTAATTAAAACGCAATAAAAGTAAAATATTAAAGAACTTGATAAAAACTCACACTATTACGTTTTACTCAAAATCCCAGGACAGTTTTGATGTTATCGTAACGTGTTTATCCACCGTAGTTTATATGTAAATGATGAATTTTTAAAACAATATAATTGCATTGTAGGCGCCAAACGTTTGTGTCACACAATCAGATTTTCGAATTTTTGACTCACTTAAAAAGTAGAAAAAATCAAATAAAACAAGTACTTGTGAAAAAAGGATATTATATAAAAAGTACTTTGTAGACGAATTATGCGAATTCTGTGCCAAAAACTATTTTTGGGTTCCTCGTTTTTTTTTTGTTATGGTCATCTACAGCGTAGTTCATGAATTCAAATGAACGCATTTTCTCAACAAGGATCATTGGTGCCTTCACTATGCAGGAATAAACGAAGCAATATTCGCTGAGGTTGGTTACCCTTGACGACAGTGGGCAGAAATTGTTGCCTGCTATACATAAAAAGTTGAGTTAATATGAGGAACAAGGTGTTAGGTCAGTTCTTCAGAAATAGCTTCGAATGAGAAAAAATTTCGTTCAAATTTGATTCAACAAGAATGATCCATTGCATTCAAGGTCATTGAAAATGCATCAAAAGATTTTACATTGTTATCCCCTAAAGTAATAAAACTTGAATGCACAAAATACACACTGAACACATATCCACAAAATCATTACTTCGTGACAACATTTTCACTCCATTGTGCCGCTTTAAATGTTGGCATTTGATCCTTATTTCCTCTACCAATACAGCAAAAGCAAACACTTTTTGTGCGTTCAAAACATTGTAAGAGTTGTCGGAGTTTTAGACGTTTTTTTAATGCCTTTTGGTGTTGCCTCAATGGCCAGACCAATGGGGTGTTCCACCAAACAACCCACTTAACTAATAATGTGCTTCGCTCTTCGGGTCTTCGCTCTGTTCGCTGTTCATACATGAGACAGGACGGATATTGGCGGCGGATATCCCGGCAATTTTTTCTCATGCGATTTTAATATGCAAACGAATAATTTTTTAAAAAGCCATTCAAAGAGTTTCATGAGCATCTCTTGTTTGAGATGAGTTGGCAGTGGTTAGAGCCTGTAACGGGTTTACTTCTGTGTTGTGCTTTGTTGCTGCTCATGTGCCAAATGCCACCCTGGCAATAGCTTAAATGACCAGAAGCAGTCTATGAAAAAAGTTGGTACTCGGAGTTTTTATTTTTTGGCATTGAACAGGATGTCAAACGGCAACGAGAAGACAATAAAACATTCAGAATTTGGCTACTTATTTGGAAAGTTACAGTTTTCAATGTTCGGACCATTGAGTTAAGTATTGAAATTTAAAGGAATAAAAATTCGAATATTTCTAGAGGCTTAAGAATTAGTAAACTACAGTACGGGCCGAACAGATGTGGAAGTTGAAGATGTGTTCTTAAGTTTTGAAACGGAAACTTATTGAATCATAATCAAATTGATTTAAAATGGACATGTTAAAGAACTGTTCAATAGTCTGTTAATTACACAGTCAACAAATTAAGATTTTTTGATTATACAGGACATAATATTTTTTTTCATAACAAAGTAATAGGCCAGGACGTCATATTATTTCTTTTATATGTTGTGGAAGTTCTAAAGTAATTTTTTTTTCTTTTTTGCCCCAAAAGTATGAAACATTATGAGCTGAACTCTTGATGTCTATTACAAAATTGTTCCAACACATAGTTCACATCCTAAAACAGTTTTGTCTGTCACACAAACTCGCTATCCTTTTGTATTCCCAATTTTTTAAGTTTTTTTTTTTTTTGTCCACGGCCGCATTTAGGATAAAGATTGGAGAAATATGTGGATCAAGAATAAGGAAAGGGATGCGAACAGGGAATGTATCAGCAATTGGGTTAAAACAACAATTTGGACTAATTTGGGAACAAATGGTACACTGTAATGTTTTTTGAGATAACGTGGAGGGAGATGCTTAAGCACCGAACATGCAAATTTGTTACATGGAATTATTACTCGATTTATTTTTTTTTTAGCTTTAAACCAAGGATTTCAGGTGCAATATCTATTCAGTCAAGTCTGATTTGGTTCGAAATAGCGTGATAGATTAATGGGAAGGAAGGAGCAAACAAGGGAAACATGGGTAGGATGTTCTAGGCATGGTGGAAAGCCGTAGAAATATGTGAATTTGAATCTGAGGCAAGTGTCATGCCTCAATTAATTCAAGTTATAAGGCAATCTCATCCACAAACATCTTGATGAGTATTGAGTATTGAGGATTGATGAGTTTTCAATTTAAGTTGATTGAAAATGCAGAAGGGAATGCAAAAAGGTAAAGGCATAGTACCATAACCAGGCCGGGATTCGAACCCGAGATCTCATGGGTGGCAGTCAATTACGCTATATTCTCGACTACCGAAGCTTTAAAAAATGTATGACATCATGAGGCCGCGATCAAGTCGGTCATCGAAAATGCAGCAATCATGCAACGGCTATGCATGCAATTATTACTCAGTGAGTGCATGCACTACGATTAATGTTATTAAACATAGCTGAAGGATTCTTACTTGGTCTTATGACAAAAATAAAAAAATATTACTTGCTCAATTTTATTTTAAGACAGTGAAGATTGTTTGACTTAATAAAGAAAAATTTTCTTGGAGTCATGACACCATGGTGAAAACTGCTTAAAGTAAATAGAAAAAATGTTGCAATGGAAAAATAATTTTATGGAACGACAATAATGGAACGATAATTGTTTAATGGAACGAGAATAAAGGAGCAGTTTTCGGCCACATGATAAAAATAAAAAAAATTATGACGTTATGAGGCCCCTAGGTAGTGATGTGACGAGTCGAATTTTTTTTCAACTCGAGTCAACTCGAATCGGAATAACTTTAACTCGAGTAGAAACTCGCGAGTCAGCGAGTCATCATTTCGAAGTCAAGTTTGCCATTCTTTTTTTACGAATCAGCTTACCAAAGGCGAGCAGGGATTTTTTACTTGGTAAGTAAATTGACGATTTGATTACATATTTTATTTTTACTTTTGAGCAACTTAGCTTCAAGACTAATTATTTTGCAACAATTATTACTCAAAATAAAACAAAGGTCATGCTTTTTTATTTTATTTTAATAAAAAAAGATAAAACGAAAAGAAATAATAGACAAAAGGTTGCCACATATAAATAAAATTAATACTTCATTTAATTCACTCTTTTATGACTTAATTTATTAAAAAAGGGCATTTTTAAAACTATTGATAAAAAATTCAATGCTACCTTACTCGTTTATTTTTTAAAGTGACTCGCAACTCGAGTCAGAACCGTAACTCGAGTCAGACTCGCAACTCGAGCCAGACCCGCAACTCGAGTCAGACTTTCTGCTACACAAATAAAACTAACAACAAAACTACAAAAAAGCAATAACAACAACACCACACATTCAAAAGTTTGTTGCGCAGTCGTGAAGAATACTTGAAACTGGATTTTTCAACGCTTGCTTTGTTTTTAAATTTTACTATAATTTCATATCCATCGCTAAGCAAACGAACTCGCAAGCATATCATTTTAAAACAACGAATGCAAAAAAACTTGCTTAATTTTTCACAACTCGAGTCACAGCTAAAAGTGACTCGAGTCGACTCGATTTCGAATTTGACTCGAGTTAACGAGTAAAAAAACTCGACTCGTCACATCACTACCCCTAGGGAACCGCCTAATTTGACTCAATCCATCATCGTTGCATGGATTTATTGCATGGCGCTAAATAAATGTTAATGTACCACACAAAAGCAAAAGAGAAAAAAAAAAATAAAATTTATAATAGGAAAAATATTAGAACAACAATCCAAGTCCAAACAAGAAATAGAACAAGAAATCGAAAAAGGTTGAGGACAAGGATTTGTACAACGATTGAGGCGAGGAAAAATATAAGAATTAGGTTTACGTATTTACAAGGATTAGGACATGGATTAGAAAAAGAACAAGAACAAGAATTCGATCAAAGTAAGGACAAAAATTCAGACAAGGATGAGAGAGTTAGAACGTTTCAGTCGAGGGATGAGAGAGTTAGGACGAAAGTCGAGAATTAGGACGAAAATTTGTACAACACTTAAATCAAAAATTAGGAAAAAGATTGGGACATGGATTGCGACAAGAAAAGAGATAAAGTTTTTGTTGATTCGGACAAGGACAAGGAAAATAATTTAAACAAGAATTAGATAAAGGACGAGAAATAGGATTTGGTCAAGAATTATGATAAGGATATGACCATGGCTGTACTAGGGCTTTCAAGATGCTACCGGTCTCCAAGTGACGGCACCACCACTCTTCAAGTGCATGACATTTATGACGGATGGCAACCTGAACACACAACCTAAATGTCAGATCGATCTGTCAGTGAATAGTGACTTTAAAGTGCTCTTAATTAAACAACTTTTGGTATTGTTATAAAAATGGATAAAGAAGAATTTCGTGCCTTGATTAATCATTACTTTTTGCGTAACAAAAGCACAAAAGAACAAAAGAAAAGCTCTATAAATATTATGGTGAATCTGCTCCGTTGTATTCACCCGTAAAATGTAGGGTTTTAGAGTTCAAATTAGGTCAGATCATAAAAAGATGACCACACTGGGGGAGCACCAAAAACAGAGACCACTCCAGAAAGTGTTGGAAAAATCCAAGATTTCGTCTTGCACAATCCGAAAGTGAAAGTGCATGAGATCGCTACAGCCGTATGTATATGAAGTGGGTCGTTGCTCTCAGTTTTACATGAACATTTGGGTATAAGAAAGCTGACTGCAAAATTGGTGCCGCGTTCGTTAACTATCAATCAAAAACATGAACGTGTTCGCAGTTCCTGTTTCCATGTTTCCATGTTTAAACAAAATCTGACTGATTTTTTGCGTAAAATAGTGACCATGGATAAAGCATGCATTCACTACTATACACAAGAATTGAAGAAATCAGCAAAAGAGTGGGTAGGTCCCAGTGGAAATGCACCAAAGCGAGCGAAGATTCAACAATCGGCCGGAAAAGTGTTGGCGTCTATTTTTTGGGATTCAAGTGGCATTTTGGTCATCGACTGTTTGAGAAAAGAAAAACAATCAACAGCGACTATTACTGTAAATTATTGGACCGTCTGAAGAACGAAAGCGTAAACAAATGGCCCAATTTATGGAAAAAAAATGTTATTTGCAAGACAATGCTCCAGCTCACAAATCGATCGAAACCATGGCCAAATTGCACGAGTACGCTTCGAGCTGCTTCCTCATCCCCCATGTTCTCCAGATTTTGCCACCAGCGAGTAGTATCTGTTCCAAAACTTGGTTCCAGGAAAGGAGATTTGTGGCGAATGGACAAGTCGAACTAGAAACTGAAGCATATTTCGGAGATCTTGAGAAATCTTGTTATCAAAGGGCATCGCAATGTTAGAAAATTGTTGGAATAAGTGTATCGAGCTGAAAGAGCACTACGTATAAAAACAAGATGTAAGATAAAATAATTATTGTTTGTTAGAATAAACAATAATTTTGGCTTAATAGTGTGTTTTCTTTGCTAGGCCGGCAGCATCTTGAACGCCCTAGTAACTTAAGAATCACAAATAAAAACTGATTGAACAAAACCGAGAACAAGGTCAAACACACAAGGAAAAAAGTTTCTTATAAAACTCCGAACGGCGATGAACGGAATTTTCTTGTTCTCAAGAAGCTTTACATGGTATTTTGATTACTCTCTGAGGTTTGCCATTGTCTGCAGAGAGGTCGCGGCCGTACAGAAAAATTATTTTAATTCAAATATTTTTTCCGTCGCTGCTGGGGTTCGAACCCGGGTCTCCAGTTTCGTTGATATAGAGGCCACGCACTTTAACCAACTACGCCACGGACACCACAACAAACAATTACATAGCTTTAAAACGCTAAAAATACATTTGAATGACAGTAATAAATAAATTAAATATATTAAATACTTTTGTGGGTGGTATCTTGCTTTTTTTCACCGAAGTTCCGATTGTGAGATTTTCGCTTGAAATTCCGAGTTGGATCATCTCGCTTTAACAGCCAACAATCATTTCTGCCATCATGTCTGCCATAATTTTTTTATTCCACCTTCCATGATTATCAGAAAGTTATCAAGAAAGAAGTCCAAACGCGAATTAAGGAAAGAAGTTTAATGCTCATCGATCCGAATTTTGCTCATTTTGCCGAAATTTTCAATAATTTTCTCCATAATTTCCTCATAATTAGGACTTTTGTGGTTTCCTAGAAAATGCCTCGCTACTTCCTTAAAAGATTTCCAGGCTTCTAAATCAACTTCACCCAATTTTTCACCAAAAGCTGTATCTTTCATAAATTTTCTTATGCCCGGACCAACGAAAATACCTTCTTTCAGTTTCGCTTCAGACAGAGATGGAAAAATTTCGTGTAGATACTTAAATCCTCCTCTTTCTTTATTCAGCGACTTCACATTTTTTTTCAGCGCCTACACAAATTATTTCATCATCCCCAGTTTTATGTGTAAATGGGGTACCAAAACCTTTTATCGGGGAACTTTATGGTCTCTCACAACATTTTTTTCTACCGGGGACCAGTCCAGTCCTCGGTGGTCACTCTTTCTTCGACCAATGCTGTTCTCCGATTCGACTATCCCAACCGCAGACACAGCAAGGGTACTTGGTATAGCGACCTTGTTGACCGAGCAGTTTACTTATTACTTTCAGGTCTAACACATTTTTCAAGTTGTAGCATTCCTTCAAATGTACAGAAAGGGCGTCTGGCAGTGAGTCATACTTATAACCATTATGCAAACGGACTGATTTTAAACTTCGTTTTGACGAGTCTATGAGCACTCTCCATTCGTTCCCGTTATATTCTATGTTAAACAATTTCACTAGCCAGTGTCATATAGGTTCTAACGATTTAAGTTAATTTCTATAAAAAAAAAAACATAAGGTTAACTAGAAATGAGGTCTTTAGCAAAGGGGGAAACCATTACAGGCCTGTATTATTTAAGAATTAAATATTATGAAAAATATCTTATGTTGAAATCCCTGTTAAAATTTTATTTGTGAAGTAGCTCCTAACATAAAATATCAGTTAAGTTATATCTTAGTAACTGCCAATTTGTGGCATTAAAAATAAACAATTTAACGAGCTTAAATTGTTTTTCTATAACAACACTGATATCCATTTGATTTTGTGTACCCATTAATTTTTACATCATCGTTAGTGGCCACAAATATCAAATCAATGACTCAATTGGTTGCAAAAAATTGAAGCATATGTTGAAGGTGCAACAAAAAATAAAAATGAGAAAAACATTCACTGCCAGACAACATCGTTGTTCAACTCATAAGCGCCTAATATGTGAAAATAAAATAAGCAGAGAAAATGCTATCGTAGAACTCCAAGAGAAGCTATCCTCCCCTGCCACCCTCTTCATTCGACATACTTGCTTAAGATTAACCCGCTAAATTGCAACGATATTTTTTTGGTGTCTGGTGTGAGTGCGCGATGTTGCGGCTTGTGGTGTTTGGTTGTTGTTGTTGTTGCAAGTGTTATGACATGTCGAGCAATTAAATTAATTTCTGTTGATGCTCAAAGATTTGCAGCTACAATAATTGCTGCTGATGTTGCAGTCTGTCTGTAGAAAACGTGACGACAATCGCGGCTGTTGCTGCCGTCGCTGACTGGGTGGTTTTGGTTGGCTGGTCGGTATCTGTCTGTGGACATGTTCAAATTGTGATTTTCAAATCGAATAAGAAATAAATATTAAAGAAAAATATTGCGTAGAGTTTCTATTATATTTAACACCTAACTCCAGCAGTAAGCAGCTATCGGTAGATACTATATGTACTTGTGAATGGAAATTGGAAAACAAAAAGATTATATTGTTACGGTCAGCGTAAGAGGTCAAGCGTCTTTAGAAGTTCTTTCAAAACGAATACATATTTTAGAAATTTTAGCTGTTAGGAGATATTTCTTTATATGTATTGAAAACAAATTTTTTGAGCTCTAGGCCAATCATGTTGACAACAAGACAAGATGAAGAACAAAGAAGGCAACAATCAACAACAACAACAACGGCTCTGTATAGAGCAAATCACGCTGCTTGACTATACAGACTGTTTCATTGGCCGCTACACCAACTCATCAGTAGCCTTTGTATGACTTTACACTGTGATCCACTCAAGCTACTTAGGTTCTACTTATATGCCAATTATGCCGAGAAAGTTTCCCGGAATTTATTTTTGGCAGAGTACGCTTGAATTTTTGTAACTTTTGATCCACTTTTGATACAAACTGTACCAAGGTTAACCTAGATCGTATCATACTTTTAGGCATAGCCTTAATTCATGTGCATCTTCGAAATTCGATCACAGCGGTTTACTGCTATCAGAGCATATTGAAGTTGTTGTAATTTTTGCTGTTTAGCTCCTCCCTTTTTCCTTCCAAAGAAGGTTGTTGCCTTCTTTGTTTTTCATGTTGTCTTGTTGTCAACATGATTGGCCTAGAGCTCAAAAAATTTGTTTTCAATATAAATAATAAAAGGCCGTATTCAAATATTAACCCTCTAGTTCCCAAGTTTTTAATATTGTTAAAAAAATTACCAGAGATAGTTTTGAGGTGGAGAAGCAATGTTTGTTCTAGAAAAATTGTTAAATATTAATAGGTGGTGTGGTAGGGAGTGTAGAAGGTAGCAGGCCTAGAGGCCTGATTGGGAAACGAAGGCAAAAAATTCTTCATATGGAGTTCTGAAATTGCTTTTTATTTTAACTTTTATTTGAAATAAGCATATATATCGGGTGACAAATTCAATTCTAAGGAGTAAGTGACAATAAATCGAAAGTGGGTGGGACGAGGAATGGTGTAATGGGGGTGGGGGATGCGGTGTAAGGACAGGGAAACCTTAAAAAATCGGTATAGGTATATATACATTGCGCTACTTATTTATTTGAATGAATTGAAATTATTTGAAATGGGGTGAAGCAATGATTTATATTACATTTTCGGCATATTATTTGTGTTTCTGATATACAACCAGTATTTTTGCATATCCGTCGGTCAGAACGTAGCAAAAATTTTGGAAAATGATTCAACCCGTCGAAGCGAATATCTGCGACCGGCAAGTATGTTTTTTTAAAAACTTCGTTTTGTGGAATCACTTGGCGTGGGCGCATGGGACAGGGAGCTCGTGGTACATTCACCTTCATAATTGAGCACAATACCTGCGCGACTTGAGCCCGAAATTGTGGTAGATGGAACTCTTTATCGTGCTTGCCTGGCAAGTTGATCCGTCTGTACAAAATGTAGGCGTTGACCATTGCCAAGTTGAGCAAATGGTGAAATAAGCGATTGGTATATTTTTATGTCTTCAAATGAATTTTGTATCACCCGATAAGTCCATCCATCAAGTCCACACTACCCATGTGACGGTTACACTCATGAATTGCATTCGGGCATGTGACCTTCTCATATTGTTTGGTAGCACTGAGATAGCATATGGGAAAACTGTAGATTTAAAATTTTGCTGATCACAGAATGGTTCCGTTCCTACGTACGTCGAAGCCAATCGAACAACCTTGATATCTTTCCAAACAGTTGTCGATAAATCTACTCCCCACGCTCTTTTTGCTTGAGATCAGCATCTTACACTTAGGGATCCTATTGGAACGAATGGTTCCTAAAGAGTAATTGTAAACATTTTGTAAAAATTATCAAAATACAGAATATAGTTTCTCAACACTTTTTTGCACGCCAATTGTAAATTTGAATGCAATTGAAAAAATGTTCGATATTCAAACCGAAGCAATATTTTGCAGCCAAAATTATGTTAAACATGTAAACACATTTTGAGCGCAATAGCTCCAATAGCCAACAGATTTTCTTCGATGACCATTATAACCTATTTACGCTTTGCATCCCAAGCAGGCTACTGTACGGTTTTTGTCGGGTGGGAGGAGTGTAACAACTTTTTTTTCGTTTTTTATTTATTTTCTTAAAGACCACATTTATAGCTACTTACTTATAATTTTTTTAATTATATTGAAGCTCAAAATTTATTTTAAACAATTTTTCCTTTTCACGCAATTTAAAAAACCATTATTTCGTCACTTTAACACAAAACTTAAACTTCGACTTATAATTGCTGCCGTTGTGCGTGCCGTAGCGCTAGCTGACTGCATTTATTTTATAAAATAGGGATTCCTCTTTTCATACACAAAAAATTAGCAGGAATAATCCTAAGGCGCGATTGACAGACATTTTTTAAGTTGGTGATGTCTACAGGCCTTCTTGGGAACTAGAGGGTTAAGATTAAAAATTTCTTTGTATGTTTTATCTTATATATTAATATATTTATATATTAATACGCAAACATCGAATGTTGTCGTACACTTTTTCAATATTTATTTTAGAATAAGGCCAATGAAACGTACATCATTCGAAAGGTACTGTACCATAGATGTGCCGAATTATGTTAGATTTTAAATTGATGACCTTTGACCCGAAATATTAATGTCGAAAGTTTATATTAATTTTAGTTAGGGATCTCAGAACTGGGAAGAGGTAGAATGAAGAATGAGGTATCGGATGAAAGGTCTGGCTGCACAATATGATTGTTTTAGATAGGTGACCTTTGACCTCAAATTTGAGCAGAAAAAGAGTATTTATCAAATAAAAGCTAAACTGTAAGAGATGGAAAAACATGATATAACAGAGAAATTTAGACATTCATAAGATGTGCAAAAAAAAATTTAATATTTTTCACCATCGCTTACTGTTACCCTACAATAAGCACTTTTTCATGTAACAAGTGTCAATATATATTGTGATGGTAAAATTGTTTCCAAATAGTATATTTTGAAAAATTTCCATTATTTTGACATCAAAATTATTGTGATATCTTGAAAACTATAGATGTTTTCAGTACAACGTTTTTTGTATGAAAATTCGTTGGTTGAGAAAAATAACAGTATACGAAAACTTTTTTGCTAATATTTTCCACGAATAGTATGTTGAAAAAATTTCCCGTTATTATGACATCAAAAGTATTGCGATATTTCAAAACCTGTAGATTTTTTCCATGCAATGCATTTCTTAAAGCATTGTCATTGCCTCAGAATGAGAAAAAAACAATTGATTTTTCAAATTTTGATTTTGCATGCAAATATCTCAGCCATTTTTCAATCGATTTTCCCTAAATTTTCTTTGTCTGAAAGTTTAATTAAATAACTTTTGAGAAATAAGAAAAGATTTACCGTTATCTTACTAATTCAATTTCTTGTGTTGTTTTCAAAAAAACTCTAAAATATTCAATTTTTGCTTAAAAATTAGACCAGACATTCTTTTTTTGTAATTTTATTTTTGTTTTTCTATTTTCTTCTCTCACACTCTTTCATATACCATATCATTTATTTGCAAAAATTGCTTCATTTTGACAAATCATTTAATTAAGTGTTTCTACCATCGAAAATCATGAGCTACCCCTATGTTTTTTTTGATGAAAATTAAATTTTTCAAAATGTTGTTTTTGTATTTTTTACAAAGTTCTACAGCTTAAAAAATAATTTCTGTGAAATAATTTTTCAAATATTTCAAACCACTCCAAAGTAATCCATATATTAAAACGCAAACAAAAATCTTGTGGTACACTTTTTTAATATTTATAATACAAAAAAGGGCATGATTCTTATATCAGTCGAAAGGCAATGAGCCACAGATGTGCCAAAAAATGGAAAAAAAATATATTATGTGATTATTGCAGTTTAAAAGAAGTGTATGCACTCTCACTCTCATGGCTGTAATTTGAGTCTCACTGCTTTTCTTACTCGAAAGAAATTAAAAAAAAAAAGTTATATTAAAGATAAGGAGTAGGAAAAAATTTAGACAAAGATTAAAGCATAGAATTGGACAATGATAAGGACGAGAATTCAGACAGGAATCGAGAAGAGGAATTCGACAAGGACTGAGACAAGGGTAAGGACACAAATTGATACTTACCTAAAACAATATTTGGGACAAGATTGGCAAAAGTATAAGGGTCAAGAAATGGGACAAGGAATAGAACAAGGATTTGAACACACTTAGGACAAACTTTAGAACAAAGATTTAGAAATAAAGTTGGAAAAGGATTAGGAAAGGATTCGAATCAGGTTAAGGTCAGGAATTTGGATATGGATTAAAAGAACAGTTTGAACAGGAAGTAAAACAATTGAAGAGTCGACGTGAATAACATTGTAAGTGACAAAATTATGGGTTTTCAGGAATTGCAAAAAAAAAATCGGCTTTAATGGTGGACTTAGAGCCATTTGATTTCAATGTCAATGTCCAAAAATGTATGGAATTTGAGAAACTATGTGCTCTTATAATAGGCTAGAGCATTTTAACGTTAGTATGCAAAAAACTATTTTTGATGAATATGTCACTTACAACGTTATTCGCGTCGACTCTTCAATTATTAGTTTGGGAACAAATGAAAGGAACGGGACAAGAATAAGGATAAGGACAAAGATACACTGTCAAAATCCATGGATGGGTGCACGATACAGCCAACTTCTTTTTAACTTTACCAAGCTTTTTTCAATATATATAAATAAAAAAACAAGAGAAAAATCTATTTTGATATGGTCGAATTTTGACCACAGGCGATACTAGTAAACATAAATTAATCACTTTTATATGCTCTGCGTTAAAAGGACATTTTTTACATATATTCACTTAATTTATGGTTTAGGCTGTCCTTAGGCTTTTTATGAAATTTAGCACTATTTTGACCAAAATTTGGCGGCCGTGACAAAACGCGTTGAAGTGCGTGGATCGTTCGATACAAATTTTATAAACCGTGAGGTTTGTGCTTGGAGTCCCATCTGTCACAGGAATTTTTTTCAATTGAAATTAGGTTTTGTGATCGGTACCTCTCTTCAGACAATGGCAATGCTAACCTATGCAATGATAATGCTATGCAATACTTCTTGAGAACATACACATTAGGCGTCCGGCGTCGGCATAAAACAAGTAGGTCCAGTAGTCGTTCGTTTGTGTATAAACATTAAATAATAGGTTCTACACAATTTAATCATAAGAATACCAGTCAAAGTTCTTGCAAGGAGCTGAAATGGCAAATTTGTTTTTTTTACACCTAAGATGCGCATCACACAGTTCCTATTTGTGGGTGTAACGGCCACTCTTTATTTTTTTAAGAATTCACAAAGCTCCAAATGCAACAATTTTGCAATGAGGCTCACAGTCTGTTGCTCCAACACCCAACATTGAACGAATCTTCTGCGTTGTGAATTGTCAGCATGGTTAAGTTGTCGCTTATACTGGACTTTATACCGATAGAGGTGTAAATCTAAGTAAAAAATACGACATATTAACCCCTAAGACAAGCACATCTACATAAAAAATATTTTTTGCAATTTTAATTCCTCTTGACTGCTGTAGAGGGCGTCATGCATCTGTTTTAGACTGCAAGGCACTTTGTGGATCTCCTGTAACAAATTTTCTTAAAATTCAAAATGGATTCTATTTTTAAGAGACAAAACTAGACTTTAAGCCTTTAAAATACATACTTCATTATATTTTGATGCTTTTATATAAATAATTTTTAAAAATAAAAAATAGCCTTTTTTTTGGGCGATACTGCTCATATAAAAAAAGAGGAGTAGTTTTTTGAAGTTTTAGAAGCTTATTGTCTAATTTAACTTGTAAATAGTGAAATATTTTTTAATGTATTAAATTGGTCAAGTTGATTCCGAGAATAATGTTTGAAAGTTATAGTTTCGAGGAAAAAGCGTTTGAAGTTTTTTACAACAATCTATTCATGCAAGGACGTCGTTACAAATATAACTAAAAATTTTTTCTAGTGAGTATTTTTTTATAAAACTTTAGGGGGTAATTTTTTAATATAAATAAATCGAAATACGAAAAGAATTTATTTTCTTGAAAATTATTCATAAGAAAGTTTTCATTCCTTAAATGACAATGGCAGGTATGTTTGACATATCAGGGAGGCTTATATTATGGTCTGAAAACCACGATAGGATAGCCATATATAATAAGGTGGTACTTATTAATGAAACTGCTAAAATGATTCGGACATTCCCTGAAAAATTTCGTTGCTAGAAAAAGTTATGAATCTCAGATATGAGATCGGCCGAAGAAGATTTAGATGTGACGCAACAAGCTTTTGTTAGTCGAAGGGAAAAGTTCTCTTTTTTTTTAAAAAAAAAAACCCAATAACCATTTTTTATAGCCTCGTGTCATATACCCTGACGAAAGCAAAATAAATCTTGTTAGTCCAGATTCAGGAGTCATGGTCCGCCGCAGGCCAAACGAAAGATTCAAAGATGAATGTACTCAAAATGCTGTAAAGCTTTTTCCATACGTTAAGGTCTGTGGTGTAATTAAAAGCTGCGGTGTTGGAGAAATTCTACTTCTATAAGGATTTGTGAACTTTTCAGCTTATGTACATAGACGTTGCCCTCCAAGGGCAAATGGATACTTTCAAATGGATATCGCTCAAAAACCCTATAAATGTCCCCTATAAATGCGAAAGCATTAAGTTGATTCGGTGGAAGGGTGATAGTTAGTTGGAGGGTGGAAAGATGGAGTAGTGTCGGTGAAGATTTGTTTTAAATTCACACAGCGTAAAACTGCCGGAGAACACGCCAGCAGGAAGATTATTCCACAATTTAACTGTACGACTGAAGAAAGAATTATCTCGATAATGCGAGGTTCTATTGGTGCGCTGCCCGAGTGGACCTGGGAAACACACGAGCTGATGGCGTCAGGTCATGTATCTTCCTTGAACACTTCCTATGGTGGTACCTGTACAAAAGGCTTAGGCAACCAACATTGTGTCGATACCCAAGAGGGCTGAGAGAAGATGAAATGTTTTCATCACCTATCAGATATATCGCACGTCGTTGAATTCGGCCAGAAGCTCCAAATAACACATGGTCCAATAAGTCCCCAGACTAACTTCTAGGTGGCGCCTCTAAGGAAATATCAATATAATATTTCGATAGTTCCAATCTTCAAACAATAGGTGTAAAAATTTCATGACAATCTAACGTTTAGTTCAGAAGTTGCAGTGATTTAAGTGACGCTACTGTTGATATTTTCAAAATAATGGATTCAAAGCTATTCCATGTGTTGATTTATCCCTGTATTTTTATGGGAAAAAAACACCGTCCAAGCTGAGCAATGGCTTCGAAAGTGTTATTCGGACTCTGCTCTGTCAAAAGCAACCATTTGCCGATGGTACGCTGAGTTTAAACTTGGTCGTACAGACACAAATGATGCTGAACGTTCAGGACGTCCAAATGAGGCAGTTGTTCCACAAAACATGAAAAAAGTACACAAAATGGTATTGGCCGACCGTAAAGTGAAGGTGCGCGAGCTAGCTGAGGCTCTGCATATATCGAAAGGCAGTGTGGGAACAATATTACAGGGACATTTGTCGATGAGAAAGCTGCTTTTTAAATGGGTGCCACGTTTTCTCACACCGGACCAAAAACAACAACGTGCCGCTGATTCGGAGAGCTGTTTGGCACTTTTTACAAAGAATAAACATGCATTTTTGCGTTGGTATGTAACAGTAGATAAAACATGGGTCCACCATTACACACCGGAATCGAAACGGTCGTCAGCTGAGTGGATAGCAACCGATGAAAGCAGGCCAAAGCGACCAAAAACACAACCGTCGACTGGAAATGTTATGGCATCTGTATTTTGGGATGCGCATGGAATTTTGTTCATCGCCTATCTCAAAAAGGGAAAAACAATCAACAGCGATTATTATATAGCGTTGTTGGAGTGTTTGAAGGATGAAATCGCGAAAAATCGGCCCAGTATGATGAAGAAAAAAAATTATTTTTCACCAAGACAATATACCGTGCAACAAATCGATGAAAACGATGGTGAAAATCCACGAATTGGGCTTCGAATTACTTCCTCATCCACCGTATTCGCCAGATTTAGCCCCCAGCGACTACTGGCTCTTTGCTGACCTCAAAAAAATGCTTGCCGGCAAGAGATTTGGTTCCAATGAAGAGGTGATGGCTGAATCTGCAGCGTATTTTGAAAAGTTAGAAAAGACGTATTTAAACGTTAGAAACGCAGAGAATTGAATGTATTTTTTTTTTTTTTTTTATTATTTTTTATTATTTATTATTTATTATTTATTACAATACAATATTACAATAACAATCATATCATAAGTAATTAAATAATAATTTTAAGCCTGCATTCTGTAATTCTCAAGGAACTAAAAGCGAATGCAGTTTTTAAACAAAGTATAAAAGTATATAATCTACATGGGGTCATTTAAAATAAATTAAGATACAAATTTTATTATACGAATAGAAAATTTTAATTTAAAGTTGACAATAGAACCTTATGTTTTTAGTTATTAGACAGTTATATTAAGTAGACAATAGACATCTAGATAGGACAAATCAAAAAGCCACGACTTCATCTGTTTTAAAAAAGCAAATTTATTACGAAGGCACCTTATGTTGCTTGGAAGGCAGTTGAACAGCCTGGGGGCTATAGACGTATAAAACAATAAAAAGTGTTGCACGCTATGTGGCGGAACTTGAACCATATTAAGGTGATTTATTCTTAAGTTATAATTTGAGTAACATCTATTTGTCAGATAGCCGGACCTAATAAAAAATATTTTCAGAACTTTATAAAAATACAAATGTTTTACAGGCAATATATTGAGTTGTTTAAATAGTGGTAGACTACTTTCAAGCCGATTTCTTTTACATATAATGCGAATGACATGTTTTTGAGCAGTTAGTAGGGAATTAATTTTATTATTATGCGTACCTCCCCAACATGCCAGACCGTATTCTAATTTTGAATGGAAAATGCCATAGTAAATACTAGTCAGCAATTTTTCGGAACAACAATTTTTTAAATGATACATCTGCCTGGTTGCTGCGATTAAATATTTCTTCAGAGCAGTTGTGTGATCAGTCCAATTCATTTTCCAATCAATTACTAACCCAAGATATTTAAAACTTTTAACACAGTCAATACGAAAGCAATTTGAGGAACAAGAACCGGATTCAACATAAGTGTGAACCACAAATATCTTTACAAACAGAGTATTTTTTACAGTTTGCGCAGTGAAACATGAAATTGCCAAGTTCAAGTTCTTTTCCACCAACATGAAAAAGCATGATTTTAGTTTTGTCACTAAGAACCAACTTGTGAGTTGTGAACCAATGCCTTAAGATCTCCAAATCGCTATTTAACACTAATCATACCAAGACTTAATATATACCTAATTCTACCATAGCGGGTCAAATGACCCGACTCTATGTTTCATGCTTGAATGTATGAAATATGGATGTTAGGAAGAAAATAAAAATAAAAATTAAATTTATTATAATTAAACAAAATAGTATGTTGAGCATTTCTATTACAAAAGCAAAAATAAAAAATTTTAATTCATAGTTAATCGCATTTTTTACATATAATTGTTTTGCATATCCTGTTGGGCCTACTTCTTGGCTGAAAATGTTATGAAGTGGTGCTCTTCCAGGTGTGCCACCTACTTGCATTTGTTGCCAAACAGATCCATCATTCGCAATATCTTGTTCATTTATTTCCACTTCACTTTCTTCCGAACTTGAGAGTAATCTTATTCTTTTTCGGCCACTACATACATTCACAATATTTTCCTCTTCATCGTCAGTATCTGTTGAATCAAACTCATTTTTATTTTCAACCAATATATCTTCATTTTCAGAAAATTCATCTTCACTCATTTCTGAAAACTCTTCGCCAATATTATTTATATCTTCTAAGAACTTGTACTGTCTTGTTTGCTTCGACATTTTTCTGGGTAAAAAATAACCTGTATTACTATAGCTATCAAAATAAAATATAAGCTAGGTACTTACCAAGACTTTCAATTTCTGCCACTTTTTCTTACAATAAAAAGCTATTTTCAATCTAAAATTTGATATTTTCTTGAAATTATTCTGAGCTATTTTCGTTGAACTACTTTACGCAACAGTGTTTAGAAGAATGTGCAACTTATGCCGTAGTTATGCTTACCAAACATGTTTGCCGAACATTTTTTGTTGTTATTGTTTCACGTATAAACTGAGAAATGAACAAATGATTTTCTCAAATTCATTCTCTCGCATAATTATAAGTGAAACAATAACAACAAAAAATATTCGGCAAACATGTTTGGTAAGCATAGCCACGGCATTACTGACTACAAATATGACTCGACAATCTCATAAACCAAAAAATTCTCTCCGGGTCAAATGACCCATTGTGGTAGATATCGGTATACAAGAAGGATTACTCAGAATAAACAAAACAAAACAAGAAAAAAATTTTTTTTATAACTGTACTTTAATTACTTAAAAAAAGTCATGAAGTCAAATGTGCAAACGCAATAAAATTATACGTGCATTTTCAATGCAAAAGTTCAAAATGGGTTATTTGACCCGTTATGGTATGTTTAGTGTTAATGCAACATTAAAGTTAAACACTGTATCACAGGAATATGTACAAGCCATATCATCTGCAAATGCGATCGTCTCACTAGAGAATTTTTGCGAGAAGAGTGAATTTATAAATATCAAAAACAAAATCGGACCCAGTACTGAACCTTGAGGAACACCAATGTTAACGTCTCTATAGGAACTGAGATGATTGCATATTTTCACTCTTTGCGCTCTGTTTGACAGATATGAAGAAAACCATTTATAAGTATTGCTTCTAAAACCGCATCTATACAATTTATTTAGCAGAATTTTGTGATCCACCGTATCAAAAGCTTTTGTCATATCAACAAATAGAGCTGCTGAAATCTTTTTGTGATTTAAACTTGAATAAATATTGGAACAAAAATTTAAGAGAGCATCTTCAGTGGACATACCAGATCTAAAACCAAATTGACTGCTATTAAAAAAATTATATTTATTTAAAAAGTTCAGCATTCTTGTTTTGACAGCTTTTTCAAAGATTTTGGAAAAGGTTGAAAGAATGGAGATTGGTCTGTAATTATTAAGAATGCATTTATCTCCCTTTTTAAAAAGGGGAATTACTTCTGCTTTTTTAAGACACTCTGGAAAAATGCCTGCCTCGATACTTTTATTGAATAAATGACTCAGAACATCTACAATATTGAACACTATTTTTTTAATAAATGTGCTAGAAAAACTGTTTTCAGTACAAGAATTTGAATTTTTTAAAGACATAATAATTTTGTAAAGCTCCAAAGACGACATGGGCTCAAAAAAGAAAGTATTATTAAGATAATTCTCCTTATCTAAACAATTACAAGAAATACTCTGCAAGCCATTGTCAGAAACCACAGCTTTTCCAATGCTTGAAAAATATTCATTAAAGATATTAGCTTTATCGTCAATAGTTGAAATTACATTATCATCAATTTCTAAATTTGGAATACTAACGTTCTTTTTAGTTTTGTTTAATATGTTATTTACTAGATCCCATTCTTTCTTTACGTTTCCCGTTATTTTGGTGAATTCTTTTAAATAAAAATTATTTTTAGCTATAAGAGTCTCCTTGGAAATTTCTTTGCTATAATTTCTATAGTTGCTTTTCATAATAATATTAGTTGGATTTTTTAAACATTTTTTATATAGCCTGTTTTTCAACGTTATTTTGCGGAGTAACTCTGAGGTCATCCATGGTTTAAGCCGTTTTTTATTTGAAACTGTGTTCATTACGCTTTTCGTACAGTGACCAACATGTTGTGTTAAAGTTTTGATAAACTTGTCGAAAGCTATTGATGGATCAGATTCAATGTATACGCTATTCCACGACTCATACAGTAGAATATTGTTTAGCTCCATAAAATCTGTTTTGTTTGTCGTTGAAGTCTGAGGTCGGTTATCATTTTTATTATTTTCAATATTATTAAATGTATTGCTCTTGAAGGAACCTATGTTGATGAATAAAGAAGAATATTTGCAAAAAAAGTGTTTTAATTACTTAGTATCGGGACTTATTGGACCATGTGTTAAGATCTTGAAGCTCCTGCCCAAATGTGCGAATAATGTTTTTCTGATAATCTATAAATTTCATCCTATTTCAACATAATCTATTTTTAGTGTATTCATTGTCTTAATTAGTTAATTTTTTTTTTTTGTTACTAAGCATTGACTAAACATGTTCCTTAAAGTCAAAATAATGCAAGAACCGACATCCGAATAAACCATGATTATATTGAAAAAATTTTAAAAATTGATGAAATCCAAAAATGTCACCACTATATCAAACAACGACTGATAACTAAGCCCAGCAAAAAAAGTCTTTAAAGGATACCCAAAATCCCTTATATTGGCTTTAAAAAAAAACTCGACATCCTTGTTCAAACCTTCCATTCCATTGACCCAACATCCGCATTTCAATATAAATCAATTTTGTTCCGAAGCGAACGAAGTGTTTCCTTTTTATGCATACGAAAGAAACAACGTAAAACATATGTAGTATACGTATGTATGTTAACATAAAGCAGCTTTTCCTCCAAAAACTTAAGAAAATACATACATACTAAAAACTACTAAGAAAATCTTAAGGCAAGATGAGGACATGCAAGGATGCTAAGGCCAGGCACGCCATTTCAATTGCCACGATTTTGTACTTTGGCGAATGTACCAGAGGGAACGGAGAAAAATTCACAAATGCCAAGTCAAATTGAAAGAATAATTCGCCCGCAAACACCCTCCTGGGGTGACAGCTTCAGAACGCCTTCGAATTTGGCAATTGCCTTGGTGCAGCGCCAACCCGTTTGCCGCTGTTGGTTCGCCCCACTTTGGCAGCACAGGCTTTTATGCATGAGAATGCATGTTGACTACGTAAGAACTTTACGTGGCTCACGTACACTACTTACATACATACACATATATGTAAGTCTAAATTTACTTGCGAAATGTGAGCGGATTCCCTAAGAAAGCCGCTGAGACTGACAATGCTGCAGCACGTTTTCGGATTTGGGCATTCCATAGATATCTTGGATTTGGGCATATGTTTGATTTAAGTGAAGAGAACTGGCTTCTTCTACCCTGCACATCATGTGGATAGTTCGTATGAAGGATAATATTTTCAATTGATTTATTCTTTTATTAAATGTCTTATTTTTGCCATGAGCCAAAAAATTTGGATTTTAACGAAACTAACTACGTGCATTTCACTGTTAACACACTACTTTTTATGGTTATTGCTTCTTAACAAGTTAATTTTGAATAGAAATAGTCTACTTGTAAAGAAATAGGCAGTATACAAGACACATCGGTAGGATAAAAAAAAAAAGTTTTTAACAAAAAAAAAACCGACCTCAAAATCACTACAAAGTAAAAAATAATTTTAAATAACTTTTCCCATTCATTTCTTGGTCATATTTTAAAAGCTATTTATATGTATTATAATATTGGAAATCTTATCATTTTCATTTTTTCTATTTTGTTTTATTATCATCAATATATTAATTGCTTTATGTACATAAAAGCTTTAAAGTCGGCGCTTATCTTACTATGTCGAAATCATTTTATTTTAATTTTTCTAATTTGTTTTATCATAAAAATATTATTAACTTTTTGTTTTAATTTTTTCTAATTTGTTTTATCATAAAAATATTATTAACTTTACGAATATAAAAGCTTCTTAGCGATTTTTTTTTCTTTCAGTTGGCAATTTTTGAGTACGCTGAATGTAGCCAATGTGTTCCATGCATTATTTGTGCAGCTGTTACACACTATGCCATATTCAATATGAGCTTTACAAGCTCACCCAAACCAGTTTAGTGAGAAATTTAATGTGTACAAAGCTTTTAAAATTACTACAGTGTCACCAAGACACCAAATAGTGCACGGATGGTAAAAGATCATGATTGTGTGTCAAAGAAGAGCGCCGACTTCAAAGCTTTTATGTTCATAAAGCAATTAATATATTGATGATAATAAAACAAAATAGAAAAAATGAAAATGATAAGATTTCCAATATTATAATATATATAAATAGCTTTTAAAATATGACCAAGAAATGAATGGGAAAAGTTATTTAAAAGTATTTTTTACTTTGTAGTGATTTTGAGGTCGGTTTTTTTTTTTGTTAAAAAGTTTTTATTTCTTCCTTTTTAGAGAATATGAAATATTTTATGTAATAGTATTCTTGAGGAAAATTTCAAACATGAAACTTTGTTCTTAAAAAATTTGTTTTGTTAATTCCTGAAAGTTTGTTGGGTATTCTTCATTTCTGATTCTTTGAAATTTTTAGTGCCACGCCCTTTATCTAAACCCGCCCACTTTATTTACCGTACCTTATAATGATTCTACCTACCCCTGTGCCAAATTTCAGTTTCCAAGTATCAATATTAACCGTAATATAGTACTTTCCTTAAAGTGCCACACCCTGTGTACAATCCCGCTCACTTTTTTAATGATTCTACCTACCCACCTACCTGCATACCAAATATTAGTACGCTAGTGTCAATCTTAACTAAGATATAGTATTTTTATAATTTTGACACGCCCCTTTGTTGAATAACGCCCACTTTTTTGGCCGTAATTTGTAGTAACTGTACCTACCCATGTACTAAATTTCAGCACCCTAGTGTCAATATTATTTGATATATGGTATGTTTCTAATATTGCCACACCCATTTGTCGAATAACGCCTACTTTCTTTACAGTAATTTTTAAAAATTGTGTGTACCCCTGAACTAAATTTCAGTACCCTAGTGTCAATACTATTCGAGATACAGTGTTTTTTCAATATTGCCACACCCCTTTGTCAAATAACGCCCACTTTATTGACCGTAATTTGTAATAATTGTGCCTACCCCAGTATTTTTACTGTAAATTTCAGTACCCTAGTGTCAATATTAACTGAAATACAGTGTTTTTCTTATATTGACACGCCCTTTTGTCGAATATCGCCCACTTTTTTAAAAAAGGACCTCCGCGTTCATGGTATCTATATGTTGACAAAAAATTACGGGAATCGGGCAAGAGCTGTAGGAGTTATCGATGTACATATATTTAAAAAAAAAAAAAAAAAAAAAAAAAAAGCGGACAAACCAACGAACTTGAGAACCTCCTCCTTTTTGAAGTCGGTTAAAAAGAAAACTAACGAATATCAATATAGCTCAATCAAATATATAGGATGGGGTAAATTTTCATACCCAGGCCCGTAGTCAAGAGCGGGATATTCCCCAATAGGTTTGGTAAAGACGCGAAAATCCATACAAATCAGATCATTAACCAAATGTGCGCATGGATCGAGCAGCCGTCTTATACACTGGAAAAGTTTCTTCCAACAATCAAAACATGATCAAATTGTTACCCAAGTGGCGTTAAGAAGATTGAGATGTTTTAAAGAGCTCGCAAACATTTTGTTCAATAACATCAACCTTGTTTTCTGTCGGAGCGTCTGCACATATTAAGCTGATCTCAAATAATAAAGAGCACAATATGATGCCGTTATCTCTTGCCAACTACAATTCCCTATCCAAACTATCGCTGGAATGCTTGTCGATTTTGTCGAACTTTGAAGATTTTGCAACATTTATTTGATTGAATCAATATAAAATTATAAGTTTGAAGGACTTGCCTATCCAATGAAACTTAAAATTTGATATATCTATACTATTATATAAAAGGGTTCTCTCGGATTTTTATCGTTCAATCACGGGGTAACCGCTAAACCGATTTTAATAATTCTTTCACTATTCAATTGCTATAAGAAGCGACCCTGCTACTGGGTACTACGTTTTTGGTAAAACTTTTTATTTAATTCTTTAAGAATTTATGCATTTTAATCCATGCTGCCATTGTATGTATAAGCAGCACAAAATAACACCAAACAATAGCTTAAGCTCTTTGTTGAGGGCATGGTATAATAATACAAGGTAGCATTGACAACTGCTTATTTTCTCTTCTACAAGAAAACATCTCCTGTCAAACACAACTGTTTGTGCAAATGCATCTGCAGCTGCTGAAGTTGTTGTTTTTTTCACTCTTAATTTTTCAACATTGTTTCTGTTTTCAATGCCCGATTGTGTGTGCTCTCTTTTGGAGTATATTTTTTGACAGGAGATAGTTTCCCAAGCAACTGTCAATGCTACCTTGTATTATTATACCATGGTTGAGAGAGAGGTGAAAGTCTACAACTCACCGCGCTGCCATCTTGAGTGGATAGTTGAACTCAGTTAGTTTCTGCTGCAGTGTAGCCATGCCATAGTCCAATATATCGTATTTATTTTGATTTTACTAATGTGAAACTCTTTTCATTTCAATAAGAAGCTACTCTTTTTTTTCAATAAGAAATGTTCTCAAATAAAATAAAACGAATTAAACATATTTGATTCTTGAGTCTTTATTTAAAATATGTTTTTATATCATATTTATACTCCCAAGCAACGCTGGGAACGGGTATGCTAGTAGAATTATAATGCGTTATGCATAGGGGCTAGAGTATAAAATATTATAAACTATGGTAAAAAATATTAAATATTATAAGGTTGCTTCTTAGCCCCCACGACAAAAATAAACAAAAAGTTTATGACGTCAAGATGCAACAAGATGCGAAAATGCATTGAACAACGTTGCATTGAGTTATAACTCTGTGAGTGGCTGCGCTACGGTAATTGCTTTAAAACAGAAATGATTGTTTTATACTTAGCCTTGTGACAAAAATAGAAAATAAAAAAATAATTATAACTTCGTCAGGTCGCGGTGATATCAGCTCATGCAACAAAAATTCAATATTGTTGCACTGAATTTAAATTCGCTGAGTACATATGCTGCGAATAAATGTATTCAACGACAATAAGAAATGGTTCTTTGACCGCATACAAAAAAAGAAAACAAATAAAAAAAAAATATTTGGCGACACAGCACCACGGTGCCAACTCATAGTAAAATGCAACTACATTAAAAAACGTTACATAGAATTATTTATTTAGTTAAATTTAAGGATCGGCAATACAGATGATGTTTTTGACAATATGATAAAAAAATTATGACGTCACGACGTTCTGCAGGTAACCACTTAATGTATTGCAAATAAACCATCGCTGCATTGATTTATTGCCTGGCGCTAAGATCAATGTGAATGCACCACAGAGAAGCAAAAGCAAAAGCAAAAGCAAAAGCAAAAGCAAAAGCAAAAGCAAAATCAAAAGCAAAAAGTAAATGGAAAAGCAAAAGCAAAAGCAAAAGTAAAAGCAAAAGCAAAAACAAAAGCAAAAGCAAAAGCAAAAGCAAAAAGTAAATGGAAAAGCAAAAGCAAAAGGAAAAGCAAAAGCAAAAGCAAAAGCAAAAGCAAAAGCAAAAGTAAAAGTAAAAGTAAAAGCAAAAGCAAAAGCAAAAGTAAAAGCAAAAGCAAAAGCAAAAGCAAAAGCAAAAGCAAAAGCAAAAGCAAAAGCAAAAGCAAAAGCAAAAGCAAAAGCAAAAGCAAAAGCAAAAGCAAAAGCAAAAGCAAAGGCAAAAGCAAAAGCAAAAGCAAAAGTAAAAGCAAAAGCAAAAGCAAAAGCAAAAGCAAAAGCAAAAGCAAAAGCAAAAGCAAAAGCAAAAGCAAAAGCAAATGCAAAAGCAAAAGAAAAAGGAAAAGCAAAGGCAAAGGCAAAGGCAAAGGCAAAGGTAAAGGTAAAGGTAAAACGGGTAGTATAATTTAGATAGAGGAAGGGTTTTTAAGAATATTTATCAAGTAAGCGTAGCACCTCCTATGCAACTAAAACACATTTTCGTAATATTTGAAGAATCAGTAATGCTAGGAAAACAAAACTTTCAGCAAAAATTAGCTATGTCATTTAAAGGATACGTATCAATTTGGACGTAATTGGACAAGTAGGCGTGACACCTCCCACACAACTGGAACACACGACCAGTCTAGTATGCATAGATGTAAAACACCATGTATAATCATTATTTCTTTTATGATATAATTAAACGTAAGTGTGAAAATGTTCTATCAATAAAAACACAGTTTGACTTTTATAGAAATCAGACACAAGGTATGCGTTAGAGCACCCATATGTGCAGATGTGTTTTTTTTTTCGCTCCACCAGCATTTTCTAATATAATGAGGTTAAAAATAAGATCTGCATTAAAAGATGGGTATCGTTAGTGGAAAATAGCCACCCTGTTTTATTTAAAGTACCAAAAACGGGCTTTAAATTGCTTCAAAATAGCTCAAACATTTTTTTGCTCTGTAACTTTCTTAAAAAAATTTAACGGTTTTATTTTTTTTATGTAGGTGTGATATTTTTTTATGTAGGTGTGATATTTAATTTTGTTTTTGAAGATCAAATTCAATTTTTTACTTTATTTTTATGTTATATTTTTCTTAAAAAAATTACCAAAAATCATAAAGAAATCTGCGAGCTGATAAAACTACATCATCATGAAGGGAATTTAATGAGGTTTAAGAAATTTATTACTTTTCATTATTTTTTGCGCTCCCCCATTAACTGACTTCTTAAAAGCCAACAGATTATTTTTTTTTTCCTTCATTCAATGGAAATCTTTCAAATTTAAACAAAGTACTTATTTTACTCACCTAAACCATTGATCCCTAAATTATTGACACATAAGTTATGTGTCCATTTATTTGTAGTAACAGCCGTTGAGCTTTGTTTCAATACAATTTAACTCAAGCACCTCGTTGATAAAAAAGTTAAATGTTTTGTTTTTGTTAATTTGGATTTAAATTAGGTGGGCTCGTTGGGCCTCAATTCTTTACCAAAATACCAAGCAAAAGGAAATTGACAATACACTTCGTATAAATTACGTGTAAGTTCTAAAACTCTAAAGAAGGATACAACAATTCGTTTTAATATAATTAAACTCATACGTTGTGTACTGTGAAACTAAGCAATAGTGTAAAAACACGTGCTTTTTGAGGCTGTTTGCGTGATGCGTGAAAATCAAACCTGTAACTGCTTAATCTAATAACAAAAAAACAAAAAAGAAAAACAACGAAATTTCCCAATAAACATTGTGGCGAATCGTTAAAGAATCGCTTAGAAATCGTTTTTTTTTTCAATTGTTTTAGAATAGTTTCGTTCCGACTGCATCAGAGGTTGGTTTGATACTTAAAGAAAGCACCAGCTGAAATAATGAGTTTGTTAAATTCCACTGAGGCTGTTTTAAACCGACTTCAAAAAGGAGGAAGTTCTCAAGTTCGTTGGTTTGTCCTTTTTTTTTTTTTTTTTTTTTAAATGTATGTACATCGATAACTCCTAAAGCACTTGCCCGATTTCCGTAATTTTTTGTCAACAGATAGATACCATAAACGCGGAGGTCCTTTTTTAAAAAAGTGGGCGATATTCGACAAAGGGGCGTGTCAATTTAAGAAAACCACTGTATTTCAGTTAATATTGACACGAGGGTACTCTAATTTACAGTAAAAATACTGGGGTAGACAGAATTATTACAAATTACGATCAATAAAGTGGGCGTTATTTGACAAAGGTGTGTGGCAATATTGGAAAAACACTGTATCTCGAATAGTATTGATACTAGGGTACTGAAATTTAGTACAGGGGTAGACACAATTTTTAAAAATTACTGTAAAGAAAGTGGGCGTTATTCGACAAATGGGTGTGGCAATATTAGAAACACACTATATATCGAATAATATTGACACTAGGGTGCTGAAATTTAGTGCATGGGTAGGCATAGTTATTACAAATTACGTCCAAAAAAGTGGGCGTTATTCAACAAAGGGTCGTGTCAATATTATAAAAATACTATATCTTAGTTAATATTGACACTAGCATACTAATATTTGGTATGCAGGTAGGTGGGTAGGTAGAATCATTAAAAAAGTACGCGGGATTGTACACAGGGTGTGGCACTTTAAGGAAAGTACTATATTACGGTTAATATTGATACTTGATACTAGAATCATTATAAGGTACGGTAAATAAAGTGGGGGGATTAGAGAAAGGGCGTGGCACTAAAAATTGTAAAGAAACAGAAATGCAAAATACCCAACAAACTTTCAGGAATTAATAAAACAAATTTTTTAAGAACAAAGTTTCATGTTTGAAATTTTCCTCAAGAATACAATTGCATAAAATATTTCATATTCTCTAAAAAGGAAGAAAGCAGCTTTCTCATCGACAAATGTTCCTCTAATATTCAATATTGTATTGATGATACTAAAACAAAATAGAAAAATTGAAAATTATAAGATTTCCAATATTATAATACATATAAATAGCTTTTAAAGTATGACCAAGAAATGAATGGGAAAAGTTATTTAAAATTATTTTTTTACTTTGTAGTGATTTTGAAGTCGGTTTTTTTTTTTTTTTTGTTAAAAAGTTTTGTTAGGTCAATGTGGTTTATTTCCATTAAACCCTAAATGTGGTTAATTTCCATGTAAGAGGCTGTCACCAATAATAACCAATTTGATTTTTTTGTTTCAGATTAGCCGTTTCTGACATTAAGTTGCAGCAGCGGGACAAGTCATTTTTTTAGTGCTTGATTTTATCGCCCTCTACCGGCTGAAGAAGTGATTAAAAAAAAATTTTTTTTTGTTTTGTTATCTTAGAACATTTATAAATAAGTCACAAAAAGTTTATTATTGATATATAATAAATATGATTGAAAAAAACAATATTAAAAATATACGTTTTTTTCTACCAAAAGATTGGTACTACTCCCTTAATATTTCCGATATTTAATTTATCTCTCTTATTTAATTATCAAAAAATTTGTGATTGTTTTCTTATATATTAATACGCAAACACAAAACTTTACCTCCCTTTCTACGGCTTTTAAAGACAACACAGTCGAATGAAACTTATATCATACCAAGTGCAAAATATAACAGCACATTACAAGAAAAAACTTATAGGTACAAAAAAGAATGTAATTTCAGTTGGAAATGTGTCTTTTTTCAAGTTGTTCGGAGTTTAGGAACTATTTAAAAAACAATTTCTTCTGTTCTAAGCCTTTTTCATAACGGTAATATTGAGAAAATTCCAGTTTTTATCCATTTTTGAACCTTGAAGTTTTTTAATCTTATATATTAATACGCAAACATCGAATGTTGTCGTACACTTTTTCAATATTTATTTTAGAATAAGGAAAATGAAACGTATATCATTCAAAAGGTACTGCACCATAGATGTGCCGAATGATGTTAGATTTTAAATTCATGACCTTTGACCCGAAATATTTACGTTGAAAGTTTATATCAATTTAAGTTAGGGATCTCAAAACTGGGAAGAGGTAAAATGAAGAATGTGATATCAGATGAAAGGTCTGGCTGCACAGTATGATTGAATATAAGATTGGTGACCTTTGACCTCAAATATGAGCGGAAAAAGAGCATTTATTAAATAAAAGCTAAACTATAAGAGATGGAAAAACATGATATAAGAGAGAAATTTAGACATTCATAAGATGTGCAAAAAAAAATTTAATGTTTTTCACCATCGTTTACGGTTACCCTACAATAAGCACCTTTTCATGTAACAAGTGTCAATATATATTGTGATGGTAAAATTGCTTACAAATAGTAAATTTTGAAAAATTTCCGTTACTTTGACATCAAAATTATTGTGATATCTCGAAAACTATAGATGTTTTCAGTACAACGTTTTTTGTATGGAAATTCGTTGGTTGAGAAAAATAACGGTATACGAAAACTTTTTTGCTAATATTTTTCACGAATAGTCTGTTAAAAAATTTCCCGTTATTATGACATCAAAAGTATTGCGATGTTTCGAAACCTGTAGATTTTTTCCATGCAATGCATTAATTAAAGCAATGTCATTGCCTCAGAATGAGAAAAAAACAATTGATATTTCAAATTTTGATTTGCATGAAAATATCTCAGCCATTTTTTAATCGATTTTCCCTAAATTTACTTTGTCTGAAAGTTTAATTAAATAACTTTTGAGAAATAAGAAAAGATTTACCGTTATCTCACTAACTCAATTTCTTGTGTTGTTTTCAAAAAAACTCTAAAATATTAAATTTTTTCTCAAAAATTAGACCAGACATTCTTTTTTTGTAATTTTATTTTTGTTTTTCCATTTTTTCTCTCACACTCTTTCATATACCATATCATTTATTTGCAAAACTTGCTTCATTTTGACACATAATTTAATTAAGTGTTTCTATCATCGAAAATCATGAGCTACCCCCTATGATTTTTTGATGAAAATTACATTTTTCAAAATGTTGTTTTTGTATTTTTTATAAAGTTCTACAGCTAAAAACATAATTTTTGTGAAAAAATTTTTCAAATATTTCAAACCACTCCAAAGTTATATACACAAATATATGTTTTAAGCCATTTCCTTATCTTCTTTATGTATTATACATATTATTATTATACATCTATAAATAAATAGGTGTACGCATAACAGTTAAGAAACATTTTCTCCCGTATTTCTCAACCAATTTTGATAATTTTTTTTTAAATCAATAGCAGTAGGGATAAAAAGTGCACCGAATATCTATGGTGGGCAATTCGACCTCAAATCAGACGTTCCATTCCACTGGTTACATTTGATGGGCGTTGAAATAGAGGCGAGGCATTTTCATCAGCCCAAATTTTCGGTATAACTTTTGAACTATAAGTCACAAATCAACGAAACATGGTAAGAACTTCCTTCCTTGACAAAGGGGCGTAGAAACACTCATACAACTCAAAGTTGTTATATAATAGCTTTGGAAGCATTTCTACTAGAAAGTAGAATAAGGGAAGTAGGGTACTGTGACGGGCATTGGACAAAGGGGTGTGGCTTCGCATATATAACCCACATTTTTGATATCGAGCTTTGAAAGTAAAAATCACAGAACATGGAAAATCAGAATTGAGTTACTGATTTGTGATTTCCTGCTGGTGGTGCATTTGGTGCTGTATAAGTTCGGTTACGTTTGCATATGAGTGAAGAAAAAAAAAAAAATGTTTTCAATAAAAATACAAAAAAAAATCAATTTTTAAATGGTCGAATCTCGACCAAAGGTGATACTAGTAAGAAGAAATAGGTAAAAATATATTATTTTCAAGGTCAGTATATTTTTGATAACATATCCTCATTTAAAGAAATTAATATTCCTTTATAGCTTTTTTCCCTCTAGCAGTCGGTTTCGTCCCACAGTGCATTGTAGTTTATGCTTTAAGCTTCCCTTTTTTGATTTATGATGTTGAATAATTAGAAATAAAAAAATTAACTTATTCTAAAATAAAATCAATTTGCATTCATTGCAATTTCTAACCTGAAAAATGTATATTGGAATTTTTTTTTTGTCGATATTGCGATTTCACCAAAATGGTACAAATAGCAATGTAATGACCAATCATTCTAAGTAACTAAAATCATGGGTCTATTCTCGTACTTGAGAAAAAGAAAATTTGTTGGAAATGTTTTAAGTTTCTCAACCATTTGTGTACAATTTTTTCTCGAGTTTTTTCCGCAGTAAATTCATTGAATAAAGCTTTCAATTTACTATAAATCCCAAAAACAACCACACGTGGCATACATTTAACACAAACGAACGCATTCTTTAAACACTCACGCCAACGCCTGTATTAGTGGTGCATTCAGATAAATGTTAACCACAAACGAATTTACTTCGTCCATTTGCCGAAATAAATCGTTTTAACAATTTTTTTTCGTGGACAATTGGTATTCTACACACTGCCGTGCATACGTTTTCGACATATTGTTTCGTTTATTTCGGGAGTATTTCTTATTTTTTCAAGTTTCTCTCCTGCTATGAAAGGACGAAGGACATTCCGTATGCCAAGGGCTGCTGCTGTTTATGGAAGCGGAAACGAACTCATATACAAAGGCAAGTTATGCACCAGCTTCCGACAATCGGCAGGGCACCTACGAAA
This sequence comes from Pherbina coryleti, assembly GCA_943735915.1. Lineage (NCBI taxonomy): Eukaryota > Metazoa > Arthropoda > Insecta > Diptera > Sciomyzidae > Pherbina > Pherbina coryleti. The sequence goes on from OX030952.1 coordinate 66,870,796, forward strand.
AATTCACAACAACAGCAACAACAACAACAACAGCGATATACGCTTTGCCAACAAATAAAACAATAACAACAACAACAACCGCTATTGTGGCAATAAGAAAAGCAAGAACTACATGAACCACATGCAGTCAAAATTATACAATTTATGCGATTTACGAGTCTTGAAGGCGCAGGACGAATTGTTGAGGCAGGACCTGAGCGAAGGATCCCCCAGCAGAGGAGTCAGACGACAGACAACATTTTCTTCTGGCAAGTGCCAGGTTTGCCGCCAAGGATGTTGCGCTGCTTCCGTTTCCATAATAAATTTCTTAACCACGTTCTGACGTGCTGCACTGCAGCAATAGCAGGAGTAGCAGCAGCAGGAGCGCAATGTAGCGTCAAACAGTCAACCAAGTTCGTTGTATCCACCAGCGCCGCCACCATACGGAAAGAGTCTCCCAAAGAAGAAACAAAACAAAATAAAACTAAAAACCGAATGAAAACCAAAGCCAACAATTCAAATATTCACTTAAAGTGGTTGACAAACTAACAAACTTAGCTTTTGTTTCGTTCGGTTTAGTAAGTTTCGTTAAGTTAGTGCATTTCCAAAAGATACTCTTGGCCGTTTCTCAAAGGATACACGATACACACCGTAGCGCAGTGCTGTTGCCCGCAAACAGGACATCAGCAAGAAAAAAAAATGCCAACCTTGCCAGCCTGCTTTCCGCCCCCTCAGTGCCGAAGCTCATCCAAATGGCATATTGCGGGTTTTTCTAACGACAATTTGTTGGCGAATGGGTGCAAAAATGTGGTGACACAAAAAATACGGAAACAGAACAAAAAACAAAAAAGATAAGGATCTGTACTGAAAATCACCGGAATCTCATGAAGTATTCATGGTTGTTACGCGACTTTTGTGCACTGCAGGATGTGACAGGATAGTTGGTTGTTTTATTTTCATAGTGTTTTTTTGGGTTTATCAAATTACTTTGAAATGAATTTGAAATTGTGGAATCCGTGCATTTTTTGCAGAAAAACAAGGATTTCTTTTTTACAGTTAGGAAAATCGGACACGTGTTTTCAGATAATCCAGCCAAATCAGCACAAGAATTGTTTTCGTGACTTCTTTTGCTCTGCACAGAGGAAGATTTTGCGATTTGATTGGCCTACCAAGATTAAATATCTTATAAGCAGTAAAATGGTTCAACTTTGAATAGTTCATTTGGCCAAACAGTAAATTTATATTTCTTCCTTAGGTTGAATACAGTCATGAGCTTTAATATAAATGCTACAATCTAATCAATAAACTTATTTTGTATCAGAAACATAAATTATTCAAAAATGGATGCAAATTGTTTCATTCCAGAAAATGCAGACTTCAGAAATATAGGATAAATTCCTTTGAGCGATAACAACCCGATAGCTTTGAAAAATAAAATTCATCTGCAGATTTTTTTAAGAGCAGTTAAGGAGAAAAGGTTAAGGATAAGTAGGGGACGGAGGTCCAGTCAAAAAGTAAAATTTAATATATTCAGCCGTGAGGAAAAAACGGTAACAAATCCCTAATAAGCTTCCCAACTGTTTATTCTTTCAAATTGTTTGATAGTTTCTATCAGTAACTATTTCATATGTTTCTCTTTCTTTTAAAACAATCATCGAAAGTAACTGCATTTTTTACTTTCGATGTAATTTTAGATCATTAAAATAATTATCAAGTTCAAAGTTTTAATTTAATAAAAGTGCAAAGCGTTTAAAGCAGTGTCGATCACATAGTGCCCTCGCGACTACATAAACGGCCTTTTTACATAAACACGAAAGAGTAAACGAGACAAATGCTGTTGCTGTGATCGATACTGGGTCAAAGCCAATAAAGCCTAAAAAACTTAACCCTGCTTCCGAATATAACTAACCAAGGGGCATACTTGTTTAGTGTTATTTGTGCTTTATTTGGGCTTTGAACAATATTTCATATAATAAGGTTGGTATAAGGAGTGGTCCAAATCACTTTTAAAACGGTATTGGCTTTGCAGCAGTTGGAAAATGTCGGCGAGTGTGCTCAAAAAAATCTTCATTTCGGATTTGACCAAATATTATCTCACCTACCATTTGAGATAAAAAAAAAAACGATTTTGATAAGGAGCCAATTTTTGATAAGTTCTTTGCCAAAAGTAAAGGCAAAAGCAAAGGCAAAGGCAAAGGCAAAGGCAAAGGCAAAGGCAAAGGCAAAGGCAAAGGCAAAGGCAAAGGCAAAGGCAAAGGCAAAGGCAAAGGCAAAGGCAAAGGCAAAGGCAAAGGCAAAGGCAAAGGCAAAGGCAAAGGCAAAGGCAAAGGCAAAGGCAAAGGCAAAGGCAAAGGCAAAGGCAAAGGCAAAGGCAAAGGCAAAGGCAAAGGCAAAGGCAAAGGCAAAGGCAAAGGCAAAGGCAAAGGCAAAGGCAAAGGTAAAGGCAAAGGTAAAGGCAAAAGAAAAAGAAACAGCGAAAGAAACCTAATACCAAAAACATAATAAACCAAACCAAAAAGGATATAAACTAGGATACGCATTTAGGCAAGCACCTGAATTCGGACTTGAATTAGGATGCAGACTAGGACAAGGATGAATAGTCGGACAAGAATAACAAAAAAATTAGGATTTCAACAAGGATTATGATAAGAATTAGGACAAAGATTTTAATATGGCTATGGGAAAGTATAATAAAAAGGATTAAGATAAATTTAAGAATGCAGACTAGAACTCCGATTTGGCCAAGGATTGGGACAAGGATTTGGAACACAATTCATGCAAGGATTTATGTACATAGAGATAATGAAAAGGGCTAGGATATATTTCTGGTTGAAGCTTATCTGACATTATTTGTATAATTTTATTATATTTATTGATATTTATTATTTCTATTTTATTTAGTTATTGAGCAGTTGACTTTTTTTTTTTATTCTCATTGCCTCCCATAGATTTGCCATAAATGTTGCCCGCGTCTATGCCTGAGATGGTTGATCCGTAAGCTCCAATTGTGGCATACTTTTTCCAGCATTTCGGCCGGTATCTCACCAATGGCATCAGTAATGTTGTCTTCCAGGGCTACAATTGTGACTGGCTTGCCCCTGTGCACGAGAGACTTCACGTAGCCTTACAAAAAAGAGTCTAGTGGGTTCAAATCGCATGATCTTGGTGGCCATTGGACTGTTCTAAAACGTGAGATTAATTGCTCACCAAACTCGCCACTCAATAGGTTCATGGTGTCGCCTGCCGTGTGGCATGTGGCACCGTCTTGTTGAAAGCACATGTCAACCAAGTTCAGTTCTTTCATTTTGGGCAGCAAAAAAGTCATTGTACCTCATGGTACCTTGCTCCATTGACTGTAACGTTGCGAATTTCATTTTTTTTTTTTAAAGAACGGTTCAATGATGACGCCTGCCCACAAACCGCACCAAACAGTGCATTTTTTAGGGTGCATTGGCAGCTCTTGAAATGCCTCTGGCTGCTCTTCAGACCGAATTCGACAATTCTGTTTGTTGACGTACCCATTGAACCAAAAATGAGCTTCGTCACTAAAGACAATTTTTCGAATTTTAAAAAAGTTGATCTTTATCCAACTTTGCTAAGGGCCATTCACCAAATAAACGTCGTTGTGGTAAGTCACCCGGCTTCAGTTCTTGCACCAGCTGTATTTTGTATTGTTTCATACCGAGGTCCTAACGTAAAATGATCCAGGTGGTCGAATAACACAAGCCCAATCGTTGAGAACGGCGACGAATTGATATCGCAATCTTTATTGACACTGCCTGATACAGCAGCAATATTCTCTTCGGATCGCACTCTCCGCAAACGGGTTGGTGGATTGATGTCCAATAAAGTGAAACTGGTGCGAAATTTGATCACAATACCATGAATAACCTGTTCGGTTGGTCGATTATGACGACCATAAAATGGACGTAATTTGCGAAACACATTTCTCACAGAGCACGAATTTTGAAAATAAAATTCAATGATTTGCAAGCGCTGTTCGTTTGTTATTCCCGGTTTCCGTTCGTCTACAGTTGACGTCAATTACTTGATATTCCCTTTTAAACTAACCCTCTCTCAGGTTGATGCCCACGTCTTTCATAAACAAATGCAAGAGTTGACCTTCAACTCTTTACGTGTGTAATCCGAGACTTAGTCTATTTATGGTGGAATGGCAAACCTTACTGAGCATTTTTGGCTTTGCCACATGCTACGATTTACGCGTGAAGTGTCAAAAAATTAACACGGAAAAAACAAATAGAAAAAAAAATCACCTTTATTATGGTGTGTAAAAAAAGAAATCATATATATGGGGCGTCAAATCGGCCACACCCCCTAAACGTCTGAATTTTTGAGATAAAAAGTTCAACGGCGGCTTACAATTTTCTTTGAAATCTCGTTTTTTTTGCCGTCGTTTAGCGCTCTTGAAATTTTTTTTAATTTAGAGGTGTTTTGGCCACTTTTTTAGACAAAAATGACTACGCAAGAAAATGAAACGTTAAAAAGTTAGCTAGGAGTAATTTTTTTTTTCTATTTAATGATAGAATCTTGTTACTTACCTAAAAATCTTTTGTAAAGTGTAAATTTTTCTAAAAACATACCCCTATCAGCAAAAGTGGGTCCAAAAAATATTTAATGTTCAAACTTAAACGATTTTTTATTAAAAAATAAGGCACTTTAGGGAAAAATTTTATAAAACAAAAAGTGCTTAGAATTTATCAAAATATAAGTACCAATTAAAAAAATTATTCAACATCAATATTTATAGATGTGCGTCAAACAGCATCAAGGGTAATAAATGTAAACTTGATCTGAATAATATCACTTTTATTAGAGCACCATTTTTCAATTCAAAATTTTTCGCCACCGACGACTTAGTAATTCATAAATTAACTCAAGTGCAAAAAAAGTAAAAACCCTTAAAGTTTTCAGTTTATAAAATAAGATATAAAAATAATATTAAACCGAGCTTAAGTTGTTTCCTTTGTTGTTGTTCCTTATAAATACTTTGCATACGGCGTTAAGCTGCAATTCCTGGAAATATGCACAAAATCCTCTTTGCAAACATTAACAGGTCGTTTGAACTCCTGTAGGGGGTCCCGGTGCCGATGAGCTCCAAAGTGGCGCTTCTTTCAGCTGGCGCATTGAGTTGGGTCATCCACAGTTCGTTTCTGAACACTGTTTCGGAATGAGTTATAAATTTTGCAGCTGTTGAAGGGGCTCTATTATGATATCATTTTACAGCTTGTATTATAAGGCGAACCCAGCGGGCTCAAAGGACCTTACAGTGGACGCGAAAGCTTAAATATTGAGTTCAAATTAGAGCTACTGTAGAATTGAGTTGCATGGATGCTTTGCTCTACGGTGCAGACGTTGTGACAATTAATGTTGTCGATGAGTTTCTTTGCTTTAAGTGCGTGTTGTTGGCTTAAATGTTGTTGCTGTTGCTTTTCTGAGTATGTGTTGTTGTTGCCTGACCTTCCCCCACTTTAAGAATTATTGTTATTATATTCCTGAGATAAAATCACATGTGGACAATGGATGCAACAGCATCCATTTGCAGGAGCAAAAGCAAAAACAACAACTACAAGAACAGCAGCAGCGGTAGCAAAATCACCAACAACAACAACAACAACAAATGATTTACAACACAAACAATAACAATTCGTTGCTAGTAAGAACACAAAAATCCATCCAGTCAACGGCGTCCATCGCTGCTTCAGTTCAGTTTGTTCGTAGTAGACAATACGTTGTGTCCACGCAAGGGCGGACGAACAGACGGACCAAAGGACAGCCAGATTTAAAAATAATTATAATTGCTCCCACGACTTTCTGTTCCGAGAATGTCGCCATTGCAGCTTTTTTGTGGTCAACATATTTTAATGAGATTTTCTGTTGCTGATTCTCTTGACTTTGCTGCTGCTGTCTGCTGCAGGCAGTAAGTCAGGACCTCGAGCTTACTATAAACTTTTTTACGCATATTAATTTCAGGATTTTATTTTATTTACCATTCTTTTGTTTAATGTTGACATTTGATTAATTGACGACGTTTAATTACGACGACGTTGCAAACATTTATGTTGTCGCTCTTATCTTGGCTCATTTATCGTCATGAAAATTATGACGACAACTGCCGCATTTTTCATGAAGTATCGCATGCAGTTCTTTTGTTATTGTCTCTGTTTGGCTGTTATTTTGGCAACATCAATAAAATATGATAACTGCTGAGTAGCGGTGAAAGATCTTAACTGCTTTATACCTTATGAAATAAATAGGAATTAGGAGTTATATACATTGATTCATAATTAAATATTTAGGAGTTAATTGTAAGAGAATGTAAGAAAGTTAATTTTAAAAAAAATCTATTTTCCATAAAAAAAAAACGGAAGTTGGCTGTATATCTACACAGTCGGATGTATTCACGTGACAACTTTAACGCTTTGCTGTTGCTTTTGATTTTGATTTTACTTTTGCTTTTGATTTTGATTCCTGCTTTTAGATTTTCTTTTTACATTAACATTTACATTGACGCCATAAAATAAGTTCAAGGAACGATAGTGCGTTTACGTTGCATTTAGCCGTTCATTGACGCCATTGATTTTTTCTTATGTTTTTTCATGTAGCCGAAAACGTCGCCTTTATTGTCGTTAATTATAACTTACCGCTGTGTCAATAGTCGTGGGGATATAATTCCATGCAACGTTTTTTCATTGTTGTTGCATTTTCACTGCATTTAGCGGTTGTCCTCGTAGTTTCAAGGCGCTAACATTGTTTTTTTATTTTCGTTATGAGGTCAAAGAATCATCCTTTGACTTCGTTAAAAATAATTTTAGTAGCACTCTACTGAGTAAGTAATAAAGGGTTTTTCAACAACAGGTGTCATTTTAAATTAAAAAAAAAATGCAATCTTTTTCTCAAAACAGCTGTTAATTTTATTTTAATCCAAAGTACAAGATCTGAAGTTAGTAATGAAAGACAATATCTGCCAAACGACATTTTCGCATAATTGCGTCTGTATCTCGCGAAAAACAGTGTCTCATTTTGTTTTTGAGTGTTTGAATATTTGTTGGAGCATTGCCGTAGACTTTATCTTTAACGTAGCCCCAAAGAAAAAAGTCTAATGGTGTTAAGACGCATGATCTCGGCGGCCAATCAAAGTCTCTATTTCGAGAAATCACACTTCCAGGAAATTTTTCACACAATAGAGCCATCGTTTCATCAGCTGTTTGGCATGTGGCGCCGTCCTGCTGAAAATAAACGTCTTCCACGTCCATAACATTACTTACAAATCAATGTGCTGCCGGCCTACCAATGAAAACACAATATTTTTGCCGAAATGATGATTTTTCCACATAGTTCATTTTCAGCTCGATACACTTATTCCAACGATTTTCCAACATTGCGATGCCCTTTGAATAGTAAGATTTATCAAGGTCTCCGAAATAAGCTTCAGTTTCCAATTCAACCCGTTCATTTTTCACTAATCTCCTTCCCTGGAACCATGTTTTTAAGTTTGGGAACCGATAATAGTCACTTGGGGGCCAAGTCTGGATAATATGGGGATGAGGAAGCAGTTCGAAGCGTTACTCGTGCAATTTGGCCATGGTTTCGATAAATTTGTGAGCTGGAGCATTGTCTTGCAAAGAAATGATTTTTTTTCTCCGATAAATTGGGTCGTTTGTTTGCGATTTCGTTATTCAATTAGTCCAATTATTTACAGTAATAGTCGCTGTTGATTGTTTTTCCTTTTCTCAAATATTCGATGAATAAAATGCCACTTGAATCTCAAAAAAACAAGCGCCAACACCTTTTTGGAGGTTTTTTGAATTTTCGCCCGCTTTGGTGCACTTCCACTGGGACCTACCCACTCTTTTTCTGATAGTGGATCCATGTTTCATCCATGATCACTATTTTACGCAAAAAATTAGTCGGATTTTGTTTAAACATGTCCAAACATTGTTGGGAAGTGCGAACCCATTCATGTTTTTGATTGATAGTTAACAAACGCGGCACCCATCTTTCAGTCAGCTTTCTCATACCCAAATGTTCATAGAAAATTGAAACCACCGATCCAATTGATATGCCTACGGCTGTAGCTATCTCACGCAGTTTCACTTTCGGATTGTCCAATACAAAATCCTGGGGTTTTCCAAAACATTCTAGAGTGGTCACTGTTTTTGATGCCCTCTCGGCGTGTTCATATTTTTTGCTGATTCGACCTCTTTTGAACTCTGAAATCCAATATTTTACGCTTGAATACGACGGAGTAGATTCACCATTTATCGAGCTTTTCTTTAGTTTCTTTCGCACTTTTGTTATGCAAAAAGTAATACTTAATCAAGGCAGAAATACTTTCTAACAGAAGTTAAAGAAGTATAAGTAAGGCTAAAAAAGTCGGTCAACATCGTTCGGTAACGGAATCCGTTCACTGAAACGGTTGTACCAACATCATTTACAAAAAAATATGGCCCAAGGATGCAGCCACTCCAAAAACCACATCAAACGGACACTCGCTGTGGATGGAGAAGTGGTTGGATTATTTCTCTTGAATTTTCGGCCCCAGATGCGACAGTATTGCTTATTCACGTACCCAGACAGTCTTATCACTCATTATAACTGTTTGTTCATGCATTTCTAGCACTCAATCAGCGAATGAACTTTTTCCATGGTATAAAAAAGTTCAATTCCTGTTGTCAACTACACCTTATAAGCATGTAGGCCAAGATCTTTATGCAAAGTGCGGTGCAAAATGACTGTGGATATGTCTTATTCCAGTGATCGGCTCGAAAAGGACAATCCTGGGCTTACAGCCGCACTCTCAGCTAGAGCTGCTGATTTTCAGTTCAACTAGCCGAACGAGCATGAATTGGGGTCTTTACATCAATAACTTGTCCCAAACGTTCGAATTTATCGATTAATGTCACTATAGCTGTGCGAGGAGCCGCTTGCTGTTGGCCAAAAATAGTACGAACTTTACGAATCGTGTTCTCGGTATTATCATCGGTTTTGTGGTGAACTTTCACTATTTCAATGCGTCGTACGTGTATGTAACGATCTTACTTACTTACTTACTGACTTACTTACTTAGGTGGCCATCGAAACTCGTCAAAGATTTTGACCAACCTAATCAGCTCTCGCCAAGCGCCTTTGCTTCGCACGCGTCTTCTCCTAATGGTTTCATTAAGCTCGGTTAGGGCTACCTTGACCTGGTCAATCCATCGAAGGCATAGCTTACCTTCGGCCCTCGGGTTTTGTCTCGAACACCTTTTTCGCTGGAGCATCGTCATACGATTGGTATGACCTACCCAGCCTAGTCTCTGCATTGCTATACGGTGAACTATTTCAATGCCGTCGTATAGCTCATACAGTTCGTGGTTCATTTGTATGCGATAGTCGCCGCCAACTCGAATAGAACCGAAGATTTTGCGAATAAATTTTCTCTCAAATACCCCAAGAGTGGCTGTGTCAGCTTGCGAGACAACCCATGCCTCATGCCATAAAGAAACACAGGTATATCGAGCGCCTTGTAGAGTGTCAGTTTTGTCGATCGAGAGAGGGCTCTGCCGTAGTAGCACCTATTAGCAATTGTTATTCTTCGTTTTATCTCCAGGCTGACATCTTCGTTGCTGTTAACAGCGGTGCCAAGGTAGGTAAATTCCTTGACCAGTTCATAGGTTTAGTTGCCTGTTGAAACGTGAAAGCCTAGACGCCGCACTCCCCTGTCTGCGGTAGCATAAACTTCGTTTTGCCCTCGTTTACCGCCAAGCCCACCTTGGCTGATTCCTTTTCGATAGCTGTGACGGCAGCATCTCTCACATCTCTCTAGGTCCTACCGATAATATCAATATCATCAGCATACGCAAGAAGCTGAACACCTTTGTGCCATTGCGATGCAGACCGGCCCTTCGTAGGTTCCCCTTCATGATGATTTTGAAGAGATCGCAAGATAGCGGGTCGCCTTCTCTAAAACCTCATTCAGTATGGAAGGTTTTGGAGAGGTAATTTCCTGCCTTGATGGAGCTGCATGTATTGCCAACGTCATCCTGCAGTGTGTTATGTTGCAGGTATACCGAACTCGGACATTCTTGCGTATCCCGCCTAGGGCTATCGAACTCAGCTTTGTAATCAACAAAGAGATGATGCGTGTTGATTTGGTTTTCGTGGGTTGTTTTCAGGATTTTGCGCAGTGTAAAAGTCTGGTCTATGATAGATTTACCAGGTCGAAAGCCACACTGATAAGGCTCAATCAGTGTTTTAGTATGTGGCTTAAGTCTTCCATACAGCACGCTCGAGAGGACAAGCCATATATGCGTTGGAAATAAGACGGATGTCTTGGTAGTTGGCGCATATTGTCGGGTCTCCTTTCTTAGGACAAAGCACGCTGGGATTCCAATCGTCGGGCATGCTTTGCGCTAGCCATATTTTGGTGATAAGTTGATGCATGCACACTATCAATGCATTGCCACTGGCTTTAAACAATTCGGCTGGCTGGCCGTCAGCAGTCGTCGCTTTGTTGTTTTTGACCAGCTGGGTAGCAACTTTAACCTCGTCATGGCTAGGAAGGTGGATCTTCTACTCCGGTGTGTATCTATCTATATCTGAAAATCTCCTAGTTTTTGTCAAATGTCATCGAATGACTGTTGTATGTTGCCACCTGAAAAAATTGTGGGAAGTTTAAAATTCCGCTTGTTGAAAGACCCTTTAATTCGTTAAAACAATATTATATTTCTGTTGCATAAGGAGCTTCCCCTGCGAGCTCGCGAGGTCATTTCAAAAAGGAAAAGTTTAAAATTACTATTAAAAAAAAATTAAAACAGTCAATTCATATAATAAAAAATATTTTGCGTTTACACGATGGTTAATGAAGTTGCAATTGTCAATAGATACTGCCAGTTAATTGCACTCAAGATAGAAATCATTTTTGCCTCTGGCACAAGCAATATTCAAGTGGCAACATACGCGTTCAGCAGCAGCAATGACAACAGCAACAACAAAAACTGCATTAACAACTACAACAGCAGCAACAACTTGGCTTAACCACAGCATTTTCACGTCTTATGTTAATTACACGTTGTCCACTTTAATGGACACCCCCCGATATATGCCGACGCAGTCAAGCCATACAAACTCCTTGGTGAGTGGCACAGCAATTTTTTTTTTTGTATTTTTGTTGTTGTTGTCTGGTTAGTTGGAGGCTTAACTTAATGCCAGTCAACTAGGAATCAATATGAGTCAATATCAATGAGTTTGCAACATCAACATTTTTCTATGATTATCCGTTGCAATAAAGTAATCATGGACTAGATGATCAGATCACAACAGATGCTGATGATAGCTATGAACTGGAGTATTTTTTATTGTCCTGTTTATGGGCAAGCGGCATGAGTGACTTAATTGATGGATAGAGCATAAGTGATTTTCAATTAAAGAATAGCGAACAGCCATTAGTGGCTGAAAACATCATCGATGCCGATTGCAATGTTGTGTGGTATACATGCAGGTCTCCAGGCGGAAGTCGGAAGCATTTTTTTTATTTTATTTTAAACTGTCGTTTTGAACTTCCTTCAAGTTCAGTCTGGTATGGAAGAAATGGTTTGCATGCTTGGGCTTTTGTCAAGCGTTGCCGCCCAATGAAGCCGTATGTATGGCTTATTGGCCAATTCAGAGCAATTTCGAGATTCCTCGCAGTGGTACCCTTGAAATATTTGAGCGCTACATCTTTTAATCACTGATAAAAAAATCGGATTGAAAAAAATATTTTCGCAGACATAATAAAAATGCCAAAAGGGACATTTACGAAGGAGGCTGTCGAGACATCCGAGACATCCATACATACATATGAGTTTGTATACAGACATCAAATTGTATAAGTATTTGTGTGTCCGTAGCGGCATTGCTTAGTAGCCACCACTCATAGTTTATGTCAACAAAACATCATCCGGTTTGGGTTTCCCCCGCCCGCGTATGGAGAGCCTTCTCAGCAGCAACGGCTGTAAGAGCTCCTACACTATATGTTGTACCAATGTCAGTAAGCGTGAGTGTGTGTGTTGGTGTGTGTGTGGGACTGTGCTACTTGGAGCTGGCATTGGTCTGTATGGGAAGTCTGCACTTGAACTTGCTGTAGGCAGTTGTTGTTGCTGTTGCTTGTTGTATTTGACGCTGCGGACACTTAATGTTTGCGTAGCTTCTTAGTTGTTGTTTTCTTGTTGCCTTTTGCCACTGCATTATGGGCGTAAGTCGAGTTTTTTTTTTCTTTTGTATCTACTGTAAATGAATTTTTTTGTGAACATTGTCACTGTTGTCCTTGCAGCACTTTTTGTTGCTGCTGTTCTTCTTGGCTATTAATTCATACAATGCAATTTATCACTTTTGGTTGTTTAACACATTAACAATGTTTATAAGAAAATCGGTTGTCATGTTATTCTGGACTGGTATTTTTTCTTTGTTGATTCTCCTTCGTATGGCTGTAGTTTTTATTTCAACTTGAGTTGTCTGAAATTTGCTTCCTTAAAGAGTGGTAGCATGGAATAAACTTAAATGATGCTAACATATCTTGAATTCATGAATATTTTTTCACCTTTGCATTTTCATAGCAAAAGACTTTTGCGAATTAGGACAACGACTGTCAGTAGAGATCTTTTGAGCCGATTGGAGTCATTACTGATCACTCAAAACCCAAAAGATCTACTTTACACTTGCCATACACATGCGATGCTATAGTTCAAATATCAGATTTCAAGTTTCCTCGGTTGAGTTACAGCCCAATCACATAATTTGGTTACTTCAGTTCCTTCTGTAGGTTATTACGAGGGCAATTTGAGAACTCAATACCTTTTTGAATTTTATACGTAGTAACTTAAAATGCAACACTAGTTCTGTCAACTGCCATCCGTTAATAGACTATTGTCAATTTTTGAACAAGCTGCGCCAATTAGTTTTTGTTTGATAGCTATTGAAAGCAGACAACCTCGTGAATTTCGACGAAAATGAGAAAAAGTGAATAAGGTGTATCCTACTCATCAAGCTCATTCTTTTTCTTTTGTGCTCATTCTTCTGCATTGGGAACTATAAATTTTCCAGAAAAATTCGACTTCGATTCGATTTGAAATTTTAATTGAGTTGAAATAAAATTTAATACAAAATCAATGTGAAAAACATATGCTTTTATGTTAAAAAAATGTATCGCTTTTACTTTCCTAATGAATTCGCCATCAGTTCTCTATCGCTCAGAATAGAGAACAATGTGAGCCACAAACTGAAAATAGAAAAAGAGTCTATTTTGGAGGCAAGTGGTGAGCTTTCTTTCTCTTCACTTTGTGCGGATCGTTTATAGGAACTTTCTGTGTGTATACATTCTATGGCCGACATATATACATAGAAAATCGTTCGTCTCTATTTATATTCTTCGTTTTTTTAGCTCTTTCAGTGTACAAAAATAAAAAATGTAACGAAACAGTGCAGAACTTTTTTTTGGGAACTTCTACGTGCATATGAACCCGCAATGAGTGGAATATATCACAGACATCATTTAACATGTTCAAAGCAAGTAATTTTCTATAAAAAATATTCGGTACACTCCTTCTCTAACTCTAATTCATTAAAAAAAAAATTTCAAAATCGGTTGAGAAAGATGGGAAAAAAATAGTTCCTAACTGTTTTGCCTACGCCTATTTATATATGGCTCCCGGAATTTACGACCGATGAATTTACGACGGTAAAAACGATCCGAAAATTTAGAAGCATCAAAATTTGGAAAAAAGGCCCGAAGTAGAAATGGAAATTGAGCCCGAAAGAAGGAAATTACGCCCGAATGAAACGAAATTTTCAGCAGTTTTTCGGGCTTCATTTCCAATTTTTTTCGGGTCTAATTTTCAATCTAGATTCAATGTAAGATTATCAGAATATAAAAGAATAGATTTAATTAGTAAACTAATGTTCCCTGTGAAAATATCTGAAATGAAAGATTCCCTGCCCTTTATTTGTTTTTGATTAATTCCACTAACAAGGAGAACATGGGCATTACATATATCCGGATAAGTTCTAAATGGTGTTTTTTTTATGATAAAATAATTTGCCCATATACGGTATGTTGTTTTTTTTTTGTACCTTCCGTACAAGGCCAAAACATTTTATCATAACGAGTTGGAAATTTCTTAACTTTTTGGAAATAAACAAAAATTTGGGCGTTTTTCCATATTTTAATTTGGCACAAATGCCCGATATTTTTTCGGGCCTAAAGTCCAAGGTAATTTGTTAGATCTTTCTTCCTTTTGAAATATTTGTAATAAGGACCTGAAATTTTTTGGTACAAACACCCGAAAAAATTACATTATATAATAATAATAATTTGGCGGCCGAAGCGCAGTGGGTAGAGTGCGTGACCTATACGCCGGAGAACCCTGGTTCAATTCCATCTGAGACAGAAATTTTTTTCAATTGAATTAATTTTTCTTTTCGGCCGTCACCTCTCTGCAGACAATGGCAAACCTCAGAAAGTAAATAATGCCATGTAAAGCTTCTTGAGAACATGCACATTACTAGGGATAAAACTAGTCGGCATGCCGACTCCGAACAGCTAATGATCATGTTTGCAAGAAGCTTTACATAGTATTATTTACTCTCTGAGGTTGGCCATTGTCTGCATAGAGGTGACAACCAATTAGAAAAATGAATTTAAATTGAAAAAATGTTCAGTGCCTGGTGGTTGATTCAAACCCCGGCCCTTGTGGCTTGAAAATTAACACCGAGTGGTTTACGCATTTTAATGCACTTGGCCACGGCCGCCAAAAAATTACATTATATTTCCTAGGAATTAATGCCCGATTTTCTATGGAGAACTTCGGGCATAAATTCCGGGAGCCTTGTTTAAGGAGTCAAAGGAGTGTTTGGCAATATTCAACCGCAATTCTCAGGAATTTTTTTTTTTATCTGTTTTTTACTTTTTTACCGTAGAGAAAACATGGATACATCACAAGACATCAGAGACCAAGGATCAGTCAAAACCGTGGACTTAGGAGAATGGGCACCAAAGAAGGCCAAGGTATATCTGTATGCCAACAAGGTCATGGCGACAGTTTTTTGTCATGCATGCGAAGTCATTCACTTCGTTTACCTTGAAAAGGATAAAACAATCACTAAATTGGGCTATGAACTGCTATCCCATCCACCATATTATCCAGACTTAGCCCCCTGCAACAATTTCCAATTTCCCAACCTAAAAAATGGCTGGGCGGTTAGATATATGTGTCGAATGAAGAGGTCATCTCTGAAATAAACGCCTATTTTGAGGACCTTGATGAAACATATTATTTGCAAGGAATGAAAATTGCAAAAACGCTGGACTTAATGTATCGACCCGAAAGGAGGCTATGTTGAGAAATAAAACGTTGGTTTTATTCAAAAGTCACTGACTTATCAAACTGGCCTCGTATTAGACGTTTTTGCAAATGATAGTAAATATTTTGATAGAATGATAGAAACGTTTGCCAGTCGAAAGACTTTCTCAAATGAAAATAAAATATTTCACTTGATCGTATTTTTGGTTAAAATTTCACAATATGGCAACGCTTATCACAAGACTGATGACACTGTCGCCAGGATGAACGAGTATGGCCCTATTTTCAGACTAAGTTGTATGTTCATTACTGCCAAGCTCCACTGGAAACCGGCACATTCTCGGCCTCCGCTTCCCATGCACATACCGACATTGCATATTGGCGGATATTAATAAATGAAGTACATGATAACTATTTGTTGCAACGCTAATTTAACCAGAGCCGAACTTTATTTATGTGCCTCGCTATGCTGCGCTGCAAGATAACCATGAGACATGAAATATTCAACTAGCAGTTTCCGCTGGGTTGCTGTTGTGTTGCTGTTGCTGTTGCTGGCACAAAGTTGCAACTTTATCCGGGAACATGTGCTGGCAAGAACAAGTGTCCCGGCATTTAAAGTGTAACGACGACGCTTTGTCATTAGGACGTAGCATATTCCTTGATAAGGTGGTTGGTTCTTAGCCTTACAGCCTCCCCCATTCACTCTTCTATTCTCCAGCAGAGCGTGTGACAAAGTGTTTGTGTCCCTGCAGCAACTTGTACCGCTAATACGCACGCCTACTCAGCAGATAATGACGCAACTTATGAAAAAAGTATGAGCCAGTCTCTGCGGTTCTATGGAGTGATATATAAAGAGAAGCTCTTTGCATTAGCTGGACAATTTATCTCATTCACTTCACTCAGTTCCACGCGGAGACTGTTGCTATCACCGTTGAGGAAGATGAAGGCGAAACTGTTAAAAATATGATGCGTTCCATGATTGTTGTTGTTGGTGTTGGTGGTGGTGGTGGTGGTTGGTACAACCTGCACCTGCGGTGCAATATGCGACCAACGCGAAGCGATGCGTGACCGAGAAGGTCTTCACATTCGTATTTGCCTGCGTCGCAGTGGCTGTTCGAACCTTGTTTGTCGCCTTGGTGAGCAGCTTGTTTCGAGCAACAAGTGCAATTATTGCGAATTCCGCGATTAAAAAGAAGTTGCTCCAATCTACGCATGTGCGTGGGGAGTAGACGACGGTTCGTCGTTGTGGTCGGTGATACGTTGTCGTTATTACTTGGCTTAAAGACTAAGAGAAGTACAGCCTACTAGCTATACTAATAATAATAATAATAATGAAAATTCCTGTTGTTTTCCTGCTGCGTCGGGCGATTGCGTCGTTATCGTCCATGCAATTTAGCTCTGCTCGGCTCGATTCAATTCGATTTGGCTCGATTTGTTTGGGTTGGGGTTAAAAATTCTTGAGTTCTACGAATTGCATGCATTTTGTTAAAACAAGTTTGTCAACCAGCGCAAGAGTGTCCAGTTCACACTGACAGGTGCTCCATTTCTGAGTGCGTGCATGCGTGCGCATGCGTTTGTGTGCATGTTCAAGTTGAAGCTGGACTTGGAGTTGAGTTGAAGTTGTTGTTGTTGGCTGGTTTCATTTGTATTGACGCGTTATTGAAAAATTATGTTTTATGGAATGTGTTGCTGCCGGGGCTGTTGCTGGTGCTAGTTCTACATGGTGTACATGATGGCGCGTACGTAGGTGCAAAAGGCGACGCACTGCCGTAGTTACTGACTTAAATATGAATTTATTTTGCTAAACAATGTATTTGTTAAAAAGTGGCATTTGAAGAAGTGCCATTGTCCAACATTGCATCCATACAAATGAGGTCTGGTCGAAGTGAATTTAAGAGAATCTTTCTTGTGGCTAGAAATAGATAAATCTTAGGATTCCATGCGATGTTATATCGTGAGTGGGTTTGTGTGAAGAATATAAAACTATTGCGTGGTTCTACATCTAGACAAATGTTCTCTAAAAGACGCGATATATTGCTGAAGGATCAAAATCAGAATTATGTGGAAATGACGTAAGCTTGGTACTTTGCTTAAAAAATACTATCTCAAAATCTATAGATAAGCAACTTACTGGTTTATCTTTTATTTTCTTTACTTATGGATCCCTTAATAAAGCAACAATTTCGCATTGATGTCATATGTTTCATCTCAATAGTTCTTCATCCTTTCTGCAAATATATAACTTATAAATTTCTTTCTCAATCACTTGAATATATCTGTTCTATGTTCACCGCTTTCAAAAGAACTTTCTTACTTCCATTGATCCACTTATCTGCAATACTTACTTGTTCATGGATTCCTTGTGGCTAGAAAAACCACTCATGCAAAAATGTTGGCTCAAAAAATTGGCAACATTTGCCGATTGCTGTTGGCAAAGTGGCGACTGTCAAGTCTGCGTTAACACAGATTAATATGTCCAATTACTGTGACAAAATCGCAAAGTGTCAGTGTTGTCTGGCGGCAACGGTGACGGCGTAGTCGATGTCGCGTTGTCGGCGGCGTGAGTGGCAAATTTAATTTTAAGCACACGCACACAAGTCGACAGAAATTCTCGTTTCAAATAAAATAAAAAAATAAAACTGTATTTAGCATGCTAATTAGTGGAATTTATACACCAACCAAGAAGAAAGCAAGAATTCAGAAATATTTTTTCAACATAGTGGCAGGACTTTAATATTTGCAGATAGCTGTTCTAAACGACTGAGGCGTGCGCTACATTAGTATTTGACAAAATTAAAGGAAAATTATAAAGCAACACAATACAATGCACCGGTGCGTGGAGTTGGTAAAAAAATCACCATAATCAAGCACCAAGGGATAATTTAAAATCAGCCTTGTTTTTGAATTTAATTTAAGTAAAATTGTACACAGCAAATTTTAATGTGTCGCAAATAATTTTAAATAGAAAAAAAAAACAATAGGGGTATTCTCTATGTGGTAAAATATTCAACATATGCCTTGGAATGAAGAGGACGTGATATCGATCCGAATACGGAAATTTTGAAAGTATTATTTATAATTTAAGGTACTATTACCGTCTATAATGCTAAAAAATGACATGGGTCAATTGCATACAAAATGCTCTTTTTTGTCCCCGCTCTTTTAACTCCGTTTTTACGTAAAAACAAAAAGAAAAACACAAATAAAACATGAGAAAGTGATCACTGAAGAATACTTATTGACAAAATATATTTTTCAGAATCTTAAAATCGTTTGCATATTTGTTTTGAAGAATGTTATATTGCTCTCTCGTAATCGCTTAATACAAAAACATGTGTCCCCAGTTACACTTTTTGATGAAAAACGTGAAAAAAAGTTGAAAACAATGCAAAAATATAGCAAATAATAACTTTTTTGTAATGATAGCATTTATTTCTTATGTTTTATTTTGTTGTTATTCTCAAAACATTGTCATCGAGAATTTGGCTTTCGATTTACATTTAGTCCCCGCGCATTGTATTGAACGTCACTTTTTTTTTACGCTTCGTTAGTTTTAATTTAGGTGTGGTATAGATGACAAGAAAGTTATGTTAAGAAAGTGCAGAGATCAGTTCTCACGAAATTCTAAAAATTAAGACGATTCAATAATATTAAAGTACATTTTTTGTGTTTTCTCAGTTCATCATGATAAGTACGTGTAAAAATGTATTGAACATCACGCGGAGTTTTATTAAAGCAAAAATAGTAAATCAAAAAAATCCAAGTTTAAAATCATTGTTTCAAAGGTTTTGATTAATTTCTTTGTTTTCGTATATTTGCAAAATAAAATTCCTAAGAAAACAAAACTAAAAAGTGGCAAATGTATTGAACGTAACTTTTAAGATACGTCACACCACCGGCTGATGTATTCATTTTGTATTTCGTTTTTGTATATTTAAGAATAAAATAGCCTGCTGAAAGAGCACGAAGATATCGGGAAAAAATAAAGCTATATAAGAAACGAAATGATGAATATAAACGAAAGCAAAAAGAATGGTACCTATATATGACTTTGACCTGATTTTTGCTTTTTGTTTTTACTAACTGATATCGCCCATTTCACATTGAAGTGATCAATTGCGCTGATCATCTCTGATTTGGCTCAAATATTTTTCTTGTATTGGTTTATTGATTTGAAAACCAAATTCGAAGTTATAAATTTTTAGAATAATTGTTCACTGCCAAAATAGGGTCTATTTGGACACAACGTAGCTCAATTAACTTAGGACCGATTACCGATAATATAGTATCATTGAAAAAGTTATTTCATCTATTTTGAGGAAAAGTACAAAATTTTTAAAAATATTGTAATAAGTTGACTCATTCTTAATTTGTTTAAGGGGACATATAGGTTACAAATTTATAAAAAATTTTTTTTTTCGTGAATTTTTTTCATAGAAGGAAAAAAGATATCGTTTTCAACATTTACAGATTTATTAACATTTTAAAAATGCAAAAAATTTTTTCAGAATTTTTGAAGCGGTTTTTGACGTTATTTGATTTTTTTAAAAAAATGTCAAAAAATTGACGGTGTGCAGGATATCATCAGTCTGGAACATCTGAGGAAAAAATAAAAAAAAAACAAATTAGTCCTTGTTTAAGTGGCCACCGCCTGAACTGGGATAATTTTAATCCGCCGAAGAAAAACAAAATGGCGACCGATTTTGTAACCTCGAAAATAGATTTTTTTTTCAAATGACAGCCATTTTTTTTTTCGTCGGATTAAAATTATCCTAGTTCAAGCGGTGGCCACTTAAACTAGAACTAATTTGTTTTTTTTTTTATTTTTTCCTCAGATGTTCCAGACTGGTGAAATCCTGCACACCATTTTTAAAAAAAATCAAATAACGTCAAAAACTGGTTCAAAAATTCTGAAAAAAATTTCTTGTATTCCTTAAATGTTAATAAATATACATATGTGCAAAATTTGAAAACGATATCTTTTTTCCTTCTATGAAAAAAAATTCCCGAAAAATTTAATTTTTTTTTAAATTTGTAACCTATATGTCCCCTTAAGTTCAATACGATGCCAGCAGCACGTGCTATAATTTTTTACGTCAGGTGACGATGTAAAATGAGGATGTGGTTTTAAAGGGTTCAGAAGTTATATTGTAAAACGTGAAGTCTTAGTAAATGTTCAATATAAATTCAGCTAGCTATTGACTTTTTTAATTTTTTGTAAAAAAATAAAGAAAAAAAAATTGGATGAAAATTTTATGTATAGCTGAATTATATACTTTATATTTACTTTCTTTTTTTTGTTAAAGAATAAACCTGTTTTTTGTTAAACTTCCAATTTGATTTAAATTATTTGGTTAAGCGCAATAAAATGTATTGAACGTCACAAAATGTATTGAACGTCACTCTGTTGTTTTTTCTGAAATTGCTTATTATTTAACAGATTTTTATTTTTTATTGCTGCAAGTTACTACTTTGAAAATAACCTCTATGTTGATGTCTTTTTGGAGAAAAATTTTAATTTTCCCCCGTTATTTTTGGTAAAGAAATTAATATTTCTGTAACTGAAATGGCGATTTTTGCAAAAACTGATTAAACTGATTAAATAACTTAACGAACATCACAGTAAGCTTTAATTTACAACATTTTTCAAATTTTTACAGATTTTTTCCGTATATCTGCTGTGTGACGTTCAATACAAAAATCGTATAAAAACCATAGAAAAAATGATTATTTGCAGGGCCTAAAAACAACTTCGAATTCTCCATTAATTTTCACTTCATTTGACTACTCTAACGGGAAAATTTAAAAAACTTTAAAAACAAAACATGAGAACCTCTTAGTGTACGGTTTTTTTGCAATTGACCCACATATATTCAACAATTTTTTTTTACTTTCTTTATTATATATGGTTGTGGGTGCAGTATTAAACAGTTCTTGAAGATAACGAAAAATTTTTTTATTTTTATTTTCTATTAATTGTACATTTAATAGAGGGCGCTCAAATTTTCTTCTCAAAAAAACACTGCTACATGGCGGACAGTTAATTTCTGGAACGGTAAGTCTGAAACATAAAGTTCAAAAAAAGTTACAAAAAGGAAGTTCTCTTAAGTGATAGTTTACCAGAAAAATTGAAAAATCATTAAAAATGAAAAAATGGCGGACATTTGAAAATTTTTTTTTTTCAAAAATCGCCTTTTTTCCGACCTTTTTTCAGACTCAAAAATTTTATATATTTTATTTTGTGGTCAAATTGTGGTAAACTATCACACAGAATATAAAAACAAACAAAATGCTTCAAAGTGTATTAAAATCGGCCCAGTAGATCCGGAGATTAATTGTCCGCCAGTTAAAAAAACCTAAACTCGACAAAAACGCGTGTAAAGCTGCGTGAACACCTGCGGCGAGCTGAGAGCGCGCTTCAATTGAGTTGTTATATCTCGGCACTGGCTTCGAATTTCGATTGAATATTTGAGATAGTTATTATTGAAGGTATAAAAAATTTAAAAATGTAAAAAAAAATTACTTTTTTGAAAATTCTAGACGGTAACAGTACCTTAAATATTCATTAATAATTCAATGTAATTCTACTTTTTACAAAAAATAACCATTCTTTAAATAGTTTGATATTTTAGTGTTGATGTGAAAATACAATTTCCGAAAAATATACCCGAAATTTCCCATTCAACCGAATCACCCTGGAAATGTGACTTTTTGTGACTTCTTGTGACTTTTTTCTACTCCTACGACTCAAATACTACCACTTCACGGAAAGCGTTTTGACACGATTCCGCGTATTTTTTATCGATAATTCGTCATTTACATAGCATGTGAAGGATCAAAAATGAAAACTTTGTTGTCTTGTAGATAAACTTGACAGGCTCCAAGCTGCCTAGCAGAAGGCCTCGAGTAAGTTAACCTCGAGTAATTGATAAAATTTCTTTGGGATTTTCTCAGTGTAGTGAACGTGACTCCAAAAGGAGTTTGAGAAATTCGTAGAGATTTTACTATTGTGATGATGTAAAATTTGTTTGGGAGGTAGACTTGCTTTTTTCCGATCTACCTCATTTTCGAAGATCTAAATAATCTGCCTTTTTTCAAAATTATACTACCTTATACTACCAATATGCATTAGACTTATGCATTAGTCGTGGGGTATAACATTAGGGTAGGATTTAATAAAGGTTTAACTATTCACAATTTATTTTCTGCAATTTATTTCGTTTATCTGATCGCATGGTCCAAATACCCTTTGGAACTTAAATCTTTCAATAACCTGGAAGATTTTCAACGAATTTCATATGTTCATCATATATTTACATGGTAAATTCAAAAATATTTTATAAGATACAAGTGAATTTTGTGTTAAATGAAAATCTTAATTAAGCCGGTGAGAAAATAACTTTGAATCACATAGATCAAACAAAAACAAAAAAAAAAAAAAGAAAAGAGTTGACTGTTTCGTAGACACACCCGTAGGTTTTGACGTGAGAGCGTATCTTTATCCTTTTCCTTATTCTTGTCCTTTCCTTTGATCCTAAAAGTGTTCTCACCCTTATCCCTATTCAAACTCTTGTTCTAATGTTCGAATAATGTTGGGGATTTTAATTCTATTCACCTTCCTAATCCTTGTCCCACATCTTTCCAAACCTTTGTCTGAAATCTTGTTCTTATTGTGTCCAAATTCTTGTTCTATTCTTAAATCTCTAACTAATCTTTAATATTGTTTTAGGAGTGGTTAAAGATGTTTGTTCTTATCCTTGTCGCAGTCCTTTTCCCAATCCTTGTCGGAATTGTTGTCCTTATCCTTGTCCAATTCCATGCTCAATTCTTTGTCAAAATCTTTGTTCTACTCCTGAGAGTAGTTTAATTCCTGGTCCTAATCTTTGTTCAAATCCCTGCACTCATCCTTTTTATATTCCTTATCCTAGTCCTTACCCAAACCTTGTTCAAGTATTTATCCTTATTTTATTTTATTTTTTTTTTTTTATTTTTTGTGTTTTTGCTTTTGTATTTGGTGTATTTATGTAGGTTACTTTAAGGTAACGTATATAAGACTCCATGGCTCCATTTTTTTATTTTTTTTTTATTTTTATCATGTGAACATGTGCTTTACTGTCGTTGCACAAAATTTACTGTTGTACCAATACTCACGGTCTAGTAATTAATAGTCTGCTTATATATATTAATTTTTGTGGATTTAACACATTGAGTGCCAGGCTACACGTTTTCGTGCGACACCTAATACTTCCTGGGGTGCCACGTCGCACGTTTTCGTACGACAGGCATTGTCTGGCCTTAGATATTGTCGTGCGTTTCTGTGTGACTCTACAGGGTTTTTTTAATGTGTTTCTAGTACCCTAATGTTTGCCCTAAATTTTTGTTCAAGTTTCATAGAGATATCTTCATTTTTTGCGGTTTTATGATAAAAACTCGGAGGTTCTTTTTAATTTTGAAAATTTATTGGAATTCATTCGATATTTCGGAAAAAAAAGTATAAAAAAGGTACAAAAATATTAAAATTAGGATATGATAATTTCAATTTACATTAATTCTTTAGATGTGCATATTTCGGAAAGCAATCAATGCACAATTGGGGAGTGTTGGGGCATTGCGGACAGTACGTAGTTGTCCTTTTGATATTCTTTCTTGCTTCCTTTCGACTAAATTTTCTTTTTGCTTCAGCGTAGCATAAAGCGCAAGCACGTCGGATGGTTTTATTATTTTCATCTACTCTTTTTCTGATAATATGTTTTGATTGCGATACAGGCTGAGGGGATGTGAGATTTAGCAGGTCCTTAGCAATGCGTTCACGGAATGTTCGTATATTAATGTTTTTATTCGTAGCTGCTTTATACACAGTAAAGGCATTTACCACGGAAAGTCCGAGTAAAAGTTCAATTCCCAGCTTTCGATACCATTTTAACCCTTTGCGAAGGGTATTTGAGTAAGAAGCCATTTGGTCGGAAAGATCAATGCCTGCTTTCCCCTTATTATATTCTAGCACAGCCAATGGCTTTTCTGTTGCTCGTCTGTTACGTCTCGCTCCTCGACTAGTTGAAGGCTCTTCAGGATTACGTGCTCCATCTGTTGTGGATACCATTATCGGGGCATGTTTCGTAGATAGCATTCTGACGTCGCGTTTATCTTTCCACTTCAGAACAACTATACCATTGGGATCTTCTCTAGCCACTACTTCGCCTTTCTTTATAGGAGCAACCATAACTTCTTTTGGCAAATGTTTCTTGTTGGCACGGAGTGTACCGACAACATGTGTTTTTTGATCTAGCATTGAACGAGCCAATTCATAGCTTGTGTAAAAGTTGTCTACATATAAAGTTCGACCTTGACCTTTCAAATCAATGATCAGATCCTCGCAAACTCTTTTTGCCAAACCGACTTCTTTCAGTCCACTTGATGACTTTCCGGAGTATATTTGCAATGACCAGGTAAATCCTTCGGTAGAGCAGAGCTTAAAAAGCTTTATACCATAAGGATGAGCTTTATTTGGTATATATTGTCGGAATAATAGTCTGCCACGCCATGGAATAAGGGTCTCATCAATTACTATGTTTTCACCTGGTACGTAAATGCTTTGGTATCTCGTTTGTAACATGTCCAATAGTGGTTTTATTTTAGCAAGCCTATCACCTGGTACAATTGAGTTATTGTCTGAGAAGTGCATGAAACTAAGCAATAGTTGAAAGCGATTGCGTGACATTAGTTTCCCCGGAATTGAAAAGTTGTAGAGCGAATCTTTGGACCAATAGTCTTTTAAACACCCGACCTTCACCAAACCCATCCACAAAAGAAGGCCAAGGAACTTCTTCATTTCAAAATCTGTTGTTGGTATCCAATTTTTTTTTCGAGAAAATCTGGTAACAGCACCTTTATTTACATATTCCTCCGCATACTTATTTGTTTCTGATACAATTAATTCAATAACGTCCTTGTCAACAAATAGGAGAAATGCATCCAAACAGGAAATATCTGTTCTAATAGACTGTTGCAAGCCTGATCGCCCAGTGAATGTAAAAGTTTTCTGACGAGAACTAAATTCAGTCCAAATGTTTGTTTCGGAAGAACCGACTACGTTTGACAATGCTGTTGGCTCGTCCTCATCCATGTCCTCATCCATGTACCAGTCGTCTTCAGTATCGCTGTTATAAATGTTATCAATGTTATTAGTATCATTGTTATTATCAGAGTCAGTGTCCGAGTCATCTGGTAGCCAGTTCTCATCAATCAACTCATCGCATGAAAAATCACCATCATCACTTTCTTCCAACGCTTCACGTATTTCACGATCTCTAAGGTTTCGCTTCGGCATTTTTCTAATTCAAATCTACAAAAATAAAACAAAATAAAGAAAAATAAAAATAAAAAACAAAGAAAATAAAGAAAAATAAATATAAAGAAAACAAAAAAAGAAGACAAATAAAAATAAAAAATAGCACAAAATAAAAATAAAAACAGATATAATAAAAAATTTAAATAAATGTAAAGAATAATGC
This sequence comes from Pherbina coryleti, assembly GCA_943735915.1. Lineage (NCBI taxonomy): Eukaryota > Metazoa > Arthropoda > Insecta > Diptera > Sciomyzidae > Pherbina > Pherbina coryleti. The sequence goes on from OX030952.1 coordinate 66,896,621, forward strand.
GTAAAAAGAAAAAAAAATTAAGAAATAGCAAAAAAAAACGCGTCGCACATTTTCGTACGACAGTGATTTTTACGATTGCAATTCCGTCGTGCAGTGCCACGTCGTACAGAAACGTGCGACATAAAAAAACCGTTATAAAATCCAAAATAAACCACAAAATTATCCGGGATTGGCGCAGAACTGAATATTTTCTACTTTTACACCAGTTTAAAGCAAAAAATGTGCTTGGCACCCGGGGAAGGTTTTCGTCAAAACCCCTTGGCACTCAATGTGTTAAAGTAGATTTACCTTCTTGGTAAAGTATGGGAGGTAGGCGTGGTTTTCATTCGATTTAGTTGAATTTCATACTCTTTATTTAAGTGTATAACATACAAAGAGTTTAAATTGCACTCTTACGACTAAATGGGGTTGTGATGGATCTTTAGGCCATAAAGAATATAATAAAAATTCAGTGACAGCAATATGCTATTAGTATCAATGGTGCCCTTAACTTTTTGTTTCCTTTAGGGTTTAATAAAAAGTTCGCTTTGCATAGTAGGTAGGCGTTTCCATTGACTTATCGGGAAATGTTCTTAGTTCGATGCTTCTAATCAAGCCTGCAAAATTTCATTATCATAGGACTACTCCTTCTATTTTTTTTCAAGAAATGTTGAAAGCGATTCCACTGTCGACGTGTCGTCTAATCGGAACTTCTTAATTTATTTTTTTTAAGACCAAGTAAAAATTCTTAATTTTCAGTTAATAACATTTACCGTGCCGCACATACACACCGAGTAATAATTCCATGCAAAGCCGTTGCATGATTGATGTATTTTCGATCTTGTAGCGGCTCTCTTCGTAGCTTCATGATGTGATGGATTTTTGTTTTTTTTTTTGTCATGAATGCTAAGAACCAGCCTTTATTGGCGTATAATATTTATTATCGTAGCACCTAGGTATGGCGAGTCCATTAACAATATATGAAGTTCCGTTGTTTAGGCAACTCCCTCCACGTTCCGATGACGTGTTTAGTTTGTTTTTATTATTTTTATCATAAAGTCAAGGAATAAACCTTTGCTATTGTACTTTTATTTTTATAGTTGCAGCTATACTCAACGAGAAATAATTTCATGCAACGCCGATGCATTTTGGGCATCGTTTCATGTCAAAAAAGAAAAAAAAAGAGAAATTCAATAAATTAACATTTACTTGCCTTCAGCTTATGAAATATGTTGTCATAAAAGAATTTGCTATGAAGATTAAAGGAATATATTAATATTTTAGCCGAATGAATTAAGTTCTTAAGACAAAATTTTTGGTAGTATATCTTGCTGAATACTTTAGTTTCACGTAAAATGTATGGAAAATATAAAGGAATGAATTAAATTCCATTTTCTGACGTAGTTAGTAGGTACAGGCTGCAAAAAGTACCAAAGCAAGACCATTCCTGAAAATGGAGGGACAAAATCGAAACAAAGTTTTCAGTGATACCTATACATATTTAGCTCTCAATCTTAAAATTTATAAATTTGTTGACTGCACGTTTGACTTGCATGTGCCTGAAAAAAGTCCTTACATGTGTCCTCAACTCACGTAACTTTTATCCTTTATTAAAATAAAAGTCGTAGATTCACCGAAAAAATGTCACCTAAAATTAAAAAGTTTTCGCGAAAATGTTTCCAAAATACAACATAACAAAAGTTCGTGTATCACGTGACTCAAATTTAATGAATACGAAATTCACAAAAAAGTGAAAAAAAAGCAGTTTACATGACATTTTTTTGGTTTCTTACTAGATGGCGTTGTCGCTGGTATTTCTTTGTTTCGAGCACCTATGTTGGCGCGCCTAATGTCGATGCTGCTGCTGCTGTTCTCTCTATTGTTGTTCCTTTGCTGGTTCGGGTGGGTAGGCGGCAAACAACGTGTACAGCCTGGCGCGTATCTGACTTGTTTGAGGATGATTCTGCAACAGCTGCAAATAAGTTTTTGACATTTTGTTTGCTCCGACAACATTTTTTACTGTATTGTACTAATTTCTAGAAAAATTAGAAAAACCAAACACAATATTTTACATTTTTAATTAAAAGTTGTTGGAAAAATAGCAAACAAAAAATAAAAAAAAACAAATTGGTCACAAGCAACGCATCGTTGTTGATTTCATGTGCTGGATATAAAGATGAGCAAACACATCCAATAAGAACATCCCAAAAAGAAGTTTAAGGGGTTGGGCAAAATTGCTCAAATGTTTTTGGGAACACAGCGAATTGATTTTTTTTTAATCTTTAATGTTCGACTGTCTGGAATTCCGACATGTTCCTCACAACAACCTACCAAACTTGCTCAACTCTAAATCCTTGCTTGCTCAGCCCGCAATTATCGCGTTTAGGATGTGACTGGCATGAAGAATTTTTATTCGACTCTTGCTCTTGTTCTCGATCCAGGAAGCTAGCTGTCTCTACGATCGCGCTACTTGCGGAGAACGCAATTTCCTAATTTGTCATGTGGCGGTGATGAACATAAAATATTCGCATGCCACAACTAGGCTGCCGTCTGTCATGGTGCGGGGTGCAACTGGTGATCAGCATGCAGCAATAGAAGCATCAGTTAGCCGCCCCGGCTAACAAGTGTCTCGACGGTTAAATGACGCACATAGCAAGTAGATCCACGCAGAATCTTTACTGACTCAGACTGGTTACGCATGCGCGTACATTAAGGCGTATGTATTTGTGTAGAATGCTACTTGGAGCCAGTTGGAGTTGAACGGGCGGAACATGCGCTGCTCTTGCTGAAGAAGCAAAAGATGCCCAGTTAGTTGACTCTGCGTGCATTATTATTATTTTTTTTTTAATTGTGATATGTTGCTGGTGCGTTGGAGCTGCTGGTTCTGTTTTTGCAAAATAATTTATCTCCTTCAAATTTATTGCTCGGAATTTTAACCACCTGCGCACTCTATGTTGTTGTAGTGATTGGCAGACGGTTTATGCCAGACATTCATAAATATTCCACATTCACATACATCTACGGCAATAATGTCTGGGATTATGCAATGACGTGGGCCGTCAGGTTAATTAATAACTGTTTGTTTGCAGATGATGGTGAAAAGTTCTGGTTATGGGAGAAAGCTTGTTAGATTAAAGCAACAAAATAATAACTTGTGCAAGATATTCTACCGTGTATTTGAAAGCACTTTGTTCTGTTCAAATCCTTAATCCATTTGTGCTGCAAGTCATTGACACTCAATTTGTAATCGTTTCACCTATTTCCAGAAAATTTTATCCACACAAAAAAGTTTTCGGCATCTATATTTCCATGCTGAAATAGTTATGGTGGAGAGGTTTTAGAAGAAAAATAAATGCAAAGCGAAGAATGCGATATTTGGAGGAATACGACAATACCCTGATAGTACCCAGGAGACAGTTAGTCGCATCACCACTGGAAAAAATCAATGAAAAAGTAAGCTTTAATACACTTAGGGAAAACCTATGGACTGACTACCTAAATTTATGGCCTCATGACAGAAATTTCTGCACACAGAAATTTTGTGATTTTGTTGTATTGATCCTATTGAAACCCTGCAAACATTTTCTCTAAAAATTACTCTAACTTCTTATGCGTGTTTTATGAGTACGCAATAAAAAGACTCCTCAAGGAATTTTTGATATGATTGTAAAATGATTGCTCAAAAATAAGACTCTAAAAAGAGTATTTTTTATGCATGTTTTATGAGTACGCAATTAAAAGACTACTAAAGGACAAGGTTAGGTTAGGTTAGGTTAGGAGGGAAGAGCAACCCGACGTTGCCTACACGGGGGCCTATTGGTCCATTGTGGTTCCCTATGTCTGTGGACCTACTGTGGCAAAACCAAATAAAGCCTTAGGCACTGGAGCAAGGTTGGTTGAACCAACCGGTGCTCCATATAAATTTGAAAAGATCCAGATCCATCAGTGGTACGTCCACGAGCTCTTGCAGTTCTCCGTACACTCTGCTTCCCATGTGGCAAAGTCGGCGTTGTTGGAGATTGGGACACTCGCAAAGTAGATGCTTGATGGTTTCTGTTTCCTCGACATCTCCACAGCTTCTGCAGAAGTCTTGGTGCGGGATTCCTAGTCGCGAAGCCATTGTGCCTATGCAACAATGCCCCGTGAGGACCCCTATTAAGATGCGAGTTTCATTTTTACTCATTGAAAGTAGGGATTTGGTCCTTTTTTTTGCAGAGCTTAGGCCAGAGATGGCGAGAGATAACACAGTCGTCTCTATTTGACCAAGAGTTATTTGTGTTATTTCTGGCTTTATCATTGCCATTCTCCATTTTGGATCCATCAGTGAAGATCTGGATATCGTGTTTACTGAAAGGGGGGTTCGAATCCCATTCTTCTCTTTTTCGGGGTGATGGAATCGGAGGTGGTGGTGAGATCCTCAGGACTATACTTTGTGAGTATAGAGGTGTGTCCATGCGTCCAGTGCCTCCAAAGTTTAGCTTCCTTAAGTCGAAACGCCGCTTTGATTGCGGTGGTTTTCATGAACTCGTCCAGGGGGAGGAGGTTAAATATGACCTCCAGGCCTGCCTGAGGCGTTGATCATTGTGCACCTGTTATTGGAGCGAGCGAGCGAAGCGAGCGAAGCTCCCATGGAACAACTTGCATGAAGAATGTTTAAAGGAGCAGAACTCTGAAATGGGTTGACCGATTTTAATATTTCTTTTTCTAAAATGTTCTACTGATCTTAACTTAGGTGCCTGCGAAGCCCAAATTTGGAAATTCTGTTTAGTTTAAAAATTTATTGAAAAAAATATTTCCATATCTTTCTTTGTTGATACATATTCGCTTCATTCAGTTTGCTGCTTGCCTGCTTCTGTATGTAAACGTCGTTCGCTTCGCTCGCTCGCTATAAATAACCGAACAGCATGGAACAACAACAACAAAAACATTAAAGCAAATGTTGTTCGCTGCAACAGCTGTTTATTACTAACTAAAATAAATAACTGCTATGCTGAAGTTTGTAAATGGATGCAAATACATTCAAATTAAATTGTTTAATGTTTTTACTTTCATGTGTTGGTAAACCCTGTAAAATAAAAGAAATTTGCAATTTTTTTAATTTTTTATTATTTGGTGATTGGTAGGCTTATTAGCCTTCAGTAACACTTCAAAAATGTTGCACTGTGGTAGGGCAACATTTTTTTGTAGAAACGAAAACACCAATATATTTAAATTCATATAATTAACAAAAAAAAACCAATAAATGTTATAAAATCGTCTTTAGCAGTTTTAATAAAATGAATTTTTTCGACAATATTTAGAAATAATTCTAAGCCTCCATTCCTATCCATGTTGCGATCAATATCACGATATTCTAATTTGTAGGTCCTAGGATCTAGGATATTGTGATATTGATCGCGACATGAATTGAAATATAGACTTAGAAATGTTTCTAAATATTGTCAACATTTAGTTCATTAAAACTCCACTAGACGATTTCGTATATTCAGAAGCATCAAGAGGGAGCACTCAGCATTTGAATAGAGATGAAATTCGAGTCTTGGTTTTTGTTCACATTGCTTTAAACAACAATTTAGCATAACAATTATACTAAATTAAATAAGGAAAGTGTTCGTAATGAACCAGATAATAAGTCAAATTGGACAGAACAACAAAATTTCAGGGAATGTTTATTAAGAGTATCATTAGAAGAACTGTCTACAAATCAAATTTTTAATCAACAATCAGCGTTCATCTTTTTTTTACACTGGACCCCCGGTAATCCGGCCCCTGACAAATTCGGCACCCCCTGTAATCCAATATTTCCATTATTATTGAATATTTTTTTGACAATCTTCGCTAATATAGATAATACATTATTGAACAGGTTACTTACTTGTATTTGTATTGATTGATATATATTATGATTTTATTCATAATTTATGATTAATTTAGTATGTACATTTATTTGTACACAATTATTTCCTAATGTAAAGTTATTATTTTTTGTAAGTTCTATAGCATTAATAACGTCAATTTTATAATAAAACGTAAGCTTTCTATTGTATTGTTTAATTTACTTAATTTGACACACATAATGGAGTATGATTTGTACTTCAGAGTATAACATACATAACCTTATAATTTTTTTAAGCTTTGAACCAAGGTTTTAGGTGTAATACCTATTCAGTCAAGTCTGCTTTGGTTCGAAATGGGGTGGTAGATTAGTGTGAACGAAGGGTGCATCAATTCAATTCAAGTAATAAGGCAACCTCATCCACAAACTACGACTCCAAGTCGTAAATATTGATGAGTTTTCAATTTCAGCTGATTACTTAATGAAAGAAAATTGCAAACGCAAAAGGTCAAAGCGTAGGATCATGTCCTAGCTGGGATTCGAACCCGGGACCTCTGGGGTGGCAGTTGATCACGTTTGACGCACATTTACCGCATTTGTTACCATTTGCGTTAACGAATGTTACCATTTGCGTTATCAATGTTACCATTTGTCACTTTGTGGCCAAATTGTATGTAAACGGTAAACTTCCGGTACATTTTTAGACACATTTTTGAAAATTTTTAACGTGAATAATCACAAAAAGCGCTGAAATTGAAGAATACAACATTAAAAAGCTGAAAAATGTTGGCAATGCTGTGACAATCATCAATGCTTTACACACCCACGAGCGTTGTTAGACTCCTTCGACGATGCAAGAGGTTTAAGTCAAAAATTGAGACTTAAATTAATGAGTCAAAATCGTTTTCTATTAGTGGGACTGTGCAATGGGCCACAGGTGAGGTTGTTGAAATTTTCTATAACAATTGCGAAAGTGGTCGATTTATAGAGGAATTTCATTATGAAATTGTGCATTATGATCAAGTTTCCCAATTATTCTGGACCAAAATACAACAATTTAAATTTTCTACTTATTTATTCCGTAGTGGTATCATTCAAAACAGGATCAACCAATTTTACTCGCAAGAAATTTTCACTATAACTTGCGTATGCCATTAATATTAAAAATTGCAAAGATTAATTCTCAATCAAGCAGTTTTCGATGTAAGAGAAAGGGAATTTAGGTTATATTCCTTATGATAGGCTATTCCTTATGATAAGAAAATAAATAAAAAGAAAGGATTGGTTCAAAAACGCGAAGAATACAATAAAATATTGTATTTCAACTAAAATATATTAACATTTTTTTGTAATTGAATGTTTAAGATCTGGTAATTTTATTGACAAAAAGTAGAATCCCCATTTAATTGAAATAACAAAACCTATTTAATATCTTTGCTTATATAGTTTTTAGAAAAATCTATTGGAGCTAGCAACTCAACTAAATTGCCTCCACAACGTACCAATTTATGTGGCTAGCTAGCAAACGCGTAAGTGTTTGCTAAGCGACTGCTACGACCTAGTTCTTAGAGAGGCCAATCTCTGTATTCTAGAGAGAGTTGAGGTAGCTTGTCTTCTCAGTGGCTTTCCACCATACAATCGAGCCATAGGTTAGTATGGGCCTGACGATAGCCGTGTACATCCAATGGATGACATTGGGTCTCATCCCCCATTTGATGCCGTAGGTTTTCTTGCAAGCGTAAAAGGCACTGGTTGCTAAACGATGGTTTTCTTGCAAGCGTAAAAGACACTAAAGGACAAAGACTCACAAAAGGATTATACTTATATTGCATGATAAATGCGTTATTATAAAAATGCCTCATAAAGAGTCTTATATACGAGTGTTTTATGAGAACTCGACAATTAGGCTGAAGGGATTTTATAAGTTTTTATAGAGGATTATATAAATTTATCTTCTTAATATATAACATACATGATTCTTAAAAGATTATTTTATATGGCTCTTAATAGTGTCTCAATGTTGAGTCCAAAAAGACGAATTTTTATGAGTTCTAAAAGAGTCTTTATTGTAAGTATTTAAAGAGTCTTTATTATGAGTCTTAAAAGATTATTAAATATGAGTCCTAAAAGAGTCTTTATTTTGAGTCCAAAATGAGACATAAAACAGTCATTATTATGAATCATATTTTGAAATCCATAACCTTAGAAAATGCACTCATAAAAGAGTCTTTTTTGAGCTCATTATGACGATAGCATATAATGCTGGATGTGTGATGGGTGAGTTGGTGCATTATCGTATTGTAAAAACCATGAATATTCTTCCATAATTATGGCCTCTTTCTTTGAATTTTCTCGCGCAAACGCTTTAAAACACTCAAATAATATTGAGCGTGAACCGATTGACCTTGCAGAAGGAATTCCGAGTGCACGACAACTTGAAAATCAAAGAAAACAGTCAACATCACCTTCATTTTTTAACGACTTTATTGCGGATTTTTGGATTTCTGCTCATCTGGATAGCTTAACTCTGCAGATTGTTGAGCTGTTTCGACGTCATACTCGTACACCCAGGGCTCATCACCAGTAATGATGCCCTGAATGTCCGTAACGTTCATTAAAAGCATCTCCTGAGCGACAGTTTTGCGAAACTCTTTTTAAAGAAAATTCAGGAATTTTGGCACAAGTCGCACTGCAAACCGTCGCATGCCTTAGACATCATGTAATATGGTATGCGGCGATCCAGTAGATGTAGCAATCTCGGCAGCTACCATGGTCACCATATCTCTCATGGTCACACGCTAAACCGACGATTTTTAAGAAAAATTTCCTTTACTTTTTTGACATTTTCATCGTTTATTGATGTTGCTGGACGAGAAGGGTGAGATAAGTTGTCAACTGATGTACGACCCTCTTTAAACAATCTGTACCACTTAAATGCCTTTGTACGTGATAGAGCAGACTTCCCACAGGTTTTCAGCAACATTTTCAATGCAAAAGGAAAAGTATAAGCAAAAGCAAAAGCAAATGCTGTGATCAAGAACAAAGATTGTAACAAAGATTTGGACTGAAATGAATTGGGACTCGGATAGGGCCAGGGACTAGGACAGACATAAAAAATAAGGCATGAAGACATATAGACTATTGGAGGTATTACTCTACGAAAAGCCATGTCAGATGCAAGCAGTACTTGGAGAATCATTAGAAGTGGACCAGGCTTTAAAACAGGTTTTTAAACATCCAAAAGCATGGATAATAATACTTAAGCAAGGAAAATGGTTGCCGTACTATCTGAAGCTGGAAAAGAGGAACAAGAATACTCCGCTTCGAGAATACTTCGTCTTTATGCGAAAAAATCCAACCCTCTTCAACTTTACGAATGTTGGCAGAGTTTATTGTTAAAGTTAATGCACCATTCTGATTTTTTATAAGTCGGCATGTATTTCAATGCATTACTTGGATCTCATCGAAGAACAATGACACTTGGAAATATAAGGTTTCACTCTTTGAAATCTACCCAACGAAACTTGGCGATCTGTCGTCATACAACAAAGTTATTACAAAAAAACCGTTTTGTGCCCCCGCTAAAGTTTTAAATCGCTATTTCTTTTATGTTTATGAATAAAAATGGAAATTTATTTCTCAGAATATTGTTACTCTAACATAAGTTTTAATTTGATGAAACAAAATTGGAAATTCTGGGGGTCTGGAGGAAAACACACTAAAAATAGTAATTACTACGCGAAGGTGACCTCAGAGAACAGTACCTTTCGATAATAAAACATGCTTAAAGTTAAGATCTTTACAACGATGTATTAAGGTGTGAGAACTTAAACTCTTTTTTTCGACCCACCTTGCTGCTCTTGCATCAATATCCACAGCAAAACCGAATACTCATGGGTCCAAGTTCATTCTATGTATTTTATGGTATCAATTGAATGGCGGGTTTATTATAAATTACTTTGACCTAACGTTACCATCAAAGAGATTGGTACAGAGTAAAAGTTATGTGCTTAAATCTTACATTGAAGGAAAAACAACCGGATTACTTCAAAATGCGAGACAAACTGATTCTGCAGCAATTAAATTTTGCATCTGCACATCGCAAAGCCGGGAAAAACCCAATTGATAACGCTCAAAGAGAAATAGAAGGGAAAATGGTTAGTCGCACCCGTCGTATTAACCTGAAATTGCTTCATCCGACTACCACTTGACGATGACTCATGGCATAGCCGAGCATTATTTCCATATCTATGACAATCCCAAAAATTGGGTCGATTCCTTCATAGTCTCAAAAGAAGTATTCTTCTCATGGAAAATAATTCACATGATGCTAGAAAGACGGGAGAAAGTTGTGACTAGCGATGCCTCAAATGACATGATAATAACTTTTTTCTTTCATTTTAATAAAATCCTTAATATTTTATTATAGAAAAGCAAACAACATTTAGTGAGTCTTAGTGGTCGCGTTCCTCAGCAATACTCAACTTCACTCCCTTGACCTTAAGCAATGAAATATTTGGCTTATTTGCCTTGCCGATGATGACAAGGGAAATCATTCTTATTCTTAGGGAAATTCATTCTTCAATCTGGTGGCGAATAAGTGTTCTTGCGAATCCTTAACGTGCACGATGTCAAAGGAGCCTGAACGTCTCTAACGGTTCACAACTGAACCAATACGTCCCAAAGTTCTAGCTCCAGTGATCATTCACAAATTAGTGGAACTGAACTTGATATGATTCAACCTGCACGATAAATAACGAATTGTGCGTCCATCGTGTGTAACGAGGAAAGGAACACTCTTGAAGCCCAATTGAGTCTTGCGAACCTTGCAGTTTGCACTTGGCTTCCTCAGCAAAGATCAAGTGAATAGTGAAAAGTCCCTTAATATTGTACCCCCAAGAGAAAATATTCGCTGGTATTGTCAATAGTGATTACATCCATGAATTCAGCTGGATATATAGGATCAGGACGATTAATTCCAAGCCGATTCCTGATTCAGACACTGCATAACAATTTTTGTTACTTCATTCAGAGCATACTTCAGGCGATTTCTCCAGATTATTAAGGGCATCAATGGCAGAGATCCATTAACTTGATACAGCTGTTGATGGACGAGGAGCAAAAACTCTTCCTAATATATGCAACATCTATCCCTTTGGAGCGGCTAAACATATCAAATGTTTCTTAGGTCTTCGAGCCATCTTGTAAGCTATAAAAAAAAGGAAAAGGAAATAAAGCATTAATTTTCAAAACTTCAAAATTGGTCTCGCATTCTCACAAAACTCACTGAATCAACAAAGAATAAGAATTCTGGAGAGAAAACCGGTCATCTTGATGAAATTGTGAATTTACAGGTGATTCTTTCCGACAAAGGATAATTTTGTATGGACCTAATGCGTTAATTGGATTTTGGGTTCTGATAACGATAGATAAAAAATGTTTCTCTACGAAAATTTTAGTGGCGGATATCTGGATAGGATATAGCCTCGCAAGACTTTCCAATTCACATGAAATGGCTAATTAATGACCTCCAACTAATTATTTGTAAAACTCCAAGAAACTTCAATTGTAACTCTTGACGAAAAGTTTGCATTCATAGCTCATCATCTGATTTATAATCTCATAAAAAATCATCGAATTATGACGTCCATATCAGTGTTTTTTTTTAACGTACTTGTACTGTTATTGATTTTTGTTGCTTCTATGCTAAATCCTCAAGAAGTTCACAAATGCTTGCAACGTTAATTTCGTTATCTAGCCGTCATGTGTCGGCAAGCAACAAAAGCTTTCAAGTCTACCTGCAACAAAACAACCCAACAACAGAAGCAACTCCAAAGTCATTTTGCGGCGTAACTGCCAAACAGGAGGCAGCTGAAACACCCACCAATTCAAATTCAGGCAACCTCTTAGCTGCCTGTCTCCTGCCATCCTTGCATATATGTATTTACAATGACCTGCACTTGACTGCTGCCGCAGCACCAGCTACGCCCGTCTGTCTATCAAACTGTAAATTCTAGCCTTGTAACGCGCCTCCGAAGTTGGCAATAAAGTCTAAAGCGGCTACAGCGGCTGAAGCGTGCGACCGGCTAGAACAATTGCAATTCATTGAAGGAAAAGAAGAGGTGAAAGACTTGAATTGTATTGCATTGAATTGAATTGAATGGAGTTGAAGTGCAGAGCGAAGTGATCGCAGCGATTGTTGTTGAGTCTGCGCTTAAAGGACGGCTTCCTGTGATCCGCCACCTTCTCAGGCCACGAGTGGCCAGTGTTGTTGGCTGTAGTCAATTGCATTGAAGCGGCGGCGCAAGTCGGCTAAATTGTAGGCGAAAAGTGGAACAAAGCCTCCACACATGCGGCTCATGAAATATTTATTACGAATTGTTTTTGAAACGTTTTGTTGAGATTTATTGAAAAGCGCAACTTTTTTTGCATTAAACTCTCCATCCTGCTCGCCACTCATTCAGGCATAATAATGGATTTATGAATATAGTTTTGTAAGGTTCTAAAAAAGTCACTTTTTTTGCGCTCTTCGTGTTGCCATCAAATTTGCTGCAATCTTTGAATTTTGTTGCTTTTTCAATTTCAATCGCTGTACAATAAAAATACATTCGTTCGGCATTCCAAGACCAGGTTTTACCTTTGGCTTTTGTTATTGTTGTTGTTGTTGTTGCCGTTGTGGTTGCCGCTGCTGCTGCCGTTGCTCTTACTGTCCGCCGCCAAAGTGATTCCAACCGGCAAGTGGAATTCCTGACTCTGCACTATTTGCTGCACTTAAAGTCGTAACCAATTTTCGCAACGAATCGAAATTGAAATAACATTGAGACCGACTACAAAGCTATGTTTGTTGGCAACCCTATGACAACAACTGGGTTGCCTGCCAAACCTTTTGCTGTCGTATTAAATTGAAATAGAGGTGAGATCAAAGAAGCAGAACTTAAAGAAGTTGTCCACATGAATTAGTGTCAAAGGCTATTAAGAGGCAAGCAATAGTAAAGCTTTTGATCAAAGGATGTGCAGTTTCAAGGAATCTAATTTGGAATAAGTTCTCTTTGCGTGATTGAGAATTCAAACAACAAACATTAAATTCATTTCAATCGTTTGTAGTTATGGATAATGTGCATAACTACAAATAATGTTTGACTAAGTTGTTATAACAGTTAAGGGGTTAGACCACTCAAGAGGACCGAAAATATTGCATATTTTTGGAATGTTGAAAAAATTATCGGAAATCGTTATCGAAGCAATTAATTGTGAAGGGTGATTTTTCAGCTAACTTCAATTTCGAACAAAAGAAACGAAATTTCATTAAATAGCCATTTATTTGTGTTCAATCGGGAGAATACCTTCTGCAATTAGTTTTTGAATAGGTACAATTACGGGCATATTTCCATATCCACCACATGGATTTGATGAATGTCATTCGAGAGAATAAGTTTTCGAGTGGAAGGACAAAGATCGAGCTACTATGAACGACGTCGAATCGATTAATTTAAATCAACCACAATACTCTCGTGAACAGATGACATATTCTCTTTAGTGCGCACTAGATTGTATCCACTTATATGGGATACAATCTAGTTATATATCCACATATATGGGATATGGGATATGGGAAAATCTGACCCCTAATTCCAAATTAGTATGTAAAAAATCCTTTCGACTGGTATATTTTTTTTTTTTTTGGTCTGAGCCAACTTTGGCGTACCCCGAATTCCATTTTTGTGTATTTTTGAGCAATTTTGGTACTGGAGACCCACTAATGGTTGATTTAAATTAAAATCAAGCCTATCAATCAATTCCTTGGATCAAGAACATATAACTGGAAATTTTCATCCCATTTGTCAAATACTATTACGAGAAAAATACACAAAAATGATATATCTCAAAAATTAAACTAAACTCCAAAACAAGGTTTAAATTTAAAATGAAATTATTTCCAAAATAAATGTAATTCAAAAATAAATAATAAATGGAGTACAGTTATACACTTGATGGTTTTGTGAAAAGCTTAACTAGTAGAAATAACAAATTATGAACTAGCTGGCAATATTTGGTGAGGTGATACAGCCACAAGGAACGTAATCTTATATTTAAAATTTGGGATTATATCCCCTTTTCTCGAGGACATAATCTCAAACATTGGATTCAAAAGGTCATAAGCCCAAAAAAAAGAGGACATAATCTCAAAATTGTTAAATATCATTATAAAAAAATGTTGTTATCACCATTCCATGCAAGGGCAAATAATTTTGGTGACGTAACATAGCCCTAAGGGACATAAGCCCAAATTGAGAATTTGGGATTGTGTCCACCCACTTTTAGGACTTTCGTGATATAATTCGTTATTGGGGTTATTTCGTGATAACAACCCTCAGTAATTTTTGTACCAACATTTAATAACACGAAAAACACAATTTAATCATAAAAAGATCTGCCAAATGTCCTTTCAAGGACTAAAATGTTCAATTGGTGAAATTTATGAAAGTTTTGCTTTTTTGATGACATCAATTTTTATGGGAAGTAGGCGTGATTTCCATTCGTATTTGAAACTAAAAGTATTTGATATAAAAAGTTATTTTCAAAGCCTTTCAGTCATTAATTTTGGTAAAATTTTTTGAGTCTTTTGATGACGTGTAGACATTGTAGACAAATACACGTGGTGGTTGTAGTGGTTTCCATAATTTTTGGCTGATTTTCGAACTTGAACTTGAATTTAATATATTAAATTTTAGGGCTATAATCGTGACGATGAATAGACGGACATGGTATAATCTACTCAGGTGATGCTGTTGATTAAGAAAATATGTACTTTCTATACCTACCGCGACTAATTATGGACGTTACAAATGAAGTGGTCAGCTTAATATACCCCTTATGCAGTAAGCAATGTGGTATACAAATTAAAAATGGCAGAGTTTAAAATATATAAAATTTTTAAATATTGTGGGGCAAGTCGGGGACACTTTTTCCCTAGTAATGCTTGACAGTTTCAACCAACTGTTATCGACTCGTCTTATGTCAAGCTCTTTTTCCATTAAACACTCGACCTGTGTACACACACTGATAGCTCGCCTCTATAGCAAATATACATTTGATACTTCGAAAGTTTTTTTTTTCACTTTATATTTTATTTATTTTGACTAAATTTGTCGATGAACCAACACTTAGTATGTATCAAATGTGGGGCTACTTAGTTGCCGACATAGATAGAGTAGTTTCTTTGCTTTGGTCAGAAAACCATTCGTATCTATCAGATGAAATTGCCTTTTTTAAAAATTGCACATCTGCTTTTATTTTATCGTAGTAAGCACAACAGTCTTCGTCACTATTAATTAATAACCTCAATTGAGATAACCCTCAATCTCCCGCGATCTGACGTCCATAAATGTTTCATGAGCGAAAACGTTCTTTCCACTTTGACAGAAGTCCCTGGGATGCACAACATAAACTTAACGACCATTATCAAAATTTTAAGCTGGCATTAGTTTCCCGAACTATTTTAGTAATCCTTATCCATTAATTTTCGCATGTTACTTTTTGCCAATTTTCAGTGAACTTCTCAACATTTATTATTTGGTTTGCTAAACTGATCTCATCAAAAAATTCATCAGCGTCTATTTAATATGCTGTTATATGCGAGTGCTGTTTAATAAATGAAACACTTTTTTCAATATCTTCGCAAATAATTTTTTTTTTCAATCGTCACCCACTGAATTTGCAAAACTTCTTTGCCATTGTCTTGCCATTGAGCTAAATAATTTAGCACAACATCATAAAAACGCAAGATACTTTCTTTGAAGGGCGGCCGTGGCGCAGTGGGTAGAGTGCGTGACCCATACGCCAGAGCACCCTGGTTCAATTCCATCTGACCCAGAAAGTTCTTTCAATTGAATTAATTTTTCTGTTCGACCGTCACCTCTCTGTAGACAATGGCAAACCTCAGAGAGTAAATAATGCCATGTAAAACTTCTTGAGAACATGCACATTAGCCGTTAGGAGTCGGCATAAAACTTGTAGGTCCAGTTCTCGATCCATTGTGTTCAAACATTTAACAATACGCACAACACAATTCGATCATAAGAAGTTCGGTCAAAGTCTTTTCAAGGGCTGAAATGGCCAGTTTATTTATAATTTTTTTATTTTCTTTGAAGACTACGTCATTTGGGTTGGGTACAAGAATGATAGAAAGAAGATTACGCGTTCCGCAGTCATGGCATGGCGTATGACTGTATATCACACATTATTTTTGCTTGACAAAAACGTATGCAAATGTGCGCTCTTTTAGGCAAATTGACGAAATTGAAAATAAATTCTTTCGAAAAAGTAAAGTAAAAATATCTGCTCTTCTGTATAAAAATAAGAATATTTTCGTATACGAAAAATATGATTTTTTAAACTTTCAAGATTCTTATCTCCTAAACTATTCGAGACTGACAAAATTTTATTGTACCAATGGGTTAAGGAAGTCCATATACATATTATAAAAATAAGAAAAAAAATATTTAGGCGTGGGTGTGAAAGTAAAATTATTCCAAAGTCTGACAATATCGCTTGTGACGTCATGCTCTCTCTCTCTCATTTGCGGAATGCGTAATCTGGTTTCTATCATTCTTGGGTTGGGTAGGGCAGCAATTAGTGAGGTTTTCAAATTAAATTTTAAGCGCATTGTACATTTTTAGTATGCGATTAATTGCCGGTTGCAAACTTAAGAAACGCGTGTTGCCGTGAGACAGTAGTTTTTTGCAGGGTTTAAATTGCTTTCAGCAAAACAGCAAAAGCAACGAAAATTTTGCTGCGTAGTGCTACCTAAAATTTTTCAAGACAAGCGTATGCTGCTCATTTTGCTTTGCTTTCTGAATCTTCGAAAGGCTAAGCAAAAGCAGCAGCACTAAAAAGAATTTGTTTTGCTGCGTAGTGCTACGAAAGCATAAGAAATTATTGTAGTGCTTTGATTTTCATTTTGCTTTTCTAATTTGTCGCAGCACTACGAAAGCAACAATTATGCGCTTTGCTTCGTTTTGCTTTCGGACGCCTTTTATTTTCATTCGTTTGGCTTTCGGGATTTACTTGTCATCGTTTATATGCTGCATTTCAGAGACGCATGTTTTTTGTACATTGGTGTTTGTATCAATCTGACAATCGGAACAGGCTCCATGAAGAAACTTTGGAAAATATTTTGCTTGTAAAATTAAACCCAACTTTTTTGAATGAAGCCATCGACAATTTGCCGTTGTTCGAAGATGACGATAATGTTTAATATAGAAATGACTGTCTTTTTAATATAATTTTGTTTTTATTTAGTATTTTTTTGGCTGTGAAGTAAATGCCTTATGCATTATTTATTTTTTATCTTAAGTTAATATTTTTTTTTTTCTTTAATGTGATTATAGAAACTTTTATGACTGTGAAATACGTGTCTTATTTTAAGTAACATATTTTTCTATTAAAAATTCTTTTCTTCCTGATTATTTTGATTTTTTTATAAATGAGATCTTAAATCAGCGTAGCCAATAACTCCCGAGCCAATAACTCATAAAACTTTCATGGAATTCTTATTATGCACACCTTAGCTATTATTTTTAAATATTTCTTTAAATTCCAAATAGGCGCTACTAAATTTATTTCTGCGATCTCTTTAAAACTCATGCAATAACAAAACCGTTACACACAACAAAAACAACACCAAGCATTCGCGACTGCGTACAAGTGCGCATATTATACAAACAACAACGTACAAAAAACATGCGTCTCTGAAATACAGCATATAAACGATGACAAGTAAATCCCGAAAGCCAAACGAATGAAAATAAAAGGCTTCCGAAAGCAAAACGAAGCAAAGCGCATAATTGTTGCTTTCGTAGTGCTGCGACAAATTAGAAAAGCAAAATGAAAATCAAAGCACTACAATAATTTCTTATGCTTTCGTAGCACTACGCAGCAAAACAAATTCTTTTTAGTGCTGCTGCTTTTGCTTAGCCTTTCGAAGATTCAGAAAGCAAAGCAAAATGAGTACAATTTTTTTTGTGATAGTGCTTTCTGCTTTGGCTGTTGCTGTTTGATTTTCAATAAGCACAGCAAAGTAAAAGCAAAAGCAATTAAACGTTTTTAAGTTTTTTAAACACTGGTTTTTTGTATTCAATTTCAGCGAAAATGTTTTTATATTTTAACTGTTATAAACTCAATAGCGACAGGTAAACAATCAGCTGCTGTCTGTACAGTAGACCGTACCTCAAAAAAAAGTTCGCCGTATACCAGCGAATATGACGTATTTTTGGAAGACAATTACGAAAAAAACATTTTTTTTTTGACCGAACGTAGGGGTCGCGCATTGACATATAACTTCATATCTCTGGTGTTTACATTCGGATTTTAAAGTTTGGTATATCAATAATTTTGTCTTAAGGAGACCAATATGACCTCTATAGAAGTCATTGACCTCAGGTGTACCGTTCTAGTACTTACCCTCGAGATCTCAGTTTCTACCATCCTAATGTGCCACCCTAATATTAAAAAAATAAAGCTCTTAAAATATCATTAATCTTTTGCTCAGGAAGTATATCGATGTTTCCAGCAGAAGTATTTTTAAAAAATTTTTTAAAATTTTTTGCCGAACGTAGGGCTCTCTTTTTTCATTTTCATCATATCATCGGTATTAAAAGTCTGATCATATTGAATGACATATCGATGTTTTTGTCTTAAAGAGACCAATTATTTTTCTCCAAAATAAATAAAAAAATATTCCTACAAGTCCTTGGAAGGCCTTAAATTGATTTTGAGGAATTTAAAGCTCGTAAAAGAATAAAAAATCTGAAACGCTAATGCTAAAAGAGGTAGCAACACGGAGCAAATCGTCTATTTTGGTTAGGCCTTAACTTTAACTCAAAAATCTTTTCCACACTATTATTTATTTTTTTTAATAACTATTCAATATAGTTTTCTAACATATAATCTGTGATGATTGTTTGTTTTATTTTTATTTATTCAATTTAGAAACAACAATGTCATTACGAATCAATAAGCAACGATCAGTTATGAATTTAATAAATAAATAAACATCCAAAAATTAGAACCACACACAGAAAAAAAAAGAGTAGAACTTTTACCTAAAAATGTAGTCAATTCAGCTAAAGTAATCCGGTGATTTTCAGTCAACGAATTTGATTAGGTGCGCTACCAATTTCTAAATGTTAATTATATGCAATTATATTGGGTAGTTTAACTGCGAGAGTAGCTAAAAAAACCTAAATATTTAGGTGTACCTTCAACCATAAAATAGATAAGACACATAATTTATTAGAAGAATAAGCTAATTTTTTTTAAACTATGACCACTTCAGATTAGGCAAGCCACCTACTAAGTGTAGAAAAATCATCTAATTATTTAGATAGCATTCCCACTTAAGAGTGGGAATGCCGTGCAAAAAATATGCAAAAAATATGTTTTGTGTTTTGCAATTTCTATTTTGAAGCGAAACTTTCCTTATGTGACTTTACTTCATTTCGTCACATCATAGAGAAGAAAGATTTGTTTTATAGTAGATAGAATGAGAGAGATATATACATTGTATAAATGACTGAAAAATTTCTTTGCCACCGCTGAGAATCGAACCTGTGATCTCAAGATTTCAACAAGCAACGCTTTATCTATTGAGCCAAATTTCCAATACAGGAATTTACGCTACATACCAATTAATCAAATTGCTGTAGATGCCCATAATTTCAGAGTTGTGGACCTCATATTTTTATATACATTTTGTTCACAAGTTATCAACCGGCGTAACAGCACAGCGGTAAAGCGTTTGACTATAACGCAAGCGGCCCGAGTTCAATTCTCGCGTTAGACTTTACTTTTTGTAAAATTTTCTCACTTTGTTTTTATTTATGTTTTTTATATGAGAGCGCTGTGCTCCTATAAAATTCAAATACGGGGAAAAAAACAAGTTGTAAGGAAAGCATTTGATTTATCCACGTAAATATTTATATAAAATTTATACTGAGGCGTGGATAATGCTAATATGCGTTATTTCCCTAGTGTACGAACAAATCGACAACTTGCATTAGGTAAAATAACTAGAAGAATTAGATGATTTAATAAGCAAAATTTTAGTTGAATTAACTAATTGTAATTAGGTGAACTACCTAATGCATGATTGTTAAATTAACTGTGTAAGTAGAAAAGTTGTTGAAAAGATTAGGTGAAATAGAAACTTTCACATTAGCTAAACTAGTTTAGGTAATAAATCAATTCTTTTATTTTCTGTGCAAGTTCTAATTTCAGAGCGTTCAATATACTGAAATGGCAAGTTCTAATTTCTGGAAAATTCGAATTTGTGAGAGTTCTAATTTGTGAGAGTGTACTGTACTATTATTTTATTTTTTCACATTCTTGCAATAACTCCTCCTTTGTAGCCGGTGTTGGTAGGTGTTTCGTCGCAACTTATTGCAATTTAGTGATCCATGCTATAATTTTCCTTATTCAAATATTCCACAATGCTCCTCTGGACACCTACTGCAGTGCTGTCAGCGGGCGTAGCATAGCCGATGAATTTTGAATTTGGCTCTTTCACAATGGTGACATGTTCTTCATTCACAACAACGTTACTCGTCACATTTGCCTCCGTGACTCTTTTTAAAGTTGGCTCTTTTTTCCCATCAAACGAAATACACGTTAGCAAATTAGAACATTTCAGAAATTAGAACCACCCATGGAACAAAGTGGTTCTAATTTGTGAGAGTCTACTGTACATTGTATATTTAATAAATCACAACAATAATTGTGTTGATACCTCTTTTAGCATTAGCGTTTCAGATTTTTTATTCTTTTACGAGCTTTAAATTCCTCAAAATCACTTTAAGGCCTTCCAAGGACTTGTAGGAATATTTTTTTTTTTATTTTGGAGAAAAATAATTGGTATTTTTTAGACAAAAACATCGATATGTCATTCAATATGATCAGACTTTTAATACCGATGATATGATGAAAATGAAAAAAGAGAGCCCTACGTTCGGCAAAAAATTTTCAAAAATTTTTTAAAAATACTTCTGCTGGAAATATCGATATACTTCCTGAGCAAAAGATTAATGATATTTTAAGAGCTTTATTTTTTTAATATTAGGGTGGTACATTAGGACGGTAGAAACTGAGATCTGGAGGGTAAGTACTAGAACGGTACACTTGAGGTCAATGACTTCTATAGAGGTCATATTTGTCTCCTTAAGGCAAAAACATTGATATACCAAACTTTAAAATCCGACTGTAAACACCAGAGACATGAAGTTTTATGTCAATGCGCGACCCCTACGTTCGGTCAAAAAAAAAATGTTTTTTTCGTAATTGTCTTCCAAAAATACGTCATATTCGCTGGTATACGGCGCACTTTTTTTTTTTGCATAGGAGGTGGTACGGTGTACTGTACAGTGTTGTATAATGTGTGTCCTGAACAACCGATACCAACGATTGGCCGGTCCAGTACCATTTCCAACTTTCGGTATACATTTATTTGGCTTCTCCTAGCTGCACCGCCGAAGTTTGTATTCATATTATTTGCTGATAATACAACGACTCTTGTTTCCACTTCATATTTTTTCGGGGCCTTTTAGACATGGTCTTTTATAATCTCGGATGTTTCTCCCGGTAATTCGTTAAAATAAAGAAGTTTAACTCTGCCACCGTAAGTTTAATTGTATTATCTAACAAGAATTGATATTAACCCTCATCCGTCCCTCAATTCCATACCCAAAAGAGTCCCTTTGTGTCAATTTGAAAGTTGAAATAAAATTCTGAGTGTGTGAGGCAAGTCATACGACTTCATGCTTGTTTTCATTTTTTATTCACATTTTGTAAAGCATGCAAGCAGAATAATCAAAGGATAAGAAGTTTTTGAGGTTAAACCTATACATAGACTGTAGTCTGATAAAAAGTAGTATGAAAAGTCTCAACGCATGATGAGAACGTACGACTGAGTCATACTACTAGGTCTACTAGGTAGTATGAATGGTCGTAGCGTCTGAGGCCCTTATTACATCATAAAGTTTTTGTACCAGTTTCGAGTGGAAAACTGAAGAATTAAAACTAATATCATATTTAACAGAATGGTGAGCAAAAACAATTTCTTTGGACATACATAAAAAATCCTTCGAAATCGGCTCCGGCTTCTTAAAGAAGTTGGAAATGGAAGCAGTTTGTTGTGCCTGTTGAGCACATTTGTGTTGGTCCGATTTAATATGATATAAAATATCAGCTCGCCCTTTATGCTCAATGATAAAAACACCCTTGTAAATTGTACAAATAACTTTATTGCATAGATTTGAATTATTTCTAATGAATTTGAACTCTTCCTTGAGTTTTTCAGTAAATTGGCATTTCCTCCTCGGCATTATAATCTTCAAACTCTGATATTGGCTTATAAGCGAATAAATAAAATTTATTTGAACACAAAATAAAAATAAAATAAAACCTACGAAAACAAATCGCAACATTTCGGAAATCAAGAAGGGTCAAAACAAATGACTACTATCTGCAAACAACATGCGTCAATATAACAACGATTTAGTTAACAGTTCATTATATTATTTTATAAGTTTCTTACACAGGGTGTTTCAGCTACTTTCTAAAAGAACAATTTATTTTCACACGAGAACTTTTTTCTAGGAAAGAGATGTTATAATTATTTTCTAATTTGTTGGGCCCAAGTCCTGACAAAATCACAAGTGCGGACAAAGTCCGCACAGGGTTGAAAAGTCCGGACAATCCCGACTAAATCCTGACGTATGGCAAGCCTACTTAAACAGCACCAGATTCCATTCTAAGATTTGACAAGAATTTTCGATATATAATAAAAAAAATTTCGGCTCTGAAATATCACATTTGAAATGTAAAATAAATTTTGAATTATGAAAAGGTAAAAAGATACAAAGAAACATTTAGGAAAATTTAGTTCAACTACTTTTACATTATCTTCGAACATAAAACAACTAGTCTAATAATGAAACGATAATGATTTATTTAAACAAAATAAAAATATATTTATGGATGCAATAATTTCCATGTGTTGTGTAAGGAAATTGGCGAGATTAAGAGTTAAGTTTATTGATCAAGTGTTTTGCCCCCCATTTGTGTTGCCCCCAAATTAAAATAGCTTTCAGTGCGCCTTGGTTGATTGGTACGAGTAGCATCTACAGTACCAAGAGTTGAAAAGATAAAACAATCAAAACATGATAAAACAAATCGATCGAACTGAACGACTAGAATTTTAAAATCAATTCAAAAACGATTATCGAACAACACAAGAAAATCACTGCAATAAATGGACAATCGGTTGGAAAAATGAATGCAGCCAGCCAAAAAAGGAGCAGCTAGTGCGTTAAAGTGATTGTTTGTCAATTAGTTGCCTCCTCCACGCAGTTGGAGCACCTCGAAAACAATGGAAATACCATTCGCAACAAGCCCCACACAACATATGAACACACAGAAACCAATACACACAGACACACATACTTAGGGTCTCAAAAACTGCCATTCAGGGAGCCCAAAGAAGTCTTCCTCCTCACAGCCAGGAAGAAGCATGCCGGCGGCACTCTGTTGCTTTCAGTGGATTCGGCGTACTACAGAGCCAGCCGCCAACTTGGCCAATTATGTTCGCTAGATTGAGAGCTCGTTAGCTTGGCAATCGCTGTAGATAATCGAATTGCTTGAGCGAGGCCAACTAAGTGTAAAATTATTTAATTCTCGCTTATCTGCGCCGTAGCGGTGTTGCAACAAGGCCTGGACGCATGCGCAGTGGATGTGCGATGAGAAACAATTGCAACGATTTGGTCAATTGTAGGAGTTTGAGTTGGATTGGAGTCCGAAAGTGGAATTGCTTGCTTGCTAACGCGATAATCACAGCGCGTAGCAAGGCGAGATTCAATTTCGCAAAACGACTAGTGATCAGGGCAGGGTTGCCAATGAGTGCGGCGGAAAAGAAAGTGTAGCAGAAAGTAAAGCTGCATTAAAGCTGCATTAGCCGAGTTCTTGAAATTTAACGGTAATGTAATTAAAAAACGCCATTAAAAGAAACTGGTGACTGACTAAAGCTAAGCTTAAAAAGTAGTTAAAAGTAGTTCTTTTTTCTATATTTAATTCTTTACATATGTTTTGTAGTAATTCATTTGTAAATTCTGTTCCTTTATCTGTTTTTAGTATTTTAAAACATCCATGTTTAAGAATGAATTTTTCTACAATAGCTTTTGCGACAGAAATCGCTGTTTTGTCTTCTAAAGGAATACAAGCACAAAAAAAAAGCATTAAAATGCAAGGATTACAATGATAATAACTTAGCTAATTAAGTAGTAAATCTACTACACTTTCACTACCATGCCAACCGATGAAACACTGACTGTTCTTTAGCTGCCAGCCGCCACTGTTTCCGCGCCTAATTCCAAGCATTGTAGATGCAATCAGTGGCCGATCGATCGATTGCAATCCGACGACCATCCAACGGATGCATCTCAAGAATTAATGGCCAGACATGCAGCGAACATGTTGCAGATGTGGAGGAGTTGATTTCGCTTGGAATTTAAATTTTTACGATTGTGAATTTGTTGCTGCTGGGTTTTAATTAAAGTTGAAATTAAAAAAAGGGATGCATATAATCTCTGATTAACAAACGGATTAAAGAGTCGGTATTAAAAATCTGCCCACCTTTTGTTGTTGCAGTCTGTGTAGACCGTGGCAGTTCGTTTAATGTTCCTTTTTATGGCATTGACATTTTTTATTGGGTGATAACTCAATAATGTCATCAGAGCCATGATAATAATTCATTGCATCTTGCTCTACAAGCCACGCTATCTCTTTCGCATAGTCACACATAGTCGCTCGTGCCTTCTCTTTCGTCATTTGCACGCCATCTAAATAATTCAAAATATCAAAAAACTCGCATGGTCGTAATTTTCTGTAGTTGTAGTTGTCGCTGTTGTTGTTGTTGTTGCTCAAGAACTCATAAACCATCAAAAATTTATTGTATTCTGTGGCATTTTTGCGTGCACGCTTAGTTTGCGTTTCTGTGCTAAACGTTTTATTTTATTTCTTATTATTCTTGGTTGCTTTTTTTTTGTCTTTTTATATGGCTCTGCCGCAATTAAATTTGATTTACGCACTGTACACCGTGCATTTGTGCGGTTTTCGCCATGAATTATCTCGGATTTCTCTCATTGTAGTTCGTGTGTTTGTTTTCCTCTTTTTTTGTTCTCAGATAATATACGAGTTTTTAGCTATTTTCCGCATTTTAATTTGACAAAATGCAAAACACCTGTTTAAAAATTAAAATAATTGTTGTGAAATTTCATTTATTTTTTTTCTATTGTATTTATCTACAAGTTCAGAGAGGATATTTTCAGCATTGTGGATTTTTTTATCTTGTGTATGGATATTTCCAGGGACGAACATTTGGACGAATCATGAGGAAAAAAAAGATTGATTGAATGATATGAATTATATTTTTGTTCTCTTATTATTTAGTTCTTTTTTTATTAATTCAAACAAAAGGCATCGCTGGGCATTTGATTTCAAGATATTATAAAGGATTCGGAAGAGACATAATTGTTGGCTTTGAGGTGATTATCGAAATGTTTAACATAATTTCATTTAACATCAAACCACCACAATGACTAATGTGTTCACCTTATATCATAAAAAATCCATAGCTATTTAACACATTGCTTGCCAACGCTGTAATTGGAAAAACAGTCCCGATAATATAAATAAGAATAATAATATGAGAACAAAATAAGATAAAATAAATAAGAAATACACGTAATACTAGTAATAAACTGGCCATTAGACCGTACTTCAAAATAAAGTGCGCCCGTACCTCAAGTGCGACAGAACCTCAAAAAAAAAGACCAAAAAAATATTTTAAAAAAATGTCTTTTATGGCGAGTGACTTAAGGTATAATATACGTGTAGCAACCAAAAACAGGAGCTGTTTTAAAAAATTTTTTTTAGATATAAGAAGTTATTATTTTTTTTTTTAATTTATACAGGTGATTGTGCATAAACAATACATTAGGATTGTAGGAACTGAGATCTGGAGGGTAAGTACTATAACGGTACACCTGAGGTCAATAACCTCTATAGAGGTCATATTGGTCTCTTTGAGACAAAAACATTGATATACCAAACTTCGAAATCCGACTGTAAACACCATAGATATGAAGAAATATGTCAATGCGCGACCCCTACGTTCGGTCAAAAAAAAATTTTTTTTTCGTAATTGTCTTGCAAAAATGCGTCATATTCGCTGGTATACGGCGCACTTTTTTTTTTGCATAGGAGGTGGTATGGTCTACTAGCCATTTTAGCCCTTGAAAGGACCGAACTTCTTATGATCAAATTGTGTTGTTATTGTTGTGTGCGTGTTATTAAATGTTTGTACGCAATTGATCGAGAACTGGACCTACTAGTTTTATGTCGACCTACTTACTTTACTTATTTAGTACTTACAACCGTTGGTCGGTTTTGGCCCTCTATAAGAAATCGCCCCAGCCGTTTCTGTTTTGCGCTTGCTGGCGCCCGTTGGAAACACCAAGCGTAATCAGGTTATCCAACACCTGATCCTTCCAACGAAGATGTTGGACCACCACCGGGCCCAGAATTAAATATTTTTTTCGTTGGAGCGTCGTTTTCCTTTCGCTCAACATGACCTAGCCAGCGGAGCCGCTCGATTTTAATGCGCTTCAATATGTCGATGTCAGCGTACAGCTCATACAGCTCAAGGTTCCATCGAATTCTGTACTCGCCATTGACGCAGATTGGACCGAAGATTTTACGAAGGATCTTTCTCTCGAAGGCTCCCAAAGTCTTTTCATCAGAACTGCTCAACATCCAGGTTTGTGCTGTATATAATAGCACGGGCATGATAAGTGACTTATAGAGCGTGAGTTTTGTTCGTCGAGAGAGGGCTCTGCTTCTAATTGCCTACTCAGCCCAAAGTAACACCTGTTGGAAAGAGTTATTCTTTGTTTTATCTCATTAATGACATCGTTGAAAAAGTTAATACTGGATCCCAAATAGACGAAGTCCTTAACAACCTCTAAGGAGATGTTGTCAACAGTGACGTGGTTTCCAAGACACTCGGTCTGTTTATTTGTTAACACTAGGTATTTCGTCTTATCTGCTTCACTGTAAGACCCATTCTACTTGACTCTTTCGCTAATCTAGAGAATGCTGCACTGACTTCGCGCGCATTATGGCCAATGATATCGATATCATCAGCATACGCCAGCAGCATAATACTTTTGTAGAATATCGTGCCACTGCATCTCAAATCAGCAGCTCGGATGATCTTTTCCATCATTAGGTTGAAAATGTCACACGATAAGGAATCACCTTGTCTGAAACCTCGTTTGATATCGAATGGAGGAGTAAGATCCTTCCCGATTTTAAATGTGCTGCAATTCACAAGATCGCCTTTCTTGTGGATTTGGCAGAGCACACTGAGGTTGCAATTGCTTAGAATGCATTCTTCCGACCATGTACTCGGGTGTACTCTGGGTATCTGTACACCATCAGCCAGGTGTCTTATTTTTTCGAAAAATTTTCGGACCTCATTCCTATCACCTTGCATCTCATTTTTCTCGCACTCACGCATTCCGCTTCATTTTTCTTTCGCCTGAAAATGCATCTTTCTTCCCTCCTCTTCTCTTTGTACCGCTCTTTAGCCGCACGCGTTACAACCGGCTGCAGGGTGGCTTTGTAGGCGGCGTCTTTTTCTGCAGTGGAGTCGCAATACTCCTGGTCGTGCCGCTGGTTCCGGCGAGGGCGGTGATAGCCTATCACCTCTTTGGCAGGCGTACGCATAGAGTGGGAAATGTGATTCCACTGCGCGTATATATCGTCGATCGGAGGAGTGATTTCTTGAAGCAGGAGTGAGAGTCGAGTAGCGAAGTCTTCGGCTGTTCGTTTTGATTGCAGCGTTTTAACGTCTAGCTTTCTCTGTGCTGGATTGCGCAGATTATTGGTTGCACACAGATGTTTACGGATCTTGGATCGTTCACAGGTATGAATCGCTGGACATGATGCCTTAGTCTCTTGCCAACCACGAATCCGCATCCAAATTCGAGCTTCTCCGCATGGCCGCTGTAGTAGATATCACAGGATGCTTGCCCTTCAATCGCATTTCTTGGATTGCAGTAATATCAGCTTTGTACCATTCTAAGATACCTATGATTTGGATAGAGGCACCATCCCAATTAAGGGGTCGGACGTTCCAATTACATACCGCAAATCATTGTCAATTTTGTGGTAGTCGTCATCAGATTTTGGGATCATTCTTATCATTTGACGTGACGAAGTTACGTTGTACTGCTCTAGTTTGCAAAAAAGTTGAAAAATGAATTTTTTTAAAATTCATCTGCGTTTCATTGAATTGTTACTCGCTGGGTATAAGAGCTATGATTAAAAAGAATAGTATGACCATAAAGGTTAATTCTTTGACTATATTAAAAAAACAAAAAAAAATTTAATACGGCATAAAGACGTAGTGGGAGCTGCGTAAGCAACGCAACTGAAAATTTGTTACATGGAATTATTACTCGCTGAGTATTAGTGCTAGGATTAAAAATACGATACGCCAATAAAGGCCTACTGGAAGCCCTCACAACAAAATTAAACAAAACATTTCGGACATCATGGGGACGCTGAGAGAGCCGCTCAAAGATCGATAACGCAACATTCATGCAGCGGCGTTGCATTGAATTTTTACTCAATGAGTATATAACCTACGATTAAAGTTTAGAAAGGAAAATAAAGTTTTTATACATGGCTTTACGACAAAAATAAAAAAAGAATTCCGGCGTCGTCAGGTCGTGAATATAGCAGCTTATGTATCAGAAATGTAATATCGTTGCATGGAATTATTACTCACTCAGGAGGACCGCTACGGTAAATTTTGTTTTACGACAGCATGGATGTGTTATTACGCTTTACAACTAAATTACAAAAAAATCTTGTTGTCATGATTTCAGGGATGCAACCTCATAATGCAGTAAAAATGCTACAGCCATGAAAAAACGTTGCATGGATTTTTTAATCTATGACTACTAGTGCAACGGTAAATTTTAAGGAACGAAAACGAAGCTCAAGCCTGTGTTAGATAACACGGGCGCATAGGTCAGACGTAGAATACGTTAGTCATTAACAGCCTTATTCAATAGATTTCCTCAAACAACCTTTAAACGCTTGTTTAGTTACGCACTGTTTAAGGCTTCACGCAGCTTCTATGCAACCTTGCTAACATTGTTATTCATAAACATTTTTTCATTTTCTGCTTATGATTGTAAGGTTTGTGTCTGAACTATAGAAAATCTCTACAAAAATTAAGAATTCCTATGGATTTACAATGGCCGCCGCATAAAAAAATGCTGCAAAGGGCGCATATGGAGCATGTCTTTGATATTAAAAGAAAAGACAAACAAAAATCATGGTTGTATTTACGTAACCTTTAAACGCTAAAGTTACGCAGCTCTTAAACAACTACGAAAAATGTTTATGAATAACGTTTTCTTGTTTAAAGCCCGTTAAAAGTTACGCTGCCTCTAAAATGTGTTTATGAATAAGGCTGTAAGACATTGAGGATGTCTTAAAGACGTGGCCAACTGGGTAAGCACAATTTTGTTTCTCTGCTTCGCTTATCAATGTTGTGTATATACACATCGTTCGCTACTTGGTCATTATACTTCTTCTCTTTCTCACACTGGTTCTGTGATGAACACACAGATAATCGTACTGCTCTTACACATGATGTTATAATACATAAAATACAAAGCATATGAAAATTAATACAAAATTTGAAAGAGTTAAATTTTGATTTACTTATAGAATCAAAAAAATTATATGTTGCAATATGATTATTTAAATACAAATCAAAAGAAGACATATTAAATATGTTACGACCATACTTGAATTTTCTTCAATGCATGCATAAAGTATTAAAAACTTTCAATGAAAGTGACAAGCATTTTCTCAAAATTTTGTGCTCCAGATTAACACACCCGTATAACGTATTCTACGTTAAAATTGACGGCGTGTCAAAGACTATCAGGGAACCGCCTAATGTGACGCATATGCATCACTTTTGCTGGGTTAATTGAAATGATAGCACAACCCATGCGGAAGCAAAAAAAAAAAAAACTAAAAGCAAAGCACCAAATCCAACAACAACTCCAACTCCAACATCAACACCAACACCAACACCAACACCAACACCAACACCAACACCAACACCAACACCAACACCAACACCAATACCAACACCAACACCAACACCAACACCAACACCAACACCAACACCAACAACAATACCAACACCAAGACCAACACCAACCTCAACACCAACACCAACATCAACACCAACACCAACACCAACATCAACATCAACATCAACACCAGCATCAACATCAACATCAACATCAACATCAACATCAACATCAACATCAACATCAACATCAACATCAACATCAACATCAACATCAACATCAACATCAACATCAACATCAACATCAACATCAACATCAACATCAACATCAACATCAACATCAACATCAACATCAACATCAACATCAACATCAACATCAACATCAACATCAACATCAACATCAACATCAACATCAACATCAACATCAACATCAACAGCAAAATCAACATCAACATAACATCAACATCAACATCAACACAAGCATCAACATCAACATCAACATCAACATCAACATCAACATCAACATCAACATCAACATCAACATCAACATCAACATCAACATCAACATCAACATCATCATCAACATCAACATCAACATCAACATCAACATCAACATCAACATCAACATCAACATCAACATCAACATCAACATCAACATCAACATCAACATCAACAGCAACATCAACAGCAACAGCAAAATCAACATCAACATCAACATCAACATCAACATCAACATCAACATCAACATCAACATCAACATCAACATCAACATCAACACCAACACCAACTTCAACATCAACATCAACACCAACAACAACAACAAGAAACTTCGTCACGACAAAACCTACGGGTGTGTCCACGGCACAGCCAACTCTTTTTTTTTTCTGTTTTGTTTTATTGAAATGTGTTTTTACGTGATGGGCTTCAAAGTCGACGAACAGCCATTTTGTGCCGCTCAGATTATCCGTCAAACTAACGGTTGCCAGTTTGTCGTTTCTAGAGGACACCACGGAGAGGTTTGAGTCAACTTGAGACGATTTCTACATGGATAATGCTGGCCTCACCTGATTGAGGCAGTCAGACACGTTGCCATGTGAAGATCGCCCCCCTGACCCTCACGCGTTGCCTTGTGAGAATTGTCTTCCGTTTATGCCGACTTGTAGGCGTAAAATGTCGATAAGCTAAATTAGGCATCGCCAGAGAGTCAACTGCGGTGATTTATAGTTGGACTTGGGCCTACATCCGTATAAAATTGTGCTGACACAAGAGTTGAAGCCGGACGACCATGCTGGAACTGTTGGCCATTGTATGAATTTTGGCTATAAAATAGTCTTCTCCGAAGAGGGAAATTGCTGTTATTGGAGCGACCACAACCCACAAGTGTTCGACCGCGCATCAATGCATCCACAAAAATTGTCTGTTTGGTGCGGCATCATCGAACCTATCATCTGCACCATAGGAAAAATATTCGAAACTAGCCTTTTTGTCGAAAACGAAGACGCCTTCGATAGTCCCAAAAGGAATCAACTTTATGTTATCATATGGTACCATGTCTGAATTTGGTTTTCATACAAAGCTCATCCCTTTTTGCAGAATGACACTGAGCAACACCAGCAACACAGTTAAAATCGGAAAGGACCTTTCACCTTCATTCTATATTAAACTAAGTTTCAGACAAGGCGATTTCTTATCGTAGGTACTAGTTTTTCAATCGAATGAAGGGCAGATAGTCCGAGCTGTTGATCTGAAGAATATCGACACGATATTCCACAAGATTGTTATTCTGATAGTGAACTTTGATGATATCATTTGTCATAATACGCGCAAAGTCAATGCAGCATGCTCGAGATAAGAGAAAGAGACAAGCCGAGTGGGTGTTTCAGTGAAAGCGGATAATCCTTAATACTTGCTGTCAACAAACAAAAAGTCCCACCGTCTTGAAAACAACGTCACTTTTTATGCTTGATAAGATAATTTTAATATGAACGTCAGACGTTTTTGTCAGACGGAACCACCTAAGGTTTGGTTATGTTGACGCGGCTGTCTCTTATGAGACACACTTAGGCCAGTTAGGCCCGTTGTGGTACCAGGAGTTAATTATTTTCCACTCTATCTGAACTAATTGAAGATATTTATGAAGCAGAGTATTCAGTAGACCGAAGATTTTGAGAGCGCATCTAGGTCAGTGTGGAACCAGTTACCTAGGGAAAAGGTGGTACTTTCTGGCCAGCGTTGGGCATGTGCAGAGAAGATGTGTTGTGCATTCTACCTCCTCCTCGTCTCTGCAGCTTCTGCAGAAGTCGTTATGGAGGATTTTTAGCCTTCGGGAATGGTTTCCAATTAGCTAGTGTCCTATTACAATGCCTATAATAATATTTATTTCGTCCCTTCTAAGGGAAATTAGTTTCTTTGAGCGTTTTAAGTTCAGAGTTGGCCAAACTTAACGCGCCGTATGGCATGTGCTACTCGTAGAGCACCTAATGTTGGTACCTTCAAGGGATAGTTCATTTGTGCGTTATTTACATGTGGCGAGAGATATTCCAATTTGTTCCTTATCTGTCGATAAGGGTTTGGTTGTCCCGTTACGAGCGAGTTCATTTACTTTGCAATTTCCTGGGAATACTCTATGTCAGGGGATCCAACATAGAAAAATATTAAGCTGCTCTGCCATCTCATTTAGATATCTGCGGCAGCTAAGGACTTTAGATGTTGTTACAACAGATTCCAGTGCTTTCAATGTGGTTTGACTCTCTTTGGCAAATATCTTTAGTTGATATATCATTCATCTGAAGTCAAGTAACGGCTTCATGTATCGCAGTAACTTCCGCTTGGATGACACTCCAGTGGTCGCGGAGTCTAAAGGCAAGGTTGGTGTTTAGTGATTCAGAGTAGACTCCTTCCCCTACTTTGCAATCTAATTTTGAGCCATCAGTGTAGATTTCAGTGGCATTGTTTGGTGGAGGACTTCCAAGTCCCCATTTATTTCTGGAGGGAATTGATACATCAAACTTTTTGTCGAAAAGAACTTTTTGCGTGATGTAGTCTACGATCTTTGGTATTGGAGGAAGAAGTTTCCTAATGTAAGAGTGTCCTATTTTACCTCCCTTCCATTGGGGAGTGGCTTTTAGATGGATTGCTGTGTTTGCAGGTAAGTTGTGTTGTCTAGTGAAGACCACCTTAAAAAATGCCTTTTTTTCTTCGGCAGCAAAAGTGTTAAGCTTGGACGTATATCAGTTCTGATGCAAAGACTTTGGGAGTCTTCGAGAGAAAAATCCTTCGTAAGTTCTTCCGTGTCAATCTATGTCAATGGTGAGTACCGAATTTAATGGAACAATGAGATGTACAAAGAAAACATCAACGTGACACTGTTCGTTGCGGATATTTGTTTTGGGGAAGTAATTGGGTCGTATGCTTTCGAAAATGCTGCTAGAATACTAGAAACACGGTAACCGTCAATGGCGTTCGATATTGTGATATAATAAGAAACTTTCCATGGAATGAATTGGATGGCATAGATATTGAAGACATTTGGTTTAAACATAATGGACTAAGTAATGCAAAAATGCTTTTACGATTTCACGTTGAATTTTTGAAGACTTTCATTTGATTAGTTCAGCAACTCCCATTAACAGATAAATTCTCTAACTTCCACTTAATAACTTCTATTGGCTTAATGAATTAACTATATCAAGCTTCTTTCCATTCAAAAATCCATGCTTGAAGTATCTTATGAATAACTTAACTTCGTGCCATCTAAAACCAGCCGCCTACCATAAATGGTAACGGTTTAAATCAATTTTTTGTGCTGGGAATTACTCTTTCGATATAACGATTACTTTAATTGAGTGGAAACTTAATCTGATGAAGCTGATGCTGATGATGATAATCAATATGCTGGTCTTGTACACATGACTGCTGCTATAATAAGCATAAAATACTCAACTCAATAAATATAGGAACAACAAAGCAATCTTCATCATTACCATCATCTTCATCATCAACATAGTCATCATCGTCAACAAATCAAATTGAAATCAAATCAATTTCTTCATCAAATCAACCAACCCACGCCGCAAACTTCGTCTAAAGACCTTGTGACAAATGAACACCATTTTTTTTTTATTTTTTATTTAGTGTCAATTGAAAGAAGCAACAACAACGGAAAATCTCCATCTATCTATTCGCTCAAAAAGTCATTCGTGCTGCATTCGGCGATATTTTCGCTTTCAACGAGCTGTTTATGTTGTTGAAGTTGATGATGGCGCTTGATTGGACTTAAGCGCGCCCCTCGCTACATAAAAAAAAACACACACACACAACAATTTGTAAAACGATCCGGGTCGATGCAGGCAGAACGGGGCACTGGGGCAACATTCCGCGAAGGGTTTAATAGAAACACTTTATTATTATTGTTTGTTCGATGCTGCTGACACTGGGAATAGCAACAGCTACACCAGCTATAACAACAACAACAACAATACAAACAACAACAGTAACAGTAACAACAGCTACAAATGACGACAAATGTGACATCAATTAAGGAATCAAAATCAAAATCAAAACGAAGTGAAAATGAAACAAAACGAAATCAAAAACCATTGAATGGTGCTCAAGTGATGACGCTATTCGTTTGGCGCTCCATCGAATCGAACGTGGGTTGTAGTTGGGTTCGTCGCCTGGATGCGGGTGGAGTTGAATTGCTGAAATACTGCTATTGTTGATGTTTGTTTGTTCGTGTGCCCGGTATTGTGCACGTATTCGATGTTTCAGTGGAAACAACGATGGCGATAACTGATTGGAAATAAAACTCAGCAGAATTGCTTAATTGATATCGTATCGGAATTGATTGCGACTAATTTGAGACAATCAAGTGATTTATATTAATATAGTATTTATGTTCGAGCAAAGGTTTTGTGGGAATTCGAATCGAATTTTGACAACTTGGTCTTAACGATAGAGATTATTGTTTTTTGATTTTGGTTTTCTTTCCACAAGAAAAGCTTATGTTATGCTATTGTGACTTTGCATATAAAAATGTCGAAAAAATTAGGTTTAGTTACAAACTCAATCTAATGGTACCTTGAAAAAAAATGTCTTTGTTAATCGGTCTCAAAAGATGTAAAGAAAATACTTATATTTGAGCAAAAGTTTTGAAATAAGGCCTCTAAGTGTGGAAATCTTTAACGAGATAGCTAAGTTGTGTAAGGATCATAATGTTTCGATTTAAATACCATGTGATCTTTATAAACTTATTATTTTATAAACTTATGTACAGGGTGGGCCAAATCATAGGTTATTTTGATACTGACAACTGTTTCCTGTCCGAATTCTTGACATAAAGTCAGTACCATACCTCCGTGGAAAGAAATGAGGCGCTTTACACTTGAACAACGTTGGGAAATATTGGAAATTTATTTCCAAAGTTAGTTCTGTGTAACCTAAACAGTTCGTTATTTGAAAATAAGTTTTGGCCGAAATGAAACACCCACCGCGTCTGCTGTACACAAGTTTGTGCAAAAAGTTCGTGAGACTTGTATGCTATTAGACAACAGACATGGTCCTCGTCGTCGTACGGTGATAACAGACGAGAACGTGTCTGCTGTGGCCGAGAGTTTGAGCCTCACGAACATCAACACGCCATCGATCCCAACAGCTCAACATGTCACGCACTAGCCTGAGGAGAATTGTGCACAAAGATTTTGAATTGGACAACGATTTTGGGCGAAAAATCATCTGTTCTGACTAGACACATTTTCATCTTGGCGGCTACGTTAACAAACAAAATTGCCGCATCTGGGGCTCGGAAAACCCGCACGTTATTGTCGAAAAGCCAATGCATTCACAGAGAGTGATAGTTTGGTACGAATTGTGGAGTGGACCATTTTTGTTCGAAAATGAAGCTGGAAACAACGTTTCGGTCAACAGTTGGCTTGTAGTTCCTTATTATTGAAACGCAGACACCTGCCGTATAGGCTTAGTTCCACGTTGCCCCATGGCAATGGGGTCGAGGTTCATGGAATTGATGCCCAGGAGATAAATCTCCAGGACATCTGTAACATGCTAATACAATATACGACGTCCGTCATACCTCTCCTGGGCATTACTTCCATGACTTCCAGATAAGACCAACGCCTTGTCATAGTAGTTTCAACACCGGTCGCACACCATATTTAAGTGTATATTTAAATTAATAAATATACTGTATGGATAGCAACCAATGCTGGAACGCAACAGTACCAATTATGGATGATTAGTTGGGTCACCATCCACATTTACTGGTATAAATCGAGACCCATCTAATATCTCTGACAATGTGGGGCTTTGCCACCACAAATTTGCATCGTCGTTCATGACTGTGATGGTAAAACCACCACTATTGGACGTGCTACAGAGTAGCCCACATCGCATTTGACTGTGTGTGACACATGGTTTCAAACTGGTACTCCGATATACTTTTCACCTCGGAGTACACAAATTTGACACCTCTTGTTCTCCAAATTATGCACCGTTTAAATTTTGCCTTTTTTAAGACATTCTCAAGACAAATGTGCCGGTGGAATTGTGACAGTACGTCTGTCGAGTGTATCGACTATCCCCGCGCTAACAAATTTCAAGGATCATTGCTATTTCTTCATAGGTATACGCAACCGTTGATTTTGTCAAACGGTCCACTTACTCCCCAGATTGGGCGACCAACTCTAGGATCTGGGTAGTCCCTCTACATCTACACAGGATAAGGCGAACCCGTTGCCTGCGACCATCTTCCTTTATCCTGGCTTTGAACAGGCTGCTCGTGAGAACAGGCGGAGATGGTCAACGATAGGCGTTACAAAGCCATATTAACAGACTTTTTTTCACCGAAACTCCTTCACTCCTTTCACTCCTTTGCACTGAAATTGGAGACATGAATTTGGACGACCTCTGGTTTATGCCGGATGGCGCGCCATGCCAAACAGCCCATGGCACAATCGATCTTTTGCGCAACAAATTCCCAAATCGTGTTATCAGCCGTCTTGGCAATGTCAATTGGATTTCGGACTTTTTTGAAGTGAAACTTCTTTAGCACCGTTGTGATTTGAAACTCGATGAAACGAAAAAATAACACAAAAAAGGAAATTTTTACAAGAGTACTAAGAGTAGACACTAAAATTATCCCAGTGACACTTAATTTTACAGATCAATAGCTACTGCAACGTTTAAAATGCATTTCAAATTTGTTTGTGACACAAACCAATCGGTACCAAACCAAAAAAGTACTAAGCCTATACGATAAGCAAACCACGCTTAGCTACACACTAAAAAATTTCATAGATAAATTTACACCGATATGTGGATATTTACATCTTTTACACCGATCGGTGTTAATTTACACCACTTATCCGGTGTGAAATGCTGAACTTATCCGATCGGTGTGAAATAAGAAAGGAAAAAAAAGAAGAGCAATATGAAATCACATTATCATTGACAAACAAATTCAAATTTGAAGTTTCTATGACTAAAAGTGAAATTATTAATTAAAGAAAAAATATTTAAACTAAAAATTAAACTTTGACAAACTAAATAATTTGTGCAGTTTTTGTGAAAATACTGTTACAGTTTTTGTGAACATTTTTGTGCGGAACTTGAAAGTAATACCTACATATGTGATACAAATGTAAAAATTTTAATATATGTTAAGTATTGCTTTTAATAATTTATATACTCGAAAATATTATTCTCAGAGAAAAATTGAAAAAAAAAACTCATTGAATTAAACCTTAATGTCTTTTTTATTGTAAAAAGAGATTTAACCACCGAAATTACACCGTTCGGTGTTAAAAAAAAATCATAATTTTGCTCTTTTTAAATAAACACCTGACAGGGGTACAAAATAAACATCCTATCTGATATTTACTTTTTTACACCGATCGGGGTGAAACAAATATGCCCTTTCGGATATAAAATTGTAGCACTTTGACATGGTGTTTTTTAACACCGAACGACTCCCTGGAACACCGTGTAAAAATTCTATACACATTTTTTGGTGTGTATAAATTTTTTGGTGTGTACGCAAACCAGCATTTGTAACGTTGCAGTAGCTGTTGAACTTTCGGACAAATTTTTGTGTGTCTTTTCTTTTAAAGTTGATGTTTTTGACAACGCCCATAAAATGTTTAGCAGTTTAACGGCACGTGTTAATCGAGGCCGAATACAAATTGCGAGGCTGTGCGACTTATAATTCCAAAGCCATTCGTTATCGCAAATTTGGGTTGTGTATTAGGTGCCACGCCTCCTTGTTAAATGCCCGTCCCGTTATGCCTATATCCTTTGCCCAAGTGCAAGCAATGAGTTGAGAAAGTTTTATCGCAATCGGATAGTTGGTATTGCAGTGCATAAAGGACGAACAAACAAACATTAATTTATTATATTTTAGATAAGGACTTATTGTTGAGATCGAGGTGAAGTATGTTTATGAAGAAATCAACAAGCACTTATGAAAATTGTGTAGAATATCATGCAACAGACTAGTCAGCTGTTTCGTTTTCTGCAACACCAGCCCTAGTCCAATTACCAGAGTCGAATCACCACAAAAACAGTTCCAATTATAGAAAAAAATCTTAAAGATTGAAAATCAGTTAAATTTCTTTTGCTTTTGCTTATGCTTTTGCTTGGGGGTAAATTAATATTTAGCTTAGCGCTATGCAATAAATGTAACGATGTGTCATATACATTACTTTCCCTGAGAGGCCACTTTACGTATTTCTTCTTCGCTAGTATCATCATAAATTTTTTATCTATTTCCATGTAAGCAAATTGCAATTTCGTTGTTTGAGAAGATATCTTCGCGTCTCCACTTTGTAAAGTCAAAACCTACAAATAGATTCAAGATTTTTCCATTTAAACAGACTAAGAATAATAAAAAACCGGTAAGATTCCCAGCAAACCAAAAGTTCCGAAATCGTGACGAATTCGTTTCGAATATTTCGGTATCTTTCAGATTTCGGAATCCGATTTCGTTGCGAAATAGTAAAGAAAATCGTATGAAGGGGTTGACACGAATTCGTGAAGAGGTGTCGTAACTATTTTGTAACTATATTTCGTTACGAAATCAGAACGAAATATCGTTTCGAAATCGTAACTAAATATAGTTATGAGATCGGAACGATATATCTTTTCGAAATCGTAACGAAATGTAATTATGAAATCGTAACGAAATGTAGTTACGAAATCGGAACGAAATGTATTTACGAAATCGAAATGAAGGTATGCATTTAAATTAAGAACGGTTTAATTTAGAGATACGAAAATGAAAAATTTTATTTCATTTAAATTTCATATTATTGAACAATTTCAAGCGATACAATGAGGCTGTGTTATAAATTAAATGTTAATAAAAGGAATGTTGAAATTAATGTCGAATGTTAGTTGAATACAGAGATGGGGGTAGTGCACTAAAGTTTCAGCTTCAGCTGACATATACTGATATTAAAAAATTATTCACTACTTTCAAGTTGTGTTGACTGATGAATTCATAGTGATAGTGATAGTGATAGAGAAAAATTTTTCACTAAAATTGATTTAGTGCAACTTTGTTTTTTTGCACTAAAATTAATAGTGCAAAAAAAATGCCCGCACTAATGGTATTGGAACACAGAAAGTTTTCACTCAATGGAAAGAAAAGTTCAACAGTTTATTTTGAATAATTGCACTTATATAAATTTGAAATTTCCAAATTGTTAGCCCATTTAGAAAATTATATTTTATTACTAGCTTTTCCCGGCGCGCGTTGCTGCACCCTGCAACTATATGGAACCATAATAGGTGTATTCAAAACTTCTCTTAGACTCATAGTTTGACACCACTGTTATTTTCCACTGCCCGTTACAGTTTCCCAGTAGCAGGAGATCACCAAATAGTAACTCCATTTTGAGTTTGTATGTAAGTATTGCTACTTTTACTTTCAAAGCTATTCGATAATACAAATTTTAACTGTATGGGCGGAGCCACACCCTCTTATATAATGCTCATCCCAGTTTTCTAGTAGATGGACATTACCCAGTTTTAGTACAGTTGCCGACAGTGAGCATACAAACTAAATTACAAAAATGTAGCCAAATCGAGGGAAACCGTAGGAAATATAGCATTTTTATTGATTTGTGGGCGGTAAAAGGGGGTGTGAAATTTAAGCCATCTTGTACTTGAAAAAAATGTGCTGCCAAAATTTCAGCTCTATCGGCTCAGTAATTTTGAAGTTTCCAACCATCACACAGACAGCGTTTTCCTTTTTGTATATATATTTTGGATAAAGATTATGGGTTATAACTTTTGATTGGTAAGAGATACTACAATAATTTTTTCTAATAAGTTAATTTCTTAGCTTTTATATTTTTACAAAAATATAAAAACACAATATTGGAAAAAAGATTTTGTTCGAAAAAATCAAGGGGTAGGCCTTGTTTTTTGAATCACATAAATGGTTTTTAATTTTTGCGTAAAATTGAAATAACTTTTGTCTACAAATGTTATAACTTTTAAATAGAGTTGACAATTTGTGAATTTGAATTTATATTAGTTTTACAACAAAAACAAATTTTGAGCCTTTTTTTGAGGAAAAATCCAAAATTTTAGACCTTTTTTGAAAAAAAAATTTAATATATATGTACTCAACTAACGGTATTTTTGTAATAAGGTTTTCATAGTACTTTGATGAAGCTTTAACACAAAAAAAAAATTTTACAAAATTTATAAAAAAGCAGCGGAGATATTTGAATCGAACGTCACAAAATTAAATTTCTGATTGTTTTTTCTCATTTTTGAGCAACGATGTTGCATTAAATATATCGTTGTAGTAAAATTTTTCATAGTTTTCAAGATATGTTCATGTTTTTGATGTCAAAATAACGGAAATTTTTTAATTTTACTATATTTAAGAAATATTTTATATTTTGTAAATATTTGCATGTGTAACCTAAGAAAACAACTAAAAATAGGCGATTTTGTAAAAAATTGAACTACAGCACCATCTGGTGTCCAAGGTGGTTCAAAGAAGATACTGTCAAAAAACTCGTCGCACCTGAAAACTGCTATATACCAATTTGTATTCTAATCGCATAGGCGGTTTGGGAGTTTTAGGTGGTTTTGTAAAAAATGTGTACTATAGCGCCCTCTGGTGTTCAAGATAGGTCAAAAACGATAGCAGCAGAACACTCAACGTACATGAAACTCACTGCATACCACTTTTCATTCTAATCGCATTAGCAGTTTATGAGTTTTAGGCAGTTTTGTAAAAAATTTGTACTACAGCGCCCTCTGGTGTTCAAGGTGGATAAAAATTGATAGCCCACAAACACGCACCGTACGAAAAAACTTCTATACACAAATTTTCATGCTAATCGGATGAGTAGTAAACACGTGTAGAATGTTATAAGCGTGGTGGAAAGCCAAAGAAACATGAGAATTTGAATCAGAAGCAAGTGTTATGCCTTAACCTCAGTCAATTCAAGTTATAAGGCAATCTCATCCACAAACTTCTGTACCATCCACTACAACTTCAT
Organism: Pherbina coryleti; assembly: GCA_943735915.1. Taxonomy (NCBI): domain Eukaryota; kingdom Metazoa; phylum Arthropoda; class Insecta; order Diptera; family Sciomyzidae; genus Pherbina; species Pherbina coryleti. The sequence continues at coordinate 66,938,202 of OX030952.1, forward strand.
GACGTAAATATTGATGAATTTTTAATTTCAGTTGATTAGATATGAGGATAGAAAATTTTAGAAAGGTTTTTAAAGCGAAGAACCATGGCCTGGCCGGGAATCGAACCCGGGACCTCTGGGGTGGCAGTCGAACACGCTACCAACTCGACTACCGAGGCTGCAATTTTTTTCCTAAGCCACATCAGTATAGAAGTGAACACAAAAAAAAGCATTGAAATCAGTGAAGCCATTTTCGAGTTTTAGCATGACTAACGCATGGCAATTGATTTTTATATATATAGAAGAAGATAGAAGAAGACTATAGAAGATATGTAGATAAAGATGTTATTACTCGTATGTTGTCTTTATTCATAAGGTAGATAATAAGTTTAGATTTGATTTAATCCAGCACACAATCCCACAATCAATTCCAATAGTCATGACAATCAATTCCAATAGTCATGACGATAAGAAGCGAACTGAATGTGAATTGAATTTATTTTAACTCAAACATTTGATCGGTTGAACTCAATGGAATTCTCGAAATGAGTACTTTCTCGCCCTTGAATTTTCCTTTGAGTATCGTTGCTTGAATGACATTATTCTTGGGTTACTTCACGACCAATTTTGTTCCCTTGCACAATTTCGGCTGATTGAGGCTACGAAGCATGATGATAACAGATCCAACCTCAAGTGGTAAATTATGTGGTGGTAATCCTTGCAAATCAATGAATTCAGGAACACTGTTCAATAATTGGTTGCTTCGTCTTTACACGCAGAAAATTTATAACGCTTTCCCAAACAAACTCTGCTGGCAACACATTATCATTTGGCACATATTGAGAACACATGGGACTTTGCAGAAATACACGCTCTCACTCTCTATTTGCAGATATGATTTGCAAATTTATCTCTCTCTCTCTCTCTTAATGTACAATAACATAATGTTTGGGAGTGAACAATGTTTGTTTGCATGAAACAGTTAGCCGAACATTACATTTTTGCACCTTAAAACGGAATTGTTCAGATACAAACAAACATTGTTTGCATCATGCAGTTATCCGAATACAATATTTTTGGACCTAAATAAGAAAATGTTCAGGTACTACAGGGTGTGATACAGAATAATGAAGTAAGTCTTAATAAACTTTAAGAACACAATCAGCCCAATTATGAATGATTTTTCCTGTGGAATCGGAAAACGGAGTTTTCATTTTTACGATAGCAGATAAAAATATCAAATTTTTTTTATACACTCATAAATATTGACGGTAAATGAAGAAAATTGCAATAAAAATTTCCAAAATGATTTGAACTTTATCTTAAAAATTAAAAATTTCTTTTCCGATCCCGGGAAAAATCATTCAGAACTGGGCTGAATACTTACAATCAGATGGAAAGGTTTTTGTTGATGAAATATGTGACCGCCTACTAATAACGCCTTCAATACTCAACGCTGTCCTTTTGTTGTTGTATGCGCTCCATAACTTTCCACGCGCTGCGCTGCTCTTAATTGATGGGATATAGTACGCCGACTCAACTTCGGTTTTAAATAACGCAACGATACTTTTTGATAAAATCTGAAAATCTTCTTTACGAAGTCTAAAACAATATTTCATTGTTAATCAGGAAATCAATATTAAAATTAACATTACTTACAATCTGTTAGGAAAACTTTCTAGACATTCGTCAATTACAACTTTGGCAATATTGATCCTATCTTTATTTTGCAATGGCTTGCCTTTTTTTGGAATTTTATCTATTACTGGTAGATTTCCAATTGAGTTCGTATCAGGTAAGGGACAAATGACATGAACTTCAACATTTTGTGGATCAGATATAACGGTTGTATTAAAATCAGTATCTGAGCCAGTATCCGTGAAGTCAACGGAACGTAAAGGGCTTGTTATTGTTGACGCCGATGCTGAAGACTTCAAATAATCTTAAACGAAATTATTAATTGTGTAACAAATCAAGGATTTACAGCTGTGTGTAAAATAATAGTAGTGCCTTTATATTCAGACATGTTTGGTTAAATAATACAAGTCTAAAAATTTCGGATCTGGTAAATTCATTATTATTCCTATATGTACTTTCAACACTGCTTCCAAATCTGTACTCAGTTTCCTTCAATATAGAACATTTTCAAGATACAGGGTGTTTTACGTTGTTGGTACTTGTCTAGCATTACTGATCTAGGTACTTCTACGATATTGAAGAAAACTGAGTACAAATTTGGAAGCAGTGTTGAAAGTACATATAGGAATAATAATGAATTTACCAGATCCGAAATTTTTAAACTAGCATTATTTACCCAAACATGTCTGAATATAAAGGCACTACTATTATTTTATACACATCTGTATTCCATATATTTACCTTTTAAAAAAATACCAACCACAAATGTAGGAGAATTACAAAATTGTAGTACGACAGATCTGAATTGAGTTTCTTTTATCCTGCATCGATTTACCTGAAGAAGAATGTTGTCAGAGTTTTCAATGTTAAACTCTTTGGTAGCTAAGATAACAAAGTTAAATAAGTTATAAATTACAAAATAAGTAATTATTCTACAACAATTTTAACGGCAAACTGAAACTTAAAATATTCACAAACAATACCTGCAGCAATAAAATCATGGTACATACATATATGGCTCAGGAATATCGACAAATAATTTGTCTTCACCATAAGCGGCTTGAATAAGCATTCTCATTTATAGTTTATTAAATCTTTATTTAAACAATGAAATAATTACAAAAGTAAAATAATTAACAAATTAGCTACTTACGTTTAACAAATTAATATACACAGAATTACTTCAGCTTCTCCAATGCAATTAACACTTTGACAATGTATTTCATTCAACAATATTGCCAAATTTCAAAAGACGCTGCAACGTTGCCAAACTTCCAAACTTTTGGTTAAAATTTCAAACATTTATTGTTCAGATGCAAACAAATTTTTTTTGAGGCTTAAATTTTTCTCATTTCTCTCAATTGTTGTAAATATTTTACATTTAGATGCAAACAAATGTTGTTTAGATTCTGAAATAATAAGCATACTGCTCTCTTTTTGCTCTTTTAATTTTAAACAAAGTATGTTCGGATCCGAACAAGATTTTTTTTGCAACAATATTTCCGAACATATTTCGTTTGTATCTGAACAAATTGTTGCTAAAACTTAAGAGTGAATACAGAAAAAGTTTGTTGAAACTAAACATGACACATTTTTAATAAACTTTTTCTGCAAACTCTCTCTCAATTTAGGTGTCACAAAGATATTATCTTCCAGTCTGAACAAATTCTTGATAATTTCAAATAAAACTTTATTTGCAACGTCATCCACAAACATATTTTGTTTGCCTCCAAACAATATAAAAGCCGCGATTTTTCTCCGTGTACACAATCAACTGATTTGAACGAATGTAATTGTCCACAAATTGCATTTTGTCTAAGAAAAATTTAATAGGTGCGTTTCTTGTAAAGGGGCGGAAGAGGCGTGGTCAAAACTAAGTATTTCATAACCTAATCTGGGCTTCAAGTTATGTGTGTGCCGAATCTGAGGTAAATCCGTCCAGCCGTTAAGTTTTGTTGCCTATTTAAAGTAGTCTGATACTTTATACTGTGGCAATTCCCATACAAAATTACCAATTTCGATTTTTTCGATTTTTCCGCTGTTCCTTCGAGTTTTTTGTAATTTTTTTTTTCTAAACCACATCTGTATTAAGGCAAATAATACAAAAAAAGAATTATTAAAATCGGCCGAGCCGTTTCTGAGCCTTTGCAGGACTAACGCACACGCATTTCATTTTTATATATAAGAAGAAGATTATAGAATTTTCTTTTATTCGAGTCTGGCTTAAATAATTTCAAAACCAGTAATGTGTGAAAGTTGAGTGGAAACATTTTTAATTGCAGCTTTCACGTATTGACTGCTCAAATTTTGCACTATTTGAGTGTAGTGCAGATTTAATCACTAACACTTAATTTAGTTGTAGTGCAACAAAATAACACCATCACAAAAATCTCAAGTGATAGTGAAGAGATGTTTCACTATCACTAAGCTGGTAAAAAAATAGTGAAAAATATAATTTCTTTCAATATATTACGTGCTAGTGAAATGCTTAGTGCACTCACCATTTAGTGCAAAACGCCCAACTCTGGTTGAATATTTCAGAGTTGAATATTTCAGAGTTGAATATTTCAGAGTTGATTATTTCAGAACTTTTCCAAACTCTCCGCCGATCCATGATTTCTTCTGGTGCTCGCATGCAGGAGTTCCATTGAAATACTTTCTTCGCCTTGAGAGGCGTCAATATTTAATTGTTCAATACTTACTTCCTCATTTCGAATTTCATCCAAATTTGCCACGAGTCCTCGATTTTTGATTGAACAAACTCCTCGCTGTCACTCTTTAAAACACTTACTGTTGTGGTTGTTGTCGTTGTTTTTGTTGTTGTTGTTGTTGTTGTTGTTGTTGCTGATGTTGTTGTTGTTGCTAATGTTGTTGTTGTTGCTGATGTTGTTGTTGTTGCTAATGTTGTTGTTGTTGGTGGTGTTGTTATTGATGTGAGTATTTGCGAAAAAATGGAGTCCATAAGCCTTGCAACTTCTTTTTTTACACTTTTACTAAAACCTTGACGCGACATTCCACATTTGTTGAAGAACAACCACGGAAAACAATTTATTTTAGATTAAAACAAATTTTACCTCAATCACCGCAATGCGCACTTGTTTAGTTTGCACTCTTACACGTTTATTTAAAAAAAAGGAACGTTGTTTGCCTGGCCAACTTTGTTATTTTTTATTTATTTGAACAGTAATATCATATGATAAAGAATAAATCTTACAAACCGGCACATATCGAAACTCGATATAAATTCGCATCAATATCGAAACTGTTTCGAAATTTGATGTAACGATATAGTAACGAATTCTTTACGACAGTTCGAAATATTTAGTAACGAATTAGTCGGAATTTCGATAATGTCGTCAAGTTTGGTTTGCTGGGTTCTCAATTTGTACAACTTGACAATTAACTATATGTTAGCCTAGCAAATAAAAAAAAATCTTTAAATGCTTTAAATTGATTAAAAAGCCATCATAAGCTTTTAAGTATTGTATGCAGGTATTGTTATGCAGGATGTAAGAAATCTATATATATAAAAAAATGTTGTCAAATCTGTTTGTGACGAGTGTTTGAGAGTTCGGCTGGGTAAAAAAAAAATCTGCCGATACCATTTTGTAGGGTACGTTCTCTAGATGGTTTTAAAAAAAAAATTGTTTGAAAATGACAAGGGGGCGTGGCACCTCCCATACAACCCAAATCTACGGTAGCGAATAGCTCTGAAGTTATAGTTCGCATAGCATCGGAATTCGGTGTTCTACCTTAATTTACAAGAGCCGTTCCACAGGTAAAATTTTATGGGCGTTGAATGTGGGGCGTGGCACTTTTTCAGCAGACCAAATTTTCGGTATAACTTTCAAGCTATAAGTCACACATCAATGAAACTTGGTAGGAGCGTACTCTTTAGTCGCGTCCTTCGACTAGCAAAATTTATCAAGTATAGGCCAAAGGGGTGTGGCACCGCCCATACAATTCAAATTTACGATATCGAATAGCTTTGGAACTAAATGCCATATAATAATGAAATTCAGTATGGAGTTTCCACTTGGTGATATATTTATACTATAAAACTGGGATGGGCTTTGTAAAAGGGGGTGTGGCTACGCCCATACACTTAAAATTTTTGATATCAGATAGCTTTGGAACTAAACGTCGTTTAAAAACGAAATTCAGTATGGAATTACTATTGGGTGATATTCTTCTACTAGAAAACTGAGACGTCATTGAACAAGGGGGTGTGGCTCCGCCCATACAAGCTAAATTTGCGATATCGAATAACTTTGGAATTATAAGCAGCATAGCCTAGAAATTTGGTTATCAATTTACACGAGTCGTTCCACTTAGAGATAGAGATAGAGATAGAGTTAGAGATAGAGATAGAGATAGAGATAGAGATAGAGATAGAGATAGAGATAGAGATAGAGATAGAGATAGAGATAGAGATAGAGATAGAGATAGAGATAGAGATAGAGATAGAGATAGAGATAGAGATAGAGATAGAGATAGAGATAGAGACAGAGATAGAGATAGAGATAGAGATAGAGATAGAGATAGAGATAGAGATAGAGATAGAGATAGAGATAGAGATAGAGATAGAGATAGAGATAGAGATAGAGATAGAGATAGAGATAGAGATAGAGATAGAGATAGAGATAGAGATAGAGATAGAGATAGAGATAGAGATAGAGATAGAGATAGAGATAGAGATAGAGATAGAGGTAGAGATAGAGATAGAGATAGAGATAGAGATAGAGATAGAGATAGAGATAGAGATAGAGATAGAGATAGAGATAGAGATAGAGATAGAGATAGAGATAGAGATAGAGATAGAGATAGAGATAGAGATAGAGATAGAGATAGAGATAGAGATAGAGATAGAGATAGAGATAGAGATAGAGATAGAGATAGAGATAGAGATAAAGATAGAGATAGAGATAGAGATAGAGATAGAGATAGAGATAGAAATCATTTCCGCTATGACAGCAACGCGTCGGGTATCAGCTAGTTGAATATAATTATCTCCAAGACAAAAGTTATGATAATTTAAAAGAGGTGAACTCATAGTTAATATTTTAACTGTGTTCAAAAATTGAAAACGAGTTTTTGAGCTCTAGGCCAATCATGTTGAGAACAAGACAACATGAAGAACAAAGAAGGCGACAGCCAACAACAACAACAACAACGGCTCTGTATTGAGCTCTGTATAGAGTTCAAAAATATTAAATGCATAGTTATAATATATACATTGTTTTCATAGGAAAATATACATAGTTTTCCCAGAGGTTCCAAAATTTCTACAATAAACTCTAGAGTGACTAAGCATAGCCCAGTCTGTTGTCAGTTTTAGTTTCTTTAGAACAGGCCTATCCTATACATGTAGTTAAAAGGCTGTTTTGATGATATTTTCTTGAAGAATAAAGCATTTTCTTGATTACAAATTAGTTATGAAAATGCACTTAACATATTTATATTCCCATATTTTTGCAATTTTATCCAATCAGTGGGGTTACAATCCAATCAGGAGCATTCGAAACAATTAGCAGCACCAACAACTTTCCACAAACAAAAACTCTTTCCTTGGTTGTTGAGGTGACAATTCTTGCTTTTTGCCATAGTTTAAATCATTTCATACAAAGATCAGAACCAACCAACTAACAAGCGAATTAATGATCCGAAACGGTGCGAAATAAAAATAACTGTGTAGCTAAATTGCTGATGCAGCAGCAGCGATAACAGCAGTCCTTGGAAAATCAGCAGCAATACTTAGACTGAGTTGGTATGAGTCTCTTGGGCAGAGATGGAGAATGACTCACACCACAGACAAAAGATTTCTAAGTTAACATGATGCGTTCCAGAACAAACCGAAGGCACAGGCACTAATTTCATCATGATTGCAGTCAACAGTTGGCAATCAACAGCAGCTGAGTTAGCTATGAATATGTTGCCACAATGAGAGGCACAACTTACGGCACAATGCTGCAGAAGTGAGTAGACTGAGCAGCCAGATACGTTCTACACCTGTTAAGGAATTTCACCATATCGGTTGTTATCTGAGTTCACTCGGATGCAGTCAAGGAATCAGAGCGCAACACTTGCGACGCCGTTGTTGAAACCGTTTTGCTAGCATTTGGTAGTTCGCTATTGGCCGCATGTTCAGCAAAGAATAAAGATTATCAAGTGATACTCATTCGCCCAGCCAGGCAGCAGCGAGGCAACAGCGTCGACAAAGTCATCATCAGCAGCATCATCTACTTCATCAACATCAACAAGAACAACAACACGGTAGTTGCTGCACCAACGGTCTCACAGGCTGGACTGCATTTGGGTGTCTTACGCGATGTCGTTAATCTACTGCGATGATCTTCCTTCCTCTCTGCTTTTTGTGCAAGGACACTTTACAACTAGCAAATTGCACTTGCCCACATCGAGATTTTATTGTTGTTATTGTTGTTGTTGTTGTATTGAAATAAGACCCTACCGATCACACTTGCCACCGAACTGTTTTGTTGCCACTTTTTTTTTTATCCCAGAAATTATCACAACTGGCGCGCGTTCCACGTGACACTGAAGACAGCTCAGTTTTGTCCAAACAAGCTCGCAAGGCGCACTTATTTATTTCAATGCTTGGCTACATTTCTTTGCTGCGAGCTGCTTTGTTTTCAATGCCGAGAAGCTGCCTGGAGTAAGTGTCTCAGCTGATAAGAATCGCTGCAGTCATTTGGCGCGGATTAGCCCAGTATTTTGCCGATATTCGAAACTGTCTTTGACTGCAGTCATGCAGTGAAAATTTTGCACCTTCACAAAGTCACGGAGTAATTTTTCGAATTAAACTTAAGGGGTTTTTTCATGAAGTGGGTATTTGAAAGATACCAACGAGGTTCTGTAGGTTTTAATCATTTAAATATTAATATTTTCCAATATTTTCACAAAGGTTTGATGAGATCTTAAGAGACGTGGTTACCCTAGTTCAACAGATATATTGCGAGAATCTAGTCTTGTTTAGTCCTTAACAATTTGATATACCTCAGGAGAAGTGGGGCTTAACTCTCAACGATTGTAATTTAAGTAATCGGACAAAATATTAAAATAATCCTATCAAAGCAACAATTTATTTTTTTATAGTGTCCCCACTCGTGCAGTAGAACTTCATCGCACTACGATGCATCTATGTAGACGATGTCATTCAGTGTTTTGGTTGTGCGTAGGATCCGGGAAAATGGTTATGTTCTAGCTTGTACCATCCTATTGCCCATTAGCTTAAATTATTTTATCTCCAACTTCTAGATCTTCTTATCTGTATATCTAAGTTTCCCCCGGTTGTGAGCAGAATTTGGCTTGGTTGAGGTGATTAAATGAATCACTGATTACTTTAATGTTAGCTTCATATGGAAGTCATTGGTATTTGTGTAATTGTCACTACATAGTCATGTTTGCAAATTTGTCCATTAAATTATTAGGGAATAGAAAAGTGTGAATGCTTTCAATAAAAGAAATCGTTGAACTTTCATTCGAATGAAGTAGTGAACACATCTTTGGGTTGACAAAAGTAAAGTATTTTTTTTAATAGTTGCCATTTAGATATTTTTTTATTGTAATCCAAGTCTATTAACGGGTGTATCAGCAAGAGGTACAAGATTTGTTTTTTAAATTCAACAAAAAATTTCTTGAATATCTTTTAAATTTCTATTGAATTATATAGGAGATTATATATATGAATGGGTAGACTTGTGGAGATTATATATATAAATTATATATATGAATGGGTAGACTTGTGGAGATTATATATATAAATTAGACTAAGCTTGAAGATCTTTTTTCGAAATTTTCGATCTCTCTTTCGCATAATTAGGGCTCTATTTCGGCGATGGTAACGTCAATGTTCACTAGGAGTATTGGAAGTATTTGCGTATGGTCTGCGAAGACCTTAATCTTAGCATAACCTCAAAGAAAGGAAGAAATAAAGAAGTCTAACGGAGTTAAATTGCAAGACCTTGATGGTCATTTGCAGTCTCCAAAACGCGAATTGTTTTGTGACTGTGACACCATCCTGTTGAAAGGAAATGTCGGCTGTGTCCATATATGTTTTTAATTTCCGATCACTAGAACTGATTTGTCATGTCTGTTTATTGCAGTTCATTGATTGGAACGATTTTTCCATCACATTTCCATCATTTTCGAGAAACTACGACCTTATAACGCCTCCGGCCTACAATCATCACCAAGCAAGTATATGTTGTGAGTAGGTTTTGACGCTGCAGCTTAAACTCATCCTTAACTTTATTCTCACCCCTATCTTTTAACTTGTTCAGAAGCTTATCCTCATCCTAATCTTTATTTTTATTTTGTTCCAATATAGGATATTTTTTTGTTTTTTGAGGTTGTGTTTTTCAATAGGAATTAAACTGTACCGTACCGTAGTCAGATCTGGCAGTTTACTTTGCCGTTAATTAATAAATAGACTAATGTCAGAACAACTCTTGCAAATTGTGTAAATTAATTTCGAAAATTATGGTTCATTCCGGGAATATTATCGTGCATTCCGTTCATTAGATCGACATAATCTTCCATCTGAGCGACTAATTGGTACAACCATAGGTCGTTTTCGCACCACGCATGCTATAATTGATGAATCGCATCCGCACACGCAAAGAAATTTTTCGTTTACCTCAACTGAAAAATTCACCAACTACAATTCGCGTGCGAGTTATATTTGCCGTAAACAAATATTCAGGTGTCATAAACTTAAAAATATATCTATATATACCGCACGCTATTTCGGTTATTATTATTTATTATATTATCTTTCTCCCTATGTCCGCCCGTCTTCTTATGGATTGCACTAATCGCACCTCAGTTGCTATCTCCGTCCACGTATTAAAGAAATTACCAATTTGCTTATTATATTATCACTTTGTCCAAAAAGTAACTCTGAACTATAAGCGTTCGTATACAACGAAGGGAAAAACATAGGAAGTTTTCAGTTGGGAAAAACAAATTTTTGAATTGTTGAAATATAAAAATAACTCGCGTTTATGACAAACGAAATTTATTTCCTACAACGAAATGACGCGTTTCTCGCAACTGACTTTTATTATGACATCTGTTGAAACTTAACTTTTCGAAACGAAGTTCGTTTGCGGTAAACTGGCGATAAATAGTTTTTTTTTCTTTGCGTGCAAAGACGTCGAATAGCGCGCAACCAAGAAACAACTGCTGCTGCCAAGTACTGATGAGGACCCAAATGAATTCGTCATCGCACGAAGCAATTGGAGTGGTCTTAATTTAGAATTCAGAATGGACCACATCCGACCTGGCCATAGCGACCAAATTTATAGACAAGAAATCATATGTAAACACTAATGGCATAAAACTATTTTCCTAATAAAGGCAATTTTCAGTTTGGAAGATTGTAATCTCATTATTTTATTTCAATTCATAGCTCTATAGAACTGAGTTATACATCTCTAAAAAACTCGCTATATTTGTCCTACTCCTTTTCCACATTCTTGTTCTAATCCATATCCATATTCCTTGTTTGAATTCCTTTCCTAATTTTTGTCCCACTTCTTGTTACATTCTCTGTCCCTATCTTTGAGCTGAATATTGTCCTCAGTGTGTCCAAGTCCTTGATCTATTGCATTCCCAATCCTTATCCTAATACCTTTATTAATATTTTTCTTAATCTTATCCTAAATGTTTCTAAACCTTTATCCCTATCCTTGTCCTAATTCATGTACTAATATTTGTCCAAGTCCGTGAACTACTTCTTATTTTATTCATTGTCATAATTCTTCTTCCAATCCTTACCCTCATCTTTTTTATAATTGGCGTATTACTTGCCCAAATTCTTGTCCTAATACTTGTCATTCTCCTAATTTTATTTTTACACTTTTTGATATTTTCATATTTTTGTTATGTTTTTATTTCTATTTTTATTTTTGTTAATGTTTTAATTATTTTTGTTTCTGTTGTCGTTTCATTTTTTATTTTTACTTTTGCTTTTGCTTTTACTTAGCGTCTTGCTGTATAAACATGCAGTCGTGGTGCATTTGGGCTACATTAAGCGGTTTCCTGAGGAACCATTTTTTTAATGTTTTTTTATAATGTGGCCGAAAACCTCACCTTTAGTGTAATTCCGTAAAATTTTACGGAATTAAATTTCCAATAGTGCCAGTAATCGCAATTTCCGTAGTGCCAATAGTCGCGGAGTTATTGTTATAATTTTATGCAGCGTTTTTTACAGAACTAAGGGGAGTTATATACCCAGAACTTTTTTTCAATTTTTAAAAGCTTTAAGTCTCAAGAATATGTGGTGAAAATTTCAACTGGATATCTCAAAAAATAACAAAGTTATATCCTACTGAGTGAACCACCTTCTAGAGTGCGTAGAGCTGGCCCTTATTTTTAAATGCGTTTTTTTCGAAACCATGTTTTTAAAGTCGCTGACCAAGATTTCTCGAAACTCATTGAACCGATTTTTTTGCAGGCCTATTTTATTCATAATAATCTCGTACTTGTCATATAATTTTTTTTCGTAGCTTCGTTCATTAGTTATAGGCAAAATAATGATGAATTTTTGGTCGAAAGTCGTTAATTTACGTTCGGAAAAATCAATATTTTCAAAATCGGCTATGACAAGTACGAGTTTGAAGTATCTTCTTTAATAATATATTTCATTTTATTTGTTTCATTTGAATTTAGGAGGAGCAATCTTGGTCACCGCTTTTTCAGAGCGCTCTACAAAAAATGCTGTATCTACCTTAATATTAATTTTTTTTTAATAAGAAAACTAAACGTACTCTTGAATGTGTATATTTTAAGATATATTTCAAAACCCTTATTTAAAAATATCCCTTAGGTTTCAATAAAAAAAAATCACAAACATTTTTTTCGGCCTCTGGGTACATAGTCCCCCTTAAGAGATCATGGTCCCAATATATTTTTATTTTTTATAAATGTTGCGGAGTCCATTCTTCGCTTTCCAATAGAAGGCGTTTTACCGTAGCACTTCTACAAAGCGAGTATTAATTTCATGCAACAAAATTCAATTTTTATTGTTTTTGTATTTTTCTCATAACGCCAAGTAGAAATCCTTCATTTCATTTTAAAACATTTACGGTAGCGCATATACGTACTCACCAAATAATGATTTCATACAACGAAAAAAATCAAAAAAAAAAAATTTCATTTTAAAGAGTCGCTTAGAATAAATAAATGGCCTCGGGAAAACTAAATGCATCGGAAATAAAACAAATTCTATAAATTTACTTCCTAAATAAAAAAACCATACAATATGGTTTATCTCCTACTCAAGTGATAGCCCATTAACACCATCACAATATCAATCAAATAATATCGAATGAAGTTGTTCTATCCTCACTTCATTAAAAAAGTTTCAACTATTCAATTAACATTATTTTGAATCACCCAAACGGATCAACTGTTAAAGTTGGCCAACAACTTATGAACTCTGATTTATTTACAATCCACCACTACTCATGCGGACGATTAACCGCACTTAAGTTTATGAGGATTCTCAACTTAAGCACACGTTGGTGGTTGAGCAAAACTTTATTTCCTTCAATGGCAAAGTTTGTTTGCAAACTAAACCAAAAACCGATAAATCGTACGCACAGCCACGATGCACCAAGACATCTTCTACATCGTCTTGCTTAGTTCTACCAGAGCCAATGCAGCGTTTTACGGCACAAGGCAGTCAAGAGTGAGGAAATAAAAAAATCACCATGATCATCATTTTCATCATCATCATCGTCGTCATCGTCAAATTTTTATGCGCCTCTTGAGGAAGGTAATTCCGGGCAAAACTCCTCCGCTGCGCGCCGAAGCAACACCAAAGATGAACAACTAACAGATGTCGCCTCTTCTGGTTGCCCAAATGGAGCAACTGTTGCTGCTACTTGATGCTGTTGTTGTTGTACTGTGACTTTGGCACAATTTATGTAAATTCCTCTGATGACGCACTCACACCCGCGCATCTATCTGTTTGTCTGGCTTTTGTCTGTCTTGCTGTGGCTGCACTTGTGGGTGGACTTTTGCTTGCTTAGCTGTACTTAACTTGGCTGAAATAGAGTCATCGTTTGTGTCGATGTTCGTGCAATCACTGTCTGCGGAGTGAGGACACAATTTGTCATCGCAGCAAATGAATCTTTTAGTTGGCATGCAGCCTCCAAGCCTCTTCGTAAGCTCTTTGACTTAACTCTTTTTTTTTTTTGTGTCTCATGTAGTGGGCGTCTAGCTTAACTTAACCGTGTATTTAACCTAGGCCAACCATCCAATAATACTTTCAGGAGTTGTATTAACGCTGTTAATATTTGAGCATATGCATGGATTGCGATAAAAATATTTTAGCAAAGAGAGTTTAACACTCAATGAAATTTTTTGGTTCATGTCGATAATTTTCATTCTAAAATAGTATAAGTTTGAAAAAAAATTTTGGAAAATAATAAGTCTTTTAAAATAATTAAATTGCTTACGTAAAATTGTTTGAAAAATTTCGGGCGCTTAAATTCTAGAAAACCAAAAAGAGTTTCCGACTACTTTTTATTGCTTTTCAATATGAAAGCCTTCATCGCTGACAGACAATGAACAATGAGAGTAAAACCCAGTAAACAAACGTTTTGACACTAAAAAAAAAACCAGATTACTAGCCGAATTAAAATGACTCTCAAAAACCAACCTTTTTGTCCTTCATAAATGATAAACGCCCTCAAACAACGTTTTGACAACCCTTTGTTTTACTATATTTTTTTTTTTATTTGTGATTTTTTCAAAGTTTTTTTTTAAAAAATTAAAATATAAAACAAAATCAATGTGCTGAGGATTGAACCCACGTCCTCAGCGTATCAAGTTCTTTTGTATCACCACTTGACTACGACTGATTTTGAAAATGAGGAACGGAGGCCGCTTTTTAACGTTTTATTTATGATACATACCTACACTAAGGGAAATAAAGCATATTAACAGTATCCACGCCTGAGTACATATTTCATTTAAATATTTACCTGGATAAATCAAATATTTTCCTTACAACTCGTTTTTTTCCCGTATTTAAATTTTATTTATGCCACACACTGACACACATATTCCATACAGCTGCCAAGCAGCAGCAGCATCGCACTCTGTTCCTGTGCGATGCTGCTGCAGTTTCTTCGCATCAGCAGTTGCAGGTCTTATAGTTCTCATTTAGTTAATGTTTTAAGGGTAATATATCATGGATATTTGGCAAATATGATTTGTGAGTGCGGTGGTGAGTGCGATGCATGATGAATTCATGTAAGATGGAGTGACAACTCGGTATTTTCTCAAGAATGTCACTCCACTCTACATGATTTCATCATGCATCGCACTCACCATCGGACTCACAAATCATATTTTCACAAAAAGAAAATAAAATATACCACTAAATGGCGTTTGATATGGACGCAGCTCGTGGGTAATATTCAAATAAATTGTTTTTCAATTTCAATATTTTTATATAAATTTTCCTTAAATGCGATAGTTTTATTTTCAAATAGTAAATATTTGAAAGATATTTAAATATATTCGTGCATAATTTTAATATATTTTTTATTAATTTTATTTTAAATATTTTAATATTTTATTTAATTAAAAAAGTATTTAAATAAATTTTAAATATTTACGTAGTCGATTTAAGTAAATGCGTTATTGATGCAAAAATGACTCGCTTTTTGGATAAATTAAAAAAGTTTTTGAATAAATTTAATATTTTTTTCCCTTAGTGTAAGACTCCAATCTGTTTTTTTCGCCCAAAACAGGACAAAATGACAAAACTAAAGATTTTACACGACTTACAGGACGTCTCATACAAAAACAGGCAATTTTCGCAGGAAGCAGTTTAAAGTCGAAAAATTATCACTACTTGTAGTATGTTCAAGGAATTAAAGAAGTATTTTCATTGATAAAATTTATTTATTCAATTAATTCAATTCAATGAATTTTATCAATTTTGTATTTTTTAAAATGAGGATTTTATTGAATTTAGAAATTGCAGCTTAAACTTCAAATATGGAAAAAATTTTCAAATAACTTTGCATGCCATCTATTTGCTTTTTAAATTATAGGTTATTTTGACACTGACAGCCGTTTCCCGCTCGAAATCCTGACATAAAGTCAGTATCATACTTCCGCGGAAAGAAATGAGTCGCTTTACGCTTGAACAACGTAGGGGAATATTGGAAACTTATTTCCAAAGTGAGTGCTGTGTAGCCCAAACAGTGCATTATTTAAAAGAAGTTTTGGCCGAAATGAAGCACCCACCGCGCCTGCTACACCTGCTGTACCCCTACTGTATCTGGGTCTCGGAAAACCCGCACTTTATTGGCGTGAAGCCTATGCTTCCACATAGAGTGACAGTTTGGTGCGAATGGTGGAGTGGTGGCATTATTGGACCATTTGTCTTCGAAAATGAGGCTGGAAACAACGTTTTGGTGGGGATTACAGAACCATGTTAACCGACTTTTTTTTCTGAAATTGGAGACATGAATTTTGACAACCTCTGGTTCATGCATAATGGCACGCCCATGCAACAATTGATCTTTTGAGCAACAAGTTCCCAAATCGTGTTATCAGGTGTCTTGGCGATGTCAATTGGCCGCCTCGGAGCTACAATTTGACCCCTTTGAACTTTTTTTGTGGGGAACCGTGAAGGACCGATGTTATACCAATATTCCGGAAACGACTCAAGCACTTAAGACCAGTATCATAAAAGCAATCCTTGAGCTACAGCCCGAAGCCATCAAGAAAGTTTTGGAAAATTGGAGTGACAGAATGCGCACTTGAACGTCGTTGTGTTCCAAAAGCAATCGGAATGTTTGTTCTTACTAATAAGGCCATAACACATGAAAAAATTTAATTTTGTTCACTATATTGGATTTTTAAACAAAAAAACAATTGTATTTGGCCCACCCTGTACAATATGGCCCAACCTGCTTCCACCGCGTCTCAAAAATGCTTTATGTTTATTATTTTTGTCATAAGTACAAATAATTAATATTTATTACAATAACAAAGCATCTTTTTTTTTATAAAAGGATATTTTAATATTTAATATATATTGTTAACCTTTTTTTTTTAATTCAACAAAGATTATCGACAATTCAACAATTCAATAAATTCAACCTTTATGAAATCAAATCTAACTTTTCTCGTTCGTCTCGTCAAACAGCCTACTCATTTTCTTCCCAGATTCGAGCAATCTATGTAGATTTTTAGAAAAGTGTTATTTAAAGTTTAGGGTTGCCAGACGGGTTACAATTGTGATGCCATAACGAGCAACAATTCATTGGACAGCCGATGCATTTTGGGAAAAATACGTTTAGAAACTTTTTCGCGTTAATAAAAATTGTTCGCAAGCTAAAATTTTTCGGGAAATCTTCGCATGGGGTTCGGTGGAAAGATACGAGTATCTGCAAAAATTAGTTAACGAGTTTAGTTGAAATGAATTTTTTTTCGTATCCGATTATTTTAACTTTGAGTGTATTACTCATTGTCATGCAATTCCATTTAAGTGACAGTTCCGTTTTGCTGTGCGGGGGTTAAATAATTTGTAGAACTATAATTTAAGATAGATTAAGAGGCAACGTTGCTATTTCTTTGCATTATTTTACGGTTAATTTAGTTAGAATTATAAATGATGGCCTTAAGATGCAAATTAGAAAATAGAGAAACTCGACGTTTGCACCCAAGAGCCTTTTATATTAACATATTAATATTATTTTCATATTTATCATATAGTTAAGTGTGATATTCAAAGCTATTTAGTATTAAGAAGAAAACAGCAGTGCAGATGAAAAAATCAACGTAATATTAACGTAAATCTAAACAAACTTTTTGTTGAAATCTTTTTGAGGTTATAACGCAATAAAAATATTGACATTTTTTAGTTCAGGAGAAAAACAAAAATCCAGTTATCTCGTGAAATTTTTTACTGGACTGCATATCTATCGTCATAGTCCACTCCGTAATCATTTTGCCAACTACCTTCAAAGTCCACTCCGTAATCATTTAGCCAACGTTCTGACTTTTTGACTCAATATCTATCAGTATCGCACTTCATATATGTATATCGTAAACTGTTATTTATTTCACATATACAATTGGCAACTTCATAATAATTCATGAAATACGCTATTCATAGCGAAAAACTGGTCCTCCTCTCTAGAAAGCAAATCTTCTTTGATCGCTTTTTGGTTTTCAAGTTTTTGAAGACAAATTGTTTTCTTTTTTGATCTTAACTTAGAAAACTTCGATACTTTTCTCTACCATCTCAAGCTGTTGATTGTACAACATTGGACTCTACTAGCACTCTAGTGCCCCAACCGATAGTTTTAGTTACCACCACTTTAATAAAGGATATATGTTATATATGGTGTTTTTTAGATATTTCATTCTTTCATAAGGATTAAACTGTCATTGGTCAGATCTGATAATTTTATTATCATTTGTGTTCAGTTAAGTTTTTTATTTTATAATAAATAAACTAACATCATAACAACTCTTGCAAATAGTGCAAATTTATTTTAAAAATCGTGGTTCAATTCTGGAATGTTACCGCCCGCTTCGTCCACTTTACAATCGACCTAATCGTTCTTTCAAGTGACTTATCTAATTTTTCAAAACTAATTGGTAATTAAAACAAACGCATTCTGCGCATTCTCTAAATAATAATAGCCATTCGCAAAGAACAATTGCTGCTGTTAAGCGTAGTATTGAGAGGACCCAAATGAGTCGATTCGCCATCGCACTTAGCAATTGGAGTGGCCGATTGATTTTGGTATTTTCAAAATCAATGAAAAAAAAACTTTGCTGAATCGTGAACACACCCGTAAGTTTTTACGTGATAGCGTATTTTATACTTGTGCGTATTCTTGTTCCCAAACTTGTTCACATACACTAAGGGAAATAACGCATATTTGCATTACCCACGCCTGAGAATAAATTTTATTTAAGTATTTACGTGGATAAATCAAATATTTTCCTTACAACTCGTTTTTTTCCCGTATTTGAATTTTATTTCTACCACACACGTACACACATATTCCACACAAGCAAGCAGCAACAGCATCGCACACGTACACACATATTCCGACAAGCAGCAACAGCATCGCACTCTGTTCCTGCAGTTTATTTCTTGCAGTTGCAGGTTTCTTATAGTTCTCATTTAGTTAATGTTACAAGAGTAATATAGACTGGTTTTTTGGCAAATATGATTTGTGAGTGCGATGGTGAGTGCGATGCATGATTAAATTATTTAGGGTGGAATGACAACTCGGTATTTTCTCAACTTTCACCGGAACATCTTGAACCGGTTGACATTTACCTGCATAATTTACTTCATATTCTATCTTAATTTTTATACCCCCACGTTTAAAAAACGTAAATGGGGGTATATTGATTTTGTCACTCCGTTTGTAACGCCCATAAGGAGGCGTGGTAGGTATAGAAAATTATATATATTCTTGATCAGCATCACCACCCGAGTTGATTTAGCTATGTCCGTCTGTCCGTCTGTCTGTGATCACGATTACAGCCGTAATTCTAAAGCTATCATCACGAAATTCAATATTTAAGCTTTTATCTAAAAAATGAAGGTCAAGTTCGTAAATGAGCTCAATCGGATGAAAACCACGTCTACCTCCCATACAAAGTGACTTTATCAAAACGGTAAAATCTCTTAGAATTCAACAAAAAAGAATATATGGAATTCCAATTTTGCATATGAGTTTTGATGTTCAAAATACACTCTAAGTATGAAATTCAACTAAATCGGATGAAAACCACGCCTACCTCCCATACAAAGTGACTTTATCAAAAAGGTAAAATTTCTCTAAAAGCCACAAAAATTAATGTATGGACTTGAAATTTTGCATATGAACTTTGATATATAACGTGTACTATGTGTATGGAATTCAACCAAATTGGGTGCAAACCACGCCCACCTCCCATACAAAGCCATTTTATCAAAAAACAAAAGCGAATATTTTGGGGGTATTTTAACTTCGGCCCAGTCGAAGATCATTTCTTACTAGTTCTTTTTATAGTTTAAACTATTTTTGACATTTGATGGAATAATAATGCTGTCAAAAATAGCATAAATTAGAGAACGAAAAAAGTAAAACATAAGATAAAATATACCACCAAATGGCATTTGATTGACGCAGCTCGTGGGAAATTTTCAAATAAATTGTTTTTCAATTTCAATATTGTTATATAAATTTTCCTTTAAACACGATAGTTTTATTTTCAAATAGTAAATATTTGAAAGATATTTAAATATATTCGTGCATAATTTTAATATATTTTATTTTAAATATTTTAATATTTTATTTAATTAAAAACGTTTTTAAATAAATTTTAAATATTTACGTAGTCGATTTAAGTAAATGCGTTATTGGTGCAAAAATGACTCGCTTTTTGGATAAATTAAAAAAGTTTTTGCATAAATTTAATATTTTTTCCCTTAGTGTACTTATGCTTATTTTAATTATTATATTTGTTCTATTGATTGTCCTACTTCTTGTCCAAACTCTTCATTTAATCCATATACAAATTCCTGATCTTATCCTTATTTGAATTCCTTTCCTAATCATTTTCCTCCTTTTTTCTCAATCTTCCCAAAGTCCTAAAGCTTGTCCTTAGTGAAACCAAATGGTTGTTCTATACCTTGTCCCATTTCTTGTTATTATCCTTTTCCCAGTCTGGTCCTAAATATTGTCATAGGTGTGTCTAAATTTTTGTCCTTATCCTTCTCCCAATCCTTGTCCTCCTTTTTAAATTTCATGCTTTGATCTTTGTCCAAATCTACTCCTTATTATATTCCTTATCCTTTATTTATCCTTATCCTCTTTATGCCAATCCTAGTCCTAATACTATCCTATAATGTCTCTTTTTTAATGTTCCTTTGAAATCTTCTAGAAAGAATTATAAATTGCCTTGGTACAATCACAGATTGTCTCAACTCAAAAACTTGAGAAACAAGGCTCATAAAAGATTCAAACATACGAATTCTGATACAGATAGACTTTCATTTATACAATTCAGGCGTGAGTTTGACTTTCTATCCAACTTTTTATATAAAAAATACATTGGTTTAATGGAGAAAAATATAAAGTACAACCCTAAGTCATTCTGGATATTTTTAAACGAAAAACGAAATAGTTCGGGATTTCCTAAATCGATGGAATTCAAAGGTGCTTTCGCGAATAATAACCAAGAAATTTGTGAATTATTTGCAAAGTTTTTTGGATCAGTCTTTGATAATAATAAAAACCAGGCTTCTGTCTCTAATAATTGTTCTAATGTTCCTGAAATTTTAAATATTAGTAACATGGAGATTACTGAAAGTGAAGTTTTTAAAGCTCTTAATAGCTTAGATAGTACTAAGGGTAGTGGATACGATCTATTGCCACCTTTAATTCTGAAATCTTGCGCAAGCTCTCTTTGTACTGCGTTAACAGTAATTTTTAATAAGTCCCTCTCAAGCGGAATCTTCTTAGATGAGTGGAAATTAGCCTTTATCTCCCCAATTTTTAAATCTGGCCAAAAATTTCTTATTGAAAACTACAGACCGATAGTTAAACTTTCAGCCATACCAAAACTATTAGACAAGTTAATTGCCGCAAAACTTTTTTCTAAAGTAAAAAATTGTATCTCGCCCGATCAGCATGGATTTTTTGCTGGTAGATCCACGAGCACAAACTTAGCTATTTTTTCAAATTTTTGTATGAATGCCATTGCAAAGGGCTTTCAAGTAGACGTTCTTTACACTGACTTTGTTAAAGCTTTTGATAGCTTGTGTCACAATTTACTGATTTCTAAACTGAATAAGCTAGGATTTCACTCTAATTTTTTACAATGGATGTTCTCTTACATCACAAACAGAAAATTATTCGTTAAGATCGATACCTGTTATTCTAGCATGGTTCAAGTTACCTCTGGTGTGCCACAGGGAAGCCATTTAGGGCCACTCTTGTTCATATTATATATAAACGATATTCCTAAGAGTTTTAAATTCTGCAGAAGTTTGCTGTATGCTGATGACTTGAAAATGTTTTCAATTATAAAAAATACCTTGGATTGCTATAAATTTCAGGCAGATATTAACATCTTACTTTTATGGTGTGAGGTTAATGGCTTAAAGCTCAATTTCTCCAAATGTCACATTTTAACTTTTTGTCGCAAAAATTACTTCATTAGTAACGAATATTCATATGATGCCATCAGCTTCTTTCAAAGATCATCCGTTGTTAAGGATCTTGGCATTTACTTCGATCCCAATCTCTCATTCAAGACTCATAGAGATTATGTAATATCCAAGGCTAATTCAAAGCTAGGTTTTGTCAAAAGAAATTCAAAGGAGTTCTTGGACCCTTATACGATCAAATCTATTTTTTTGAGCTTAGTCAGATCAATATTGGAATACTCATGCATTATTTGGAGCCCATCGTATTCTGTAGATGTTCACAGAGTAGAGAAAGTTCAAAAGAGGTTTTCTCGTTTCGCTCTGCGTAATATGTATACATATCAAGAAATGCCTACATATGATATTCGCTGTAAACTGCTTGGACTCCAATCGTTGGAGCTGCGAAGAAATAGTTTTTCTATTTTATTTATTAAAGACAGTTTAGATGGTAAAATCCAAAGCCCTGAATTGTTGCAACTTATACCTTTGTACGCACCAACAAGAGGACTTAGGGAAAGACCTTTATTTTATATTTTTCCCCATAAAACTAATTATAGCCAGAACGAGGTTATCTCTAAATGTTTATACCTATGTAATTCTGTTGCCGGTCAATTAGATTTCAGTATGAATAGAGAAATATTTAAGAATTTATTACTAAATTTGCTAAACTATGTTTAATATGTTAGATTAAGTAAGATTAAGAATTATATCTGTGAGGGCAATGTCCCAGTAGATGAATAAATAAATAAATAAATAAATAAATTATAATTAAGTTTCTTTTTTTGTTTTTTTTTTTGTTTTTATTTTAATATTTTTACTTTTTCTTTTGTATTTGGTACTTTAAGGTTAGTTTAAGGGGTTCTCTGAGAGGCCTCATAGTGCCATTAAATTTTATTATTATTATTATTTGTCGAACAAAAAATTTTAAAGGATATTTTTTCAAATTTGACGCTTTATTGTGAAAAAATCTGTTACAAATTCATTTTTCAATGTATTGTCCATCGCTGACCACTACTTTTTCCCATCTTTCTGACAATTTTCGGATACCATCTCGAAAAAACGATGCGTCTTTTGATGCGATCCACAAATCGATCCAATTTTGGAAGTCTTCAGAAGAGCGTAATGCTGATCCTCAAGGGCATGCGTCTCGACGAAAACAAATAGTCTGAAAAATCAATGTCTGGGCTATAAGGCGGGTGGGGTAGGACTTCCCATTTCAGCGTTTCACCGTATGTTTTAACTGCCTGCGCAACATGTGGCCGAGCGTTGTCGTGTTGCAAAATGACCTTGTCGTGCCTTTGCTCGTATTCTGGCCGTTTTTGTTTTAATGCTCAGCTCAAATGCATCAATTGATACAAACACTCATAGTACACCACTCCCAATTGGTTCCACCAAATATAGGCCCGTATGATTTTTTGCACTTGGGGTTATCGTTATGAACCCATTTTTCCTTACCAGTCGCAATACGATGCAAAAATTCCTTTTTTTTTGCCGTTGGAGCAGCTGTTCACAACTGAAAAAACGGCGTTCGAAGTGTCTAGGCTTCAATTCATACGGCACCCAATATCCTACCTTTTGGATCATTCACATGGCTTTTAAGTGTACAGATATGGCTCGTTGAGTCACTCCCGATGCTTTTGCGAGTTCTTCTTGCATTTGGCACTAGTCTTTATCTAATATAGCCTCCAATTCGGCATCCTCAGACTATTGCGGCCGTCATTCGTGCTCTTTGTCATCGGTATTAAAATTGCCACTTCTAAAACGACCAAAACTCACATGTGGAAATCGATCCCCGTAACCGTCTTGCAGCATTCGATGGCCTTCGGATGCATTTTTCTTCAAATGAAAGCAGAGAAGTAAACATTCCTGCAAATTGTGTTTTGTTGGTAGAAAAGTTGACACATTCGGAGCACACAAAAACTATGTTGTTTACATACTGAAAAAGAAAGCCGAATGATAAAGCTTCAAAATTAAGTTGATGCAACATTGTTCGAGTCCATTTAATACTAGTGATGCCTCAAAAAGTGATGATCTCAAAAAATTCTTTAAAACTTTTGTGCACCCGATATCTGACCGAAAACTGAAGATTTATCGTCGATCCATAAAATTTATTTTTGCGCCAATAGTCACGAAGTTATAATAACATACACTGTTCTTTTCATTTTTGTTTTTTTTTTTACTGCATTAAGCGATTGCCTCAGTGGTGTTGTGGCTCCAAAATTTTTTTCATTTTCTTTATGAGGTCAAAGAACTATTTCTTTCTATCGTAAAACAAAATTTTTCTTAGCACTTCTACTTATTGCGTAATAATTACATGCAACAATATTCAATTTTTGTTGCATAAGCTGCTAATTTGTTTTTATAATTTTGTCCTAAGACCAAGTATAAATCCTTCATTCCTGATATACTATATAGTATAACATTTACCGTATCACAACTCGACGAGCTGTAATTCCATGCAACGCCGTTGCATGATTGATGCCTTTTCAATTTTATAGCGATTCCCTCCTATTTTTGTCATGGGAACTTAGAAGCAGTCTGTACTGGAGTGTAATATTTTCTCCCGCAGCACCTATAGTCAGCGGGTTATAATTCCTTGTAACAAATTTAAAGTTTCGTTGCTTAGGCAATTCCCTGCGCGTGCTGAGGCATCTTTAATTTTAATTTTTTATTTTCGTCATAAAGTTAAAGAATTAACCTTTACTGTCGTATCACTTTATAATATAGTAGTACCTTCACTGATTAAGGAACAATTGTATGCAACGCCGGCGCATTTCAGAAAAATGCTATTTTCAACTTTTTTGGAAACCTGTGCGGTAAAACGTAAAGTCAATATTTATCACAATTGGGAATCATTTTCTTTACACCTAAGAGTTACTTGAGTCGACTTAAATAATTACATTACAGCTCGTTGTAGGTTTAAGAGAATGAAACTCGGAATGTAGGCTAAAAGGCATTTTTTTTTTTTTTTTTTTTTTTTTTTAGCTTTGAACCAAGGATTTCAGGTGGAATACCTTTTCAGTCAAGTCTGCCTTGGTTCGAAATGGGGTGATAGATTAGTGGGAAGGAAAGGTCAATCAATTGAAACAGGTGTAGGATGTTCTAAGCGTGGTGGAAAGCCGAAGAAACATGTGAATTTGAATCAGAGGCAAGTGTTAAGCCTTTACCTCAGTCAATTCAAGTTATAAGGCAATCTCATCCACAAACTTCTCTATCATCAACTACAACTTCATGTCGTAAATATTGATGAATTTTTAATTTCAGTTGAATAGAAATGAGGAAATTCGCTACACAAAACAAGCTTTATAGCATTGGCTCAATCAAGCTTAATATTTACAGTTTTTATAACTTTATTTGAGTTTAAATGGAAGAACTTTTTTGTGGTAACCTAGATAGGCGTTTGAACTTACTCTGTAAAACCTGCCCAAAATGACTTCAATGTTAAATTAATTCAGTTACGCATTCACTTAAGATATTAAATTCAAATTTAATTTTATTATAAAATGCATAGCTTTCTTCCAAAGATTTTGCGTAAACTTTGTTTAAGAAAACTATAATATCACCATCACCACTTCTTGCAACATATCCTTGCTTGCCTCCTTTCTGACTCCGCTGCAATGAGTTGCGTTGCCATTTGACACATTCTAGATTTATTGCAGCTCTACGCGAAGCAGCATTTCTAACGTTCTTTCCTCGATTTGTGCGCATTTCAAAAGATTTAGCGAAACGAAACAAAAGAGAAATAAAACATAACAAATAAATCCGATTTCAACTTGATGCATACAGCCAACGAGAGAATCTTAGATATCACAACTAATGGATTCTTAATTTAGCAACTTGAATACCAGCTATAGCTGCTTTTGACTATGGCAGACTATGATGCGAAGCTGGCTTTATGCGTTCCAAAGTGGTGGCGGCGGCAATGACGAACACTTCTTCCTTGGCCAATCGCCATCAGTTAATGGCGTGGATTCGACAATCGTTTTAAGTGTTGATGAAATTGAAATAAGTGCAAAATGAATTTAGGTGAAATTAAAAGAAATGAGATCCAGTGATTTAAATCAACGCATTCTTTCGATGCTATTGATGGTGCGTCTCCTTTCCTCCCTCCAAAGAGACTTCTTTCAAGGCAGATCCAAACGAAAGTCCCGCAAATGCCAAAATTAATTAGAAACTGTTTTTTAGCGGTACCAAAATAGCAGGTAGTTATTCGAATAAGACTTTAATCAGACATGAATGTACCTAATGGTTAAATTTCAATTACCCATCAGGAAAAAGACTTGCTGCAAGCATTACAAAAGTCTAAGCTGATGGAATTAATTGCATTTTATAAATATACATTCTGGAGCTGCATTCAGACAACATATAAACCATGGTGAGCACCATGCCTCAAGCGATTTTCCACGAAGGTTTTTTATGTATCAATGCATTGATCTGACATACACATCATCAACGTAGGGCTGCGTGGTAGCTCATAAAACAACAACATCAATTGAGTCATGCCATTGTCCGTACAAATTGATTATTATACCAATTAAAATGCAATAAAGGCGGCTATCTCTGTGTGTGTGCTGGAGCAGGGTGATGGGGCGACCAGTAATGCATGTAAGTGCGATAATAATGCATTTGCGCATGTGCAGCACACAAAAGGAGTCATTCAGAGTACATCAGAGTATTGCGCAGTTGTACTCACACATGAAACTCACGCATAAAACTAATAAACGCATAAAATTTAAGTTTCCTGTAGAGTGGTTTGACCAAACTACAGTCGGTTCGAGCAGACTGTGATATAATACTGAGAATTATTCTGAATATGAAATTTGTAGAAGCATTTGCTCCCGGGGACCGTTCTATGTAGGCAAATTGAGGGATCCCGGGTTCAAATCCCATTTGAAACAGAAATATTGTTCTATAAATACATCTTCCGAATGCCGTTCACATCTCTGTTCACAAAGTTAAATCTCAGAGAGTAAATAATGACATTTATGTTTTGGGCGGATAGTGTTGTGATAATTTGAAGACACTTCCACCGAGCTTCTTATGATTAAGTTGTGTTGTGCTTCTTGTTTACAAATGTTTGTTTACAAATTATCAAGAACGGGACCTACTAGCTTAATGCCGACTCCGAACGACTAAATGCTGAATTACGATACTGCGTTAGGTCGGTCGACCTTTGACAGCTAGACTAGAAACAATGGGTTCTTGTGAAGCAGAACAAAATATGACTTCATGCTTTGCGTCGACCTCATCACGTAAAAATGAATTTTAAGGGGGTGACGTACGATCAACGCTATGAGTAGAGACATTTTCTAATAGCTCGTGCTTTTGACATTCCATATCAACGCAGGGTTGCATTTTCGTTGAGAAATGCTAATATGTGGGTATTCTTGGATTCCGAAGGAAAACTAAGAATTTCATAGGATTATCGTGGGAATTTATAATTGATGTGAATTCCTTTAAGTTTCATGCTGTTAATAATGGTTTTAATGAATTTAATATTATGAAAATATAATTTAAATATGTATCCTACTAAAATTAATGAATATTTTACATATAATCTATATTAAGATAAGTAGTTTTCTGTTTGTTTGACAGGAGTACAAATCTAAACGACTCAACGGAGGTCACTTAAATTTGGCACATACATATAACACTTTCGTCAAAAATAAAGTTTCTTCATAATTTATTTTGACAAACGCAAACGCACATAATATTGAAAGAAAAATGTTTTCTTTTATTGAAAAAAATTCTTATAAGAAATTCTAAGTATAAAGAACTGTTTATAAGCTAAGTCAAATGCATAAAAAAGCTATTGATATCTTAAAAAAATAAAGTAAGAAATAAAAAAATTTTGGAGAATATTGCATACTCGTGAAAAAGTTTGGACTTACGCCACTTGTCCTATGAACATTTTTGTTGCCCATATAGAAATCTAATGTGAGATATTTTTGATAAGTGTGGTTCACATGAATGGTATGAATGGTAAACTTTTGCTTATGGTAAGATTTTATAGTCTTCTGGGTTGGTAACAAAAATTTTCCAGAAGAATTTGGCTTCACAACTCATTTTATTCAGATTAAATTTCAAATTTTAATTCCATTTGGTATACAAAAGCTTATAGTTTTTTTTTTAATTAACCTTGTACGAAATGTTAATGCTTGAAATAACAACATTTCGTACAATCAAAAATCATATAAATCTTACGTATAATTTAAGGAAAGATAATTTTTTAAACTTTAATAATTTATTCTCTATAATTCATAGTAATAACGTTTATATTAAGAAAATAACAGTTTAATGTATACAACAAAGTTTAAAAGTTGCATTATTTGGGGAAAAGATATGTTTCGTGGGATTTCTTGTATAGCTGCTTTTATTGGCAACTCCAAATTGATATAAGCACGATCTGTCAGCGCAACATTATGTTTTGCAAAGTTTCAGGTCGTCCGTTTTGACAACTTGTATCGTAAAGTTCTTACAACGTAGACCAACGTACGGTCAGCGCACGACCGACCTAACGGAGTATTGTAATTCAGCTATAATGTGCATGGCTACAAGAAGCTATAATTTTCATGGCATTATTTACTCTCTAAGGTTTGCCATTGTCTGCAGAGAGGTGACGACCGATCAGAAAAACTAATTTCAAATGAAAAAATTTTGTTGTTTCAGCTGGAGTTCAAACCTGGTCTCGCTTTCGCATAGAGTGGTCCACATCAGAGAGCTGCAATGAGTATCCGATAGAAATCGGATACTCGAATCATACTCGAGCTACTTGTTGTTCTCTACCCTATCCGTACTCAATAAAATATGTACAATACTTATACTCATTCGACTCATTAGCATATTTTCGGGTATAAGTACATACTTATACCCGAGCGCGGCGTGACCCGAAGCACTCAGACTCGTATTCAATGAAAAGTCGCTATATCCGACCATGGTGTAATAATAATAAGGTTTTAGTGAATTTGACACTTCTCTCTCAAAATGACAAATTTTTCCGCTCCTGTCAAAAACAGCTGATGGTAAATTGGAATGAAAATAAAACAGCTAACGCGCAGTCGGTCGAAGCTCAATGCCATGTCCACTTCTTTTGATGGCTATTATTGTTGAGGTTGAGGTATTGAACATTCTTTCATGGCATTCGATCTTTTCTTGAAGGAGTCGATGTGAATGCAAGACAATTTGCATGCTGGCCAAAGTTTCATGTCGGTGGCACCTTCCAGCGCACGTTTTTGATAAAATGACAAAACCATTCAATGGCGAACTTCGCAAATGGGCGAAGACAACTGCAATAACTTTTTGTCAACACAACACGGCACAATTAATTGAATTAAATATTTATTTAAACTTTATTCGCACAATAACATATAAAAACTATAACACATCATCATCTAGCAACTCAAACAAATAACACAATTTGACAACTATCAACGGCTCCTCTCTTTCGCGCTCAATTTTTTGACAGAAAGAAAGCTATTCCTGGTGCATGATACAATTATACAGGTAGGTTTGACAACAGGCTATTTTCTCACGAGATGGTTCATGGATTGTCAAACTCGTCTGTTTTTTGTTTTTTTTTTTTTTTTTTTGTTTGCTTTGTTGTGTATGATTTTTGACAATTCATGTTCGATTGAAAACTGTCACACCTACCTGATTAATTATACCATGTTCCTGGTGTTGTCAAAAATTCACTAACACATTATTATTACACCATGTATCCGAGTATTTTCGGGTATATTTTGAGTGTACTCTGAGTACTGCTTTTTCTCTGCCAACGTCTCTAAGCGACAATAAGAACAAGCTAACGCTCGCATATTTTGTTTGAGTTTTATGCTACAAATTTGTTGTTGATATTTTATTTCGTTGTTAGTGTTAGTGTTTCGTTGTTAATGGTTTCGTTAGATAAAAACAAAATAACAACACATAGCACTGCATAAACAAAAAGAAAAAAACAACACAAGACGGACACGTGTTTTTCTGTTTCTAACTAAATGCTCAGGAAAAAGAAGCACAAAGCAAATACAAAAAACTCATTCATTCTGCTACGCTCTACTGCGCTCTGCTTTATATCAGTGGCAGAATGACCCGAGTGATTTGAGTATTTGCGTCGAACCCGAGTGTTTGGGTAAGTAGAATAAGTATCAACAAAACGACAACAACCCACTGTTGCCAGATTGAGGTAAAGTTCCCTAATTGAGGTAATTTTTTACTCATTTTTTGGGCAGAGGTAAAAAAGGTAATTTTTGACCAAAATTGGTAAATTTTGGGAAAATAATAATTCTTTTAGACTTGTTACTGTTACCTCTCTGAACATACTCACAATCAGTTTAATATTCTTGTGAATCATCCTGTGTAGCAAAATAAAAGAAAACATTTGAATTATCCATCTCTAGTCGCATTGGACTTTTTGCTTTTTGCCGCTTTTACATTGGTCAAGACTTGACAGCAATTTTTCGAGTTTGTTG
Organism: Pherbina coryleti; assembly: GCA_943735915.1. Classification (NCBI taxonomy): domain Eukaryota; kingdom Metazoa; phylum Arthropoda; class Insecta; order Diptera; family Sciomyzidae; genus Pherbina; species Pherbina coryleti. Next base: position 66,968,496 of record OX030952.1, read on the forward strand.
GCTAATTGCGGCGAATTGGCTGAGAAGAAAGGAGTAAAATTGACGGTACGCTTGTGTTATACAGTCAACTTTTTGGGTTAAAAAAAGTACGTCAAAAAAATTGCTTTCAACTCATGACCAATGTAAGAGGGGTAAAAGCAAGAATTGAATTAAATTAAAAAATAGCAAAACAAAATAGCCGGTAAGTCCCGGTTTATATGCGTCAAGAGTTGACGTTCAACTTGTTGATGACAGTTAAATATATGTATACTAACAAAAAAATTATAACGGTTGTTAATCATCTAAAAAATTTTCAATTTTTTTATTTTGGGAAAAGGTGTTTGGTAATTGTTAAGAAAAACTATTTTTAAATTAAATTTTAAGAACAAACATTTCATGCATTTTGTAATATTGACACCTTTGATGTATTGAAACGATAATTTATATTCCAATATTTTAAACACATGGGCTCAAATAACACAAATAATCCTGTGATATAAAAAAAAAGAGTGGCTGTGCAGTCGACGCGCCCGTAGGTTTTGACGTGACAGTGTTTCTTTATTCTTGTCCTTATTTTTGTCCCTATTCTTTCTTTTGTTCCGAAACTTATCCTCATTCTTCCGTGTTTTTTTTATTTGTCGAAATAATTTTCCGACTTCATAACTCTTGTTTTAATCCATGACCAAATTCTTGACTTAATCAAAACCCGAAAAACCCGAACTGTACCCGATCCGACTCGTGATTTAGGACACTCATATTCATTTGAGCCGCCGCATTACAGCTTCGTATAAGTGAGTATGAGTCGGGTTTGCCTGCGATATGGGTTGAGTAGGTTTTTGTATTTATTTTTTTCGGATATACTTAGAGTCACAAAAAAGCTACCCGCTGCAGATCACTGGTCCACACACTATTTAACGCATTCGACCATTGTGTATAAAAATTTGAAAACACTCACAACACAAGTGATCTTATGAAGCTCGATTTAAAATCCTTTCGAGATATAAAATGGTGAATTTCATTTTTTAGAGCCTGAGATATAAAGAACATCTATATTAATAAAAATCATTTTCTGTTTGTTTGACTACAATACAAATCTTAACGGCTGAAAGGATTTAAATCAAATTCGGCTCACATATTACTTGAATCCTAAATTAGGTTATGGCATACCAAATTTTGACCACGCCTCTTCCGCCCCTTTACAAGTAACGCAAATCTAACTACTACCGTATTTTTTTCAAGCGAAAATGCTCGACTTATTCATTTTAAGGAAATCCTAATATTTTGACATCAATAACATTCACATATCTTTAAAATTGCACAGATTTTTGTTACAACGTCTTTTCCTAATAAGATCGTTTCCTTAGAATAACAAAAAAACTATCAGAAATTCGTATATTTTACTTGCGATGCAAATAACCTCGTTGTTTTTGAATATATTTCATTCAAATTTTTTTCGTTGATAAACTCAATTCAAGCACTTAATAAAAACAATTTAAAGGGTACCGTTATCTTAGGGGATATATTTTTAATATTTCTTTCAAAAAAAGCCCAAAATATTGACTTTGTACTCAAAAAATTACACAAAAGTTGTTTTTGTTGTTAAAATAATAAAAACTCAAAATTACATTTTTGACTACCTTTTACATGACATATAGCAAAAATAGCAAAAATGCTTCCAATTTTACAAAAAAATTTATTAACTGTTTCTGTAATCAAAAAACATGTCCCTACCCCAGAGATTTTTTAAAGAAATTAATTCTTTTCAAAAGTAGTTTTTATTCTTTTTATAGAATAGTTAAGCTCAACGAATAATTTATGTGAAAAAATTATACCAATATCTCTTTCCGATCAAAAATTATCGCAATAAATATATTTTTAGACACAAACCAAGCTGTTTTCCAAATGCTTATCTATTAATAAAAATCATTTTCTGTGAACATAAACTACTGGGAAACTGTAACGGGCAGTGGAAAATGACAGTGGTGTCACCACTACACCTATAAGGTCTGCTTCCGTACGCACTTCAAGTTACTTGAAGTTGCTTGAAGGCGTTCCTTTACACATTTTTCGAGCTCGATTGAGAAGAAGAATAGGCAAAATACTACTCTCGAGCCTCGAAACTAGCTTGAACTTTGCTTGAACAATTTCTTCGAGCACGATAAAAACAAGCATCAAGAAGAACAAGAAAATGTCAAATTGGTGTAAATAAATTTGGCGCTGCTTACGTTTATAGACAATCAGCTGTTTTTGTGCTTGAAACTCGCTAGAAGTCGTTTCCGTACTTTTGTGTAAATTCTCTCATTTCGACAGATTATAAAATTACTCTCACAGCTTGAACTTTGAAGTTACAAAATTGAAGTTTTTTGTAACTTTTAAACACCAGATGCACTAAAATCATAACCCAGCTATCGTAGGGTATTGCAACACCTTCGCCTATTTTATGCATTTTTATTCCTGACGCATATTTATAGGCTTTCATTTCTTTTATGGCCAAACCTCATGAGTGTATAATAATCCATCTTTCTAGTTGGTCGTGCGAAAATTTACTGACAGTCCTGTTGGTGGAATTCCTATGACTTGTGTCTTAAGACATACTTACTCTTGGTGAATCATTGAGTAAAAAGGTTTATACCAGCACCAGAATCCGAGCCGAAAGCTCAACTTACCACATTCGCATTTATTTTCCTACAAAATCATTCGGATATATTAGAGTTGATCCCTACCGTTTCCCATGGGGCATCATTTGTATTTTTATAAATTTTTGAGGTTTACTCCTTAAAATCGATTTTTATATAAATCCCATGATATAAAAAATAGATGGTGAGTGAAATCGAGTGTTAACAAGAAATGAAAAGGTCACATTAAATTTTAATAAAAACATTAAGGGGTTCTACTTTTAATTCCCTTCGTTCCACAGCAGCTCCAACCTTTACTTGTGTAAAAAAAATTGTTTTTTTAAAGCGCACATATGTGTGGAATGATACATAGAATAAATGTTTTGGATTTATGCCACCGACTTCTGATAGAAACACTACCTTACTCTACTCGTAACCCAAAGTATGTCTTTTCTTATTATTGTCTAAGAAAAGACATACTTTGATGAACTTTATACCACTTCTTGGCTTGCAGCTCTTAAAATATTACCTGCTTTTATTTCCTTTTGTTAAACGTTGTTCCAATATCTGCAAATACATATCTTCAACGAGTTTTAATTTTTTTCCAATTTTTTTTTCCAATTTTTATTTAACTGTTTAACTGAATCGCTGCTTCTGATAAAAGAGATCTGAATAATTCATGATTTGGTTGGTAAGGAAAAGGAAAAAATAATTCAATATCATTTCTTCAACTCTCCACAACTGGAAGCTTTTGGCGCGCTGTTATAGATTTAATGAAATGGTATCGTTCGCCATGGCTTCCACCTTCCTGAGCTCTGTGCAAGCTTTGAATTAGAGTGTAGCAGTGGTTCATTCATAAAATTTGTAGTTGCAATCAATATATCGAAGTAGGAGAGGCTGGTTGTTAGAGAGGCTGGAGTGGTGGTTGGCTGGTCGGTCTGTTGGTCAGTCAGAAAAAATGTGAATAATTTGGACTGCAAAACAATTGTGGGAAACTAGTTGCCAACCCAACAACGACGATTTCAACTGGCTATCTCTCTCAAAGACGACCAAGCTCATTCATTCATTCATTCATCGATTCTGTCCATCCTACAACCCAAACAGTCAGAGCCATCATCCATCTACAATCCTGCCATAGATCTAGCTGTCTGTTGCTCTACATGTTTTCTTACTCAGCCTTCATCGCCTTCATTTGTTTTGTGTGTGCGTGTTTTTTTTTTATTTGGTGTGGTTTTTTTACCGCTCTTCCAACTTGTTATTACGTCCATCGGTTGCTCCTCTGCTGGGCTTGCGGTCTCTGGCCATTTAGACGAATTTATTAGTGTCGCCTTCTTGTTCCCAAATAATTTAACGTAATTTAAAAGACAATCCGATGTCTTGCATGCAGTAGTCGATGTTGTTGTTGCTGTTGTTGCCGCTGTCGCCACATCCAGTTCGCATTTAGAACGAATCAAGTTGAGATTCCATTCACTGGTGAGCACCTGCTGCTGGTTCTTTCCCAGGCAGTGGGTGTATCTTATTTGCTCTGCATTCATTCAGGACTTTTTTAACATTGCTGATGCATGCTATTTGTTGCTGAGGTTGTTATTGTTGTCGTTGTTGTTGTTGTTGTCGTCGTTGTGTTGCTTGTTTAACGATGCTACCAAGAAATGCTAATTTGGCTCTGGTTTGATGATCCTCAGCTTTAACTTCAGCTTCAGCTTCAACTTCATCTCCATCGTCTTCTTTGGTTTCCTTCGATGACTTGTTTATTTATTGTTGTTGTTGATTAAATTTTCTGGTTTGGTGGACACATTTATTTTTTTTTTCTTTACTGTTGAAATCGTTTCCTTTTGGCTCATTTGCGAATTGTGACTTTTTTGTCCCATTATAATTGAAGGAAGTCGGCTGTCTTTTATTGGAATTTAGTTATTCGTTAAAATACTTTGAATGCATTAAATTGGAATGCTTTTGTGGGCGAATGAAAACATTTTCAATACAAATAAAACTGTTGAAAAGCCGATACCATAGTTTTTTGAACAAATATTGTTTATCTCTGGTTTAATGCTTGGCAAAATTATCATTAGTTGGATGATATTATCTCAAGCTTGAGTTTCCAAATTCTTAAAAAAAACATTTAAAATAATCTTAATTTTTGCACGTTGTAAGTAAGTCATTTTTTGTCATAAATAATAAATAAACAACTTGTTGCCCTCACAGTTAAATAGATCTACAAATCATCTGATTGTGAGTTGCATGTTGATATTTAAGTAATGTTTCGTACACGCCTGGCAACGGAGCACGTTGCATGTCTACCAACTACTCCAACTCGGTCGGATCGGGTGACACTTTTATTGGATTTCAAAATGTTTTATGAGCGCGAACTGTCTGATTGCGTGCATTGAGCAGAGGTGCACGGGGCGGACGTGCCAGTGAGACACACGATAATGATTGCATATTTGCATTATGGCCATTCCACGCGCCAATCAGCGTGTCCACCTACACGGTACTAACATCGAACGCAATGAATTAAATCAACTTTATATGAAACGAAAATCATATCAATGCGAATGGGACGGTGATGGTGAGAAATTGCGATGCAGTGTGAAGCATATAAAGAGGCGTTTTGCTTAGAACATTTAAGAGCCCACCCTACTCCAGCCAATGCGTATTATTAAATCAGAATTATTATATTTATATTAAGTAGTAAAATAAAATTTGAACAACAATTTTTAATAAAAGAAACCAACATGCAACACGGAGTGAAATAATATTCTTATATTAGGCAAATATTAAGCTTGATCTAAGAACATTTAAAATCAAGCCTCATTTGCTCAAATCAAGCACAAGCAACTTAAATTAAGAAAAATACATTTATAATGAGCATTTATTTGTCAATTTGAGTAAAATAAATGATTTCTTAAAACAAGAATAAAATACTTGTTTCTAGACCCTGGAACAAGTCTTGAATCAAGAATATATTTTCTTAATTTAAGTAATCGCGGAGAATTATTTTAGTTTTCAACAAATTGTTTACTTGAATCAGGCAAATTTTTCTCATTTCAAATTATGTTAGCATGCTTATAATTCACACCATGTTAACATGAAAAAATATGTAAGATGGTGTGGATCGACAAACTATGGTACAGTTCAGGGGCGGTTCCAGGAATATATTTCGCGGGGGGGGTTTCAAAAATATTTATGTACCTTATGTTATATCCACGATATGGCAACGTATTTTACGTACAATTAGATCATGAGGTTGGCAACGCTGCACAAGTGAAGACTGAAACGTTCTTGACATTGGATTCACTCTCTCACTGGCACTTGCACACGCGGTATGGATTTAACTAAATTATAGATCATAATTAGCTGTTAAGCTCAATAAATTGTAAGAATAAATAATTACCAGCGTAAACAAAGATTTCTTTTATTGAGAGACACAACAATTGGCGACGAGGATAAACAAAAAAAAAAAACGTGCATTGTGATATTTGCCACCAATACATAACCTAACAAAATGCAAGGTGACTCAGCAGCAGCAGCCGTGCACATTCAGAACTTGCAGCAAGCATTTCAAATTGATAGATTTGAGCCAGCACAAAGTTCATGGAGTAGATGGGTCGAACGTTTGGAAACGGCCTTTGATATTTTTGGTTGCGAGGAGAGCAAAAAGGTTAGCATGCTACTTCATTACATGGGACAGAAGACATACAATGTGTTGTGTGACAAAATAAGTCCGATAAAAGCTAACGAATTGAAGTATGCAGAAATTGTGACGAAGATGAGAGAGCATTATGATCCGGAACCTTTGGAAATAGTCGAAAACTATCGGTTCCACTTACGAAAGCAAGCTGAAGGAGAATCGGCAGAGGACTTCATGGTGGCGCTACGGAAGTTGTCTATAAACTGCAAGTTTGGAGCATATTTAAGTACCGCGTTGCGAAATCAATTCGTATTTGGACTGCGTAATCTACGCACTCAAAACAGATTGCTGGAACTCAAGAATCTTACTGTGGAAACTGCACTCAGCACAGCCGTAACAATGGAGTTATCAGAACGAGGAGGTGAAGAGATACAATTCCAAAAGGATAAAGTGGTAAACTATGTCAAGTTGGATTCCAAAAAGGTAGCTTCAAAATATAAAAATAAAGATCGTAAAAAAACTTGTTATCGATGTGGAAGTGAAACACATTTTGCAAATAAATGTATGCATAAAAGCTCGGAATGTTTTAACTGTAAAAAAAAAGGACATTTAAAGCAAATGTGTCTCAAATCCAAATCGAAGAGCAATGCTCAAACTAGTCTGATTAATCAAACTGTTGACGAAATTTGTAAAATCAAAGATTTAAATCACGTAACAGTTCCTAAGATTTTTACTTCTTTAAAGGTAAATAATGTTTTATTAAATTTTGAGATAGATACAGGATCTCCAGTAACCTTGATTAATTTGACATGCGCGAAAAAATATTTTGGAAAATACCAAATTCATTCATCAGATAGAAATTTAGTTAGTTATTGCAATACAAAAATAAAAGTGTATGGATTTATTTTGGTTAAAGTGGAGGTCGAACAACGAGTATCAAATTTGAGATTGTATGTGGTGGAATCGGATAGGGACCCATTACTGGGAAGGGACTGGCTGACTATGGTAAGAATAAATTGGAAAACAATTTTTGAAAATAATTGTGAAGATAGCACGCACCATATTTCGACTAGTAACAGAAATGAAAATAAAATTGCAGAATTGATAAAGACATATAAAAAGGTTTTTGAAGAATCTACTGGGAAAATTAAAAATATTAAAGCACGCATTCGAGTTAAGGAAAATTGTATTCCAGTTTTTATGAAACCCCGCCGTGCTCCATTTGCTCTGCGAGATTCTATAGAAAAGGAATTAGACGAAATGGTAGCACATGGGGTGTTAAGAAAAGTAGAGAGTAGTGATTGGGCAACTCCAATCGTAACCATAAAAAAAAGCAATAACAGAGTTCGAATATGTGGTGATTATAAAATCACTGTCAATCCGCATTTAGTCGTGGAAGAGCATCCTCTTCCAACAATAGACGAAATGTTTGCTTCAATGGCAGGTGGGAAGAAATTCACCAAGTTAGACTTGAGTAAAGCATACCTTCAGATGGAAGTGCATGAATCTGATCGTCATATTCTAACTTTAAATACGCATAAGGGCCTATACGAGCCAACAAGATTATGGTATGGAATTGCTAGTGGTCCTGCAAAATGGCAAATGGAAATGGAAAAATTACTTCAGGGAATTCCAGGGGTGACTGCATTTATTGACGATATTAAAATAACTGCAGCCGATGATGAAACACATTTGCAACGCTTAGAAGAAGTGTTAAAGCGTTTGAAGGAAAACAATATGCGTGTTAATTTAGACAAATGTGAAATTATGGCGGATAAAATTGAATACTGTGGTTACGTAATTGATCAACATGGAATTCACAAAATGCCACAGAAGATTGAGGCCATAAAGGAAATGCGTAGGCCACAAAATAGGGATGAGGTACGAGCAATGGTAGGCTTGATCAACTATTATGGCAGGTTTTTCCCAAATTTAAGTACGGTGTTGTACCCAATCAACAATTTGCTAAAAAATAATGTAAATTTTAAGTGGAATAAAGCATGTGAAAAGTCTTTTTGTGCGGTAAAGGAACAGATGCAATCTGAGGTAGTTTTAGCTCATTACGACACAAAACTTCCACTGGTACTAGCCACGGACGCTTCTCCATATGGTGTAGGTGCAGTGCTTAGTCATATGTATCCGGACGGGACCGAAAGACCAATACATTACGCTTCACAAACACTTTCGCAGGTGCAACAAAGGTATAGTCAAATTGACCGTGAAGCTTATGCCATAATATTTGGCATCAAAAAGTTCTATTCATATGTTTATGGTAGGAAATTCATCCTGATGACAGACAATAAGCCATTGTGTCAAATTTTTTCACCGTATAAAGGACTCCCAACACTAACTGCTTCCAGGATGCAACATTATGCAATTTTTCTTCAATCATTTGACTACGAGATACGGTTTAAAGAATCTGCAGACAATGCTAATGCAGATGCAATGTCGAGACTACCATCCCCACATAAATACGAAAATATTGAGGAAATAGACGTAATCGAAATTCAAGCAATAGAAACGCTGCCCTTGACTGTACGCGAACTCGCTGAGGCAACTCAAATTGACAGTGACGTAACGGCTTTAATCGCTGCATTAAGGGACGGTAAATTAGTGGATTCAAATCATAGGTTTGGTATAGACCAGACAGAATTTTCATTGCAAGACAATTGCCTTTTAAGGGGACTTCGAGTGTTTATTCCAAGAACTTTGCGCAAACAAGTACTGGAAGAGTTACACACTGCACATTTTGGCATGACTAAAATGAAAGAGTTAGCTAGATCTTATTGCTGGTGGAAAGGAATGGGAAAGGAAATTGAAGAAATGGTCAAGAGTTGCACGAACTGTCAGCTGCATCGTCCAGATCCGGGAAAAGTTCCTGTACATTGCTGGCAGTCTGCGAATCACCCTTTTGAGCGTGTTCATTTGGACTTTGCAGGTCCTTTCAAAAACCAAAACTTTTTGATATTAGTGGACGCTTATACAAAATGGCCAGAGGTCCACGTAGTTAAAAATATTACTTCGGAAACAACTATACAGAAATGCCGCGAAATATTTTCTTGTTTTGGGTTACCAAAAGTCTTAGTGAGTGATTTTGGCCCCCAATTAATGTCTCATGAATTTCAAAAATTTTTAAAAGTGAATGGCATACAGCATAAAAGGGGAGCTCCATACCATCCTGCCACAAATGGCCAGGCAGAACGTTATGTTCGTATTATAAAAGATAAATTAAAATCTATGAATTGTTCAAATTCAGAAGTACCTGCAAATCTATGTAATATTTTGATGGCTTATCGAAGAAATATTCATTCCACCACTGGAAAATCTCCTTCCGTTTTAATGTTTGGTCGGCAAATAAGATCTCGTATCGATCTGATGATGCCTCAGAAGAAACATGAAACCCAAAAACAAGAATTTGAGGAAGCAAAATTTAGAGTGGGTGAGAGGGTGGCAGCTCGAGATTATTTATCGGATTTGTCCTGGAAATTCGGGGAAATTTTACAAGTTATTGGTACTTTACATTACTTGATTAGATTAGATGATGGGCGCGTGTGGAAACGTCACGTAGATCAAATTCGGTCAGTTCATCCTAGAGTCCATGTCCCTGTTTCACCACATTACAGTCTCGTTGACTACGGTACAAAAATAGAGTCAAATCTAGATCCTCAAAAAGTCAATTCAGAAGTTACTGGCGTTCCTGAAATCGAGAAATCAGAAGAAAGCTCTGAGCTGAGAAGATCGACTCGTATACGCCGAGCACCATCGCGTTTACAATATAAGCATTCAAAATAATTTATTTATAATGAAACGAGTCAATTTTATATTGCTATTTTTATTTTAATCACATGAAATGCTGTAATTTTTTATGTTGCATTGTATTTATATTTGACAATGAAGTATTACAAAGAATTTGAATTTTGAATTTGAATATCGGATTGAATGTGGAATATGTATTTGAATTTGAAGAATAGAAAAAAACAAATGTAATTAAAAAAAAAAAAAAATGAATTGAATTGAATGGAAATTGAAAAAAAAAAAAAAAAAAAAAGTTTTTATAGTATATTTAATTAAATAACTTATATCTAATCGATAATAAGATTAGGCGTGGTGAGATGTTATATCCACGATATGGCAACGTATTTTACGTACAATTAGATCATAAGGTTGGCAACGCTGCACAAGTGAAGACTGAAACGTTTTTGACATTGGATTCACTCTCTCACTGGCACTTGCACACGCGGTATGGATTTAACTAAATTATAGATCATAATTAGCTATTAAGCTCAATAAATTGTAAGAATAAATAATTACCAGCGTAAACAAAGATTTCTTTTATTGAGGGACACAACACCTTATATATATAAAGGGTAGTTAAATTTTAAAGGCCGATGTTGATTTTGAATAAAACACAAATTATTAAGGAAATTATTGTCATTTCTTTTTATTGTGATAATATTGGTTCAATTATGCATGGAACAAAATATCGGCTAAATGGCCGCCGCTACTTCGGCGGCACACCTCCATCCGATGGTCCAAATTTTCAATGACGCTGAGGCATAAGTGAGGTTCTATGCCGTCAATGTACCGAATTATCTCATCCTTTAGCTTTTGAATTGTGGCTGGCTTATCGACGTACACCTTTTCTTTCAAATAACCCCAAAGAAAGAAGTCCAACGGTGTCAAATCACATGATTGGCGGCCAATTGACATCGCCACCACGTGAGATAACACGGCCATTGAATTTGTCGCGCAAAAGAGCCATTGTTTCGTTAGCTGTGTGGCAAGTGGCACCGTCCTGTTGAAACCACATATCGTCCACATCCATATCTTCCGATTCGGGCCATAAAAAGATCGTTATCATCTCACGATAGCGAACACCATTCACAGTTACTGTCTGACCGGCCTCATTTTGTAAAAAATACGGCCCAATGATGCCGCCAGCCCATAAACCGCACCAAACAGTCGACATAAACCGCACCAAACAGTCACTCTTTGTGGGTGCATTGCTTTTTCGACAATCACTCTTGGATTATCATTCGCCCAAATGCGGCAATTCTGCTTATTGACGAATCCACTGAGGTGAAAATGTGCCTCATCACTGAAGATGATTTTCTTCGAAAATTTATCATCCACTGTTGCCATTTCTTGCCACCATTGACGACGCTTGAAACGGTCAAGAGGCTTTAGTTCTTGAGTCAATTGTACCTTGTAAGCGTGTAAATGCAAGTCTTTATGCATAATGTTCATCAATGACGAGCGTGAGAGGTGCACGACGACGAGTTTAGGTGGACGGCTCTTCAGCCACACTATCGCGAACAGCAGCAATATTTTCTGCAGTACGAGCTGTATGAGCATGCACTGGTGTTTTCACATCTCCTACAGACCTGGTTTGATCAAATTTTTGCACGATTTTTCCGATTGTACGCACATTTGGACGATTAAATTGACCGAAAAAATCACGAAGTGCTCGATATGCATTTTGATTTGAAAGCCCATTTTCATAATAAGCCTGAATAACTTTAACGGTTCAAATTGAGTTCGTCTGAAATTGAGAAATGTCAAATAAAATGCAGAAAAAACTTGAAATTTAAGTGTCTTTATATTCAACATCGGCCCTTAAAATTTAACCACCCTTTATATACTTTAGAGCGGGTTAATTTTTTTTCAAAAAATCGTAGGCGTGGATAATGTTCTACGGAGCAAATTCAACTTTGCTCAAGAAATCGTTAGTCTTAAATCTATTTCGAGCCTCTTGTTTTTCGAAAGAAGGTTATAATTTGTGTTTTGCTGCAATATGTGAAAAAATTATTCCACTTATTGGAAAAAACTTTGCTACGAACAAAATAGCCATCCACCTTTCACTCCATATTCACTCCAGATATATTTTATCCAAAAAATGCGGTGTTTTTGTGATTTCATGTCAAGATTGTATGTGTGACTGTTTACAGCTACAGGCACAACATCGCAAAAACAAACAAAAACTGGAACAGAATTCAGTATTTTAGCAATACGTGTAGAAACAGCTACACACGTTTACAGCATAGGGGTGTGAATATTTAAAGTAAATTATAAAAAACCAATGTTTTTCTTTTTGGTACTCTTAGCCCACATAATAAACATCAGTATATCACATTTAAATACAGGTTCTTTTAGAATTTCGGGGGGAGGGGGGTGTTTAACCCCCCAAATCACCCTGGATCCGCGCCTGGTATGGTTCGAAGGCCCGTGTCTTATCTGTTGCTTTATTAATACGTAAGCGTCTACAAGATATATTTAGTGTATTGGAGTAGTTTTTTTATGACTGGTCTTTGCTAAAGGGTTTTCATTATAATAAGAAACCTACACGGTACATCTTGAATAAGAACGTGTTAAGGCAAATTCCAGGCATCCTGAAACTTTTCTAAATACATGCAAGCCTGTTCACTCTTTTTAAAGTGCCCTACTATTTTTCTGCACTTTTTATTCAATTTATCAAAATTTTCCACACTAAATACTGACTCATTGATAACGAGTTTAAGAGTATGAGCCACACAGCCTATATGTACGAATGCTCCTTTTCACATGGTCGAGCCCATACTTGCCGCGTTGTCACTAACGGCTAAATGTATCTTTTCTCGAATTCAATATTCGTTCAATCGTTGAATTCGTTCATCAACAAGTTTTTTGGCAACGTAGCCCCCTGTGTGATTACCTTCAAGAACGGTTGCAGCCAGCACAACCTTTGACCTGCTGAGTCCTTCAATAAAGTGGGTTGTGAAACTCAACAAAGAGCATGTTTTCTACGAGTTCGTCCAAACATCGGTAATAAAACTTACCCATTCAGTTCTGGACATCATTGACTTCACTTTTTTTTTAACACTGTCATAAGTTACTGGCATCAATGTGCTTCTAAAGTATTTTTCAGTTTTGACGTGACGAAGTTACGTTGTACTGCTCTAGTTTCCAAAAAAGTTGAAAAATGAATTTTTTAAAAATTCATCTGCGTTTCATTGAATTTTTACTCGCTGGATATAAGAGCTATGATTAAAAAAATAGTATGACCATAAAGGTTAATTCTTTGACTATATTAGGAAAACAAAAAAAAATTAATACGGCATAGGGACGTAGTGGGAGCTGCGTAAGCAACGCAACTGAAAATTTGTTACATGGAATTATTACTCGCTGAGTATTAGTGCTAGGATAAAAAATACGATACGACCATAAAGGCCTACTGTAAGCCCTCACAACAAAATTAGACAAAAAATTTCTGACATCATGGGGACGCTGAGAGAGCCGCTCAAAGATCGATAACGCAACATTCATGCAGCGGCGTTGCATTGAATTTTTACTCAATGAGTATATAACCTACGATAAAAGTTTAAAAGGGAAAATGAAGGGTTTATACATGGCTTTACCACAAAATTAAAAAAAATTCCGGCGTCGTCAGGTCGTGAATATAGCAGCTTATGTAACAGAAATGTAATATCGTTGCATGGAATTATTACTCAATCAGGAGGAGTGCTACAGTAAATTTTGTTTTACGACAGCAGGGATGTGTTATTACACTTCACAACTAAATTACAAAAAAAATTTTGTTGTCATGATTTCAGGGATACAATCACATAATGCAGTAAAAATGCTACAGCCATGAAAAAACGTTGCATGGATTTTTAACTCTGTGACTACTGGCGCAACGGTGAATTTTAAGGAACGAAAACAAAGGTGAGGTCTTCGGGCATATGACAAAAATAAAAAAAAAATTTGACGGCGTGTCAAAAACCCTCAGGGAACCGCCTAATGTGACGCATATGCATCACTTTTGCTGAATTAATTAAAATTAGAGCACAACCAATGGGGAAGCAAAAAAAAAGCTAAACGAAAAGCACCAACTCCAAATCCAACAAGAACTCCAACAAGAACTCCAACACCAACACCAACACCAACACCAACACCAACACCAACACCAACACCAACACCAACACCAACACCAACACCAACACCAACACCAACACCAACACCAACACCAACCCCAACACCAACATCAACACCAACACCAACACTAACACCAACATCAACATAACCATTAACATCAACATCAATATCAACATCAACATAACCATTAACATTAACATCAACGTCAACATCAACATCAACATCAACATCAACATCAACATCAACATCAACATCAACATCAACATCAACATCAACATCAACATCAACATCAACGTCAACATCAACATCAACATCAACATCAACATCAACATCAACATCAACATCAACATCAACATAACCATTAACATCAACATCAATATCAACATCAACATAACCATTACCATTAACATTAACATCAACGTCAACATCAACATCAACATCAACATCAACATCAACATCAACATCAACATCAACATCAACATCAACATCAACATCAACATCAACATCAACATCAACGTCAACGTCAACATCAACATCAACATCAACATCAACATCAACATCAACATCAACATCAACATCAACATCAACATCAACATCAACATCAACATCAACATCAACATCAACATCAACATCAACATCAACATCAACATTAACAACAACAGCAAGAAACTTCGTCACGTCAAAACCTACGGGTGTGTCCACGGCACAGCCAACTCTTTTTTTTTGTCTATATTTTGGGTTGTCATCTGGATCTGCAAAATGTAGTCTTTTAAATGCAGCACCTCTAACCATGTTATATGGAAGCATGTCCACTAAAATCAAATTCATAATTGGTTATCGGGCCAAAGTTTTGAAATTTAAAAAATAAAAAAAATCTGGCAAAAAATCTTGGCCATTTTTACCGATACGGATACCGATGCCGATTCTTTTTTTCAACCAATGCGTTTGCTGCCGATACTAGCCGAGACCAATGCCGATTAATCGGTCGAGAAGTGCTAAGTAAAATTTTATTTTACGAAAGAAAAAAATAGTTCTTTGACCTCAACGAAAAAGAAAAAATTTGTTGGAGCCACGATACCACTGAGGCAATGCAGTCAAAATGCAACAACAATGAAAAAACGTTGCATAGAATTATAACCCGTCGTCAATGAACATGGGTGTATTACACCCGAGCTGTTTTTATTTGTACGGGGTTTAGCTATTTGGTTCCTTACTGCCGCGAAATTCTCAGTAGATCCTAAATATTAATATATTATTTTTTTTTCAAATTAATATATTAATGACTAAATAAAAAACAAAAAAAAAAAAAAAAAAATTTGTCTTAAAATACAGTTTTTGTTTTCTATACCTACTTATTTTTTCTCGGGTGTGATACACTCAGTTCATTGGCTTTGTAACAAAAAATATGTTCATTGACGGAGGGATAACTCCATGACTTTTATCGCTAGGGTAAGTTTTATAGATAAAAATGTTCATGGTTCAACAAAATCAATACAAAATACTTCCGAACAATTTGAGATATTGTTTATCCTAGATTCGATACTGTGCCATCAGGATGCGAAAGAAAGTCTCATGATGATAAATTTCCATTCAGTGAAAAGGGAATTTGTAATACGATTTAAAATTTCCAATTGAATCCAAACTTCAAAATTAAGTTGAGAATATGAAAGTTAATAAATAATTCTTATTTTAGATTGACTCCTCCTTCTGCTGCCAACGTCTGTAGGTATAACATATAATTTTTTATTGGCGCAATGAACGCTACTTAAATTCCGATACATTTTATTTTCTACCTCAAAGTGGAACTAAACCGAGTTGAATGAAGCCTTTGATATTTTATACATTTCCACCTCCAGCATTCATTCAGTCAGTCAGACAATAAAATACAAACAAATTGCTTTCAAATTGCCAGTCACAGTACATCGTGGGTCTGCGACGCGTCGT
Organism: Pherbina coryleti; assembly: GCA_943735915.1. NCBI lineage: Eukaryota > Metazoa > Arthropoda > Insecta > Diptera > Sciomyzidae > Pherbina > Pherbina coryleti. The sequence continues at coordinate 66,984,570 of OX030952.1, forward strand.
GGCACGCGCTGTAATGACATGACCTCGGGCAGGATATGTAATGGAAAGTAATTACAATCATATTCATACGGCATAACATAATTTAACGTCCTACTCGCTAGCGTAGACAGCTAGCGGCCAGAATACTCGGCCAGGCCACAGAGTCCAAATCCAAGCCCCAATGGACCACCATTCAGAGCTTGACGTAGTTGTTGTTGTTATTGTTTTTATTGTATCTTCCACCGCGACCGCGCACAGCAGGAGTTGCTTATAAGAAAAGCAGAAGGAACAAAAAATAACTGCCAAAAACACCAAACCTGCTGCTGCTGCTGTTGCTGCTGTTGCTGCACCAAATCAATTCCACCAGCGAGGCGTATTTATTGAGTGGTTGAACGAACGCTGCGTTTTGGGGGGATCGATGCTGGAGCTGATGGTAGCTCGTTCACAAATTCACACAAATCACGTTAAACTCATATAAGTGAATCATATCGATATCCAGAGACAAACAAAATAAACACTTTTACGTAGGAGTTGTGCTGGAATTTATGAGGTTTCCGCAGAAACATTGTTGCCGCGAGTGAAAATGTTGCGTGCGTGCTTAAATGGGGCCAAGGTGCTGGTAAAGGTGTCCTTTATTTGTCGCATTTTTCCTATTACCTGAGATGGCTAAAGGTGAATTCATTAACTGCGTTATGAGTGCCTTGTATTAAGATTTATGAGCGGTGGAAATGATACGATTTCCAATTATAATTTGAATGCGGAAATCTTTTTTTAAGCTTGCTTTCTTTTTCTCTTTAAAATATTCTCTTAGAGGAATCCTATGTATTTGCTAGCAAAAGATTTGTTTGGAGTCAAAATTTTACTCATTCGCCACATCTGAGAATCAACAGTGTTTTAAAGATACTTTCTACGCAACTGTTGCTCAACTTTCCGGCTGAATGGTACGTAGCATAAAGCGCTCACACAACATGTTGCCTGAGCGGTCGCCATTTTAGGTAGCGAAAATATTGTATGCTACCTCGATTGAGCGGTTTACGCTCACTTGATTTTGACAGATGTAAAAAGTGTTTTGTTGTGAAGTTGTGCTGTAAAATTATAAGGTTAGTTTTTTAATATAAAAATATTTAATTAAATACCTTTCCTATGATTTCCTTGTTAATTTCATTTTATTGTATTGCTTTTAATTAATTTTTTTTGTGCAAAATGAATGTACACAGAACCGAATTTAAAGAAACTTAAAACAAAAGCATCGAATCACGAACAGCTGTTGCAGTTTGACGTTTCTCAAAAAAAAAACCCATTCAGCAGAATGCATCACTTTATGCTACTTCGCTACCTGAGCGCTGTTTGAACATTTGAACATTTGGACACTGGACACAAGGAATATTTTGAAAAATATGTAAGTCAAAAATCTATTTTTTTAAATTTTAACTGGTATCATTTGAAAGCTCTTGAATGGACTTAAAATCAACTTGTTACTGGCGTGTATGAATTATTCTGACGACCTGGACCAACCAATAAGACATAAGACAACCAAGATAAAGGATTCTCTTAATAATAAAAAAGGATATCCAAGATAAAGGATTCTCTGTCTAAAAAAATACAGAAGAACAGTTGTTAAAACTAACTTCTAAATTAAAAGAGCCTTAAAAAAAGATGTGTTCTATAAACCTTGATATTTACTAGGTCGATACAAATTAACTCTCTATTATTTGGCTATCTTTTGCAGAAATGTAAGCAAATGTATTTTCCTTTGAAATCTGTACACATACGATTTTAGCCCTTTGAAGACCACTGGGACACCCTTTTACTTTCGAATTTTACTTGAAAAAACTATGCCATCGATTTCTTTTTACAAGGTATCAATCAAAAGGAAATGGATGCGTCCTCATAAAGTACTTAGTTTTCAAGGGTAGATTTATCCCTCTGCCTACTAGATCACCCCAAAGTCGAAAACTCCTTACTTTTTCTTCCCCTCTTCAGGTACAGGAGGAGCTACAGCTACAAAATGTTTGGAGAAGTTGCGGGCAACCTTCCCTTCAAACACAAAATAACAAAAAAGATATTTTACTTTTTCTACCCATGCGACCACTAAATCTGACGGGGCTTCTATGGTCTTCGACGGTAAAAATCCATTTATGACATTTTTAGTTTTTTTGAAGAGCTGATTTATTTGAAATAAGAATAAATTTGTTTGTGTTTTTGATCAATATATTAAAATTTCATTTTATTACGATAACTTTTGGAGCAATTCGAAAATTGGAGAAGCAAAATGATTTTTTGCAAAAGGCACAAATAGCATTGGTTCGATTGTCTTTGTATTGCTTGCTGCAGATAATACATCCTAACGTCCCGTTTCACTTTTGCCGTGATTGAATATATGAATTCTACACCCAGAGTTTCTTTGGACTCTTTATCCTTTACCTCAGAGGATATTTTAAAATATATTAGTTCGATCGATGAAGATTTTAGCGCTGGACCTGATGGAATTCCTGCCGCAGTGTTAACTCAATGCGGTTCAATTTTGTGTCAACCACTCTCTTTGTTGTTTAATAAATCTATAAACGAAAGTTATTTTCCACTGTTTTGGAAAAAATCATTTATTAGTCCTATTTATAAAAAAGGTTGCAGGAATGATGTTATTAATTACAGGCCCATTGCTAAACTGTCATCGATTCCAAAACTTTTTGAGCGAATCGTGTATGATCGGGTAAAAATTCACTGCCGTGAAGTCATAACAACTCGTCAGCATGGTTTTGTTAATGGCAGATCTACGGTATCTAATCTACTCGATTTTACAACCTTTTGCTTAAATACCATTGAATCTGGTTGCCAGGTCGACTGTATCTACACTGACTTTAGCAAAGCATTTGATAAGTTACCACACAATTTAATTCTATTTAAACTTAAGTCCATTGGATTTCCACAATATTTTGTAAACTGGATTAAATCGTATTTGACAGAACGATCTTATCAAATACGATTCCGAGGGGTTTTGTCTGCTGAGTTTATTGCGTTATCTGGTGTTCCTCAAGGAAGTCACCTAGGTCCACTTCTGTTTCTTCTAGCCATTAATGATGTGACCCATATCATTAAAAACTCTCATCTGCTTATTTATGCGGATGATATGAAAATATACAGAAAAATAAATTCTCAAGACAATTCAGCCCTACTCCAGTCCGATCTGAAATCTTTTGAAGTTTGGTGTTCTAAAAATAATATGTTTCTTAATCCAGATAAATGCCAAACTATGACCTTTTCGCGAAAAAGGAATAATTTAGTTTTTGATTATAAAATAAAAGATACTGCTTTATGTCGTGTGGATGTCGTTAAAGATCTGGGAATATGTATGGATTCGAAGCTTTCCTTTAACATTCATATTGATAACATTTGTAAAAAAGCATCCTCTATGCTTGGATTTATTAAACGCTGGGCCAAAGAATTCAATAGCATGATTACGACTACAACGTTGTATTATGCAATAGTGCGTCCTCACTTGGAGTACGCAAGTCAAGTTTGGTCTCCAAGTTACAATGTGCATGTTGATCGAATAGAGAGAATCCAAAAATGCTTTGTTCGGTTTGCCCTAAGGGGCTTAAGTGGATTTGACATTTTAAACCTTCCTCCTTATGAGGATCGCTTAAAACTTTTAAAAATGCAATCATTGAGTGAGCGAAGGAAGTCTGCAGATATCGTCTATTTGCACCAACTCATCACCGGTGTATTCGATTCTCCAGAACTTCTTTCTCTTATAAATTTTAACTCTAATCGTAGAAGCAGTAGAAATGCTAACAATTTAATTTACTTACCATATAGTAGAACAAATTATATGTTTACTGCTCCTTTAAACCGTATGAGTAAATTAGTTAACAATTGTAGCTTTTTTGAAGTTAACTTGTCGAAAGGTCAACTCAAGAGTAGATTAAAAACTATTGTGTAATTGCATGGTTATGTTTTTGCATGGTTAGTCGTGATGTCTTGTGTTGTCCTTGAGCCCAACCATATTTTGGTGGGTAAATTTTTTCTCACATTAGCTTATTTTGAGCCACTTGTATTGATATCGTTGAAAATTTCAAAGATATTTGGATTGTGACTTTAAATGTGTTAATGATGAGAATGTGCGAAAAAGCTGTAGTAGCTAAACTCGATTGTTATTGCATGTAAAAAAAAAAAAAAAAAAAAAAAATGATAATAATCGGACAGATTAGTGACCTACGCAGATTTGAATCGCTTCGGTCCCTGTCTGACAACTTTGTGAGGTGGTCTTTTGGGGTTGGTTAATGAATTTGAGTAGCCAGTTGTGCACAGACTTCCAATGCAGACATAGAAAATGAATCATAAAGATTTTGTTGTAACCATGCACACTGAAATCAAAGCAATCGCAGAAAAGACGCAAGTAATATTTGGTTTGGATTTGCGATCGTATTCGCATTTAGACTGAAATAAAATAACGAAATCAAAACAGTTTCATTTTCTTTCCAATGATGGAACTTTAACCTCTCTACAACGGTTGGTTCAGAAATAGGTAAAAATACGTTAAAAAAATCCCAATAAATCTAATATCTGGCCCTCTTCATTTGATTATTTGAGTTATGTTTGGCATCAAATTAAATCGAAAGATCAGAAAGATCGAAAGATCAGATTTTTTGCAAAATTTAACATATTTTGTGAATATCTTGAATCACCATTGGAAAGGCAATATTTTTAACATTTCATTGGATGCCAAACATTACTCCGTAGCAAATAAAGATATAAGTCCAGATATTAGATTTATTTGAAATTTTTTACCCAATGTTTTAATTTTGCTATTTGGGGAATATCTCCTAAGCCAATAGTCATATATAGGTCAAAGTACCACAATCGCAAAGGTTATGTTTTAAACTTTATTGGTTTACTTTCAAAAAAGATTAAAAACAACGATTTCTCATTAAGTTAATCAAAATTCGACCTCAAATATTTTGTTCGCGTACTGTCAACGAAAGAAAATAGTCGAATACATTTTTAACGTTGGCGTAATTTCTCAGTCCCATGACTTTTTACACCTTTGTACGTAAAAAAAATTTTTGTTTTTGCGACATTTTTGTTGAGTAAAATGAGGTCGCTGAACACGAATCCGGTGTGGAATTTGCGAAAGGGTTAAAACGTCAAAGAACTATACTCTTTGTTTTAGCAACTTGGAGATTTTTCTAAGGAATAATACGTTAAAAAACTTTCCTAATTTGAAACCAAAATCATGCACTTTCCTACAGAACAAAGAAAATTCTTGAATGAAGTTAAACACTCAAGGTTAAACAAATTGTATGTGCAGGGAGGTACGTGCTTCGAATTTGAATTAATTTTTCTGATAGGCTGTCACCTCTCTGTATACAATGGCAAGCCTCGTAGAGCAAATATTACCATGCAAGCTTCTTGAGAACATGAATATTAGACATTCATAGTATGGATAAAACTAGTTGGATGTGCTGTTCTTTACAACCATGTGGGTACAAACATTTCATAACACGCACACCACAATTGATCAAAATAAGCTCGGTCAAAGTCCTTTCAAGAGCTGAAATGGCCAATTTCTTTTTATTCGTGAATTTTTCCATCCTAATTTTTGCCTGAGAATAAGAATGCGTAAAACATTTGATGTAAAATTGCTGATTTCCTTTCATATGTTATGACATATGTGAGTTGATGACCCTCTTCCTCTTTCAATCATTTCAAAGATAGCTAACGCTCCAATGCAAAAGGAGCATCTACCCTCTGTGGACAATTTTATAGAAATGAAGGTCAAATGGCCAATTGAAAGCTTCTTACCATCCAAGTCATCAGGAGCAGACGATAAAGGGCCGTATGAAGTTCAAAAAGGTTAGGAGCATTTTATAGCTTATTTACAGTTTACTATACACCAATGGCATATACTAATCTATTAAAGCTGCCTTTACCTGAAAAACATTAAAAAAGGCTGACGACATCTGACGGTTGTTTTAAGATCATAGGGGGGTAAAACTCACACGTAAAGCCAAAACACCTCCGTCTAATAATAATAAATAAATAACTGGTAATTTCAGCACTTGAAAGGACTTTGATCTAGCTTCTTATGATCAATTGTGTTGTGCGTGTTATTAAGTTTGTACACAATTGACCGAGAAATGGACCTACAGGTTTAACGCCGACTCCGAACGGCGATGAACGAAATGTTCTTATTCTCAAGAAGCTTTACATGGCATTTTTATTACTCTCTGAGGTTTGCCATTGTCTGCAGAGAGGTGGCGTCCGCACAGAAAAATCATTTTAATTCAAATAATTTTCTGTCGCTGCTGGGGTTCGAACCTGGGTCTCCAAGTTCGTTGACATAGCGGCCACTCACTTTAACCAACTACGCCACGGACGCCGCCGTCTAATTAGCCTCTCCTTTTTGCATCTAAAATCAATCGAGATATTTAAAGATTCACTTGAGACAAAACATAATCCACTGGCAAATCCGTGTTAACCACTTTTCCACTCCTTTGCACTCTCTAGTTACCAACACTGAAACCCCCATCATCAGAAGAAATAGATAATATTTAAATTATCATGGACGGGATTATAAATTCAAATCTCGGAACAGCATCTGTACTAAGATCTGTACCAAACGAAACTCCTCAAAGATGGTTCTTTCGTCTCCAATCTGGAATCAAGTGGTAAGTAAACTGCCATTTAAACTGCAATGAGAGGACTGTGAAAGCTCATGCTGATGACAATGATATCGTTTTCACTAGAAAAAAAAATGTATCTATCACTATTTTGTGGAAAACTATTTTAGTGCTCTCCTCCATTGGGTGGACCTAGCGGTGGACCTAATGTTAATCCTTATAAAACTGAGTTTCTGATTTTATTAAAAAAACCACTTAGCGGTAATTATTCCTCCAAAGTGGGAAAAATTTAACAAAGTCTCTCAGATCAATCAGTATACTATCCTCTAAGAAATGGAAGCATTTAGAAAACAACAAAACTACCAAGAAGTTACCAAAAGATACAATGATGAATGTTTCCCTATCAATTCCATATGGAAGTCTTCCAATTTTTAAAATGCGGATGTAAGTGATATTCCTCTCATTACATTCAAGCTTCACATAAATAAACAATATTTCTTTGTCATGGGACATGTTAAACTCCGCGTCAATTTCGGCCAAAACTCAAATCCAGTAGACAAAGAAAATTGTTTTAATTGACATTTATTTGATAGGTCGTTTTCTCTGCAGACAATGATTAACCTCAGAAAGTAAATAATGCTATTTAAAGCTTCTTGAGAACATGCACATTGGCCGCTTGAAGTCGTCATAAAACTAGTAGGTGCAGTTCTCAATCAATTGTATACAAACATTTAATAACACGCATAACACAAGAAGTGCAATTTTTTACACCTCCTATTGTGTAAAAAATTAGAAATATGTTTTTGTTTCTCTGATAGTACTATTTACAAGAAAGGATACAAAGGGTAAAGATAGGAATTTTATATTCGGAGTTAAGGCCTATTTGTAGTGGGGTATCACAAGGCTTAGTACTGGGACCACTAAAGTTCACAAGGTTTCTGAACGACATCTTTACTGTCTGTTTAATCACGATATACAAATGTGCTGACGACTTCAGCTGAAGTGAGATATATATTCAACATACAAAAGATGATCAGATAAAAACGATATTTGATCAGAAAGTACGACCGACGAGATATCAGACACAATAAATAAATCGAGCTAACTTCGAGTTACATTGTTTCCAAAGCGAGTTGGCTCTTCAGTGTTGACAACGGAAAGACCGATATTAGACAGGTCCTTTCAAGGGCTAAAATGACAAATTTATTTTTTATTTCTTAGATGGTCACTAAATTCCTTTCGTCTATGAATGAAATCAAGCACTTACATTTTTGCCATGAAACAAGGAAAGTGGGAAAAAACTGTGTTACTTAATTTTTTTAATAAAATCCGAATAACGATTTAACTATCATTGAACTAGATGAAGAAACTTCTTCATTATACTGCTGAGTTACAACATCGGCTGATATATAATGAGTACTTAGCCTGGATATAAGAAAAGTATTCCAAGCTTGTGACTCCTCGCTATTTTGGATAACACAGTGCGACACGAAAAAATAACTTCAAATATCTCAATGGTTTATAATAGTGGATGGTCTATATATTATGCCCTCGTACTCAGTTTTATCGGATTAGGTCAAATAAGAGAGAAATTCAAGGTCAAACTTCACTCTTAAGTCACAAATTTTTTCTTATAACTCTTAAATTAAATTAAAATTCTATGTAGTAACTGCATCTAAATATTTGCAATGGATGATTCTTTACATTTTAAGACGATTTTTTGCTCAAAAAGTTACGTAAGGGGTTTATTATTTTCTTCGAAAACAGGACTTTTTTAAAAAAAAATGAAATTTTCAATAGTTCATTTACTATGTATTCGTCTTCAAAAACAATCAGATTTTACTGAATTTTTGCATACACCTTAAGTAAAATAAAATAATCCACCTGTGAAAAGATCACAACAATTACATGTGTGCATCCAAAGATATTCGGATTCAAAGATTACCAACGGTGGTAACTTCGTTAATGTAAGCCCTAGCGCAAAATCATTCAAATGAAACTTATAGACCCAACAATTTTCTTTAAAACTGTCTTTAACATTTTAACCGAAAGAGTTACCGTTTTAAAGATATGCGCGTAAATGTGTAAATTCAACATATATGAAAAATTAAAACGGTTAAAATAAAAATTTTTTTTATTTCTATTTCTTCTCAAGTTCATATATTTTTCATATATGTTGTAATTACACATTTACGCCCATATCTTTAAAACGGTAACTCTTTCGGTTAAAATGTTAAAGACAGTTTTAAAGAAAATTGTTGGGTCTATAAGTTTCATTTGAATGATTTTGCGCTAGGGCTTACATTAACGAAGTTACCACCGTTGGTAATCTTTGAATCCGAATATCTTTGGATGCACACATGTAATTGTTGTGATCTTTTCACAGGTGGGTTATTTTATTTTACTTAAGGTGTATGCAAAAATTCAGCAAAATCTGATTGTTTTTGAAGACAAATACATAGTAACTGAACTATTGAAAATTTTATTTTTTTTTAAAAAGCCCTGTTTTCGAAGAAAATATTAAACCCCTTACGTAACTTTTTGAGCAAAAAATCGTCTTAAAATGTAAAGAATCATCCATTGCAAATATTTAGATGCAGTTACTACATAGAATTTGAATTTAGTTTAAGAGTTATAAGAAAAAATTTGTGACTTAAGAGTGAAGTTTGACCTTGAATTTCTCTCTTATTTGACCTAATCCGATAAAACTGAGTATGAGGGCATAATATATAGACCATCCACTATTAGAAACCATTTAGATATTTGAGGTTATTCCAATTGACCCTTAAATTGTCGCACAGTGTAATTATCCAAAAATGACTTACTATTCACCTTATGAGCCAAGAGCGCATAACGTTGCTTCGTTTTATATATCATCCGTTTCATGACATGTGGAATTTCATGATGTGTGGAAATCATGAAGCCACTGTTAAAATAATATTTCAATATCACCTTGTTAATAGACCATTTAAATAACAATTAAATGCTCTTAAATGCTCTTAAACGATCTTAAATTCATAAATTCACAAGTTGAAACACTAAAAATGCCACACATCTGGTCATTCGCCATTGGACAAAGTATTGGACAAGTTGGGCTGGCTAGACCAGTCAGAGACGCTGCCAAACCTCAAATGCTGGTCGTGTGTGGGATGAGACTTTTGTAAATGATACTGACAAGCTTATTAGACGGCATCTACTTGTTGCGCAGCACAACAACATAGTTCAACGTGGTGGCACCAAAGCGGGTGCGTTAACTTCTAACTTCTGTATTACAAGCCGATGAACGACGTACTCGTATTTGAATTCATTTTTTTTTTTTGTTTTGTTGTTATTTTGTATAGGAACCAGCATAAAATGCTGCTAGGGGGAAGCCGCGTGCCGCTCAAGCAGATAACGCGCTACAAGTGAGCGAGCTAGCGATCGTGTGAGCGGCGCGTGACTTCCATGCTTGTTGTTATTGGGGCTTGTTGCCAAAATTGCGGAGGCGTTCGAGCATGAAACGGTCTCGCCTGCCACTCGGCTTATTAGTTCTTTCATACATATATTAATTTATTTGTCTGCTCGTTGAAGTAAAGTAAATTATCTGTAACACAGACAAAAATGCAAATGTGCCTTACACGGACAGACAGACAGACAGATATACAGACGGACAAGCCAACCGACAGACTGTCAGACAGATGGCTGTCATCTGACAGGCGGCAATAAATCTTCGAGCTTCGAGTGTAAACTAATTTTCATGTCAATTTGGAACAACAACTTGTTAGTTTCGTGTTTATTTATTTTATGGTTTTTATAAATTAATTTTTCATGACTCTGTCAATGTTGATTTCTGGTCGTTGTTGGTGTCGCTGCTGCTGGCGTTGCCGTGTTGACAGCCGAAGAAGTGTTGGCGCCACGTTAGAGGTAGAAATTTTCAAGTGTTTATTGTTTATATATTTTGGTTAGAAGCAGTTTTATTGAATTTAAAACTTGTCTAATAAATAACGGTATCTTTAATAAAATATATCGTTAATTTATTAAGTAAAATAAAAGCTTGAAAGCAGTTATGGCGATTTCATCGCAGCAACTTAAAAGTGAGCAATGGACATTTCTGTGGATATTTCTGGATATTTCTGTTTACGAGATTGTTTTTTTTTCGCATCGAATAAATTTTTTAGTTTGAAATACCTTCTGATAAAAAAAACCGGAATACTTCAATAAAACAAAAACAATTCAATTATTCATTGATATTAATTTCTTTTCCATTAAAGTAATCTGCACTGCAATCAATCCAAATATTCCAACACTTTCTTCAATCTTGAAAACACTTTTTATGGACTGATTTTAAAATCGAATTTAAGTGCTTCTGTGAATTCTCCTCAAGTGTTAACTTGAGTTGTAGAAAAAGGAAAGAGTCACAAGGAGACAGATTCCATACTATTCCATACAGCTGAAATAGCCGACAAGCAGCAACAACATCGCACTCTGTTCCTGCAGTTATCAGTTAAGTTTTTAGAATTAAGATTCTTGCTTTCGGTTTCTTATAGTTCTCGTTTGGTTTTTGTTGCGAGGGTTATATAGCCTGGATGTTTGGTCGAGATGCTTTGTGAGTGCGATGAGTGATCGCATGATGCAATTATGTAGGGTGGAGTGACAACTCGATATTTTCTCACGAATGTCTTGCACCGATTGTCATTTGCCTGCATATTTTCCTTTTTATTTTCTTTCCTACTTTTTCTTCCTCTAGTTTATACTATTTTTATATAGTTGTTGCAATATTATGGCAAATTAAAGAACGAAAAAAGTAATAAAGAAAATAAAATATGCAAGCAAATGGCATTTGATGGATGCAGCTCGTGAGAAAATAGCCAATTGTCAAGGCTACCTTGTATCATGGTTGGTTCAATATGAAGAAAATACTACTATAAAACCATTAATAACATATTGAATTCAAATATGTTGTTTTTTAAATTCAATATTTTTATATACATTTTTGAAAGTTATTGGAAAGATATTTTAAAAAACTCGTGCATAATTTTATTATATTTTTTATTAATTCTGTTTAAATATTAAAATATTTTATTTAATTAAAAAAATATTTAAATAAATTTTAAATATTTACGTATTCGATTTATGCAAATGCGTTAGTGGTGCAAAAATGACTCGCTTTTTGGATAAAATAAAAAGTTTTTGGATGAATTTAATATATTTTTCTCTTAGTGTAGAGTTGGGCAAAAGTTGCACATTGTGCATGGAGCCATGACTTGAGTAAAAGAGAGAAAAATTGTTGCTATGCCACTATTTTTTGTTTTCAGAGTACAAACTTGATATATGTATACTTCCATAGCTCACTAGGAAACCCAAGCCGAAATATTTCTTAAAAATATTTAACTTATGACGAAGTAGCTGAAGTAAAAAAAAATTCTACCAAACAAATTTTGGTAGAATACATTTTTTTTTTAAGTGGCAACGCTGGTCTGCATTGTGAAAATTTGAATTGCGCTCTGTGCCTCCCAAAATAAATGTTGCTTGCTCAGTGATATAAAATAAAGGGCGTTTTACAAAAAACTGGTAATTTTTTCTTTTTAGAAATAAAAATGAAAGTTAAAATGAAGTGTATCGATGAGGCAGATTTTTTGTGGTGACATTGTTTTTGTTGTGACATAAATTGCCGAAAAATTCTTTTAAAGAACAATTTTATAAATAGGTACTCTGAAGATCCATTGACAAAAAAAAAATAACATCGTTTTTTGTGACTACGTAAAAAAAAATCCTTTTTAAGAAACCATCTTCTTCATATTTTGAATATGCAACACTTGTTTTTATCGAGATCATGCTCTCGCTCTCACACTTTCTATAAAGCTACGCTCTTAGTTCTCTCACAGTTTTACGCTCCCCTTTCCGATTCAACAGCGTGCATTCTGGTGCACGCTGCTGCCCAATGCCGTAGAATGGGCAAAAAATGTGCACATCCCTGTGCGAACCGTTCTGCTTTGTCGTGGTGAAATGTGCAAGCCGGTGCGTTGTCGTGGTGAAGAAAGCACGAATTGTTCTTCCTCAATTGTGGTCTCTTTCAACAAAAATTTTCCCAAAAACGCTTTATTACGCTCACGTTATACTCCTTATTTACTGTTTTGCGGAGAGAACCACATCACGGCAATCAAGAAAAACGGTCAACAAAGTTTTAATTTTGGATCGACTCTGTCGTGTTTTTTTTAGGTTTTGGATCATCTGTATTGCTTCACAGATGTGCATTCCGATGATTGTTCGTTAGTTTCGATGTCATATTCATAGATCCATGTCTCGTCACCGGTGATGATGTCGTCGATGATATTTTGGCCGAAAGAAAGCATTTCTTTACCGACACAAACGATGCTGTTTCTGAAACAAATTCAAAAATTTATAGAACACAAAAAACGCTGACTTGTTATTAAAACTATCAGACAGACATTTGAGCATCAGATGGCAGATGTACCAGCCCAGAAAAAATAGTTTTTTGCGAGGTTTATCTCAAGGGAGGTTTGCTTTTTTTATCCTACTTTCTGAAAATAAAATAAAGTCAGTTTTATCCCGTAAAATAAAGTCAGGTATGAACTTCATTTTTTCGGGAAGAAAGTGGAAGCTTTCAAAAATTCAATAAGATTTAATGCATTTTTGGAACCTTCATTGTGAATAGTACTGCCATTATATTTACCTTCAACCTATAAAAATCTCGAGAATGGAATCTTGTGGAAGTTGAATTGTTACTGCAGTAATGATACATGAGTATAAGCACATGCAAACGCGATCCAACGAATGTTGGATTCAAATTGCACCAAATTTCTAATTCAAAGCACACACTTAAAAATGTAGGAATCAATTTTAACTATTCTGGATAACATTTAGGACACGACTAATAAAAAATATTTTGAACCAAACAAACTGTAAAGATGTTCTAAATCAAAAAGACTAGTTTATAATTCTCAACAAAGTTTAAAGTTACCCTATAAAAACTAAAAAAAATAAAAAATTTCGGCAAGTCCCATCAGGATATAAATCCGCGTTGATATTGTACAAACTCAAACGCTCAACACTTTCAGCTAAAAGGCTACGAAACGTTTTTTACCGTGTACAGATAAGAGCTTATAAAACAAACGAACAAATTGGCCATTTCAGTCCTTGAAATGACTTTGACCGAGCTGCTCATGAAAAAATTGTGTTTTGCGTGTTATTAAATGTTCTTAGAAGAAATGACCGAGAACTTGACCTACTAGTTTTATGCCGACTCCGAACGGCTTATGTGCATGCTCTCAAAAAGCTTAACATGGCATTATTTACTCTCTGAAGTTTGGCATGAAGTCTGCAGAGAGTTGGTGGCCAATCAGAAAAATTACTTTCAATTGCAAAATATTCTGAGTCAGCTGGGATTCGAATCTGATCTTGAAATGGGATCGAGTGGCTAACGCACTCGGCCACAGCCATCACAGAAGCTGATTTTCTGAAAAAAATAAAATTTTATCAAAAAGTAAAAGCTTGGAATCATCAGAATTTATGAAGTCATCAATTAAAAGACGCATTGAAAGTAACACACAAATAGACAAATAGAGCTAAGCAATAATCTAGGGAGGTTACCAACAATGGAAACTCTTGTGGACTTTATGCTTAACTCTGAAGAAAACTGGACCTTAGTAAGCAACATGGCATGCGCCATAACAAAAGAATTGCGTCGTGTAGAAAGACTCCGCAGATCAACTGCAGACTCTATGCTATAGACAAAGTTGCTAGGCCGCACCGTTCAGATTTGCTGAAGATCAGAGGAAAGGGTTAGGGGGTGATGAAGCACTGCGTTCATCTTGGAAGGTAATGCAGTCGATTGTACCTTGCGTCTTTGTCTAAGGAAAAGGCCGCTGTCGAAAGCACCGTCAGCAAGGGACCATTTCCCGAAGCGGCCTCTCCCCGAAATGCCCTCTCCAAGAAGAGACCGCAGTCGACAGCACCACCAGCGTCTTCGGCTAGAGACCATTTCCCGAGGCGGTCTCCACCTGATGCATCATCAACAACAACAACGATGAGCCTCCAACGCCTCATTGCATATGAAGCACAGCACATCATCGCTTTGGAATATAAACAAGCATGATCTGCAAAACGTTTCTTTGTTAAGAAGAAGCGTAGATGAATAAACATACTCAATCCTGCCCTACGAAGTAATGCCTCGATTGGTGGTTCCGTAGGGTCTTGCAGGAGGAGAGAAAAGTAAGGAATGGTTTAGTCAGCATACCATACCAGGGACTCTGACACTATTTGGAAGTACGGGCTTCCATTTGTCTATAAAAGATTCCCTCCTGTCGTCTTTAACCAAAAAAAAAAAAAAAACAAAAAAAAACACAAATAGACCCTCTATTAGATCAAATGGAACGCAACCACTTAATAAACTAACATCTTGTGATAATATGAGGAACAGTTACCAAAAAACCATAAAATATTTTACAACCTACTCGTTGTTTTACTCAGAACTTCCGCTATGCTGATCTCCATTGATTTTCAACATTTAAGCATTGGCAATCGGTGGCTCATCAACAACAACATTGGTACCTTTGCCCCAACATTGCATACTATATATTCAACATAAGCCAACACACACATGCACACACACAAAAAACCTCTTCGAACATCAACAAAATACTTCACAGTGCCATCTCGTTGAGCTCACCGCTCAGAGCGCTGGCTTATCCTCGCTCGCTAGATGCGACATAAGCGACTTTATGGCATTTTAATGGCCACTTAATTTTGTTTATGGATAATGAGAACATGTTACGGACGCACATCGATTATTGACGTATATTTTAATGATTATTACTATTATTATTCTTATTAAGTGCGCCGTGATGTGATGTTGTTGTTGTTGTTATTGCTGCTGCTGCACTTTGGCGCTGGCAATTCGGAGCTCGTTTAACTAAATTGTCGGTAATTTTTTGTTGCATTTGTTGTAGAGATTTGCTAAATCGATGTAGTAGTTCGAAGAAGTTATGCAAATTGTGTGAGTGTGGCTTAAAAGTCGATAAAGCAGTTAGTTAGCAAGTAACCAACATGGTCAATGATAGATGTATCTCATCGATCTTGATGGTAGGTGTGCGTTGGGTTTAAATGCATAAGAACGACAAATTGGAAAAGTTATCTTCGTATTAGTTGGATAATTTTTGTATGAATCTGCAAGATTGTTGCATATTATTTGCGCTTCTAATGAATTCCCAGTAAAAGGAAATTCGCCGATGGCGGATTTGTTGATTGCTATTATCAATCGATTTCTACCGATAAGGCAGTTATATCTAAATTTTTACAAAATTCCAGGTTAACAAGATTGAAAATTTAAATCCCGTTAGACCTCTTCGGTATTATGAAAACAGAATAATCCAGTAAATGCAATGATTAATCCAGTAATGCAAAAAGATAATGGGAGAGAAGTATAGTCATGATCGGGTATGGGCACCACTACATTTAAAGCTTCCGTGTTGTTTCTGTGTTTGTCTTTATTTTTTTATTTGTTGCTGCGTTTTGTATTGCTACATAAGCCTTTGCTCTCAATTCTTACTCTCAAAGCTCCCAGAGCCCTCTCTGCCCATAGCTGGTCATGATCGACGAAGTAAAGTCAACGATCAAGGTTAAAAGCACGAATTTAAATCAAAATAAAACTTCAGTCGGCAAGCGGACGCACAATTTCCCAGAAGTCACCTTTAGAGGATAGGGATGAATACTAATCTCTGCTTGTATTTTCTTTTAAACATTTTCTTCTCTCTAGCATTCTTTTATTCTAATTAAATGGGATGGCGCATTCAGGCAAGAAATCTGCACACTTCTGACATAGAGTAGCACCCAATTGCATTTCCTTCCACAAGTATCGAGTAAAGTATGAGTAGGTCTTAGCAATAGCTGCATAACTGGCTTTCTGATTATCACTACCAGCTCAATTCTCACTGTCAACAGCTTTTCCACATCACGACGTACGGGAATAGGATGCGCCGAATCAGAAACATACTGGCCAATAACCTCAAATCTAACTGTTTGAGTTGAACCGATCTACCAATAATTTTAGCAAAATTACGGTTTCACGAATGACGGTGACAACTTCCACTTGCAACACTTAATACCCAAGCTGATAAGGCCATTGTTGCCTTCGATGTCTAAGAAAGCCGTTAAGCGTGTACGTCGATCAGCCGTCGATATGTCTATTTCTGTGAGGGCATAATCTCAAAACTTTCTTTTTCAGAGAAGAGCCCTAACAGAAATCACTGATTTTGATCTCTTTGATTGGTAAAGAGAATAAATAAATTTCCTTCAGAGGAGCATTCTTACCTTTGTGACTCAACCGTCCGAATTTAAACACTGGAACACATTCTTGGAAGTTTTCTTTGCCACTACGCTTTCGACCGCGTTCACGGCCACATCGATGAGAAACAAGGCAGGAATATCTTGTGTCCTTACGGTATCCACCACAGGCTGGAACTGATAGTTAACGGTAAAACATCGATTTGTCCTCAATATAGTTCCTTCTTTACCATAAATTAGTCCTACGCCATGGGTTCTTATGAGATTTCTCCTGGTTTTTCGATAAATTTCTGATGGTTCCTACCATTACGTATGTGCAGTTGTGTTCATAAAAAAGCAGCACCATGCCCCATAATATGAAGGGACAAAATTACATATTAAAATATTTCCAATAGAGTGACTTGTTACTAGTTGTAAATTGCATTAAAATACCGTTATAACAGTATATCGCGAGCGCTAAAAAATAGGTTCATTATATTTTATGAGTTCATTCGATCTCGCATTTGCAAGAAGAGCTGTTTATAATAATAGCAGCAATAAGAAAACTTACCGGAAAATTCTAAAACTCGTCGGGTGCTCTTCCAAAATAATTTCAAATGCCTTAAAATAACAAAACAAATAAGAAACACGTAGAGGAAAACGTGCAAAGAGCATCCGCACAGATCGAAAATAGTGCAAATGGTACTTACTGGAAACTAAATTGGCCGCACGAAGCCCCATAAAAGTACCATTACTGTAAAAAAAACACGTTATTAAAAGACAAAGTTTTAATAAATCACACCTGCGGAAGCCTATCGAAAAACGTCGAAACATTCTCTCGAGCGATGAGTGATGAACTTTTTTGCCATGATATTTTTAGTACAAAAATTTGTCAGAAATAGTGTAAATCAAAGAATTACAGAGTTCTGCATCAAAAATTTTAGGAAATTTTCCCTAACACAAAAGATATTTACTTTTTTGCAGTGATTTTTTATATGGGTCAATTGCAAAAAAAAAACGTACACAAAGAGGTTTTCATGTTTTGTTTTTAAATTTTTTTAAATTTTCCCGTTAGAAAGTCAAATTAAATGAAAAATAATGGAGAATTCGAAGTTGTTTTTAGGCCCTGCAAAAAATCACTTTTTCTATGGTTTTTATACGATTTTTGTACTGAACGTCACACAGCAGATATACGGGAAAAACACTAAAAATTTGAAAAATGTTGTAAATGAAGGCTTACTGTGATGTTTGTTAAGTTATTTAATCAGTTAAATCGGCTTTTGCAGAAATCACCATTTCAGTTACAGAAATGATAATTTTTTAGCAAAAATACCTACATATTTTACAATTTTAACGGGAAAAAAATTAAAATTTTTCTACAAAAAGACATCAACATAGAGGCTATTTTCAAAGTAATAGACTTGCAGCAATAAATACTAAAAAACTGTTAAATAATAGGCAATTTCAGAAAAAACAACAGGGTGACGTTCAATACATTTTGTGACGTTCAATACATTTTGTTCCGCTTAACCAAATAATGTAAATAAGATTGGGAGTTTAACAAAAAACAGGTTTATTCTTTTACAAAAACAAAAAAAAAACAACAAAAAGTAAATATAAAGTATAAGCTTTACATAAAATTTTCATCCAATTTTTTTTTTCTTTATTGTTTTACAAAAAATTAAAAAAGTCAATAGCTAGCTGAATTTGTTTTGGAACTTTATTAAGACTTCACGTTTTACAATATAACTTCTGAACCCTTTAAAACCACATCTTCATTTTATATCATTGGAAAGGTATAACCTAACCTTAAAAACGTAAAAAAATCAAAATTATAAAAAAGAAAAAAATTATAGCACGTGTTGCTGGCATGGTATTAAACTTAAAACAAATTAAGAATGAGTCAACTTATTGCAATATTTTCAAAAATTTTCTACTTTTCGTCAAAATAGATGAAATAACTTTTCCAATTATACTATATTACCGGTAATCGGTCTTAAGTTGATTGAGCTACGTTGTCTCAAAATAGACCCTATTTTGGCCGCGAAAAATTATTCTAAAAATGTATAACTTCGAATTTGGTTTTCAAACCAATAAACCAATACAAGAAAAATATTTGAGCCAAATCGGAGATGATCAGCGCAACTGATCACTTCAATGTGAAATGAGCGATAAAATCAGGTCAAGGTCGAACACAGGTACCATTCTTTTTGCTTTCGTTTATATTCTTCATTTCGTTTCTTATCTAGCTTTATTTTTTCCCGATATCTTCGTGCTCTTTAAGCAGGCTTTTTTATTCTTAAATATACAAAAACGAAATACAAAATTAATACTTCAGCCGGTGGTGTGACATATCTTAAAAGTGACGTTCAATACATTTGCCACTTTTTTGTTTTTTTTTTTTAGAAATCTTATTTTGCATATATACTAAAACAAGGAAATTCAGCAAAACCCATGAAACAATGATTTTAAACTTGCATTTTTTTGATTTACTATTTTTGCTTTAATAAAACTCCACGTGACGTTCAATACATTTTTACACATACTTATCATGATGAACTGAGAAAACACAAAAAAATTTACTTTAATATTGTTTAATCGTCTTAATTTTTAGAATTTCATGAGAACTAATCTCTGCGCTTCCTTAATATAACTTACTTGTCATCTATACCTCTATTAAATTAAAACTAACGAAGTGTAAAAAAAAAGTGACGTTCAATACAATGCTTGGGGACTAAATGTAAATCGATAGCCAAATTCTCGATGACAATGTTTTGAGAATAAAAACAAAATAAAAAATAAGAAATAAATGCTATCATTACAAAACAGTTATTATTTCTTATATTTTTGCATTGTTTTTAACTTTTTTTTTACATTTTTCATCAAAAAGTGTAACTGGGGACATATTTTTTTGTATTAAGCGAGTACGAGAGAGCAATATAATATTCTTCAAAACAAATATGCAATCAATTTTAGGATTCTGAAAAATATGTTTTGTCAATAAATATTCTTCAGTGATCACTTTTTCATTTTTATTTGTTTTTTTCTTTTTGTATTTACCTAAAAACAGAGTTAAAAGAGCGGGGACAAAAAAAGAGCGTCTTGTATGCAATTGACCCATCTGTCTGTTATTTTGCGTGGACGACCACTACGTCTTGAACTTTGAAAGCTTGTTTCACCCTTAAAGCGGTTTACTATGGTTCGAATTGTAAAACGACTTCGATCCATTAATTCACCGATTTCAGCAAAAGATTTCCCTTGATTATACAAATGCAGAATCACTTTTCGTTGAGCTTCTGTGGTTTCAAATTGTTTTGGCGACATATTTTTTGTTTTTTATTTTTCAAACACTTTCTGAGACCTTCTTTAACACTTTCAGTTGCAAAAATTAATAAAATAAAATAACGGCACTTACTTGTTTATCATTCAACGAAAAGATTTGCCAGATTCACTAAATTTTTAGGGAAAGCCATATACGAAAAAATATGTGCCTATACTTTTGACCAACAAAAAATTTACTTTTTTACGTTATGCTTTAAATATTTTTAATGAATTTTTTTTTTTTAATTTTTTATTGTTAATTTGTATTTAGTTTAACATAAGAAACTATAAGAAGTTAATGAAATAAATATTTTTCTTTGTTTTGACATGAATAAGTTTGAGTTTCTTTTATTTTGCGCTCTGTGCCTATACTTAAGTCTGTCACTGTATATATTTTTATTTTTGCAATTTTTATTAAAAAATGTATAACTCCTCCATCTTTTGCCTGATTTTCAATTCCGAGGTTTCATTGGAAAGGTGCTGACTCCTACTTTTCATTAATTTACCCGTATACGCCTTTTTATGCTTTTGATGCAGAACTCTGTAATTCTTTGATTTACACTATTTGTGACAATTTTTTGTACTTAAAATATCATGGAAAAAAATTTATCCATACATTACGCGATTTTTAGAGGTTTTTCGAACCATTCTAGCTAGCTGACGGCTATTGTTAGACCCGAAATATTTGGGGAATCATCATAACATAGACCAAAGTTTATATTGACTGGGGGAACCCGGTCAACTTTTTTTTCCTCCATAGAAAGTGAGACGCCTGTACATGTGAAACTATAAGCCATCATTTTGTTTTTGAAGCAAAACCCTTTAAATAAAAAGTATTGTAAATAAACAATAAAAACGACCATTTTCGTAGCATCGTTGACCACATCGTATTAAAACTGCATCTCTTGGCTGCTAGTTCTTATGATCAATCTAGGTTTCTGGTTCAGTATAAATGAAATATTTCGGTAACTCAAGGCATTAAAATAATAGTTTGCAGTCTCAGACTTAATGTAATAGAGTAAATCATTCGTAATAAATTCTTTATCTGCTTGTTTTCAACTCAGTATTAATCTCTTTACGCCTTGAATTGAATGAGTTATAGGTATATTTTGTAATGCCATTGTTCTCAACACCAACTGGTTATCTTCGTCAGATGATGTCTCATTATTCTCATCAGTCCACTAATTATATGTACTAATTAATTTGAAGTGGCGACCATAACCTAACGTGTTAATCTGCCTTGAACGTTCGATGACAATTTTACGAACTGCATTCTCCCTGGTGCAAATGCCCCATTTGACACAATTGATCATAAGAAGCTCGGTCAAAGTCCTTTAAAAGGATGAAATGTCCCATACTGACATTTTTTGGTCATCATCATCAAAACAGCATGTTTACTAAAAGTAAGAGCCTCATAAATACCAAAGATGTCCGGTCATAGAATGTGTCGTTGGCAAATCTTTTTTGTATGCATTTTTTCTTTTTCCTTCAGTTGTGATATCCATTCGATCCAAGCCCAATTGATCTTATTTTACAACCAATTTAGTTTCCCAATTTTTCTACATCCAAAGCGATTAAACGAAGATATTTTTATTAAGGGCCTCCGGGAGTTTTTCAAAAAAATTAAAGACATTTTATTAAATTTTTTTAAAGATGTTTTTATTTACTAATTTAAAACTAATATTTTTAATTTATTAACCCTGCAGTAGTCGCGTTCCTAACTGTGCCGAGAGTGGTCGCGCGGATTGCATATGTAATCCGTTTTTTAAAGTTTAAAGTAAGAGATGGCAATTTGAAAATGCTTAGTAATTTGTTTTAATTTTTATTATTACTTTATTTTATATTATATTTATTTAAAAAAACAACACAAACATAATTCTTATTGTACGTAAAAGCGATGAATATCGATTGCAGACAATTGTGAAATTCATAATTTTGCATGACTTGATTACATATGTAATCCGCGCGACTACTGCAGGGCTAAAGTATAACTATTCAAGATTTATCCCTGACATTTTGGTCAAAAAATATTGTTCGATAAGGTAGAAAAGTGCAATGCCGCGAGAGACCTTATATTTGCGGTGAGCAAGATTGCTCAAAAACTACTAATCCGATTGGAATAAGTGTAGTTATCACACGTGTAGTCACATCTTGGCAGCCAAATTCTGAGCGTGAAATTAACTGTTCACCGAATTGTTTCCCCAAAAACCTATTGGTTCACGAACTTTGTGGCGAGTAGCTTTTTCTTGTTCAAACCAAATATCATCGACATTAAGGGCACACCCTCGAAGAACGCTGATCTACATAATAAAGCGGAATGATTTGTAGTAACTCCATGATGAAATGTCAAAATATTCGGAAAACTATCAGCATTTGATAGATAAGCACGATTCACGCCTTATCTGTCATAATCAGTTCAAATTATTAATCACTGAAAAAAATATATACTGGGCGTAATATTCAAAATTAATGCAATTTTGGTGGAGTAAAAGCTAGTAAGATCATATCTCGCTCTAGGCTATAAATCTTCGAACAAAGGATACTGTTTATTTTTCTATCTGACTCTGCTGTAAAAGTCTGTTACGTTGAATACTTTTCATACTGGAGGGGAAAGTCAACTCTTTGAATTTCTTCATACTAACACAGGAAGATTGCTTCTATTTGAACTTAAGTGCAATCAATTAAAATCGCCTACTAAATACTAATAATTCGCCACTTCCACGACCACGACTTGTTTACCGCCTTAATGAATAAAAATAATTTTTTTTTTCTTAACTTGGCTCTTAGCTTGGCTTCCTTCATTTTATTTCTCACACAGTCCGAATGCATTTTTAATTACCCACAGGAAGCGACAGAAACGCGCGACAGCCAACAAATTACCATCATCCAGCGACAAGGTAATCAAAGCAACAACAAAAAATCCAATAAAATCCCAGGCGATATACAGCGGACACGACGGTCACAGTACACCCTCACCGCAACTGTAAATACTGGACAAACAAACACCCTGCAACATGGTCAACAACGAATGGCGGAGGCTGTTGGAGGCTGGATAATTTCCTGGTTAATGCAATTTCATTCCTCAGCACAACGTGGTACCTAGATGTTGGGAAAATGCACATAGCTCTATGCTAACCGACAGTCAATTGAACGGACAGACATCCCGTGGTTAAGCACTCGATTGCGCGTGAAGCCAAAGTCGGAAAGCAGCGCAAAGCAATTAGCTGCAAGTGAAACAAAGCAAAGCTATGAGCAGCTAGTGGCACATAACTTTATTGAGTGGGGCATGCAGTGTGCGGATGCAGGTTTTACATATTGATTGCAGTCTTGGCACAAGGCCTAAAACACCTTCGATTTCGTTGCCTCCTTGGAATGCAGCGATGCACGGGGTCACCACCAAAAGACTTCAAACGCCAAACACCGCGATTTGTCACTCAACAAACACTCAGCTACAAGCACTAAAAATCTTATTAATAATCATGTTAATGACACCTGTTCCAGATAAGGAACCTGTATGAGACCTCGAGGAAGCATAAAAAAAAAACGACCAGGTTTGCATGTCAACCTAAAACACGCAAGTCCAATGCGCTGGCGGTTTACATTGAGAACATCATCGGGTGAATAATGCAATGAACCATTTAGCTGGTTGGTCGATGTTCTTCACGCGGCTTGCATATCCTTTGGCAGCACCCAACAACAACAACAAAACGTCGACGATGACGGCCTTAACGAGGAGACGCCATGCCGATTCATGCCTCGCAAACATTATTCAACCGACACCGACTTTTGAATTGTAGCCCAACTCGACTCCAAAGTGACTCCATGTTATGCGTCAGTAGTTGCATGGACCATGAACTGAGCTCTTCTTATGCTGCTGCTTCTTGAGCTTGCTCTTGTTATTGCTGTTGTTGTTGTTGTTGTTGTTGTTGTTGTTGTTGTTGTTGATGTTGTTGCTGTTGTAGTTGTAGTTGGTTTCATTTTCAGTTCGAGCGATCGAACTTTGCATCTCGCATCGCTTGGAATCGCATCGCATTGCATCGCATTGAGTTGATTTATTGAATGAATAGATTAAGTTAGCGTATCTGTTAGTTTCTTTAATTAATTTGTTTCTTTCACCGAATCGAATGTTCGGCTGAATTTGACTGGGCCGTGGCTATAAAACCGTGGAACTCTGGTGGTTCTTTTAAGAAGTTTATGCTTTGAAGCGTTCATTCGTTTGTTGACTTTCGCTCTGGTTTGGTGTCCTTTCGTGGCTTCATCCGAGTGTAGCAATAAATTTCAGATTCTGTCATTTGGCGCTGGAACATTTATATATTTAACATGTCATATGATTCCATTTTTTGCCATTTTTCTGTGCATTTCACTCTGCATCCGTTGTCCGCAGGAAATGTTGATGTTTGTTGAAAATTGATCTGAAAAAAAAACACACACACATGAACGTTTGAATACGACTTGGTGACAACGCTTTTGGACGAATTGAGAGCATTCTCGAGACTTGGTTTTTAAAGTGAATATTTATGATGATAGAGCTCATAATTTGTAGAGAAATTACCTTAAACTGCTTTTATTAGAGTTGTTACTAGACAAGACAGGTTGAACTTAGAACGAAAGTGGATAAATTGTTGGTAAAGGTTGCATTATAAAATGGATTTTGATTGGACACTTCGAAGCGTTCAAAGTAAAAACAAGATTGTTTTAAGTAGAAAAAAGAAAATAATGTGTTTAAGAGTGAAAGAAAAACGAAAACGGACAAAATGTATGACGCAAGGTTGAAAGTCAGCATTATACACTAGTTAGATACACAATATGGGGTTGTGAAAAAGATGCTTTAGAGCATATAAAGGATGATCCAAAGCAAGAATGTTTTTAAAAATTAAGTAGAATGAAGAACACTTCATTAATTTTGGTATATTTAGGCTTTTTTTGAAATCAATACAATTTTCTATCACTTTGTGGACGGTTTTTCGTTCCTTCTCAATGGGTCGGACGATATTTGCCTTTAGGCTTTGGATCGATTTGGATTATTCGCTAAGTGCGAGCTTTGTCCCACAAAACAGTTTAACGGGGTGAAATCGCAGGATATTATTAGTCAAACATCTTAAGGCAAATGAAGTCCCCTATCCACTTAAATTGCGAAGTAAGACCGATGTAACGAAATAACAGTAAACTGTCGCCACTTCGTTCGATCACTGCAAGCTTTGTCTCTTCTCGGTGGTCTGTGTTTTCCGCATATATGTACGATAGATACAAGGGCAACTTGATAAGTCTTTTTGAGGTTTTTTGAAAGGATATTATTTTTTTTTGGGAAAAAAGCGTTTTAATACTCAACATAGTCTCCTTTTTGATCGATACATTTAGTCCGTTTTTCTAATTTTTTAATTCCTTCCAAATAAAAGGTTTTTCACCTAAATCTCTTGCCGATGAGCACATTTCATTTTTTCATTATTTAGAAAGAGAAAGTAGTCGCATTGGGATAAATCTGGAGAATATGGTGGATGCGATAACACTTCGTAGCCCAATATATGGATTTTTGTCATGGCACCGGTGCGTTGTCATGGTGGAAGAGCATTTTTTCTTCGCCAAATGTAATCGTTTGTACTTCAATCCAATGTCAAATCAAAACAGCTATGAATAGTATTGGCAAGTGATCGTTTTACCCTTTTTAAGATAATTGATGTGAAAGATCTTGGCTCTATTCAGTGCACGTTCACCCGAAGAAGTTCGCTGTTCTGACTGTTCCTTGATCTATGCTGTGTTGGGATATATCCATGTTTCGTCTATACTAACGAAACGGTACATAAACTCCTTCCGATTGCGATTGACCATCGCCAAACACTCCATTGAAATGCTCACACGGCTACGCTTGTGGTCGATGATAGATTTTTCATGACCAAATATTCATCTGAAATGTGATGTACGTGTTCCATTAAGATGCCTATAGCCTCAGCCACCTCAGGCACTTTCATTCTCTGATCGTCCAATATCATTCTATAGATTTTATCGACGATTTCTGGTGCAACGACGTCTTTTGGGTGGCCTGAACTTTTAGCGTCACTTGTGCTGATACGACCACAAATGAATTCCGTAAACCACTTATAAGCCATGAAAATTTATTGTGTAAAGTGCCCATAGTATTTATCAAGCCTTTCCTTGATTTCTGTGATTTTTTTTGACGTGACGAAATTACGTTTTACCGCGCAGTTTTAAAAAAAAGTTGAAAAATGCATTTTTTTTTAAATTCATCGAAGTTGCATTGAATTGTTGCTCGCTGAGTATAAAAGCTATGACTAAAAAAATGGTACGACCATTAAGATTGATTTCTTGACTTTATTATAAAAATAAAACAAAAATTCAAAATGTCATCGGGACGCGATGGGAGCTCCTTAAGCAACGCAACTGAAAATTTGTTAAGTGGGATTATTACTCGCTTAGTATTATTGCTCGGATTAAAAATATGTTACACCAATAAAGGCCTGGTCCAAGCCCTCACGACAAAGTTATGGGGAAACAGAGAGAGCTGCTCAAAGATAGACAAGATAAAATTTTTACTCCGTGAGGATATTAGCTACGATAAATGTTTAAAGAGGAAAATTAAAGATTTATACTTAGCCTTACGACAAAAATGAAAAAAAAATTCTGACGTCACCAGGTTGTGAATATAGCAGCTTATGTAACATCGTTGCATGGAATTATTACTCATTCAGGAAACGTGCTGCGGTAAATTTTGTTTTACGACAGCATAGATGTGTTATTACGCCTCAAAACAAAATTGCAAAAAAAATTCTTATCGTCATGATTTTAGGGTGGCAACCACATAGTGCAGTTAAACTGCTACAACCATGAAAAAACGTTGCATGGAATTTTAACTCTGTGGCTACTAGCGTAACGGTAAATTTTAAGAAACGAAAATTAAGGTGATGACTTCGAGCACAAGATAAAATTAAAAAAAAATTGACATTGTCATGAGTCCTCTCAGGGAACCGCCTTATGTGACGCATACGCATCTTTTTGGCTGGATTAATTGCAGGAAGCTAAGGCAAAGCACAACCAATGGAGTAGCAAATAAAAAAAGCAAAAGGAAAGAAACAACACCAACAACAGCAAAAACAACCTCAACACCAACACCAACACCAACACCAACATCAACATCAACATCAACATCAACATCAACATCAATAATAACAGCAACAAAAACAACAACAGCAACAACAACAACAACCAAAGGACATGAATAAGGACATGGATTTAGACAAAAATTAAGACCCATCTTTTTCAACTAGGCAAATGGTTCAGTATATTTGATAAAGTCAAGAATGTGGTCATAGATAAAACAAGAGTTTGGACATGAAATAGGAGTATAAAGAAACACCGTCACATCAAAACCTACGGGTGTGTCCACGACACAGCCAACTCTTTTTTTACACAAAAAATAATGCTTGATGAGTACACGAAATTCACAATTTTCCATTTTCGTCAAAATTCACGAGGTGGTCTGCTTTCAATGGCTGTCAAAAACACAAGTAATGACGCAGCTTGTTCAAAAATTTGACAGTAGTCTATTAACAGCATCAAAATACTCCATGGTTGATAGATCAATGAGCCCAATTTTATTTGCCAGTGCACTGCGACAAGCATTAATTTCCACTAGCGACCACTGGTGCGCGTTGCTGCACCAATCAACTATAAAAATAATAATAATTGGCGCTGACCGTTGACGCCGTTCATTGTGTTTAGCGTATATTCTAAGAGTTTTGTCGTTGTTTGCAAGAGCTTTATAAAGCAGTGGCAGGATAAAGTGAAATGTGAGCGAAAAATTGCAATAAAAAAAATTTTGTATGTATCTTGGTTGCGAGCGTTCAGCGCGAGCGGTTTGCGAAAACTTTACATTTTTCTGACTTTCATTTTGTTGTTAACAGACGCTCTATTAAGAAGAGACAGAAGAGAGCGAAATGTGAACAGCGAATAGTTTTGCTCTGAGTTTGATAACATTGTTCTTAGCTGCTCTGTTAAGAAAAGAAAAAGCAACATAACAACAACAAGTATATGCAATTATATGCAAACTTCAATAAGCTATAACTTAAAAAATATAAATTTTTAAGAAATAAAAAGTCCAGTTTGCACATCTACAGGTCTAAACCTACCAAGAAATACTAAATTTATTAAGATTAGACTTGTAGTTAAAAAGCCTCACGCCGGACAAAATTTGAGCTTGCGTTATATATATAAGATTACAATAACAATGCATGCACGACAAATTACTCGACACATAAGTAACGGGACAATCAGCTTCAGCATCGACATCATCGAGTGTGTGTTATTTGATTTTGGCTTTGCATGCAATTGTTTTTGTAAAGTTTGCTGGATAATGTGCTGAACACTGAACGAGTGCAGTTTGTGTTGTTGTTTTTGTCGGGTGTTCTTTAATTTTGGCTTATCGCAAAGATAAAATTAAGGTAGAAAAAAATTTGTACGAAGGTCCACGCGGGCCATACGGGCAACTACGTGGGCATGTTTGATGTATAAGATCCTGTACGTACTACAAACAAGAATGCATTTTTATCCCAAGAAAGATATCAGATATTCTAAACCAAAGATGACTACACAGATAAAAAAGATTAGAACTAAATTAAATCAGGAACATTTAGTAGAAAGCAAAATTTTAGTAGAATTTACAAATTTGAATTAGGTGAATTACCTAATGCATGATTGTTTAATTAACTGTGTAAGTAGAAAAGTTGTTGAAAACATTAGGTGTAATAGAAAATTTCACATTAGCTAAACTAGTTCAGGTAATAAATCAATTCTTTTATTTTCTGTGTAGTATCTTATGCTCGAAAAAGTTTAAAATTATTCAAAAAAAAAATTAGTAAAAACTACAAAATGTCCTTCCGATATGAACCTGGTGTCATTATGTTCGGCTTACAAGACCATGAAACTTTGCGTATCAATTGTTTTAGAATTGTACATCTCTAATAATGTGCTATGTTATAGCCTCTTTTTCGAAAAATAGTCCAAAGTTTTGCCGAATAAAATAATGTGACCTAAAATTGTGATTAATGAATAGTTCCTTTTGATTAAGAATTTAATTAAACCAAATTTTGGATTTAAAAGTATTCCAAGGGTTTTAAGCGAGTATTATTTTTGTATAGAAAGATCTTACTGTAGTTAATCATCGTGTTTCAAAATACAAAAAAAGATATACTAACATCTAATTGAAATTATGTTTAAGTTCAAAATATAACTTCGTCTATAAAGGTGTTGATCACAGCAACCGAATAACCCATCTTATAACTTTCTTAGTTTTATTGTTTTGAATAGAATTGAATAGAATTGAATTGGATCACTTTATTCCAGTAAAGTTCCGTCTGCCTCAATAAGCGACAATATTTGGACAATTCCGAATAAATATATCCGACCTGATAAACCCTGTATAAATGTGCTGCTTACTCTGAATTGATTCTTTAAGCACATTGAATATTTGATGCTTCCAATTAAAATCCGGTTGGATCGAGATACCATGAAAAACACCCGTTGTTGACACACAAAAATATACACCGTTTTATACCTTATTCTTCGGTAGCTTTACATACATAAAGATATAATTTTTACCTATGCAATATATACAAGTCTGTTTTCTTCGTGGGCACACATCAGTTTGAGGTGAAAAGTACTGTTTAGGAAACGCACAACAAATAAGAATATCAAACGCTCGTTTAACTCGTTCTATTCGAGCATTTAATCGATTTATATGAGAAAGAATTAATTTCACTTAATTTATTAGCTTCCTGAAGACAAGTCATGTTGAAATCTTGTCTTCAGCAACATATCGCTTCCACTTTTAAGATTTGCAACATTTTCAAATTGTTCTCAACTGGAATGAACAAGAACGTAATGCGATTCCCACAATTGCACCCGGTTGCACCGAAGGAAAGAAGGGAGCGGCTTGAGTAGCGATAAATGAAGCTAGGCCTACCGTAGACAGACAGACAGACTATAAGATATCAGTTACCGTTCAACACGAAGGATATGTGCACAATTCGTCCAGTTGACAGCATGAAATGTGCTGGCATCTAATGTGCTGCAACTATGAAAGGTTGCGCATGCGCAGCATCAAAACGACGTGAAACTGAAGCATGCACTGCATTCGGAAATTAAGTGCAGGCAGCAGTCTCAGGTGGTCAGTTTTAGAGTTTTGCATGTTTTACGTCATGCGAGGCAGAAGTAACGTAAGCGTTAATATTATCGCAGTAGCTGCAGCTGCGCAGTTGTCGTTAATATCAAGCTAAGACAAATCAAGCTTAGAAGTTTTGCGTAAATGTCACATCGTAAATCTAGACAGTGCTGCTGTTGGTGTTGTTATTGTTGTTGTTGTTGTTGTTGTTGTTGTTGTCGTTGCCCTCGGTGTTTCAGTTGCAGCAACATTCATTAGTGATGAGCGCACAACATGTTCGCGCAGACATAAACGTCATGTTTGGCTACAAAGTGCGTTGATCATCAGCAATGGCAGAGCAGACACAAATGATCCTCAACAAAAACAACAACAACAGCAAAAGCAACTACAACGAAAACTAAGAAGTGGTTAACATATGTTTCTGAATTCATTGCCAAGAATTCAATGAATGGAGCAGCATGCAGCTAAGATTATCAATAAAACGGCAACAACAGAAGAAAGAAAATTAAACAATCCAACATCAATCAAAGAAGCATCACTGGAAGCTACAACGGCAGCATTGAGTAGCGCGCGTTGCTAACGTGTTCAACAGCGTTTAAGCCAGCGCCGTGGCTACACCCTATGTGATCTCCACCATTTGAAGTCGTTGCCAAGAGAGAGATGCTTGAATGGCGTTTGCCTATTGTTTCGGAATGACGTTTCAACATTCTTCATTTTTATTGCAGCTTCTCTTTAGATGATTTTTTTGTATATCTACGATTATTGTCGATTCGATTATTGTTTAATTTTATTGAATTCATATAGTTAGTAGCTATGAAAATGTTACGACGAATTAGCTATTATATGTTATGAGACCTTCGTGCGCGCAGATAAAAGATATAGTTATGCCTTTCTGGCCACAGTAATCCTTATTTTAGTCCTATAATCTAATCGATCTCTTCAAAAATGTATTATTGTCATAGTTAAACCCTAATTTGCTAATAATTATAGTAACAAAGGTATCATGACCCCTTTAATACTAATGTTAGCGTTCAAAATCAACTATGACCCCCTCCACTAGTTGCTATAAAAATGCTATGGTTAGGATAATCACGTTATTCAGCACTATAATAGTGTACGACGGTACTTTATTGTAATATATTTGACATAATTAGAATTGACCCTATATTTTCGTTAGACCGGCACTGTCAGAATAACATTTGAAGGGTGTTTTTTTAAGGCCAAAACTAATTTAAGGTAGTGATATACCATAAGTATATCTGTCAAACGAATTGTCAGTGTAATTATATACTTTCAAGCTTACTGCGTAAGGGGTATATTAAGCTTGTCAATCCGCTTGTAATATCCCTAAGGAGATGTGATAGGTAAAGAGATATATATATATTAATTCTTGGTCAGCATCGCTCTCTGTGTCTATTAAAAAAATTTATTAAAATTTATTTAAATACTTTTTTAATTCAATAAAATATTAAAATATTTAAAATAAAATTAATAAAAAATATATTAAAATTATGCACGAATATATTTAAATATCTTTCAAATATTTACTATTTGAAAATAAAACTATCGTATTTAAGGAAAATTTAAAAAAAAATATTGAAATTGAAAAACAATGTATTTGAATATTTCCCACGATCTGCGATTGAATATTTCCCACGATTTGGTGGTATATTTTATTTAATTTTTTACTTTTTTTGTTCTCTAATTTATGCTATTTTTGACAATTGGTGCATTAATATGCCATCAAATGTCAAAAATAGTTTAAACTATAAAAAGAAAAAGTAAGATAGAATAAGAAGGATAGTATGCAGGTACATAACAATCGGTCCAAGACATTCTTGAGAAAATACCGAGTTGTCATTCCACCCTACATAATTTAATCATCCATCGCACTCACCATCGTACTCACAAATCATATTTGCCAAAAAACCAGGCTATATTACTCTTGCAACATTAACTAAATGAGAACTATAAGACTGCAACTGCAAGAAATAAACTGCAGGAACACAGTGCGATGCTGTTGCTGCTTGTCGGAATATGTGTGTACGTGTGCGATGCTGTTGCTGCTTGCTTGTGTGGAATATGTGTGTACGTGTGTGGTATACATACATAAAATTCAAATACGGGAAAAAACGAGTTGTAAGGAAAACATTTGATTTATCCACGTAAATATTTAAATAAAATTTATACTCTGGCGTGGATATTGCTAATATGCGTTATTTCCCTTAGTGTAACAAAGATTCTGACAAAGACTGTAACAAAAAATGGGATAAGGATTAAGTAAAAGATTCGAACATTCGAGATTAAAACAAATATTTGGACAAGGAGTTGGACAAGTATTAGGACAAATATAGGGCTTTTCATTTCCATTAAGACAAATATAGGGATTTGACAACTTTTTTTTTTAAATATAACGCAAATTATTTGAGATATTTCAAAAACTTTATTTTCGGCTTGAAGTATAATCAAAACATTTTCATTATGCGGACACGCGGGCACGTATGCAGCGGTCGATTCGTTGGACCCAATTTTCAATGACTCGGTCACACATTATTTCTGCTGATATGGTCGCTGTTTCGCGTTCAATGTTGGCTCTGAGCTCTTCCAACGTCGTCGACTTGTTGACATAGACCAATGACTTGACGTAGCCCCAAAGAAAATAGTCTAGAGGCGTTAGATCGCACGAACGAGGCGTCCAATCAACTGGCCCATATCTTGAGATAACACCCTCATCAAATCTACTCTTTAATTAATCGATTGTAACTTGTGGCACCGTCCTGTTGGAACCACATGTCGTCCAAGTCCATATCTTCCAATTCGGGCCAAAAATAATTGGTAATCATAGCGCGATAACGATGGCGATTCACAGTAACGTTAGGATCGTTATCGTCGACGAAAAAATATGGTCCAATGTCGCGGCCGCCATGCAAACCGCACCAAACAGTTATTTTTTGTGGATAAAATGGTGATTCATGAAGCACATGTGGATTTTCACCCGACCAATAACGCATATTTTGCTTATTAACGAACCCATTGAGCCAAAAATTAGCTTCGTTATTGAAGATGATTTTGCGATGAAATTCATCATCTTGGCGCATATTTTCCAGAGCCCAATCGGAGAACGTACGACGCTTCAAATGGTCCATCGGCTTCAATTCTAGGGTCAGCTTGATCTTGTATGGGTGAAAACCAAGTTCATTACGCAAAATTCGCCATAAAGTGGTCTGGGCACTTTATCCTTAAGAACGCCGTGGAATTGACTGTTTTGTATCGTTTGCTACGGACGCCTGAACGGCAGCGATATTTTCGATACTTCGACCAACCCGCTGTCTCACTGGCACATCAACATCACACAACGAATATGTAGACTCAAATTTTTGCACTAAACTTGTTATTGTCTGGCCACTAGAGAGAGAATTACGACCAAAAATTGCAGTTAACGCTCTAAAAGTTGTTTTACGCTCAGATGTTGTTCGTTCGTGTACTTTACCATGATGAAAATGTTGAGTTTTTTGAATAAATTGACAGAAACAGTTCGATGATTAGTGAAAGGGTGCGTTCAGAAATTTTATTCAAAGTTGTCAAGTCCCTATTAGAAAACCCTTTATAACAATAAGCATAAGGATAAAGATAAGTTAAGGAAAAAGGGAAAGATTGGGAAAAGAACAAGGATTATGATAAAGATAGGTTGTCACGTCAAAAGATACAGGTATATCCAAGACACTGCCAGCTCCTATTATTAACCGGCACTTGAATCAACTTCTTTTAATAAAAGTTTAAATAAATACTTCAGTGGGAATAATTATTCGTTTTAAAAACATGTCATTGGATGATTGGTATTCATCTCAGGGTTCTTACATTTTTATTTATCAAGCAAATAACTTATTTTTGTGGGTGTAAAAATAAACCACCAATTTTTATATCTCCATGTGTACTCCAGATGTACACAAATGATACCTATATAATAATGATCACAATCGCCACTTGTGATCATGCAAAATGGCGTCATTAAAAATGGTAAAACCTCAAATTTTTCCATTTTTGATATAATATTTACTTGAATCTTGCACAAGCCTTAATTTTTAATATTTCAAATATAATTCAAAACTCCGCCTACTAAAGTGACGCCATCAATATAGGAAACCATCCTTAATTCCACAAAATCTAATAAATAGGCTTAATTTTTTGTGCATCCACTTTAATCTTTAATACGCACTCCGAGTTTAAATTGGACGTAAAAAAAATTGGACGTCCTTATTATTCTTTATTCTTGTCCTTATTCTTGCCCTTATCAATTCCTTTGTTCTAAAATTTGTTCTCGGCCTTATCATCCTTCTTCTTATATTTGTCCTAATTATTGTTAAACTTTTGTCAAAACTCTTGCTTTAGTTCATATCCAAATTCCGGACCTTATCCTTGTTGGAATCCCTTTCCTAATCCATCTTACATGTATAATCCACTTATTTTCCCAATATTGTTAGGTGTGTCCAAATCCATATTCTATACCTTGTATGAATTCTTGTCCATATCCTTCACCCAAACTTGTTTAAATATTGTTTTAGGTGTGCCTTAATCTTAGTCCTATCTGTCCAATCTGTATTCTTGTCCTAATCCTTGTCCAATTCCATGCTCTTATCTTAGTCGAAATCATTGTTTTATTTCTTATCTTATTCCTGGTCTTTGTACAAATTCTTGCCCTAATCTTTTTCTAATCCTTATATGAAATGTTTTTTCTAATACTTATCTTTATTTTAATTTTAATTTAATTGTTTCTAATTTTAATTTTTGCTTTTGCATTTTCTTGTGACAGAAAGTTATTTAAAACCTCAGCTTTCCATAAAGATTACCTTAGCACCTATAGTCACGGAGTTATAATTCCATGCAACGTTTTTTCATTGTTGTTCCATTTTTACTGCATTAATCGGTTGCCGCCGTGGTGTTGTGACTTACAAATTGTTTTTTTCTTTTTCCTTATGAGGGCAAAGAACCATTTTTTGTTGTCTTAAAAAAAAATTTTCATATCACTTCTATTCAGCGAGTATAATTCCATGCAACAATATTGCATTTTTGTTGCACAAGCTACTGCCTTCTCTTTACCTATTTAAAATAAAAAGTTGATTTTATCAAAATATGGCTTACAAAAAAGCATCTGGATATTGTTCTCAAAAGACCTTCACCTGAACCCACCTACTGCAGGTGTTGTCCCTACAATCAATCATTTATTTTGTCTAGAGTAAAAAAGTAGCAAACTAATGGGAAAACACAAAAAGCAAGAACTAACAGCATGTGTCAAGAGGCAATCTTCAAATCTTTGTCCAAAAGTGAAGGAGGGGGCTTCCCCAATATTGGAGTTATAAGGTTTTTTGAAAAATGATGCATAATAAATGAAACTTCGTATTAATTGAACGTCGTTATAATTGCGCTAATAGTGGATGCACCAAGAAGCTAAAGATATGA
Source organism: Pherbina coryleti (assembly GCA_943735915.1). Taxonomy (NCBI): domain Eukaryota; kingdom Metazoa; phylum Arthropoda; class Insecta; order Diptera; family Sciomyzidae; genus Pherbina; species Pherbina coryleti. The sequence continues at coordinate 67,020,378 of OX030952.1, forward strand.
CCCTGCAACATGTGGAGAGTGCCTTGACGTCATGTCGGGTGCACAGATATCCCGCAAATCTTAATTTGTTGCTCTTACAAAAACAAATGTTTGGCTTTTCTTTAAGAATTTTATATTCTTTTGGGCTCTTTGTTTTTGAGCTAAGTCTGTTATGGTTGTTCCCGCTGATGCTGCACTGAGTGGGAGCAATAAAGATGCCATTGCATGTTGTAATTAATTCGTTGTTTTTGTGGTGTTATTCATGGACCAAGAATTGATCGTTAGCTAACTCCATTCATTAATTAGTGATCATGAGCATTTTATAAGCTTGTTTTTGTTTTTGTTTTTGGCGTTTCGACCACAATGTAAGCGTGTGAAATTGATCAAAATTGGAGAAAAGGAGAAGATGGAAGTGTTGGGAAAAGCAAAGACCGGTTGGTGTAGCGTTTTTCACGTGGGGAATTTAATGGTATTTTTTTTAGTTTTTATTTAAAAATTGCTGCAAAAGCTATCAATCTTAAAATCTAAGCTAAGCTATAAAAAGCTAATTAAGTTATAAAGTCTTCAAATTATATACTCTTGATATATGAACAGACAATATAGATTATCACGGTTGGATGCATGCAGTGATAAAATTAAAAACAAGCATCGCTCCATACATCTCATCCAACTCAATGATTTAAATCCATGCCGCCTTAAATAGCGCTAAATATTTAAACAGTCGAGATCGATACAATCGAAAAAAGTTGCCGCTTGTAATCGAAGATCCACCAACCACAACAACAACAAATGCAACATCCACACAAATGACAAGTGAATGATACAAAAACAATTCAAGCAACGATATGCATTTCGGCTTTCTTAAAAATAGCGCCAACTTCGCATTTGCGTGTTTATTTATGCCGCCCAAGACAACGCAACAAAACAAACAACAACAACAACACCAGGAATGCCACATTATATTCGCCCATTCATCCTCGCCTAGAACACAACTACGACGACACATTCAATGCCAAACAACTGCGTGGCGTTCCAGCCCAACAACTCAACTCAACCCCACCAACCAGTCCATGTTTGGTGCGAAGTGGTGATCGCAATCGTAACTTGAGTAGGTATATTTTTTTAATTAAAACGCCCAGCAAAGTGCGACGCATCCTTTCTTCTACACTTATCTCTACATATATCGCGCGATCGATCGATAGATCGTTCTTCAATCCATCCATCGATCGCATACATGCTGATCTTCATTTTCTGCGGTGACTATTGACACAACTTTTTCTATTGTAACAAAAAAAAAAGCATGCATTTTATTTTTGTTCTTGTGGAAAGAATACTTTTCTTGGTTCGTCTTAAGATCTTGTGTTTAGTCGATGTTAATGTGAAGAGATCTTTTTCCATATTATTTATCGTTTGTCAGGCTAAATGCTACGAATTGATCGCAGCAGCTAAACTTACTGATCATCAAAGTGGTAAGGAGCTCCTGACCATTCTATATCTATGGAATGATAAGAAGGGAAGAAAAATGTAAATAAGAGGATATCAAAGAAGAGGTATAAAGAAGCTTTTTAAAATTTCTTGGTAATATTCTTGAAAAATATTTAAAAAAAAAACACATCTGAAATCAAAAGCCATGAACATCTGAAATATTTTTTTCTTATATTTTGAGTATGAGACCTGTTCCAGCAAAATTGTTCTAAAAGTGTTGAATTCGGACAAAAACATCATACATTTTTGGCAAAAAGAATCTGTAATCATACTTCGGCCTCCATATGACCCTGTGTAATTTTTTTCTGTTCTCAAAAGTATAAAGAACCTTGAAGGACCCTCGTTTTGCAAGCATAGATAGATGAGTTTAAATGTGAATCCCTGAGAGAGCTCAAGGCTATCTACTCCAAATATCGAGTTCCAGAAGCGTTTTGGGGATCGGAAGAAATACTAGCATTAGTGAACAGTACATAATGGTGGGGATAGATGCATGAATTAAATTCTTTCTATAAAATACAAACTTTCTATCTTTTCTGAACATGCTCGAAATTATAAAGGTTTTATTATTTTAATGAAGTTATCTTTGCATGGGAGTTAGTTGTGATTTTTATTCGATTTTGAAAAATTTTAAAAGTACACTAAGGGAAAAAATATTAAATTTATCCAAAAACTTTTTTAATTTATCCAAAAAGCGAGTCATTTTTGCACCAATAACGCATTTGCATAAATCGACTATGTAAATATTTAAATTTTATTTAAATATTTTCTTAATTAAATAAAATATTTAAATATTTAAACAGAATTAATAAAAAATATATTAAAATTGTGCACGAATTTTTTTAAAATATCTTTCAAATATTTAATATTTTATAATAAAACTATCGCATTAAAAGAAAATTTATATAAAAATACTGAATTTAAAAAACAACATATTTAAATTCAATAAGAATTAAAATTTATAAGAAGCAAAATATGCAGGTAAATGAAAACAAGAAAATATCAAGTTGTCACTCAACCCTACATCATTTCATACAGCGACCACCCATCGCATGCACAAATCATCTTGGCCAAATATCCACCCTATATTACCCTTGTATCATTAACTAAATGAGAACTATAAGAAACCTGCAGGAACAGAGTGCGATGATGTTGGTGCTTGTCGGAATATGTGTGTACGTGTGCGATGCTGTTGCTGCTTGCTTGTATGGAATATGTGTGTACGTGTGTGGTATAAATAAAATTTAAATACGAGAAAAAACGAGTTGTAAGGAAAATATTTGATTTATCCACGTAAATATATAAATAAAATTTATACTCAGGCGTGGATAATGTTAATATGCGTTATTTCCCTTAGTAGGTACACTATTTGAATATCACATCTTATGAGAATTAGGGCGTATCGAAAAATTAGATCGTATTCCAAGAGGTCTCAAAAGTTGCACGGGGTTTCCCAAGATCATAAAAAAAAAAAAAAAATAAAAATGACACGCGAAAACATTCTACCAAACAAAAAAAAAAAAAAAAGAAATTATAAAAACCAGAGACGGAATCATCTACTCTCGTGCCTTTCTGAGCGTATGATTTGAAAATGTACACAAGCACGGTATAATAATACAAGGCTCTTCTACAAGAAAACATCCCCTGTCAAAAACAACTGTTTGTGCAAATGCATCTGCAGCTGGTGAAGTTGTTGTTTTTCTTTCAACAGTTGTTTGTGTTGTCAGTGGACGATTGTGAGTGCTCTCTTTTTGAGTATATTTTTTGACAGGAAATTCCCAAGCAACTGTCAATGCTACCTTGTATTATTATACCATGGTACACAAGTAATATTACGTGCTCATGTATGCGGGCCCTACTAAAAATTTTTTCGCTATCGTCCACCAGCGCGTACCTTTTAGTGAAACTTTGAGAAATGAGATATCATTCCGTGTTCCTATCAAAACGTACGCGCTCATGGACGAGAGCGCAGATGAGACTTAATGCTCATGCGAGAGTTCCTGAGCCGTACACGCAGTATTGCCAGAATGGCAATTTTGCCTGCAAATGTCAGTTTTTTTTTAACTCTGAGCAGCTTGGCAGTTAAAAAAACAAAAATTCAGTTTTTCCATTATTTATGCAGTTTTTATGAAAATATAAAATCTAATGTAGTTTTCATAAATTCTCTTTACCAAAGCATTCATTATGGTTCAATTACTTTTTTAAAGCAGCTCTGCTTTAAACTTCAGCAGCAGTTTTAAAAGCAGCCCTGCTTTATACTTCAGCAGCGGCCTTAAAAGAAGCCCTGCTTTAATCCATAAAACGTGAAGTGGTAATGAATTTTCAATATAAATTCAACTAGTTATCGACTTTATATATTATTGTTTTGTAAAAAATCAAGAAAAAAAATTAGATGAAAATTTATTGTGTAGTTGAATTTGTATTGAAAATTCATTAAAACTTCACGTTTACTGGCATAACATCTGAACCCTTCAACTGCACATCTTCATTTTATATCGTTGGAAAGGTAATGGAACGTAAAAAAAATGAAAAAAAAAATAACGAACCTGTCGCTGGCATTTTAAACAGTTTCATATATTACCCATGTGTCAAAGTAGAAAATAAAATTGTGGCCGTAAGCTGATATTTTAAAATAATACTTTTAGACAGGGTGTTGTTAAGAAATATTTGAAGAATCTAAATTGAGCAAAGTTTCTTCGGTACCATTTCTGGTACCCGAGATATAAAATCTTATATTCATTTTTTTAAAAAAGTTAAAAAATTGCATTCAAGTAAACATTTCTCAAAAATAGGAAAATGCATATGCAAAAATTATGCTTATTATTAATTCGGCAACTTTAAGGAATACGTTAGCAGTATAATCAATACCACCAAAATTTAGACTATTGGGTAACAATCAAAAGTTCTGTGCTATCTCGATTTCAACTTTTGCTTCGAATATCCTTCACACAGAACACTGTGGATAAGAATCGTGAGTGGCATCGTGTTTACCAATATATTGTTAGTTTAAGCCTATACTTACTTTTGCTTTAAGACATACTTAGTTTTTTTTATAAAAGTCAAAGCATTCTAAGGTCGTTATTTTTTACTGTTTTCCTCAAAAAACAACTTTGTCCTTGCGGGGCAGCAAGACATCCTTTTTTTTCTTAAAATTTTTTGTGGGTGATCTTGACAACCCCATGCAACTTTTGAGACCTCTTAGAATGTGAAATTCGAAAAAAAATTGTAATTCGATACGTCCTAATGGCCAGTGCAACTAATATTTCACTTGAATGTGGATTGGGCGATATGTAAAAAAACATTAACTAAAATTACCTGAATTACTTCTATTAAAAATTATCTCAAATGCGAATAAAATACTAGAATTTTTTATATATTAAATACAACCATACATTTTTTATGTTTTGTATAATTTTATATACAAAATTAGCGAACGACACGAGATCCCAAGTAAAGGAAACACTTGATGTGTTCGGCAAAAATCTTGAAATTAAAAGCAAGTATCCTATTAAATCAAGTATTCAAATAATTCAATGAGCTTGTGTGGGAAACGCTTAATCGTATTAGGACTTTTTAGGATTCTGTGGACTACTTTGACAAAAATTGATGATTTATTAGGGGTATTCACACCGGATTCGTTAGTTTCTTAGTTTTTACTTGTTATTTTTTTACATGCACTTTGTTTTTGTAAAATTATCGAACTATCGAACTACCGAGTAACAAAGTAACAACTTAGCAACCCTGATAATTTTGACGTAGAATACGTCATTCTCGGAGGTAAAAGGGTGGTTGATAGTAATTAGGTGTCGGTATTTATATCACTTTTTGAGTCTTTGATGGGCCTAAAGTACTGCTCGTACAATGTTGATGTTAGCACTTGTTGGTCTGCTTGATCCTCAATGGGACAAAAATTCATGTTAGAACTCTCTAACTTATATAAATTTTACTCAATTACATGAAATATAAAGCCGACATTTGATGTTTTTGTTTGCTTAAACTTGCTACCTATTTATCGACGGCTTCCGGTTTTTTCGACGGCGAAGACAGCGCCATCTAGCGTGAAGACATAAATCTTATAATTAAAAAAAGCATACTTTTGGGGGCATGTTGTTTTTAACAGACTCGCGTAGCCCAGTAATACTGAGTAATTTTGAGGGGCATGCTTTTTCAACAGAATCTGTTATTGAAATGTCAAAATTCCGCAGCCAATTAAATATCCGGGCATATTATCGACAGTGAAATTTTGACACATGGGTTGTTGAACTTGATAGCATTGAACAAAGTTTGTTTACTTGTTTAAGTTTTCTACCTATTTATGGACAGTTTCCGGTTTTATCGACAAAACCATAAAATTTGTATTTGAGCCCCCCTAAGGAGTGGTCGGAGGGAATAGGTGTCAAGGGCAAAAATGTTCCTTTTGCAAAAGTAATGGGGGTTGGTGATACATATTAACCCTCTCCGGCACTCTCTTAAAGGTCATATGCTCAGGTGTATGGAATAAATATTTTTAAAAAAGATGTCATCAAAAGCGAATTGAATAATTCTACGTCTTGTGTTACGACATGGTCGAAACTACTGAACTTTTTTTCGTCAGTTGGCAAAATACGAACAGCTGTTCCATATTTTTAATTGCATGAAATTTAAATGCATTAAAAATAAAACCCACGCATATTACATTGAAGTTTTTGTTGAAAAGTAAGTATGTCATAAATAAATTAATTTTTTTTCTCTATTCTTTCCACTTTTTACTTATAAATTTTTAGCAATTGTAATTTACGAAAAGCAAAATCAGCTGTTATTCAACTATAATTACCAGGGGTCGAATTACAGCATCCGTGAACGAACAAGCAGTTGAATCGAATAAAATTCCGTCTCGATTATTTTTTGGTATGACTGCATTCGATCGAACACAAATCGAAATTTATTTCGATTGATATCGAAAAACTGCCATTTGACAGATAAAAATAAAAACGATACAACTATAAACAAATGTAACAATTGTAATTGCTCTTTTCTGTTGTGCTTATTTAGCAAAAACAAAAGATGCTTCCATTTATTTACTTTTATTTGACTTCCTCAGACTCGGAAGATTAGGAAAATATAGTGAATGAAAGTTTAATGAGGAGAAAACTAAGGGATAGTAGTGATCCATTGTCATTGTCACAAACAGCGTAAGTCTAAAAAAAGTATTGACTGTAACAAAACCCAATATTAATTGTATTTCAGATTTGTTAAACGTTAAATTTTTTGCCAAGTCTGGGTGGCTAGCCATAAATTCACCCATTTCGACCTTTTGCACGGCATTTATTTTATTTAGATTAGTCCTGTAAATAAGAAATGTAATTAATTATAATATCTAGTTATATATTAAACTTTTCTTACATTTTTTTTAAAGCAGCAAAATCCAGACCACTCGTTTGCCGGAAATCAATCGAATAACATTTCGATTGAACTGCATCGAACATATGCTCGTTCACGATAGCCATCATACGAAAATTAGATAACTTTTCTCGTTTACAACATACATCGAACCAAAAACGATAACTTTCACTCGTTCGCGAAAGCTGTCATGCCAAACTGTATAAATACGAAAGTAGTCATTCGATCACGGATGCTGTAATTCGACCCCAGGCTAACGAGATTAAACAAAGGGGTGTGTTCACAATTAACAAATTTAACGAACTAACAACTAACCAAATAACAAACTAACGAGTTCGGTGTGAATACCCCTATTATTTTAAAATTGAAGATGGCGGATAGGACTGCCATCTAATTTTTGTATATTGATGAATTCGGTGCTGGGGCGAACACTATGTAAAAATGGGTCACTGAATCCGAATCCGTTGTCAGAATTTCAAAATTGTGAAATTGTTTACCTTATAGGGTTGGCAAATTTCACAATTTTGAAATTGAGTTCGTAAAAATAAAAAAATAGGTGGCAACCCTATCAACCATCTTTAATTTTAAAATTCTGAAATCGGATTCGAAATCAGCTACCCCCTAAAACTGCTAAACACGAAATCTACAGAATCCCAAATGGTCTTAATACGCTTAAGTTTTCTACTCTTCATTGAATTATTTGGATACTTGAATTGTTTGGACACTTGAAATAATTTGATACTTGTGAGTTTTTGCCGATCGTTTCAAGCCTTCCAACTTTCAGACCCGACAAAGTAAGTCACAACAAGCCAAGTCAACGAAAAATCAGGGATATGACTTGTATCTGTTTGCTATTTTTGTAAGCAGGCTAGAGCTTGATTTTTCAGGTATGGATATATTCAATATTTCAAGTACTTGAAGTTGCTTGAACTTCAAGTAGGCTTGTGCAGTTCTCTGGTAGGAAGAACGCTGTGCAGTGAAAACAAAAATTTAGCTCTCAACTGATTCGTTCCAAATTTTATGATTTGTGTGAACTTATTGGACAAAAACTTATGATTTAATTCCATAAAAGGTAGGTTCCATTTAAATGATATATTGAATATGTTGAGCCATTGAAAATGTGTGTGGTTCTGTTGTCTTTTAGCACACAAATCTATGATTATGTGGCCAATGGGTTCCACCCTAATATTCTATGGAACTAAATGGGTTATTGGAATTTTTATGACTTTTTTTAACTCATTGTTGAAATCTTGAATATCAGTCATATTGGTTTCACTGGGATTATGTATAGAAATGTTTAGAATATTGGAACTTTTTTGAATTTTGAAGACTCCTTGGATTTCATGATTATTATAAAAAATAATAAAAATAAAAAAAAAAAATTAAAAATAAATTATAAAACATTCATGATTATTAGCCAAATACCTTCTCATGTGATAAAAGTTCCAAGTCAGTACTTATTTTACTGATATTCATATATTATTGTCCAATGTGTTCACAAAGCTAAAAGAAAAAAAATCCAATAATCCAAACAATTTCATATATAATTCCAATAGAACCTATTTTATGTCAATATTATAGATTTTAGTCCTAGGAGCAAAAGACAAAACTAAACAAGTTTCAATCATTAGCTTCATGTGAAAAGTATTGAGTTTTGAATCAAAGATTATTGATCAAGAAGTTAATTAAGCTCTCCAAAAGTTCCAATGGATCAAAATAATAGTCGATATTTGTCAAAGTAGTCCAAATATAACCCATTGAAGCTTCCCATGGTCCATCGAGCCTTTTATAAACCCAATAAAACACATCTGTCAAAAAATATTGGTTTTCCAAGGTCAAAAGAATACAATACGATACAAATTGCTCTGACTCATCAGTTAGTTCTACTGTCTAATACTGTTATGAGCCTCAATCGTCCTATTTGAGCACAGGCTCGTCCTATTTGCGTGGTCACTTCCGCAACAAATATTTTTTAGCGTTCTTACACATGAGAAAGCACGATAGCTTTTAAAATTTTTCTCTCGTATGTAAGCGTGAGACATTTTAAATGGTAAGGTCTGTTTGAGAGTCACGTGCGTACATGAGAAGACCATCACTAAAAAGTCAATATTTACATGTAAATTCATTAATATGGATGTATTGTAGAATGACTCAGGAGGCACGAATGTGACTCGGAGAAAATGTGCTGAATGTAAGGGTACTTATTTTACTTTAAAAAAGTTTTATCGTTTAAATTAGGATTGAAATTTGTTTGGTCAAAAGTTATATAAAATGTTTTCCCCTGTAATAATGGTGTAATGTAAAAGGTGTAATATTCAAATAATGTTCATTTTATATAACACACACATTGGATCACTTCAAAATTTATTTATGAGATCCTAGAAGTTCAAAATCATGAAAAAATTATGCTAACACTGCTGACGCCCTCACTTGCTTGGTGAGGCACAACAGGGACCACTGCAGCGCTTGACAGCTACATCTGTTGCCAGCGTTTCTTGAACCGGGGTATTTTTTTTTCCTGAACATAACCGACTTATTGCAATTTTATAGAATTTTAAGTGCATTGCTTCTAAAACATGCTGCAAAGTAGTTTTTATCATTTTCTCGTTGTTGTTGTTTTTGTTGTTATTATGTACTCGATTTCATTCTCATCAATGCGCATTTATATGGAAACCGAAAGTTCAATCCACCCAACGAATGCGTCTCCTGGAAATCAAAATCACAAAAAGAATAGCATCATCCGAACCGTCACCACCACCACCACCACCGCCATAGCATTCAACAATAACAACAACAACACCAAAGCCACACGAAAAACACTGCGAAAAAAGAAGTAGACGGAGACAATCTGTTGAACAATGTGATAAATCTTGTTCCATGATGCGCGAGTGCATTTCAATTCATTCCGTGGCCAATGCATCCATCGGATACTGACTACAGAGGGTGGGAGTGAGTGAACCGCCTTGCTTTTTCGTTATTTAGCCACTAGAGGCTCAGACGTCGGGCCTCCTCCAACGCAGACGCGTCAACGTGCTTCAGCATGCCACTCAATGCGCTCCAACATTACAGATGCAACTCGCAGATGCGCGCAATTTCTGGTGACATTTGAAGAAAACAACAACGACAACAACAAAGTATTAATTCGATGTTGCATTTTTTTCCTGGCTTGGCATTGCTTTTTGTTGCCATTCTTCACATGTTGCTACAGATCCTAACTTCAGTGGCTGGATGAAGTGTGGAGTGCACAGTGTTGATGGGAAAATCAGACAGCCAGTTGCTGCGGGTATCCAACATTGTGTTTTTTTTTCTTTTTTCTTTGAATTGTGATATTCCTAGACTTTACTTTACTGAATACACTGCAAAGCAATCTCCTTTATCAAAGGTATTTCGATTGTATGAAGAATGCTAAAAGGCTTTTACCGGGTAAAACTATAAGTAGCTATAGATTTTCTCTCAGTGCACGATCACTTTCAATGTGAATGATCGTTGTCTAATGTTTTTTCTTTTTTGATCTTTACTTTCGATATAAATTTGCAAACAAACTGATTTATGTGGGCAACATCAGTGCTTCATCGGTGTCTGCGACACTCTAGTTAAACGATGTATTTTTGCGTATTTCTGATGGTTCTCGTGCTTATTGTTTTTATCTCGAGTTTATTTGTTGTTCTATGATGTTGATGGCATGCGTATACATTGCCAAAGTTAAAAAAATAGTTTTATAGATGTACGATGAAGAGGTGATTTTTCTTTTGCTTTATGTGTTTTAAGTAGAGACCAATGATCAAAAATAAACAGTCAGCCTTTTTAATAAGGTCAAAATTTTCTGACTTTAAAAAGAACCGAAACAGGTTCAAAATTAATTTGGAGGTTTACTTCGTTTCACTCTCTTTTAAAATATGTTCGGATTAAATTTCATACGGCTGTTCGGGTTTGTCAAAAGTTGAGGAAAAAGGTCATAAAAATATTTTCTGTATAGTTTTTTCTTTTTCAAATCGTAGTAAATTCATCGAAGGTTTGTCGACTCTCCTGAAAGTTCTTTTTGATATAAAAATATTCTTTTTCTCTGTATTTTTTATTGAAATTTTTTTGGGTAATCTCAAAGACTGTACTAAGGTGGTTTTTTTTCAAGAGCTTTAACTTTGTTTTTAATAATTATAACAGGAATTGATTCTTGAATTTAAATATCTTTTATTCATTTGCAAAATAAGTCCATGACATTTCGAGTAAGGATGACTTGACTTTTGAATTGTGAAATTGAAACATACACGTAGATGTTTCCTCAAACCGTGTTTGTTGAATTCGTGTTATACACCCAGCAAAATAATTATAAAGGGTGTATAACACGAATAATTATAAATATTAATAAAAGTATAGAAAATAGCGTGATTTTAAGAAAATTAAGAAACATTCTTAATAAATAGCTTGATACTTTATTAATTCAATTGATGAAATCATAAAAAGATTTAATTAAAATTCTTTTAAATTTTTTCTTAAACTTATTAAAAATATATAAAGGCACTAAATTTGTTTAATTTTAAAAATAATATTAACCTTAAACCCGTTTATCGGGTCATATTGACCCGAGATACATTTCATTTGCATAAAAAACATATTAAAAATAAAAAATTAAAAAAAAATACCATTTTATTTGATGAACTTTTATCTTTGCAACCAGAGTGAAAAAATTTTACATTTGTGACATATATGCGTTGCAGAGATAAAAACTGGCATGTGCACTATACGTTTATCTGAGTCAAAATAACCCGACATTTTCTACCATACGATTTTGTATGAAGGATCAGTTTTTGTAGTACTTTTTTTCACTACTTTTTGCTGTTGTGCACTCCTTTCTAAATTTTTTGCAACTGTGAGTACATTGGAAGTGAGAGACAGCATTAGAGCCTGAACAGAATCAAAAATCGTTGCGACCAACGTTCCTCTCTGGTCGTCGAACGCAGAGAATGTGTCCAGAATGATGCGTTTCCGATTAACGATTCAAAGTTGCTTTTATTTAGTATTTTTTTATTTATTTTTTCTATTTCATTTCAATGTATTGGTCTCTTCAATTGTGTGAATACAACACACACAAACAAGAAATGTCAGAAGATAAAACAAAACTAAGCAAATTTCATGAAACACAGCCGATTCTTAGCAAAAATATGGCAACACAAATGGCACTCAGAGAGAGAATCGTCGGTCGCAAGAGAAGAAATAGAATAGATTCTAATTGTGCGATTTAGTGCCCGAACATAATCAAATATCGTTGCGACCGCCGATCCTCTCTGGTCGTCGATCGCAGAGAACACGTCCAGAATGATGCGATTGCGACTGACGATTCAAAGTTGCTTTTATTTAGTATTTTTTTATTTATTTTTTCTATTTCATTTCAATGTATTGGTCTCTTCAATTGTGTGAATACAACACACACAAACAACAAATGTCAGAAGATAACAAAAAACCAAGCAAATTTCATGAAACACAGCCAATTCTTAGCAAAAATATGGCAACACTAATGGCACTCAGAGAGAGAATCGTCGGTCGCAAGAGAAAAAATAGAATAGATTCTAATTGTGCGATATATCGTTGCGGCTGCTGACCTGCGATTTCATTCTGGACGTGTTCGTACATTTGCATGCATTCTATTGCTTTGCGATATCGCAAATCGCAACGATATTTGATTCTGTTCGGGCTCTTATCGTTGCGGAAAAAGAGCTGCGTTTTTTTCTACATTTTGCATGTATTTTCCAACAACAAAGATCGGAGGCCGCAACGATTTTTGATTCTGTTCAGGCTCTTATTCTGTCGTTGGCGTATATTCTTTTCATACTTATGTACACTTAGAGCCCGAACAGAAACAAAGCGGCTGTCGGTTGTCGGATGCGCTGTCCAACAAAATACATGAAAATATATGCAGCCGCCAAAAATTAAATGGCCGTAGAAATCCGCGACGGAAAAACGCCAGAATAGAATCAATTCTATTTTTTCTCCGACGGCTGGCGGATCTCTCTTTGAGTGGCGTAAGTGTTGCCATATTTTAGCTAAGAATTGACTGTGTTCAGTGCTATTTGCTTAGTTTTTACCATGAGCTGACGTTTTGTTTTGTGTGTGTGTGTTGCATTCCATGAGCTAACATTTCGTTTTGTGTGTGTGTGTGTTGAATTTGTAGCATTTACACAACGAAAAGCAACGCTGATCCGACAACCAACAACCGCTCCTATTCTGGACGTGTTCTCAGCGGATTTCTCCGAGAGAGGTCCGCCAACCGACAGCCGCTTTGGTTCTGTTCGGGCTCTTACACGTATGAAAACATGTTTTTTTTTATGGATCTGTTGTGCATGTGCAGTGTTCTCTTTTGTGTTGTCTTTTAGTATTTGCGTTATATCATGCTAAAAATCAATTGCTAACAATCAATAAGGCCGTGTGCCAAACTTTTCACTCGTGGTAGAAAAGAAGTTACTGACTTGGATACAATTTCAATGATTGGTATGAAGCTAAAACGCCTTAAAGAATCGCTTCGAATGCCACAAATTTAGGCAAAAATAAATAAATAATTTCCATTTCAAATGAATGTTGTTCATTCTTGTTTCATTCAATGTTTTTACTGGATTAGAAACCACGACTTAGATGCGAAAACAAAGGATAATAAAACGTCTGCTGTGTGTGACCATTGCTTAAAACTTTTTTGACTTTATGTTCGTGCATGTTAATCGTGTTGCCTTCACAAATGCAAAGAACCTGATATATTGGAAGATAACGATGATAATGGTGGAGCACAGTGTTGCCAGAACTTTTTTGAGAAAAGCGCGAGATTTAAAAAAAATATCGCCAAAAATCGCCCAATGAAAAAAAAAATCGCCAAAATCGCAATTTTTTCTAAGAAATTTATTATATTAGAAAAAAACAAAAAAATTATATACATCTTTTTCAAATAATATTGAGATCTGCTAATAGTATTAGATATATAAAAGTTCTTATTTTCATATTTATTGAAATAATATTGAGATCTGTAAAAAATAATAAAAAAGCTACTTCATTTTAAACGAGAATTTTGATCGTTAAAGAACATTTTTTTAGAGACTATAACTATTTAGAATTTTTCAATATGCAACTTTTTACAAAAAACGTAGTTCAATTCTATTAAAAACTTCAGCCATATTAGACTCTTCCTCCGTTTCGTCAATTCTCGAAGTATTGTTTAGTTCATACATTGGTTTATTCATTTTTGAAATCATATCATCGGATATTGGCAGCGACTTGCAACAACAGCTTTGAGCCTTCATGAAGCATTTTACTCGAATGATTGAAGTCAGCTTATCTAATTTCATTCTGTTACGAATTTTAGTTTTGGTCAAATTCATGACGGAGAAAATACGTTCAACAAATGCATTAGAATGTGGCAAAGAAAGCAAGATGAATGCCAACTTACAAATATTGCCAAACATTTTTCCCTCTACTGCTGTCTTAATATTGTATGCCGATTCCCAAAATTCTTCACTTTCAGATGGTTTTTGAAAACATTGTTCCATGGAAATGTCAACAAAGATTCGTATTCAATTTCTGCAGCACGTCGCTTTTCAAGAGATAGGTAATAAAGAGGGAGTTCACGGAAAGAAGGTCTTATATAGTTTAAACATCTTTCAGGACTTAAAATAAAAGCATTTTCACACATTTCTAAATGACAAGGTTCCTTTCCTTGAATTACACTATAATGAAATTCTGGCATTTTGATAGTATGTCTATCATAAAAATTTCATCACTTAATTTATGAATTTTTTCATGGAACTGATAATGAAATGTAAGGTCATTAATTCTTTTATAATTGCTTTTATCCGCTAAAATTGTATTTAAGCTGAATGTAGCTAAATTATCAAAATTGAAATTTTTGACAATGTCTTCTTTTATAATTTATGAAACAAGTTTTTGAACAAATGTTGTGATTTCAAAGTAAGCTTTAAAAAAGTCAAGTTTTTCTGTTGAAAATATAAATAAAGTGAGTTGATGTTTTGAAGAAACGGTCTCAAAAAAATAAGTATTTCAATATAAATAAATTATCGATAAGGCTTGTGAGCTGTGTTCAGTCGCATTATTAACAGAGTGTTCCAAACACTTTTAAAATAATTGTTATTTTTTTTAACTGAAATTTTAAACACATTAGATGAGTTCATGAAAAACCGTGTTTATGATTTTTGACAAAAATCACCCAAAAAATCGCCAGGCGATTTCCTAAAAATTTAAGCGCAAAAACAAGAAAAAAGCGCCCAATTGGCGATAAATCGCCCAATCTGGCAACGGTGGTGGAGCAGATCCATCAACGCATAGTACATCAAATGCAGCTCAATCGAATCGGATGTATCAATCGGTTATAAATCTTATGTAAATTGCAAATGTTTTGTGCAAACATATATTTAAAAAAAACAAATATTAAAATTAATATTTCATGAAATAACAGCACTTTTTAATTTTATCGCATTGAAAAATAGAAAATTTCCTTAAAAAATACACTACGGGGCAATATGACCCAGATAAATGGGATTAAGTTGTAAAACATGTAAACGGGTCTAAGGTTAGTAAGAAGTATGACATCCATTGATTTTGATAATTTCTTCCAGAAGCCTTGGTATTGAGTTTATCAAAGTATGAAAATGCAAATGGATCAAATTTCTTTCACTCTTCTTGAATTGTAATTTTTAGCTCCCTTAGGTTCTTAACCCTCTCATTTGCCTATAGGCAACATTGTGCTTTTAGGCTTCTAAGTCCCGCTATTTTTTTTGTTTTGATCAGCGGTTTTATGCATTATGTAGCCTTATGAGTTGTGCAAAATAACAGATATTTCTTCTATTGTAAGCTGTGCGCGTGTTTATTTAGTAGCCGTTCTCCATAGAGTGAATTTGTCAAAATCAAGATCAGGATCATTTCGCGAAAAAAGGGTTCTTACAAAAAGTATTTAACCCTTAACACGGTACAGTTGCATATCTGCAACCAACCGAAAATGGCCCTACCAATTTTAAAGTATTAATTAGAATTGCGTTTGCTGACTTAATTGCAGATCTACAATGCTCCATTGTTGAATGCCGTTATTAATATATGAAAATAATAGCTAAAATTCACTTGGCAACACTTTGTTTACGGTAAGTAAGTAAAATTTACACGTGTTGAGTGCTTGTGAAATATTATGTGCATAAATATGAGTGCTTAAATATTATTAAAAACAACTTGAATCACTTTGTGAATACGATATTATACTAGGTAAGTGTATAATCTTTTATTCTTGGCTAATGTAGTTGAAAAAAACTAAACGAAATCGTAAATAACTTGAGTTTATTCTTGGTTGCAGAAGTGCAACAAGGTGCCATTAGAGCAAAAAGTTGATGATTTATTTGATTGCAGAAGTGCCTTTGGATAAACGGATTTTTTACATTGAATATGACTTCAAAAACTTTGTCACAAGACGAAATTTCAAAGCTAATGTTGGAGGTAGATAGTGAAGACGGTTTGGACTCTGGAGTGATAACATTGAACACAATCCTCTCTTTGATCCCGATTGTTGTGTTTCTGAAAGTTCGTCAGGCACCTTATGAACCAATGACCTTACTGAACTTGAAGGCAACTTGGAAATACCACCCGCATTCAGTAGCAAGGAAATTGGTTGGACAACTTTTGCAGGTGAACTTCCTAAGGATAAAGTTCGCCGATATGACAAGAAGAGCAAACAGTATATTCAGGTGGATCGACCACATGTTGTTGGCCAATATAATAGTTACATGAGAGGGGTTGATCTGATTGACAGCATAATGGGAAGAAATAAAATATCAGCACGAAGCAAGCGGTGGCAGGTGCGGTAATTTGTTAAACTAAACCATGCGTATTACATGGCTATTTTTCCAATTTTCGACTTGAAATTTCTGAGGTTTTGTGCAAAATAGCATTAAGCGGGTCGAGGCCGCACAAAAGAAGTAACGCGAGGCAATATGAAATCGAAGCAAAAATAAAGCGTGGCCCGACGCAGCACATTTGAACGCAAGCTGTGCGTCAGGACGAATTGCGTCATTGGTCCATATGGAGCGACAAAAGAATAAAATGTAGGGTTCCAAAATGTAGTGGTTTTACATAAACGATATGTGAAAAATGTGAAGTAGGACTCTGCTACAACAAGCAGAATAAATGCTGCAAAGACTTTAATTTGAAATAAAAAATGTAATTAAAATAACCTTTTTTAATATTTTGTTGAAAATATGCAACTAACAGTGTTTTTTAAAAAAACTTTAAAAAAATACGATATGAGGAAAACAAAAAAATACGTGTTTATCTAATTTTGATTTTTCGTCAAAAACCCACCATTAGATAAAAAAAAATGTGTGCCTTTCGAGACGCACGGCAGAAGTGATAACTTAAACTAATCTAAGTTCAACTATTTAATATTGAAATTGTTTAACTTGAGAAAAGCTTATTACTTAAATTTTATGTTTATTTATATGATAATATAAAGGTTACTCATTAATAAAATCTTTCATTGATTATAAAATATATATTACACTTAGTTACAATTCCTGAATATGTACATTAGAAGTAACGATTGGCTTATGGTAGCTATAATAAGCAACAACATTTTTACATTGTATGTCATCTAAAAATCTTGCAAAGACTTCATCAAGTACATTTCCATGACTTGTTGTAGCTTCATCTGGCTAATTAATCATTTTTAATTGTAATTTTGACTGTTGACTTTGTTCTTAAAAAATTTGTTTTATTAATTCCTGAAAGTTTGTTGAGTATTTTCCATTTCTGTCTCTTTACAATTTTATTAAAGTACCACGCCCTTTATTTAATCCCGCCCACTTTATTTTCCATACTTTATAGTTATTCTACCTAACCCTGTGCCAAATTTCAGTTCCCAAGTATCAATATTAACCGATATATAGTACTTTAAAGTGCCACACCCTATGTACAATCCCGCCCACTTTTGTAATGATTCTACCTACCCGCCTACCTGTATACCAAATATTATTACCCTAGTGTCAATATTAACAGAGATATAGTATTTTTATAACATTGCCACACCCCTTTGTTGAATATCTCCGACTTTTTTGACCGTAATTTGTAATAACTGTGCCTACCCATGTACTAAATTTCAGCACCCTAATGTCAATATTATTCGATATATAGTGTGTTTCTAATATTGCCAGACAGACTGGCTCCGTAACGCGTTACGTAACGAAGCGGTTTACCCTCCCATAAGAAGTTATCACTTCAAAAATCTCAACATTCAAATTATTGTTTTATTGTAAAACCATGTAATCAAAAGAGAGTTATTTTAAAAAACAAAATCATGAAAAAAATGTTTAGTTTGTCCAACCACTCACCAATGCTGCCTATAAATAACATCATATAACAAACGAACCAGGGCACCAAGGACTTTGAAATTATTGTCAGTCTATATCTGAGTCAATACAAACACATATTTGTTCTCGAAAAATGTATAGCCCCGCTCATTTTAATTCGGGCATAAAAGGGTTAAATTAGTGGCCATGATAGAAAATTTGATTGATAGTATGCACCACAAGATCTCGATAGGGTTCAGATCAGGATTAAGTGCCGGTCAGTTAAGAGTTAGTACACCCCTAGACTGCAAGAACTCTATAGTTTTCCGAGAGCGGTGAATTTCTGCATTGTCCTGTTGGAAAATATATTCTGGGGTAGAAATATCCTCTCCAAAGGACACAAGAACTTCATCTGAAGTATATAATAAGCAAGTTCATCTTGGTGCTAACGACGCAAATGGGAGTGCGTCCTTTATAGCCCATACCTTCCCAAATCATGAGGGAGCTTCCTTTGTAACGTCAATATTTGTATAAGCCGTCTGGTCTATCCACATTAAACTCTTTTTCATTGGACAATATGACCGACTTCCATTCTTCATCCCAAAATCTATACTTTTTCGCAAATCGAAGACTGATCAGTTTGTGCCTTTGCAAGAGCGCCGGTTTACCACATTTTTTTTTGAAGTGAAACTTCTTTAGCCGCGATGGGGAGTAAAACCGATGAATCAATTTGCCAATGAAACACTTCGCGGTGAAACACTTCGGTTTGTTTTTCACATAGTGTTACGCAAATAAAATAATTATAATATGGTATGGACCCAGTAGCTTTGCAACAGCATGGTTCATACATCGAGTAATTAGAATATTGCCAAAAAAAAATCGAAGCATATGGAGTATGTCCTTGATATTCATATTGAAAATATCAACCTTAAACAAAAAGACAAGCACTGACTGATGCTTAGAGTTGTAATGTACAACATTTTAAAGTATATTTCAATCTTTTGATTTATTTCCCTTATACCTTTATTATGTATTGCAATTATTTTCCTTATATCTTTATGTTTTTGATACAAAATTAAAGACAGTTTTATGATACATATTAACCCTCTCCAGATCTTCCCTATAGACCCCTGTTTACGTTTAGAGAATAAATACACAAAAACCATATAATTTGTATGGAAGCCCCCAAAGGAGTGGTCGCAACGAATAGATCCCCAAGGGAAACATTTTTCTTTTGCAAAAGTAATGGTGATCAGTCGTACATATTAACACTCTCCGGCCCTCCCTTAAAGCCCCTCTATTCAGGTGTAGGGAATAAAAATTGACATGTGCCAGCAACAAAGCTGTGTGATGTTTTGAGTTTTATGTTTGAGGAAAAAAAAATAAAACTGGCCAAGTGATTTATATTTTTGAACGTAAAATACAAATTGAGAAAAAACTTTTATTTCTGAGCAAAAAAGTAGAAATTGAAAAACAATATTTCGACTCATAACCGCCAAAATATCTTAAGCGACATAATATCCGATTTATGTTTTTTGATGAAAATCGATAATTTGCGATGGTTTACATCGTCTGTCAAAATTTCATAGGTGTACGAAATTAGATTATGAATTTAAACCAAAAGCAATTTTAGCTTAAGTACACACTACATGTTTGTTTACATTTTTCATGACAGCTTAAGTGTCGCTTAAGATGAAATTCTCTAAAAGAAATTAATCAATATAAGAGATAAAATTATTAAAATAAAATTAATAGCAAAGAGATAAGAGATAAAAGATAAAATTAAAAGCAAAGATAATTAAAAAAAACCTTCTCCTGTAAAATTTTCTTTTTGGCGCTTAAGATATTTTGGCGGTTATGAGCCGATTTATTCTTGAGCAAAGTAATAAAACTCAAAAATAATTCTAATTCTTGAACAGAAAAATGAAAATCAAAACAATGATTTTTATTTCTGATCAAAACAATAAAAATAAGATAATTTTTATTGTTGAGCAATAAAATAAAAATCTAAAAATAATAAACTTTTAGTTTTTGGATTCACTTACAATAATTACGATCCCTGATTAAAACAGATTTAATTTACTCTTGACATTATATGAAATCGGACTTTTATAGAAAATTAAACTATATTAAAGAGTAAATCAATTAACCACTTTTTTTTCAAATGAGAGTCCAAATCTCGTTTCAGTATTTTTTGCACACGACGTACACCGACTTTCAAGTTCATTTTGCAAACTATTTCTTTTGCACGTAAATCATCCTTAACAGGAAGTCTTTTAATTTCCTTTTTGGCTATGTCATTGATGAGTGGAGTTATTCCTGATAGCTTAGTGGTCTCATATTGGTCAGCCTTATTTATAACATTGTCAGTGTCCTAACTTGATATTTTGAATTGCTCGCAATTTCACGGTTAGACATCCCTTGATCATGGTAAGCTTCGATTTCTCCTCTTTCTATTTCTGTTAATGGTTTTCCACGTGGCATTTTGTAAAAATTAAACGTATTGTACTTGAAATTAAGGTTATTACTAAAAACAAAAAGTCAAATCAATATTTACTTACTTTTTCTTGCTTCTTCGTTCATTGCAATTCAAATAAAATGCAAAATTGTGTAATGCTTTTATAATTATTTCGCTCCGAAAACAGTAAAAATTATTTTACCTTTTTTAACGCGCAGAACAATAAGGGAAGAGTGCGCATATGAAATAGCTAGAGCAGTTGATAACCTAATAATTTATTTACATATTATATCCCCATTATGATGTTTTTAAGTTAAATAAATGACAAAAAAAAAAGTTTGCCTTTATAATTATTTCACTGGGTGTATTTCGCGCAAAGACGTTGATCTTTGCTATCTTTAGAACCACTTTTGTTTTTGTCAACTTTATAGAATCCAAGAATCACGACGCCTTTTTTAACTCACAATGGCCAGATTTTCCATTGTATTCTATAGAATTGTCTAAAAACTCAAAGAACCATTATTATAAATCCATTTTAATCACATAATTTATCGACTATTTAGATAAGCTTAAAGCCGCGTTTCCATGCTATCTTTTATGATCTTCTCCTATCCCATATCACAAAACACTTGCTATAAAAAGCGAGATGCATATATGGCATTGTAGCTATACAAGTTTGACATGTCACATTTGTAAACAAATAAATTAATTTGTTTTTCAAAATCTCTCTAAAGTGCATAATTTAGAAAACTTGGAGATATAAATACTTTAAATTTAATCAATGCTGGTTTTATCGCTGTAATGCAGAAATTTCGTAAGGAAGCAGATATGTACAATATATTCAACTGACGTTCAGCCAAGCTATCTTACTGTTATAGCTATTTATATGTTTTCAGTTTATTATTTTTAACAAGTTCATCATTTTGCTGTAACTAAATAATAAATGCGTATAAATAACCAGAATTCTAGTTTTAAGCACGCGAATGCTTGTCTAGTTCCTTAGAACTTAACGCAGTCCATTCAGCGCTGTACTCGAAAGTTTTGCTAAGTTCGAGAGTAGTGGATCGCCAGCATCTTTGCATCTTCGAAAAACTGCCATCCCTTGGTATTATCAGGATACCGGGAGAACTTCAACGTAAAGTTCTCATCCTGAAATGTGTTGCCATATATAGATTTGGTATCAATACCGTTGTGGTTTGTGAAATCACTACCCTGGCACATAAAGCTGGGAATACACAAGACGCGAAAAATTTTTCCACATGCGTCCCACTCTAACCAACACGGGTCATATCTCAGAACACACGATGTAGACCCATTTTATTCTTCCTTGTGAATTGACTAACACAATTTGTTTGATCCTTTTTTTTTTATTTGAATTGTCAAAACTTGGCAGTTCACAAGCAAAAACTATAAAAATATTAGTCAAATTTATAGCAAGTCAGACCCGTAGCCAGGATTTATCTAAGGGGGGGGGGGGGGGGGTTTGGATTAAAAAAAATATCGATAGTTTTTGATATCGATAAATGAAAAGGTATTTTTTATATAATTACCAGAAAGATGGGAAAAATCAGTGGCTAGAAATGGACGATACTTTGAAAAATGAATTTGTAACAAATTTTTCACAATAAAGCGACAAACTTGAAAAAAAAAACACTTTAAAACTTTTTTGTACACCAAATACATAAAGCAGAAATTAATTTACTTTATTTTTGTTTATTTTATATATTTATACTAGAGGACCCGGAAAACTTCGTCCCACCCTAAATTCGAGCAATCACGATTCCACCCGAAATTAATTTTTTATCGAACATTCATGATCGATAACAAATGGTGCCAATCGAATTTAAATTATTGATTGAATGAAACACTCCAATATCCCATATTAACACGGAATGTAATAGGCTGCTATTATTCGAATTCAAAAGATTGTGCTGTCATATCATTTTATTGCGAATTCTATTAGAAAATATTTTTCGTACATTTCAATTTGAATATAAATAGTCAGCTCAACTGTTAGTTTTGAAGCCATGAGGTGGTCTAAGGATCGATCCTAACAATGGGCAAACAAATAATTCTTTTTAAAGTTTTTTTTTATTTGTTGAAATTACAGCTTTTGTGATTTTTAGAGTAAAAAATGAATACGTTGGAGCTTTCTTCAAATATGGTTTATTAAGTGCTTAAATTGAATTTATCAGCGAAAAGAAATTGGATGAAATATATTAAAAAAAAACGGAGTTATTTTCATCGAAAGTAAGAAATACGAATTTCTGATAGTTTTTTGTTATTCTAAGGAAACGAAGGTATGAGAAAAAGACGCTGTACTAAAATTTTGTGCAATTTTGAAGATATGTGAATGTTTTTTGACAGAATTTTCTTTGAATTATTTAGACGCACTGTTTCGCTAATAAAAGTACGCTAGTAGGATAATTTACGTTTCTTGTAAAGGGGTAGAAGAAGGGGCGTGGTCAAAACCAAGTATGCCATAACCTAATCTAGGATTCAAGTAATGTGTGTGCCGAATTTGAGTTAAATCCGTCCAGCAGTTAAGATTTGTTGGCTATTTAAAGTAGTCTGATGTGGCAATTCCCATACAAAATTACCAATTTCGATTTTTTCGATTTTTCCGCTGTTCCTTGAAGTTTTTGTAATTTTTCTTCTGAACCACTTCTGTAGTAAGGCAAACAATACAAAAAAAGAATTATTAAAATCGGCCCAGCCGTTTCTGAGCCTTAGCAAGACTAACGCACACGCATTTGATTTTTATATATATAGATTAAATCTTCTTACTTTTTTTTTTTTTTTTGTTAATTCTAATAACACAGCGTCCGCTGTGACACTGCAATCTCTATGTACACAGAACCAAAAACGTACTTAATAACAAAGAAAAAGTTCTTTGTCCCAATGTATTATACATTAAAATTGGTTCAAAGTACGCGTTCCTTGATTCAATGAATCTTTGTTCTTACACTGAAAAAAAAAAGTTAGCTTAAAATTAAACACAATGTGTTCACAAAATGTGTTGTTAATTTGACTTTTTTTTTCATATGTTTTTCAAAATTTTTAAATACATTTGCTCTTACTTTGACGAAATTTGTTTCAAGCTATTTTTTAAACACAAATATCGTCAAATTAATAACAATTGTCGTCAATTTGAAAACATTTTTTTTTCAGTGTACGTTATTTCTTTGATATGTTATGAAGAAAAATGATTAATTAATGACACATACAACTGCTACAATAAATTAGTCTGTCCTTAGAAATTTTAAAACAATATCAAGATATATTTTAAAAAATCATTTTCTTATTGAGATAAAATTCTCTAATGGTTTTTTAGATATTACAACACAAGAACTGGAACAAAATTTTAATGAACACGAACAATGAACTGTTCCTTAAAATTAAGAACAACGATTCATTGAACCAAAGAATTCGTTCTTTGGGGCAATGAATAGTTCTTAAAAATCAATGAATTTCGCTTTATGAACGAGATTCTTTGATTTTAAGAACAATATTTGGTTCAGTGTATGCTAAAGGATGCACACCCATTTAACATAAAAAACGTGTGTTCTAGAATATCAAAACTGTCGTTTGTTGAGCTCAATGTGTTTCGGCTATATACTTTGCTTATCGTTGGACTGTCATTTTGGAATATAGAAAGACGCTAAAAAAATAAAATTTTCAAGACAAACTTCTAAAATGACGATAATTAAGCCTCTTATATCATTATTTTAATAATTTACTTGCAAACTTATATCGGTTTAAAATTCTACATAAATATAACCTCGATTAGAAAACGACATTTTCTTGTATTTCCTGACTTTTTTAAAGGCCACAATGATAGTTAGAAAATTTTATTTAAAAAGTTTTTATTATCATTCGGTAAAATTACCAAGAGGTTGTGATCCTGTACTTCCAAAACCAGTGCTAAAAATATGCAAAACTTGCAATAAGCTGCATTTTCCAATTTGGAGTAAACCAACCAATGCCAACGGTTCAACCAAGAATGCTTAAATCGGAGTTTGCGAGAACCGCTATCAGGAAAATTAAAATTTGGTGGAGGCACATAAATCCTTTGAAAGCTTTCAAGGCGGTTCGAGTCGGAAATATTGCTCATCAACTTGGAAATATCGTTATTTGGACATTGATATACTCTCGAATTCGGAGGCAGTTCCGATGAATCAAATGATATATCTGGGACAATTTCTACAATCATACACACAAACTTAGAGTTATAAACATTAAAAGTAAAATATTAATACCACAACTTGTACTACCGCTTTCCACATAGCTGTCAACATTAAAGCTTTCTTCAACTGCAGGTTACAAAGAAAGTTCTGAAGACTATTCAGATTCCAAAGTTTCTTGAACGTTTTCTGCAAAACAGATGAAATATAATATTATTCGGATTTTGTCGGTTCCGCATCAAGCAAAAAGCTAATCCATTAATATTCAATCAAAACAAACACGCTAAAAAAAAAAACATAGCTTTCAAACATTCAGAAATATTCGGCAACTTTTTAACACATTTACGCATTGATAAAGGAAAAAACAATCATTTAAATGAAGCACTTACTTTCCACCGTTCTAGCATTTTTTACTTCTGGTTTCTGCAGCCAATTAAGTAGAATCATTTTTGTAGTTTTGGCACAGTAAAATTTACAATAGAAACTCTTAAACTTATCTAACGAAACTCAATCAAAATTTCATCACTTTTACGTAACACCTGTTAACGCAATAAATTCTTAAATTGCTGGTGGTAGACAAAGTTCAATTGAATGTATTGAACTTTTTTCGATACTTAAGCATGTTGATGTTTTCGCTGGTGCTGTTTACACTTACACGCTGAGAAAAAAGACGTACGTGCAGCAAGTATTCGCAAATTGGCAAAGTTATATTAATGCTAATATATTATTTTTTTATACTTTTTGGACCATAAGGGGGGGGGGTTTTAACCCTAAAAACCCCCCCCTTGTCTACGGGCCTGTAGCAAGAGATATACTTTTATAGCAAAAGTTCAAAAAGCTGAACTTTTTCTATCTCCTAGTATCACATGAAATCACAGGGGATATCACATGCTATAAAAACAAAAAATGAATGCAAAAATAGAAAATTTTTCTGTCAAAAAATCATTCAAAATGGGTATAATTTGCAAAGAAAATATTCTAAATAAGACGAATTTAAATTTTCACTTCAATAAAATGATTTTTGGAGACACTACATCTGTTTAAATTTGATGCCGTTTTGACATTTTTTGTTTTTTATGGTGCAATTTTTGTTTTCGATCACAATTTTATTTTGTTTACTCATTTTTTAAGATATTATTTTATTTTTAATTTTCATTTAAAAAAAGAAAATATTCAACAAAATGGTTATTGTTATTAAGCATAGTACTGTGTTCGGTAGTGTGAAATTTCGCCGGCAACATCCATCTATTTGTTACGTGAACTATCGCAGATATTTTGTTACGAAAAAACAGCTGATGTTTTGCTTAAAAACTTTGTCCCAAGAAAATAAATGGCTTCTAATATTCTAATATTTTCTGTTATAGTTATTAATATAAAAAAACCTTTTAGAATGCCAATAAAGTCATTGGCAGTTCTATCCGGCAACAGCTCAATAATTGAGCCCAAATGAACCAAAAGGTGATGATGCTTTGATTTCATCATAGAATAAGTTATGGAATGCAAATTTACATGTTAAATTTATAATTTCATTTTTCAATAAAACAATTTTAATTTACACTCTTTATGTAAAAGTGTCTTATAAAATGCCATCTCCTCTGAGAAATTCCAAAACTTCTGGTGATATCTCATCTGCCGGATTTTTTGGCCTTGTTGGTATGATACCGCTTGCTGTCTCAGAAGCTTTGCCATGCGGCCTTGCATTCTCCTGCTGTAAAATAAAAGAAACATTCCAAAATTTACTATCAAACTAATAATGAAATTGTTAATAATGAAAATAATGAATTGAAAATAATTGAAAATAATGAAACTAATAGTAAAAAAAAAAAAAAAAACTAATATATAACTTGCCGCTCTTATTTATTTCTGCACTGCAATGATTGATTGGGAAAAATTTTAAAATAATACAAAAATTACATTTCTAATTATAAACTTACTTTGTTCTTTTGTTTGCACTTATTTAAAAAAAAAAACTAACATTTTTTGACATCACTTTTCGCTTCAAAATAAATAGGCAGTCCAATTAAATTGTCTTGAAAAAATGTTGCCTAGCAACATGTTGCAAACATTTTCAGCAGCGGAACAGAGTACAGAGTAACAGAGTTGTGAAAATTTCCACACTTGTTTCGCAGCTGTCATTTATTGTATGGAGATTTGCGTGGAATTTGGAAAATATAAGATCGGTCTCGATTCCTACCAATAAATGTGGATGGTGATTAACACTAGCCATCCATTAAATTGGTACTATGACTTTCAATGCTGTGGTATACCCTGAATGCTGGGATGTACCTCATAAAATGGGGAGGTTTTCACACCTAGAATCAAGGAAGTGATACGCAGAAAGTGATTTGAAAGAAGTTGATACTATATGAACAACCAAGAATCTGTTAACAGTTTGAAGGGAGTTATATTATGGTACTAAAAATCTGAAAACTTATTCTCTGGGTGTCAAATTTTCCTACGATTTTAAATAAATTTGTACAAAGAGAAAAAAGAGACAAACTGCAGAAAAGTGTCAAATCTCTTGCTTAGAATTTAACATCGCTGTTTTTGACAAGTGAAGGTAAAATTTGTTTGAGAGGCGTAAAATTCGCGATCACCTTGTTTATGACACCATGTACAGATATATTATTTTTTTGAACTTTTTTCGAAAATAAATTAATTGTCCGCTATACAAGGCTTCAGTTAAGATTAATTCGGATTTCAATATTGATGATCAAACATATTCAAGTGATAACAGTTATTGGTTAATCTGTGCTATTCTGCCGTGTTCTCAATTCCGAGTAGGATTTGTGATAAAATCGGAAGTGCATTCCGAATCGGATTTGAGAATGTGTTTTGAATTCGGACGGAAATAATAAGTTCGAAACAAAACTAAACCCAATCCGAACAGTTTGGCTATTTTGTGAAAATATTTCGTGAAACTCTAGTGTGAGAAGTGCAACAAATGTTTACAAATTTTTTTTTTTATTAAATTAATTCAATTCCAATTTGTAATGAGTTCAATTTAATAAGCTCTAATTTTGTTAGGGATGGAAAAGCGTTAAAAGGAGATAATGAACGGAGGACTCTGCGAGACTCTCCGGATGCTTTTTCATAAATTGCAGCATTGTGCATTTTTGGATGTTATTCTTGTGCTTACCCCTATATTAAATTATATTTTTAATTTTTAATAAATAAAAAAAGAACCAAAGGATCTCCGTACTGTCTCACAATAGATTCTTATAACAATAATTTTACAAATTTTTGCACCAGATTTTTAAAAAAAAACAAAAAAAGAAAAAAACGGAACATGCTCATGCAGCTTTATTGTGAACCATGCATCACTTTATCAAATCAATTTAATCGACATAATTTTGAAAAATATCGTAAAAAATTCTTGCACGAAATGTTGAATATCATATCATAGATAAAATCAGACTTTCGAAAAAAAAACTATTTCAAAAGTTAATAAAACGAAAGATATTGAAATCCTTTAATTTGAATCGGTCTTATTCATTGCAAAAAACTTTCAACAAAAACTAGTTTTTTTTTCCCATGTAAATAGATAAAATAAATTTTGACAAATCGAATTTATTAAGAAATCGTCAAGAAACAAGCCAAGGTCTTGTCGTTTTGGAAAAGAAAGTGACCTTAAAATCAGCTTATCACAAGCAGTTTTCCTAACTTTCCTATATGTAGCCTTGACTTTTGTATTCTTTGATACTCTTGAACTAGACATGGTCCATTATTTTAACATCACTCAATGGAATCGACACAAATAACGAAAGTTAATTTATCAAAAATCAAAAAAAATGTTTAGAATTTTCATTTAAAACTCACAAACACACACACTCATACACACACATGAACTCCATAAAACGTTCTGTGCGTTAGAGTCTTTAAATCAAATTCCGTCAAATTTTATTAATTATAAATACAACAATATAATTAACGATGTTTTCACCCTCAGGTTGAAGAGCCCCGGCCAACCCATAAGACGGTCAAAAGTAACATCTTATATGCTTAGCCTCTAGCTGGCTACACCGATAGGTACACCGGTTACAGTTGATACTCAACCAAATACCGTGAAATTGGATTAAGGTAATCAAAGAGAAGCGTTGAAATTTTTGTTGTTGTTTTTGTTGGTGGTGGTGGTGGTGGTGGTGGCGGCGGTTACGGTTCCATTCGTTACAGATTACATTCTACATGAAAATTGATATATATACACCTATATATAAAGATTTAATTTGTTTTTTATGACATAAAGTGAAATAATTTGTATGTTAATTTTGAAAATATGCACTTTATAATCAATAAATTGAAATTTTAGTAATATGGCTAAGCGTGGCATTTTAATGATTTTTAAAACTATAAACGTTACCATGTCTGTCAGTCAAAGAGGCTATCTGTCTATCTGTGTGTTTCCAACCTGCATGTTTCAATATTGGAAATTGATCAAATTGGCAACAGCAACAAAAGTGAGCACGAGCATTTGACAACGACCCACGCAAAGTTGGAGCAGCTTCAGAAGAAAGCGTGTGAACTGGCCCATAACATAAAAGTATGTTAATTAGAAATAAATGATTAGAGTTAACTTTATGTCTGACCATAAAGAAAACGTGAAAAATAAACAGAAGAAAATGTTTCTCATAAAATAGTATTAACTGTTGTTTAGATGAGGTTACGATACACACTCTATAGCGCTATTTTAATTATCTTTATTTGTTTTTTTTTTTTCATTTTTTGCTGTTGTTTTGTGAGACATTCAAAAACATGATATAAAAAATTCTTGAGTCACTATGATTATAAAATATATAATTTATTTTAAGTATTCTCTCTCGTGCCTGACAACTCCTCCAAACCAGGTCTAATACATAATGATAGAGCTATTCTGAAATCTTAGCTCATTCTGCAAAATAATTAATTAATTCACTTTGTTAATTTGCTAAATTCAATGGATGACATTTATTCTAAAATTTAAACGCGCAGCCGTTCGTATTAAACATTTTAATATGTTAAAAAAAACACCCTCAATTGATTAGAAATTCAAATTTATAACAACGAAAAAAAGATATCTATAAGCAGTGCGGATACACGACGTCTGCCAGTCTCGCGCGCTGAGAAAACAAAAGACTTAAGCGAGCAACTCAGTTAGATTATTTATTTTTCATGTTTTGTTTCTTTTTTTTCGATAAACTCTTACACACAGAGCATGTGTGTCTTGTTAAGTTATTCTTTTTAATTTTGAACAACAACAAATATTAAGAAAACAAATTAGCTAACAAAAGAAAATCGAAGATGCGCAAAGTTGTTGTTGCTGTTGCTGTTGCTGAGTCTGGTGCGCTGTGATGAGTTGATTATAGCTTTTGTCCAAGTTGCTTTGGAACACAATGTTATGCTAAGATGAAAACAAGCCAAAAAGTGGTTTGCTAAACTCTGCACAGCAAGAAACAAAAAAAAAAAAAACAAAAATTAAAACAAAAATAAAAACATAACAGCTTAAAAATGTTTCTATTTGAAAATTTGCATAATTTATACAACAACGCCATGCTATGATTTATACTTTATAGTAGCCATTATTTTGAAAGAGCGACTCATAAAATAAATTTAAATTGACAAAATTATAGTGTTCGTGGTGCAAAGTGCTTTGGCCATAATGAAAAACGAAAAAAAAAAATTGATAAAAATTCAAAAAGAACATTAAACAAAACAAATCATATTCATATTTTTAGACCAACTTATAAAATGTTTATTTTATTTATTAACAAGAATAGTAAAGAAATTTGCAATTGAATGAGTGAAAAATCACAATACATTCGGTTAAGTAGTCAACGACCCATTGCCTCCTGAGCTAAATAATGCATACATATACGGAGAAGCCAAGGCTGAATGTGATACCACAAAAAACACCTTTCTGAATATTCAATTTTCAAAGTAAATATTTGCAAAGCCTTTACCGTTAGAAAAATAAAGATACAATTAAATTTTTATTTTTTTTTAAAACTTTTTACAAGGTTATATTCAACTGGAAGCATCGAAATGGCACATTTCGCCAATGTGTTGATTACAACTATCTTGAAGTATTTTGTATGTAGGTCAGCTGAAGTTTTCATTCGATTTTGCCGAATTTCAAACTAAAATTTGATCAGAAACAATTGTAAGATTTCAAAGTTTCAGATTTATTTTTGGGTTTTTACTGTTTTCACTTTGTTAAGAAGTGAAAACGCCTGCCGGTTTTAGGCTAGGTTAGGTTCTTATGGCTGAGCCGGCAGACGACTCGTACACTTAGGCCAGTGCAGGCCCGTTGTGCTACCACATAATCTCTTTTGACCTATGAGAGATATCCCTCCTCAACAAACCTTTTCGAACGGATTATGAATTTTATTATATGACTGATTTCCATGAGACTTCGGTAAGTTCATTTAAGAAGGTATGGCCCAAAGTTTTCAATCTCCTCTTACTTAGCGCCGGACATTCGCAGAGGAAATGCTGGACATTTTCTACCTCTTCCTCGTATTTGCAGCTTCTGCAGAAATCATTTGATGTAAGACCCAATCGAAGAGCATGTATTCCGATTAGACATTGACCCGTGAGGATTCTTACTATTTTTGAAAGGTTTATTCTGCTTAATTTTCAGTAGTGACGTAGTGCGTTTTAAGTCGTAGCGAGGCCACGTTAGCTTAGCTACCCTACATGTGTCAAGGTGTTCCCAACGTACTTGTGCAAGACGCAAAGAATTGTTCTTGCACTGGAGTTTATAGGAGGACACCAATGTATACCAATGAAATCCTCATTTAAGAGGGTGTTCGAGGTCGTACCCTTCCTTGCCAATTCGTCAGCCAGATTATTACCCTCGATATCCCTATGACCGGGTACCCATATGAAGTGGATCCTGAATAACCTTGCCATCTCGTTAAGAGATCTGCGGCACTCAGTGAGAGTTTTAGAGTTGTCAATATGCAAGTTAAGCGCTTTGAGCGCATCTTGACTATCTGAGAATATGTAATATTCTTTCCCCTAAGGTCTCTCTGAAAAATCTTAGCGGTTTCATATATAGCCATCATCTCCGCTTGGTAGACACTAAAATAGTTTGGGAGTCTAAAGAAAGTTTCTATTTCCAGATCTTGGGAGTAAATTCTTCCCCCTACCTGTTTTTGAAGCTTAGGTCCGTCTGTAAAGATTTTAATTCCGTTTATTTTAAGGAAAGTCTTGTTAGCCCAGTCTAGCCGTGAAGGGATGAGAACTTCATAGTTATTTTCAAGATTAAAGCAAGGTACCCAGTAATCTGTTTTGTCGGGGACCAGCGAGTTCAGAATTACCGTGTGACCGCAGCTGTTACCTATCCAATTTCCAGATTCTCTTAGTCTGAGGACTGCTGAGTTAGCACACTCTCTGGCAAAGATATCTAGAGGAGGAAGTATGACATTAAGAGCATTAGTTGGGATAATGCACCTGTAATACAGAGACATGCAGTTTTTTGAACTTTTGCAAATTTCTGAAATGCAGTTGCCTTGTCAAGGGCCCTCCACCATACCAGTGAACCGTATACAAGTATGGGGCGGACAATTGCCATATAAATCCATCATACTATTTTACGGAAAAAACCACATTTTTTACCTATAGATTTTTTACAGGCAAATAAAGCTATATTTGCCTTTTTAACGCGCTCCTTTATGTTATCATTCCAGATAAGTTTCTTATCCAGAATAACTCTCCTAGGTACTTCGTGCTATCACTAAAAAGCAACCTAGCGCTGGTACTAGGTTGGGGATTTTATATATCCTAGTGAAAATAATGAGGTCTGTTTTATCTGGGTTTACGCTTAATCCACAAGAGGACGCCCATCTCGAAAAGACAAAGAGTGCTCTTTCCATGAGTTGACAGAGGGTTTGAGGAAATTTTCCGTTAAAGACGAGAGCGATATCATCGGCATATGCAATAACCTTGTAGCTTCCCCCTCCATGATGCGCAACAGTCGATCAACCGTCACGGACCACAGAATTGGAGACAAGACTCCCCCTTGCGGAGTTCCCCTGCTTACAAACCTACAGGTAGAGGATCCTCCCACTTCTGAGTTCACCACCCTGCCCAATAGCATCTGATTGATGAGACTCACGAGAAAATCCTCCACTCCCAGTTCTGAGTGGGCTGAGGTGACTGCACAGGGAAGAACGTTATGGAATGCTCCTGCTATATCTAGAAAGGCGACAAACGCGTATTCTTTGTTCTCAAGTACCTTTTCGATTGTAGCCACAAGAGAATGGAGAGCTGTTTCTGTAGATCTGCCCTTTATATAGGCATTTTGAGTTTTTTGAAGCCGTGGTTTTACCTTGATTTCGCTCATTTTTGATCTTGACATGTGTCTATTATTGTGTCTATTTTTGCCTTCTTTTACAATTTTACTGCGATAGTAATACTTCACATTTGTTTTTCCTGGTTTCAATTCGAAGATAATGTTTGTCGGAAAAAATGATAATTCAGTGGATTTTAATTTTGCTTTTATGTCTTTTGGATGTCAATTGTCAATGGTCAATTGTCAATGAACAAAAAAATGTTCCGTCCTGCGCTTAGAAATCCTTTATCTAATATAACAAACCATCCTTCAGAAAGGTTTCTGGTCATCCACCAGCCTTATAGTTTGCTTTATAAATAACGTATAACCACTTAACACCACAAGAAACATCCGCTGTAACTTGCTATGTTTGCCTCCGTGGCATTGCTCGTTCTTAAAAGTCAATGCTTTGTAATTTGTTTAAAAACAATCCCGTTTCGTATGCAATAAAAATATCGCGTTTAAATTAAATTAAAATATTAAAAAAATGTATAAAAGAATAAACAGGGTCTTCCCCGAGAAAAGTTAAACACAAATGAAAAGAACGAAACGAAATAAAAAAACAAAAATAAAGATACTTCGACTTATGCAATGCACGTCTGAATATTATTAATCGAGTTATGGAGAAATTCGAGTTATGGAAGTTCGAGTTAAGGTACACTCAGAAAAAAAACCATATCTTTTCTCCATAAAAAAATCTCTATTTTTGATAATAGCAATTTTGTCTTTTTCAAATAAAATTTCAAATGAAAATATTTCAATCCTCTAATAATGATAAGTATTTTTCTCGCACTAAAAAATTCTCATTTATAGATTAAAATTTCTAGAAAATGAAAAGTTTTCTCTATTATAGATAAACAATTCACTACGCGAAATATTTTCTTCAATAAAAACAAATAATTTCTCAAAAATAAAAGTCTTTTTCTCTAAGAACGATATATTTTTGTTATATTTCTCTTTTTCATAGAAGTTTTTACCATTTTTAGGGAATTTTTGGAATCACATTTAGAGAAAAGCATTTTCTGGAGCAAACTCTTTACCATTTTTCTCTATATATGATGTCTTTTTTATCATATTCCGAGAGACTTTTTTCTGAGTGTAGA
This sequence comes from Pherbina coryleti, assembly GCA_943735915.1. Classification (NCBI taxonomy): domain Eukaryota; kingdom Metazoa; phylum Arthropoda; class Insecta; order Diptera; family Sciomyzidae; genus Pherbina; species Pherbina coryleti. The sequence goes on from OX030952.1 coordinate 67,054,592, forward strand.
AGAATTGTTTACAATTGATGCTCTAAACGCTACTGCTGCTCAATTTAGTTCGAGTTATAGAATATTCGAGATAAAGAAGTTCCAGTTAGGGAGGTTTGACCGTATTTGTGATCGAAATTAGTTTTATTGTTTTTCAAAATATTCTCCATGAATATCAATACTCTTTTACAACCATTTGAACCAATTTTGGAATCACTTTTTCACTCCGATTGAGGTAACTCCATAAGAAAGGTTTTGAATGCAACAACTGCTCTTCGAGTGTCGAAAATCGTTGACCCCGTATTTTTTTATTTTAATTTCCGGGAATAAATAAAGTTTTTGGGGCCTAAATCAGGGCTGTACGACGGATGATCCATCAATCCAATTTTTTGCTGGCCGAATAAGTCTTTGTTTGAGTAGATGTGTGGGAGCTCGTATTGTCATCATGCAGAATAATTCGCCTTTTTCCGAATTTCTCCGATGACTTGTGGCAAACAAATGATCGTGTACCATTTATACTTGATTGTTCTACGTTGCTCTTATAATAATGTTGCACCTTCGACACGAGCCTTTTTTATCATTTGTCAGATTATGTGGGACGGAACACGAACATATCTTTTTTATATCCAAATGAACATACAATAGGGCAATTCACAATCTTTTACAAATGGTCTTGCATCATTTTCAAAGATAAACACTTGTAAAATGGTAAAGTAAGCTTTTACTTGACACTGACAAAATATACAGAGATGCACTTACTACGTTTTTGCAAACATACAACTCTAAAAATGCATAGTTCTTATTTACTATACGAATGCAATACAAAATTGCAAGCTGACAGCTGATTGGGGAAAAAAAATAAAGGCAAAAAGAAGTGTTGCAAAGTAAGTCAAAAAATGCCGATCACTATTGATGGGAAATTTTTACAATTGCACGAATTAACAATCTCAAATACACAAAATTGTGAATTGCTCTCATATCGTAGATATTGTTGCTTGTCAAACTAAAACTATACTCAAATATACTTCAATTTCATGATATGTCACATGACGATCTTGCTTTATCAGTTCACACATAGCATTGATGTTTTCTGGCACAGCTACTGATTTTGGACGAACTTCACAGAACTCGTCCTGGAGCTAATGTCGGCACGATTGAAACCATTATAATAGTTTTTTACATTGCTGTAGGATGGTGCTTTATCACCGTATAAATAATTAAGTTTATCGATGCATTTTTATCTTAAAAGTTATAAAAAATAAATATTAGCACGAAAATGTTCACGACTTAGTTCCATTTTTTGCCCAAGATGAATTTTCAGGTTACATTAACCCTTCGTTGCATGGGATTGCACATATGCAATGTTGACTTCTACGAGATATAGCATACGCACCCTGTAAATATTCCTAACGGAATGTTATTTAAAAATAAATTTAGAAATTTTTTTTTATTAATAATTTGTCCAAAATATTGATTCGAACAAGGTCTGTTTATACGTAGAAAAAATAAGTGAATATTTTTAATAATTATACAAGAAATATCAAAAAAACGTTCAAATGTAAGTTATGTTTCAGAATATAAGTTATATTTTCTTTAAGCTTATTAATTTTTGTGCGTTATATCTATAATTAAATAAAATAAATGGCTTAATTGCAAATATGCAATATCATGCATTTGAGACATTTTGAGGTTACATTGCAGATATGAGGTTATATTGCAGATGTGCAATTCCATGCACTTAACTATATTTAAAGATAAAATTAACTAATTTTAAAAATAAATTACTTGGGCCACGAAAATAGCCCCTGTCTTCGTCACCACGAAGAAAATGATCTTCGGCTTGTTAAAATATTGTTATAAAAGAGTTTTACGGGAAGTACTTTTCATATAAATTACAAAGTTTTTTTTCTGATAATCATTATATGAACACTACCACCACTGATTGAACTAGCCAAAAAGGGTATTTATTGGGTACAATCCGTCGGAACAGAATTCCGAACTCTACCGAACTAACGAGTGTTCCCATATTAATGAAGACATCTCGAGGAGAGTCTGTGGAATATGTAACTTACCATGATGATGTTAACGTACATTTGATTTCATGGAGAGATAATAAAGTTGTTAATTTGATGTCAAACCATTGTGGTAAAAGTCCTGAGACCATAGCTGAACTATTTGATAAGAAGTTGTGTAAAACATATCCATTGAGTGTCCGAATATTGTTTCACATTTATTGGAAGCTGCAAGATAAAAATACGCTATACGATAATACTAGTAAATGCATTGCTATTGTATAAGCGTGCGGAAGAATAAAGCGGTAATCATGAAAACATAATATTTTTCAATTTTCTTTTGTAAATGGTAGAAAGTCTTTACAAAGTAGGAAAACTATCCACAGAAAGTGGAAGACCTTCCGAATCATCAAAAAACCTTGCAAAAAATGACGAAACATCCGAGAAATTTCCCACTATCTGAAACAGAAGTTCGGTTGGACCATTTTGTTCTTTGGCCACAATGGGACAACAAGCGTTTAACATGTAAATTACCAGGGTGCAATGGATACACTCATGTTAGCTGCTCAATAGCTTAGGCAAGAGTATGTTTTAATAATATATCAAAATAGAAATTGTTTTAAACAATTTCGTAATGAATAATGTTTTATGTACTTATTTAATGAATTTTTATACAATGAGCTTCAATTAAGAAAAAAAATCCTTGTGTCCTTGCAAATCATGGTTTTTTATTTTCCTTTGTTTAGAATTGTCAATTTATATATTTATTTATTTATTTATTTATTTATTTCTTTATTTAACTATCAACAACAATCGTTTAACAGTTTAAAGAGAAAAAAATAAGATATGTTTACATTATAAATATGAAAAGAATTAAAATTAAGACAATTATAGATACTAAAGAATTCTTAAAAGATTATGCTTAAAAATATTTCTGTTCAATGTGAGATCTATTTGAACACTTATGGAGTTGAACGCTGAGCACATGCTATTAATAGGATCATTACGACCACAATTAGTCCTATGATATGGAATATAAAAAAAGTCTCTTTGCCGAAAATATCTTTCAGGTGCGTATATCTGCAAGAGAGCGAGAAGTGGCGCGCAGTCTATATGTGACATCATTATATCGCGAACAAATAGAATTAGAAAATATTTGCGTCTGGAGGCTAATGTACTCAGACCTAGAAGAGCGCATCTGGCCTGATAGGTTGGCATAAAATTCCAATTAATTTTAAACATGCTATAACGAGTAAAACGTTTTTGTATTTTTTCCAAGCGTAAAGAATCTATCTCGTAATATGGATCCCAGATATTCCAAGTTAGACCTTACTAACTATAAAAATAAAGTTCTAAGAGTATATGGATCCTCAAAATCCTTCGTATTACGCCTCAAAAATCCAATCATTGCATTAGCCTTGGTAATAATACCGTCGTAATGGTTGGAAAAAGGCAATTTTCTGTCAAATAAAATTCCCAGATCTGATTTAGACTCAACACGTGAAAGATCACTGTTTCCGCTTGAGTAATTAAAAAAATTTGGCTTTTTTATCATATAAAAAGTCATTATGTTGCACTTGGCCACAGTTAAATAGAGTTTATTAATTGAACACCATTTATTCATGTTATTTAGATCAATTTGAAGTCTGAGATGGTCTGAATGTGATGAAACTGAAGTGAAAAGTTTAACATCATCGGCATACATTAAGCAATTTGTATGCTGTAAAAAGTTTGGGAGATCATTAATGAACAAAAAAAAACAAGAGTGGTCCTAGGTGGCTTCCTTGTGGCACTCCAGAATAGTTTGTAATGGATTTCGAATAACAGTTACCTATACGAACAACTTGATATCGGTCAGAAAGGTAATTCCTGAGCCAGGCTAACAAGGAGGAATGAAACCCCATTTGAGAAAGTTTTTTACAAGAATAGAGTGTTGAACTCTATCAAAAGCTTTGGCAAAATCAGTAAAAATTACATCAACTTGATTGCCACTTTCCATTTTAGATGTTATGAAGTGAGAAAACAGTGTTAGATTAGTTGACGTAGATTTCCCGGTGACAAAACCATGTTGAGAATCATAGATTGAATTTTTAATTCCAGCATAAATGCGCTCTTTGACAATCGCCTCAAATACTTTTGGAATCAAATGTAATTTTGATATAGGCCGATAGTTTGAGATATTTTGCCTAGAGCCAACTTATGTAAAGGGACTACACGGTTCGAAATTAAGGTTTACTTTTTCAACTTTTTAAGTTGTAATATGCATTCTTTCCAAAAAAGTTGAAATTTTCAACTTTATGTGGAGTAAACAAATAAGTATATAAGGAATTTCCAACTATTTTTGATGAAAATTATATTTTAATAAGTTGAACAAATAAACTTTAAAGTTGAAATTTTCGACCTAAAAGTATAAAATCGGAAAATAACATGCAATTTCTCAACTATTTAAGTTGAATTATTAAAATTTTTGGTCAAATTATTCAACGAAAAGGTTGAAAATATCAACCACAAAGTTAAAAAAGAAATAAATGGTGAAATTTTTTCAACCAAGATGTTGAAAATTTCAAGCGAAAAAATTTAAAAATTCAACTAAAAAGTTGACATTTCCAATCGAAAAAGTTGAAAAATTTGTCAAAAAGGGTTGACTTTCTCAACCGAAGTAGTTGAATAATACACTATTGGGAGACCGACTTTTCAACCGAAAGAGTTGAAAAATTTAACTAAAAGTTGACTTTTTCAGCCCAATAAGCTGAAAAATTCAAATAAGAGGTTGGTCCTGAATTGCCATTAACATTATCCTTAGTAAAAATATACTCGAAGAATTGATATTTTTAAAACTTTTTTATTTATTGATATAAAATTGGAGTATTCGCCGCGACTCTAATATTTTTTTAACGTCAGCACGCTGCGCAAGTCAAAACTATTGTGATGTAGAAAATTTCATCATTTGAACTTCAACCAATTCTGGTCAGTGATTCTTTCGATTTCGTTAACAAAAGCAGTAGTAGGCTTTTGTTTTTGTATGTTTGAACACGTGCGCACTCGCATCGTCGCGTTCTCTCTCAAACTTTGCCAAAAAGATGAAAAAGTCAACCGAAAAAGTTGAAAAATTCGACTGAAATAGTTGAAAAATTCGTCTCTTAGGTTTAAATAATTTTTCAACTAAACAAAAACAAAAAAGTCAGCCAAAACATGGTATAATAATATAAGGTAGTATTGACAGTTGCTTGGGCAACGACCATTTGTCAAAAAAAATGTCTAGAAAGAGAGCGTTCAATTATTTCTTATGTTTTCGCCATTGTTTATGTTTCAGCGCTTGCAAATAACCAAACATTTTCTTACAAAATATTGCCTATTTTATTTAATCAATAGTGAATTATTATTACTACAACGAAGATAACTTGTGAACTTTGTGTTATTAAGTGCAAACATAAGAAAAAATGTTGAAAACGTTCAAATGTAGCAACCTCAGCAGCTGCAGATGCATATGGACGAAATTAAAGAAGTTTCCAATTATTATTAAAACACCACGGCTGGAAAACGTTTAACACATATCACAATTAATTTTTTCACAACTTTCATTATTATAATTGTGCATTTAACGCACGTATTTTGCGGAATTTATTTATTTTTACATTCGTTTAATTCTTGTTCCACGAACAACTGTTTTTGACAGATGGTCGTTGCTTTGTTGCTGAGAAAATCTATACTTGTCAATGCTACCTGTATAATTGTATCATGAGCCAAAATAATTGAATTAATTAATTAAAAAAGTTGAATAATTCGTTCCTTAGGTTTAAATAGTTTTTTAACTAAAATAAGTTGAAAAACTTGACTCAAATAAATGAAAAATTTAACTTCAAAGTTGAAAAATTCGTCTTTTAGGTTTAACTTATAAATATATATTAAATTCAACCAATGAATGGTGGAAAATTTGAACATTAAAGTTGAAAATATAATTTTATATAAGAAAAATTTTGGTTTCAACCACAAAAATTTCAGCAAGGTTGAAAACTTAGACCTAAATTTTTAACCGTGTATAATGGATTCTTTCCAGATATCCAAAAGCTTGCCTGTTTTTAATGATATATGAAATTATATAAAAGCGCTAACGGCTGGGCTAGCACATCTGCGCACTTTTTAAAAAATATTGGGGGAATATTATCTGGGCCAATTCCTTTGTTGACGTCTAGAGTGAGTAATTCTCGTAGGACATCTTCATCAGAAAGAACTAGCGAACCCATATCAGTAATAGGGTTGCCATTATAGTAAAAAGAGTCATTAAGGTCGTCACTGTCATCTAATAAAAAATTTGATTGAAAGTAAGCAGCAAAGAGATTTGCGACATCTTGAGTGGTATTAGCAATTTTCTTGTTGAAAAACATATTTTTAGGAAACCCTTTCGTATTTCTTTTTTTATTCAAGAAATTCCAGAAATTCTTCGGATTCCCTCTAAAATCTGATTCCAGTTTTTTAAGATGAGATTTATAGAGCAATTCTTTAAGAGATTCGTATTCTCTACGTACTTGTAAGTAGTTTTAATGAAAAGATGGATTAATTTTACTTCTTTTGAACAATTTGTTCATTCAATATTTTAGTTTTGAAAGGGTTTTGTTGAACCACTCAGGCTTAGAACTTTTTTTACCTTTTTAATAGGAACAAAGCTAGTAAATGCTTCATTTATTATTTCAATAAAAAACTCATAATTAAGTGACAAAATATCACCAAAACATACACGCCAATCCACTGTCGATAAAAAATGAGATATTACTGTGTAATCAGCTTTATTAAATGCGAAAACAAAAGTGTCATCTTCTATGGGAGATGTATCATTAATAAGAATTTCTAATTTTATTAAGATTGCTTTGAGATGAAAGCTATTATTAGTAAGAAGAAAATCTGATTCATTACAATTAGCATTAAGCTCATTATCAATGAAAATAAGATCCAAAATTTTATTTAAGCTGTTTTCAATAGAATTTATTTGAATTAATCCCAAGAATATAAAGAATCTAAGAAGTCAGTTTCAAAATTACTGGATAAAGAGTTTGGAATCATACTTAAAAGATCATATGAATAAGACCAAATTACATTACTGAAATTGAAATCACCTAATATTATAGGGTATTCATTATTTTTAAGCCGATCAATTACATTCAGAATATTTATAAAGTGCATCGAATAAATTTCACTTGAAGAGCAAGGTGGAATATAAAATACAAATACATAACTACTTTTAATAAACATTTTAGATCCATCGCCATAGCAAGGACAATCAACGCGAACGCATATTTGTTCAAGAATATCTGATGTGTTTAGCAGTGATATCTGCTGACAACGATAAACAGCACGAGCGGCAATTAACACACCACCACCTCGTGTTAAACCAGTCGTTGTCAAAGATCGATCGCGGCGAAAAACTTCGAAAGATCCATCAAAGAATTCAGATGTAAATATGTTATGATGTAACCAGGTCTCCGTTAAAGCAATAACATCATAATGGCAATCCATAATATTTAAAGAAAACTGTGTGGACTTTGTACGGAGTCCACCACAATTTTGATAATAAAGTTGTAAAAATTTATCGAGAGGGCTCACAATTGCATAATTTTTAGATAAAATATTGACCTTAGTTGATAGGTTTTTTAAGTCTGTTGAGTTTGGATGGATGGATGGGCGCATGAAGTTTTTTGAAGCAATAAAAGGTTTCACCCGCACACTTGAGGGCCTAAAATCTGAATTGTATACCAAACTGACGAGTTCTGCGGGTATGGCTAATTTAAAACTTATAAATTTCGAGTTTGAACCATCTTTTTTTGCCAGACTGAAACAGGATATTAAATTTGACTATATAAAAAACTGGAAATATATCTTAGTTTAAGTTATTAAAAGCATATAATTCCATTTCAAAAATATAAAATACAAATAAATAAAAATTAATATTTAAACCATCATAGCTATACTAATTTTTATTGCCTGCCTGCATGAAATTGCACATATGCAATGTTGCGTAACTTCGCTCCTATTCATTGCAGAGCATCCAAATTTCGTTTATACATTCTCTAAACCTCTCCAATCACAAATAAAGACATAAAACATTTTTATACACAGGGAGAAAAAATCATGTAACGAATGGTTTAACAGCCCATACCGTGTTCAAATGGCAAAGAAAGGTATGTTCAACAATGTCAAGTGTCCAATGGTAAGTGTTGCCACTTACTGCTGCCAAGGCCTAAAATATAAATAGCAACCCTCGTATATCCGTTAAGCAGTAAGTGTGGAGGTATATAAATTTATTTGCTAACAAATAAGAGGTTGAGTCAAACATTTTTATTGGAGAGCAACCAGGTCTTTAGCTGGGTCTACACGATACAACTGCTGTACCAATATCGGTTGCTATTTGATGGTTGTGTGCGATTATTGTATTGTTTGGATTCCAGCATGCGACGAGCTAGTTGCAATATTGCACGGTTGAAAGATTAAAACTGCCAACTGCTGTACGATGAGCAATTGTACAGCCGTTTCATCGTGTAGAGCCCCTTTTATATATAAATAAAACTATATTAAATTATAATATCATATGGCTAACAACTTTGCCGCAGACATTTAAGGGTTGCAGGCTTTGCTAGTCTCAGACTTGTTTTGCAAATGCTAATAATACCTTGGGTAACATTTCAGTGAAAATATTAAAAAAAAATTAGACGTTCTAGATGCTAGTTTTCTTTATAAAAAGTGGCTAACATGATCCCTTTTTCTGAAATATATCATGATTAATCTGTTTCATTGGTTTGTATGGTAATTTCATTTCCAAAACAGTTATTTGTAGGCAAAATCAAGTAATTGCAGTTACCTTGAAGTCATTTTATATATCCTTTGGGGTCGTACGTAAAGACATATGTAATACAAGGTGACCTAAATGCACACTTGCCATTCATTCCAGAAGTCCCGGTTTGAATCCCGGCATTGTCATGGTCCTACGCTTTAACTTTCATTTCTATCCTAACTTCTACTCAACTGAAATTAAAAACTCATTAAATTCTTATTGAAACTAATGAAACCTGAATTGACCGATTTTAATGCATAACACTTGTCTTCCACCATATTAAAAACAACTTAAGCATATTTCACTTAATAAGGCCTTCTTTTTCACTAATAAATTGACCCATTTTCGAACCAAGGCGGACATGTGAACATGATAATGGAAACTTTTCGAAGGCGCATTTCTCCAAAAACTTCTATATTCTATACATAAAACTTTTTGAAATACATAGGTAAAATTTACATAAACTCGGTTCCATATGGATTTTCAGAAATTTTCAATCAAAAATAAAAAAAACAAACAAGCGCTGAAGAATTATTTTTCATCAGGACAATGCGAGCTTGAGGCGTTTTTAAGCACTCAAGACATCAAATTAATGGATTATTATTTAAAATTTCATTATTAATATTTAAGTTGTATGAACTTAATACGTATGTAAAGGGTTAGATAAACGATTTCATAGAAACAATTTGTTTGTGACATACATATGTTATTTTATCATTCATAGATACGAATACTTACATAAAACAAACATAATTAACATTTACATTAAAAATATGATTTTATATAACACATGGTCCAATAAATCCCGAGATTAAATAATAAATAAACTTTTTTTGCAAATATTCTTCCACATAGGTTCCTTCAAGAGCAATACATTCATTCTACCGCTTTTCTAACTTTTCAATGCCGGTTTTGTAGAACGATTTGTGCTTCGCCTCAAAATACGCTTCAGTTTCAGCCATCACCTCTTCATTGGGGCCATATCTTTTGCTGGCAAGCATTTTTTGAGGTCAGCAAAAAGCCAATAGTCGCTGGGGGCCAAATCTGGCGAATACGGTGGATGAGGAAGCAATTCCAAGGCCAATTCGTGGATTTTCGCCATTGTTTTCATCGATTTGTGACATTGTGACACTGTGCATTGTCTTGGTAAAAAAGAATTTTTTCTTCTTCAAATGGGGCCGATTTTTCGCGATTTCATACTTAAAACGCTCCAACAACGCTATATTATAATCATAGTTGATTGTTTTTCTCTTTTCGAGAAAGTCGATGAACAAAATTCCATGCGGATCCCAAAATACAGATTCCATAACCTTTCCAGCCGACTGTTGTGTTTTTGGGCGCTTTGGACTGCTTTCATCGGTTGCTCTCCACTCAGCTGTCGACTGTTTTGATTACGGTGTGTAATGGTGGATCCATGTTTCATCCATTGTCACACACCAAAACAAAAATTCATGTTTACTCTTTGTAAACAGTGCCAAACAGCTCTCCGAATCATCGTCACGTTGTTGTTTTTGGTCCGGTGTGAGAAAACGCGGCACCCATTTGGAAAGCAGTTTTCTCATCGACAAATATTCCTGTAATATTGTTCCCACACTGCCTTTCGATATCTTTAGAACCTCAGCTAGCTCACGCACCTTCACTTTACGATCGGCCAATACCATTTTGTATAGTTTTTTTATGTTTTGTGGAACAACTGCCTCATTTGGGCCTCCTGAACGTTTAGCATCATTTGTGTCTGTACGACCCACGGTGTGCTTCACGGGGCTCGTTATTTGAAAAAAATGTCAAGAGAAACGGTTGGGAGGAATTCATTCCTTGACTTTTACAGAGTAAAACCTCACCAAAATCAAAATCGAAACTGCTCCCCTTCTCGAGTTATACGAAAAAAAAGTTGATTATTTTAAATTTTGTCCCAATTGGATTGGATTTCTGTTAATCCTGATCAACGGAATTTTTTTTTATAGTGAAGAAAGTTTAGATAGTTACAGGGTTGGTTCTGGATCCAGCTTAAATCAAATGACAAAATTTGTGAATTTTCTACGGTGTAATACCCGGAATTATTCGGTCTCTTCTTACTACAGAAAACATATGTCTGAAAAATCTAAATCATTGAAACAATTATATAAGATTGATATTTATCTTTTTGATGTTGAAGGAAGTGAAAAAAAAAGAGAAACGTCCGGCAGTTTGGGCGAATGCCGAAGCATTGATTGAGGCAGTGATCGAAAATCGTAATTTAATTGGAAATTATGAACTTAAAGTGATGTCTGATGGAGGGCAGAGATTTTTTAAAATTTGTTGTCCGTTTGGCCTGAAAACTATTCTCCAGATTATGAGGACAATGATCATAATCCTGAAGACCATTTTGACAATCACAAGAGGAAAAGAAGTTTGTATTCGGAAGGCGGTTCTCTTACCAAAAAGGCCCAGCTGACTAGTGTGCAGAGAGTGATTATTCTTTGCATAGTTTCTGAAATCAAGGAATTACATGCCAATTTTAAATTACTTTGAGAATTGGTTAATATTAACGCCACACCATTCAAATTCGTCTCTAATCTAAAACTTCTCCTGATTTTAAATGGGCAACAGACTGCTACATCTTCTTATCCATGTCCTTTTTGCTACGTTTCCTAAACTAATATTCGAGATAAAGTAAATGAAAGTAGTCATGATCGACTGTTAAAAACTTACAAAGATCTAAAGGAAGATTTCGATAAATTTTTCTCTTTACAAAAATATAAGAAAAAGGCTAAAGAATGCTTCAGTACGGTAAACCACACAATTTACAGTGAAGACGACGATCTTTTAGTGATTCGCAAATGTGTAGTTCCAGAACTTCATCTTATTCAAGGGTTCGTAAACCATTTGTTTTGGGATGGTTTAGTCAAATTGCTCGGTGAAAATCGGTGAAGCATCTCGGTGATCTGAAACACTCAGTGAAGCACTAAAATGGCCTAGGAGCTTAAGTATTATGCATCAGAATTATCATCAACGGATCTTTGAGGGGAATGCTTGCAGGAGATTGTTGAAAGAATCAGACAAGACTCTGAGGAAGTTGGTTTATTCAAAATTATGCCTTTTGTCACTACTATTAAGGAAATTAATGCTTTAGTGGAAAATTGCTTCTCAACATGCGAATGTGACTCTCTACCTTTGAAAAAAACAAATAAATTATTTGAGAAAAGCTGTTTTTGCTACAGAAATTTCTGTGAACCTGAAACTTCATATTATAATGTGGCATATCGAAGATTGTTTAGAATTTTTGGGATATAATGAAGGACTGGGTCTTTGGTCCGAACAAGCTGGGGAAAGTAAACACCGAGAGTTTTTCAAAGTATGGAATAATTATAAAATTAAGCTCATTGAAGACCCGCGATATGGAGAGAGACTAAATGCTGCTGTGACAGACTTTTCTTCGCTTCATTTATAAACTGTAAATTATACTAAAAAAATCGGAATTTGTTTGTAAAACCTTCTTGTTTTTTTTATCAACTCTAGTTGCTTAAAACTCCATTATAATAAAATTTTCCTAATTTTTCTCTTTTGTTCCGGATACGTATTACTTTGGGTTTAAAATGTATTAAGTTGTGATATGGTAATAACCATGTGACAAGACAATAAACATAACAATAATCGTTTAATTATTTATTTATAGTGAGCTATTATTTTCTTATTTATAATATTGTTGAGGTGGCAAAGGCTCAGACTGGTAAAATGAACCAGTAAAATCCAATTGGGGCAAAATTTAAAATAATCAATTTTTGTTTTTTCGTATAATTCAAGAAGGGGGCAGTTTCGATTTTGATTTTGGTGAGGTTTTACTCTGTAAAAGTCAAGGAATGAATTCCTCCCAACCGTTTATCTTGACATTTTTTTCAAATAACGAGCCCCTTGAAGCACACCGTGGACCAAGTTTAAACTCAGCACACCATCGGCAAATGGTTGCTTTTGACGGAGCAGAGTCCGAATAAAACTTTTGAAGCCATTGCTCAGCTTGGACGGTATTTTTCCCCATAAAAAAACAGAGATATTTTTTATGGGAATTACTTTGAATCCATTATTCCGTGACAACACACGGAATTACTTTGAATCCATTATTTTGAAAATATCAACAGTAGCGTCACTTAAATCACTGCAACTTCTGAACTAAATTTTAAATTTACACGTTAAATGTTTACACGTATTGTTTGAAGGTTGGAACTATCGAAATATTATATCTATATTTCGTTAGAGGGGCCACCTAGCAGTTAGTCTCGGGACTTATTGGACCATGTGTTAATAGATCAACAACATTCACATCAATATTGAATAAAAGAGACCTATTGTGATGTGAAAATACTGGCTTTAACTACAAATTAATTACGTCATAATCAACAATGAAACCAGTCGTTCACGATTTTTAAGTAACATAATTTTATTTTGGTAAAGATCTGAATAGAAACAGAAACTTTGAAAAGAAATTGCTCTTTCTCAATTTACAAAACATGTAAAATGTTTATTTAAAAGTACAAGCTCAGCTAGCCCTCAAACAATCCCAAAAGACCCTTACATAATGAACTGAAAGTTCATCTAAATAGATAACAAAAACCAAAGTAAAACCGCAGAAAAAAAAGTCATAAATGCCAATTTGTCTGCCTTTTCAATATTTGATATTCACTCCAAATAAAATAGTCAAAATTATGCATCGCCACAGAAAGTTGATCCACACAAATCCACTTTGCGCTTTGAATCGATTAAAGCGATTCGAGCCAACAACGAGTCAGTCAGCCAGTTTGCTCATCAACTCGTCAGTTGCACAGTGACAAGCCCATGAGAGTGTCTCCATGGGGAGCACCTATTGATAACTTTTATTAGGCCAGTATAATATTTATTGTTGTTGTTCTTGTTGTTTTTGTTGTTGTTGTTTTAAAGCTTTCACAGCATTCATTAATATTTCCATCAAATTTTTGTGCTTAGCATTCATTACAAAACTAAAACATATTGGCCACATGGGAAATTTCATTTTTTTTTTGTGTTTTTTTTTTTATCTATTTCTATTTTTAGTTCTATGGGAAATTAAAGATTATTTTTAATTATTCCTATATTATTTTATAAATTTGAAGCGCTGAGGATTAACTGAAACTGTGACACAGTCAGAGAGTGTTGAGCGTGAGAGTGCCATGTGTGGCCGCCCATTCAGCTTGAATAATATTAAAAATTTTAATTATTTAGATTAATTTTTAGAGATGTGAAAACTCTTCCCAGTACTGTTAATATATGTATGTATTGAGTTTTAAATAAAAGCTTTAACGAAATTTCTTGAACTTTCAAATATTTTATTTTAAGAATAATTTGGAATTTTATATATGTTGCATTTATTTTTATTTATTTTTTTTTATTTTTTTTTTTTTATAATCTATTTAAATTATCTGATAGCGTTACTTTTACTCAAAAGCTAATAATTAATATGAAAAGCTTGGTTAATTTAAGCGCATGATACCTGCTGATATGAGGCATGAATTATTTTATGGTTATTTTTGCAGCAGATTCTATGAAATTATAATTGTGTGAATCTTGTTTTCACTTCTGAAAATCGGGTTTTCATGGAGTTTTATCGAGAAATATATTTTCGTAAAGCTGGCAAGTAGGTCAAATTCATGGAGTTAAATACAAAATGGAAAAATTCTATGTAGATGGGTAGATTCTTTTTTTGAAAATCGATTTAACCCATTTAAACTCGTCAAAACTGTTTATTCTTTTCTTTGCATTCTCTGACGCAATGTTTAAAGACATAACATATCGTCGCATGCATAAATTTTATTTTATATGAACATCAATGTAATTTATGACAGTCATTTATCAGCTGACAATATCTTAATAAGTTGAAGCTATCAACAAGAAGCTATTTAACTAAAATTAATAACATTCATATTTTATAATATAAATCAAAAAATTGTTTTATTGCTTACTTCGATGCTATAATAAATAACACGGTGTAACAGTGAAAATAAACTCGGCTCGAGACATAGTAGAGGTTGTAGGTCTGGTTGAACATAAGATAACTGCATAGTTTTTTTAATATACCCTCAAAATCTGGGTTTGTGGTCAAAAAACCGATTTTAGGTAGGTGCATGTATAGTTTGTTATGTAACTCCGTTATATCTAGCTCAATTTTAAAAATTTAAACGTTGATAAAAATATACCTTTAATAAAATATACAGACCAAACAGATACAAAAAGAACTGACAAAGTTACAGGTAAAATCAATTGAAAATTTTTCATTTCTTTTTAATTTTTACAACTTTAACAACGTTTTGTTAACAAATTTTGTTTTGTGGCACTATTAGTTTTAGCAGGATTCTGAAATTTGTCGTTCAACAAGCTATCATTTACTTCAATTGGCTGAAATACAAAAGCACTATCGAATTTTTAGTATTCGTAATAAAATACAAAAAATTTTTTTTTCTAAAAATGTTTATTTGACCTTTTTCGCTTATATATATTATCATCGGTTTCACGTTTTAGGGACCAGCAGTAGTCTGCCATCATGTTTATTGAATTTTTTCCCTGAAAGCCGGTTTGTATAGCTTCCATCTCCTGGTGGAACCTTTCTCCTTGTTCATCACTAAACTGCCAAAGGCTATTCGGGAAAAAGTTTACATGCGAGTGCAAAAAATGTATTTTGATTGACATATTGCAATATATTGGGTGGCGTCCGTGGCGTAGTTGGTTAAAGTGCGTGGCCTCTATGTCAACGAACTCGGAGATCCGGGTTCGAGCCCCAGCAGCGACAGAAAATTATTTGAATTAAAATAATTTTTCTGTACGGCCGCCACCTCTCTGCAGACAATGGCAAACCTCAGAGAGTAATCAAAATGCCATGTAAGCTTCTTGAGAATAAGAACATTACGTTCATCGCCGTTCGGAGTCGGCGTTAAACCTGTAGGTCCGTTTCTCGGTCAAGTGTGTACAAACTTAATAACACGCACAACACAATTGATCATAAGAAGCTAGGTCAAAGTCCTTTCAAGGGCTGAAATGGCCAGTTATTTATTTTTTTTTTTTTTTATTGAAGCCCATTTCTTCGTAGGCACTTCAAAATTCATTTACAACATCTAAGTAATTTCGACTCTTCTTGCTGCCGAGGAAATAAATGCATAACGAAATAAAACTATTCCAAGCTCTTTTTTTTCAACTGGATTTAATTTAGAAACGAAATCAGTGTTCAGGAAAATTTTCCGAATTTTCCGGGTCCTAATAAACCTTAGAATAACCGAAATGAATAAATAACTTTTATAAAAGATTTGAACGTGTAGAATACTTTCTTTGATTTTGTCCTCACTTAACATAGGAAACGCTGCAATCAGATGACGAAACGCATCGCTATTAGTGTTTATTTTCTTGACAAACTGTTTTATATAACCTAATTTTAAATGAAGAGGCGGTAGGATTACATTTTTAGGTCGCACCAGTGGAGTATTTAAAACATTTTTTTGCCAACTTGAAATGAAGCAAGCAGTGTCCACCCCTTTTGCTTATATTTATTAGTCGCACGACTATCCCATTCGCAAATAAAGCAAGGATACTTGGTATATCCACCTTGCATTCCAAAAAGTATTGTTAGAACCTTTAAGTCGGCGACTATTTGCCATTTAAAGGTATTGTAATTTACAAAGCCAAGTATTTTTTCCATTGTCGAATATGTTTCTTTCATTATCGTTGCATAAGCTAAAGGAAGCGATGGCAACTCATTTTTGTTGTGTAATAGCACAGCTTTCAAACCTACATATATCAGAATATAACATTTCAAGAGTCACACAAAAAGTTTTTAAATAAGTCATACTCTTGCAAGATCCATCAATAAACAAACGCCATTCATTCGGAGCGTGTTTGTGGTTGAAAACTGCAAACAGTTCCGTCACATCCGGGCAATTCACTAGCTTTATGATAATATATATTAACGAAAAATGTCAAAAAACATTTTTTGAAAAAAAAATTTTTCTTGTATTTTATTATGAATACTAAAAATTCGATAGTGCTTTTGTATTTCATCCAATTGAAGTAAATGATAGCTTGTTGAACGCAAAATTTAACAGGCTTTCAGAATCCTGCTAAAACTAATAGTGCCATAAAACAAAATTTGTTAAGAAAACTTTGTTAAAGTTGTAAAAATTAAAAAGAAATGAAAAATTTTCAATTGATTTTACCTGTAACTTTGTCAGTTCTTTTTGTATCTGTTTGGTCTCTATATTTTATTAAAGGTATATATTTCTTCTTTTTAGCAACGTTTAAATTTTAAAAATTGAGCTAGATATAACGGAGTTACATAACAAACTATACATGCACCTACCTAAAATCGGTTTTTTGACCACAAATCCAGATTTTGAGGGTATATTAAAAAAACTAAGTATGCAGTTATCTTATGTTCAACCAGGCCTACTACCTCTTCTATGTCTCGAAGCAAGTTTTTGGATTTTTTTTCATTTTGTAACACCGTGTAATTAAATGTCATTCAGAATGTCAGTTTTTGGAAGTCTTGTAAAAAACTTCTTTTTGCTTCACGAGCGTTCCCTCTATGTGACAAAATCTTGAAATTTTCACTTGTTTAGCTCTGTGAACTCCCAGTAGATATATTATCGGATAAGATTTTCAACATAAACAAAGCCTTCGATCCTGTGGGTATACCACCAGTTGCGCTTATAGTCAGTGCTTTACTATTTTGTCTCGATAATTTTTCAACCTTTTTAATCAGCGATGCCCATGGAAGAAATTTAAATTTTTATGGAAGAAATTTAAAGGCAACAACAGTCTTATCAACAAGAATCTAATGGATGGACTTCATGGACGATATTCGCTTGAAAACCAATAAATGGACCAATCGTCTCTTCTTTCATTTGTTAGATGTGGTCATGATGAATGCGTATATTCTATATCACCATTTGCCATTAAATTACAGCCCAGCCTTGATTGAATTGCCAAATTTTTGCTCCTAAGTCACGGATCCAATGTGCTAAGGTCGCCCAACAGCATCGTACGTTTCACCGATTGTGCAGAATAAGATATACGAACCAACTGCAGGCGTTAGTTTTGACGGTTTGAATCGCTGGTGTAAGTTTCATGACCGTGAGGACAAAAAAAACCTTGTAATATCCCGTGATGCTCATCGGAATCGCAAATATTTTGTACCATATATTTTGTGCATCTGTTCAATTCATCTACCAAGTCTTGTTTCATTGAGTTCCATACATGTCAATAAAATATATATACACACACATTTGCTTAATATCGACCTTTTCATTCATTTTCTACCTTTTTTCCATTCAATTAAAATTTTTTCTCATACATCGTCTATTTTTTCTTTCTCCTCTGAGTTCACAAAACCGCCAAAAGGCGGATACCATATTTTTACATGTTTCAGGTGTAAATTTCAGCAAATCAAAAAACTATCTTCTCCAAATGACACAAGAACTTCATCTTACAGTTGTATATAATCAAAGAACTAAGATATAAGGAAGTGATGTTATGGCAAAAAAGTGTGGTATTTTTCTTATTCGTGTTGGTTGACACAAATACATAAACATTCTCAAAGGGCCCTATTCGGCTACGTCGAAAAAGAAGGCTCAAAGTGTACTTGTTAGAATTACATATAAAACCGGTGTTTAGAGTAATACGTTATTAGTAAAAGTTTGATAATTAAAGACCTACAGCCGTATACATAACAATATCTAATTCATAAAAATTCTTACTCATAGACCGTATTCATAAAAATATAGTGATTTTTCGTTCAGTAACGTTTATGAATAATGTTTTTAATTTTTTCCGATTTTTTTCTTATGAAGGCTTTATAAGAGGTTCAAAATATTTCATGAATACTGCCGCTAATACATTAAAAGAAAATTGTATTGTATTTCCACTTCCACACCACCCTTAAGGAATACAATTTGGTGCGTTACCGATTTTTTTTTTTTTTTTGTGTTCGGTTCTCCTGTAGGCCTATATCACCCCTAAAAAGAAAAATCACTAGAAAAAGAGTTGGCTGTGCCGTGGACACACCCGTAGGTTTTGACGTGACGAAGTTTCTTGCTGTTGTTGTTAATGTTGATGTTGATGTTGACGTTGATGTTGATGTTGATGTTGATTTTGATGTTGATGTTGATGTTGATTTTGATGTTGATGTTGATGTTGATGTTGATGATGATGTTGATTTTGATGTTGGTGTTGATGTTGATGTTGGTGTTGGTGTTGGTGTTGGTGTTGGTGTTGGTGTTGATGTTGATGTTGGTGTTGGTGTTGGTGTTGGTTTTGGTGTTGGTGTTTGTGTAGGTGTTGGTGTTGGTGTTGGTGTTGGTGTTGGTGTTGGTGTTGGTGTTGGTGTTGGTGTTGGTGTTGGTGTTGGAGTTGGAGTTGGTGCTTTTCGTTTAGTTTTTTTTTTGCTTCCCAATTGGTTGTGCTCTAATTTCAATTAATCCAGCAAAAGTGATGTATATGCGTCACATTAGGCGGTTCCCTGAGGGTTTTTGACACGCCGTCAAATTTTTTTTTTAATTTTGTCATTTGCCCGAAGACCTCACCTTTGTTTTCGTTCCTTAAAATTTACCGTTGCACCAGCATTCACAGAGTTAAAAATCCATGCAACGTTTTTTCATGGCTGTAGCATTTTTACTGCATTATGTGATTGCATCCCTGAAATCATGACAACAAAATTTTTTTTGTAGTTTGGTTGTGAAGCGTAATAACACATCCATGCTGTCGTAAAACAAAATTTACTGTAGCACTCCTCCTGAGTGAGTAATAATTCCATGCAACGATATTACATTTCTGTTACATAAGCTGCTATATTCACGACCTGACGACGCCGGAATGTTTTTTTTTTATTTTTGTCGTAAAGCCATGTATAAAAACTTTATTTTTCTTTTTAAACTTTTATCGTAGTTTATATACTCATTGCATAAAAATTCAATACAACGCCGCTGCAAGAATGTTGCGTTATCGATCTTTGAGCGGCTCTCTCCGCGTCCTCATGATGTCAGAAATTTTTTGTGTAATTTTGTTGTGAGGGCTTCCAGTAGGCCTTTATTGGCGTATCATATTTTTAATCCTAGCACTAATACTCAGCGAGTAATAATTCCATGTGACAAATTTTCAGTTGCGTTGCAACTCCCACTACGTCCCTATGCCGTATTAAATTTTTTTTTATTTTTTTAATATAGTCAAAGAATTACACTTTATGTTCATACTATCTTTTTAATCATAGCTCTTATACCCAGAAAGTAACAATTCAATGAAACGCAGATGAATTTTTAAAAAATTAATTTTTCAACTTTTTTGGAAACTAGAGCAGTACAACGTAACTTCGTCACGTCAAAAGAATATATAAAAAAAATATTTTCAAATAGCATGGAAATAAGTTTATATATATACTCTACATGGGTACAACCCAAATATAATAGAAATCAGATTACGCCATCAGAGGCAGAAAAAGTTGCACCGTTAGGTCTTTCGTGACGTAGATAGGAAAAAACACTTCCTCTGTTCTCACTGATTTTCTGTTCGTGCAAGAAAAAACGAAATATAGTACGAAATAGTTCTCTGCGATTTATTTTTCAGCTACAGTTCTGTTTGTTTATGTTTTGTTCAGTGAAAAACAGCTGATTTTGACAATGTATCGATCATGACGTAGGCAGACATGCGCATGGCATAATCTTGTATTTATTATTTTTGGGTTCAACCTGTCGTAGGATGGGATTTTTACTAATATTCATATAAAACGCATGAAAAAATAAATGAAAAATTTTGTTTTTACACATTTTGAAATGTATAGTTTTATACAATTTTTGACGAATAGTCAGTTTAAGGTCCCGAATATGCGGAAATCTGAAAAGAAATGAATAAAATGTATTACATCTGATAAACTATGCTGAACACAGAAGCGCCCCAAAAATGTATTTAGCTGTGAAAAACTAATGCGCCCCTGAAGCATTTTGACAGATGTGGGTGCACCATTGTGAGTGCAAATTGATGCGAAATCAACTGGCTCTAATTTGCATTTTAGCAAATTCTAACCACACAACGCATGTTATAATTATTTTTGGTCATATTTTTCTTTAAAATTACATAGTTTTCAGCAGTGAAAAACGCTTTTAATTTAATTATTTCACTGCACAAACTTTCAATTATATTTAAGTGATCTCAGAAATGTCAAAAAACACTCTCTATCTAGCTCGCTCAATTCAGAAAGCATACCACAGTTCATGTACACTGTGTGTGTGGCCAACACCATTTCCTTATATTTTATTTCTTTGTATATAATACAGCGAGACCATCTTGGTGTTAACAAAGCAAATGGGAGTGGTTTCTTTATGGTCCATACCTCCCCGAACCATGAGGGAGCTTCGACCAAAGTTTTGCCTCTGACGCTTTAACGCCAATATTTGTCTGAGCCGTCTGGTCCATCCAAATTAAACTTTTCTTCATGGGAAAGTATGACCGACTTCCATTCTTCATTCCGAAATCTATACTTTTCCGCAAATCGAAGTCTGGCCAGTTTGTGCCTTTGCAAGAGCGCCAATTTACTACATTTTTTTTTTTTTTAATGAGAGTTCCAAGTCTCGTTTCAGTATTTTTTTTGCACACGACGTACACAGGCTTTCAAGTTCATTTTACCAATTATTTCTTTTACGCTTAAATTATTCTCAACAGCAAGTCTTTTAATTTCCCTTTTGGCTCTGTCATTGATCAGTGGAGTGCTTCCTGATCGCTTAGCAGTCCCATACTGGTCAGCCTTATTAAAAGGCTTTATTCTTTCTGCATATTTTTCCTCATTTCTAATCCTATTCTAGGCCATTGCCTTCAAAGAGATGACGGCCGATCAGAAACATGACTTCAATTGAAAACATTATGTGTCGAACCTGGTCTCTAATTAACATCGAGTGGTCCATGCACTATTTAACGCACTGCGCCACGGCCACCAAAAAGAATACAGTTAGGCAAATGAAAATTATGCAAAAATTTGTGAATCATCATATCAATAGGTATCAAATACAAGCGGAGATAAGCGTTGATAGGTATTGATTTGTAACTAGAATCAATTTCTAGTTGCTTTTGTACGAGGGGTGCTATACAGGGTGCGCCAAATAGAAGTTTTTTTTATAAAATGCAATAATATGAACAAAATTAAATTATTTCCATGTATTATGGCTTTATTAGTAAAAGAAACATTCCCATTCTGGAACACGACATCGTTCAAGTGGCCGCCTCGTAGCGCACGTGACATTCTGAAAAAAATAAATCTATTGTATTTTAAATCAAGGTAATTACTTAAAAAAATTCCATTCAAAATTTACATACTCTTGCTTGCTTCTGCGTTCACTACAATGAGAGTGATCAAAGGAGCGCACATGAAATAGGTAGAGCATTTAATAACCCAATTTGTTGACATAGCACATGTTCCAATAAGTCCCGAGACTTACTACTAGGTGGCACCTCTAACGAAATATCGATATAATATTTCGATAGTTCCAACCTTCAAACAATACGTGTAAAAATTTCATGACAATCTAACGTTTAGTTTAGAAGGTGCAGCGATTTAAGTGACGCTACTGTTGATAGTTTCAAAATAATGGATTCAAAGCAATTCCGTGTGTTGATTTATCACTGTTTTTTTATGGGAAAAAATACCGTCCAAGCTGAGTAATGGCTTCGAAAGTATTATTCGGACTCTGTTCCGTCAAAAGCAACCATTTGCCAATGGTATGCTGAGTTCAATGTTGGTCGTACAGACACAAATAATGCTGAACGTTCCGGACGCCCAAATGAGGCAGTTGTTCCACAAAACATAAAAAAGTACACAAAATGGTATTGGCCAACCGTAAACTGAAGGTGCGTGAGCTAGCTGAGGCTCTGAAGATATCGAAAGGCAGTGTGGGAACAATATTACAGGAACATTTGGCGATGAGAAAGCTTCTTTCCAAATGGGTGCCGCGTTTTCTCACACCGGACCAAAAACAACAACGTGTCGATGATTCGGAGAGCTGTTTGGCACTGTTTACAAAGAGTTAACATGAATTTTTGCGTCGGTATGTGACAATGGATGAAACATGGATCCACCATTACACACCGGAATCAAAGCGGTCGTCAGCTGAGTGGAGAGCAACCGATGAAAGCAGGCCAAAGGAAACAAAAACACAACAGTCTGCTGGAAAGGTTGTGGCATCTGTATTTTGCATGCGCATGGAATTTTGTTCATCAACTATCTCGAAAAGGGAAAAACAATCAACAGCGATTATTATAAAGCGTTGTTGGAGAGTTTGAAGGATGAAATCGCGAAAAATCGACTACATTTGAAGAAGAAAAAACTTATTTTTCACCAAGACAATGCACCGTGTCACAAATCGATGAAAACGATGGCGAAATTAGGCATCGAATTGCTTCCTCATCCACCGTATTCGCCAGCGACCACTGGCTCTGTGCTGACCTCAAAAAAAAAATGATTGCCGGCGAGAGATTTGGTTCCAATGAAGAGGTAATGGCTGAAACTAAAGCGTATTTTGAGGCGAAGTACAAATCGTTCTACAAAACCGGTATTGAAAAGTTAGAAAAGCGGTGGAATGAATGAATTGCTCCTGAAGGAACCTATGTTGATGAATAAAGAAGAATATTTGGAAAAAAAAGTTTTTTTTATTACTTATAGCATGTTCAAACCGAGCAGTTAATTATGTTAAATCGAGTTAATGAAGTTAAATCGAAAAACAAGTTCTGAAATGAAGTTTTGATGAAGTTAAATGCGTACAATTGTTGTTGGAAATTTAACGTGTTAAATGATTTAACACGTTTCGAAACTCGTTAAATCACTGGTTTGTGTTCTTGCTAACGCCAGAAAAGCTTTTTTGCTTTTTAAACGCAGCCAAATCTTTTTATTTTGATGTTTTGAATGTAAACAAATAAATTCTTTGACAAATTTTTCTTAAATCTTTGACAAATTTTTGAATGTATTTGAATTTTTTGTAATTTTTTTATTTTTTTTTTATTTTTTTTTATATTTTTGAATAAACAATTTATTATTTCTTTCAAAATATAAACAAATAAACTGACATTTTGAAACTAGTTAAGGCAGTATGAACGATGATGTTAAAAAACAGCTTTTTTCGAATAACACGTTAAATGAAGTCGGTTTGAACATTATTTTAGTCTCGGGACTTATTGAACCATGTGTTATTATGGCTTATGATTTTTATGAGGTTTATAAATTGAGTAAAAGAAAAAATGGCTGCATTCATAATTATTTCGCTGGATGTATATTATTGAAGCCTTAGAAAGTCTAAATAGTTTGAAATATTTTATTTTCTACCCAAGTATCACACATCGTCTTTATCAGATAAGTATAGTATTTACGGCATATTTTAGATATGAGTGCGACAAATACTATGTATCTTGAGTCTTCTATAGAGATACGCTGATATTTAAAAATGCATAAAATTAATCAAATTATTCTGCTACTGCTTGCACTGCATGAACAAAATTTAGTTTCCAAAATCATGTAGCTTCTATCAACGAATCGACGCCCGCTGTGTCACAGCCATGACTTGACTGCATCCTTAAATAATTGGAGTGCTTTGAAAGAAACACACATACACGCTTATTTATCCAGCTACTGAGATAGAAGACCCAAAAACTATGAATAAAACCAATACATTTCGGAGTGACACGCAAACCAAATCAGCATGAAATGCTTTTGCAAATCACTATCAGCTCCAGCAACAACAACTACAATACCATAGTGTCCTACGCATTTGATAAGCCCCGCCAGGCCCCTGGCTGCAGCTGACTTGGGCTATTTGGCTAAGTTGATTCCTTGCGCGATGCCTCGCGTGCAAATCACAGATATTTTGCTTATGCTCCAGTTTAAAATGTTAAGTTATAAAACTGTTTATGGACGCACTTCCGGCGACTAGTAGAACATCAGCCATGATGCAGTGCTTCAGGTTGTTTTGTATGCAACAGCTTTATAATAATAGTTGCAAGATTTTGCAACAACATGCATGCATGTGCTGTTGAGTCTGATGTGTGTTGTTGTTGTGGCTTGCACGGTAGTATGGTTGAGGCGCCAAATCAGCAAAGACAAAAACACTTTCCTGCTGCAATAGTTGGTAATGGCAAGAAGAGTAAAATCGACTAGAACAACGATCATGTTGTTGGCATGTGGGTGTGAGCAACTTAAAATGCGTCAGATCATTCAGATCCTCAGGACCCACGCAGCATATTTTTTCTGTCATCCGCTAGAAACGTCCGTGGATATTTGTAGAGTGATTTTTTTTTTCTCTTATGTTTCCCTGAGGTCTTTGGGGCGGCTTGAATTATTTTATTAGAATTCTATTTAAATTGCCATTTTGTATAACATGACATGGCGATGTTTGTTCCGTAACTCTTGCTGATATTGTTGTTGTTGCCGTTGTTGTTTTGTTGTTGTTGATGTCTTCAATACGCTGTCTTGTAACAATTTAAGAGTACAAGAAAAATTCTGTACCATCCGATATGTGGGTTGACTGTCCGGGTGTCACGGTTACTGCGCTGCATTTTGGCAGCTTTTAATCGAGAAACGTGATATTTAAAGCATGTGTGTTGGTTTAGTCTTAACCAACAGAAATTGACAGACATTTAATTCAGTATTGAAATCAAACTACTATGGAAGATCAGATTAGTAGGAAGGGAATACAAACTAAACAATATATGATACAATTTTTAAAACCGAATGATCGTAATCTTATGAGCTATTTTCTCCAAATATACACATATAACTTCAGGGTGTTTTTTTAGCTGCATGCCAAGTTTCGATGGTTGTTGTCTATGGTGTGACAGTTGAGAATGTCAAACTGTGTTTACATTTCTGTTCAGTAAGGTTTGGCAATTCATCATGAATCGTTTAACTCCAGAACAATGCTTCCAAATTGTTTAAATTTACTTTGAATTGTGGTTAGTGATGAAGCTCATTTCTGGTTAAATAGCTTCGTCAATAAGCAAAATTGCTTGATATGGAGTGCAGACAATCCTCAAGCTATAAACAAGTTGCCATTACATTCATTAAAATTTACTGCTTGTTTACTCGCTGGCGGCATCACCGGTCCTTATTTCTTTCGAAATGAGGAAGGAGCTGCCGTTACAGTGAATGGCGAGCGCTATCGAGCCATGCTGACTGATTTTTTGTTTCCAAAAATTAATCAGCTAAACATCGACGACATTTCGTCTCAACAAGACGGCACAACTTGCCATACAGTGCACTTAACTATCAATTTATTGCAAAATCAATTTGGTGCCAACTTTCTAGTCCCTTCTTTCGTGCGACTGAATGCCTCTATACTACTTTTTATGGGGCCATATTAAGTCATTGGCTTATGCCGACAAACCAGTAACTCTTGAAGCATTGGAAACCAATATTCAAGCCACCATTCACGCCATACGGCTAGATTAATTGGAAAAAGTAGTGAAAAATTGGACTGATCGAATGGACTATGTAACTCGTAGCCGCGGCGGACATATGCCGGTAATCATATTTAAAAATTAAATGCCATGAAGCTATCTGCCAGATTATAATAATAAAATATTCATTCCAACAATATTGCTGTCTTGTATTATTATTTAAAGTTCTCAATCTCTTAAAAAACACCCTTTATATATCCAAACTATGTATTTTCATTAACATACATCTGAGGCTCTCCCCTTTTTTTCAATCAAACTGTACATCAGGTCTTCTTCTACTTTTAATTGGTCTTTAAAATTTTCTGTCAATTTAAAAATGTTATTATATATATAATGTAATAATATACATATATAAATATACATATAATATACATATAATATACATATAATATACATTTAATATACATATAATATACAAACAATATACATATAATATACTCTAATATATCTTGTGAGGAGAAAGATATTGGTCCCAAAGAAGCCTTCGGTGTGGATTTCATATATTGAATATACCCCTCATCAGGATCAAATCAATCTGAACTAAATTACTCTTTAGACTCTAAATTAGCAGATTTGCAAATAGGCCACAAATTATGACGGGATCGTCGGTAAATCCATTCACAGTTTTGAATGATGAAGGGAATCCATAAAATGTCTTCTTTGTATTTATGAATCCCCAAAATTTTTTTGAATCAGACACTATTCTCAGCTTAATATTGCTTAAATTTAGTTACTATGTAATGCAGCTGAGCTATTTTCAAATTTCAGAAACAAACGTTTGTAGGTTTCTAGATCATTTGAGTCTAAGCTACAGACATATTTCCAGAGCTGGGCGAGAAGGATTACGATTACCACACGATTACGATTGCAGCAATCTGTAAAAAAAGAAAATTACAATAACAACTAAAGTAATCGTTCATCAAACGATCTTAAATTACGATTACAGAAATTCGAAAAAGTTAAAATTGCGATTACAGTAATCGTAATCAAAGCTCATGCGATGAACGATTACTTTAATCGGAATCCCGTTTTTCTTTTATAAAGATTATAGTAATCGATTACAAGGATTACTTTTATTGCTAAACTAATGGTTTTTATTTTTAAAGTGTATTTCAATGAGAAAAAGTTTTACTTTTATGTAGTTTTGTTTTACAACTTACCATTTCTATATGAAACAACATATTAAATAAATTGGTAAATATATTCATTACACATATTATTATATAATATATTCATTACAACATTTGTGTTACCATGATCTATGCTGTGTACAATTTTGGTAACGATATCTTCTTTAATTTTAGCAGGAGAGTAGAATTTGTGATTCATTCACCTCAATATATTTCCGATTAGATCGTTATACATCGATAATATTCAGTTTTTTTTTGTCACTTTGTATGGATTTAACCATGTTCACTACAGTAGTACTTGTATATTTGATGTTTTGTCCATATTTTGAAAATTGTGAATTAATTTCCTTTGTCTGTTCAAAACTTAAAATGCTTCTCCTGAAAAATCTAGTTTTTTGACTTGTAGCGTTATTGAAGAAAACGAGCGATATGTATATTCATACACAAAATACATATTTTTACAAAGGTAACAAAAGAATCTATGCTTCAAATAACTTTGATTTTTTCACAAACATACAATTTCCATCATCATGTTTTCGTTTCTTGTTCTGGGTTTTTAGCGAAAATTCGGGATTGATTGTTTCATCAATTGCAGAAAAATCGGACTTATCGCAATTTGAAAATTTTTCTGGACTTTTTTTTCTCAAAATACACGATTTATTTCACTTTTAAGACACTAGGAATCACAAATATACTACGAATCATTCAAAAAATCACATGCACTAAAGAATTGATGTTAACAAAATTTTTGCAATGCTATTGCTCTAAATTCCTGCTTAGTTCTCTCCTATGATGGAATGAACGGGATGGTAACAATAGATTCATCGTATAGAAAATGCTTGATCATTCAGTTGTAAAAAACCAGTTTGCTATAAATAAATTGAAAGAAGAACATGTGCGTCGAATTTGGTGAGCTAATTGCACGCTCATATATGCAATACTCAACATGCACTTGACAATTCATCTGCTGCTTTGCTCTAGTGTTAGAGTGACTAATTAACCCACTTGTTGCTATCGTAGTTTTAAAATAACAGACCGAAAAAAATCGGTTTTTGAAATTGTTCTATTTCTTTCTACTTATAGTTATAGTAGGTCATTTTACTATAGTTGCTTATAAACGACACCGTTTATCCGAGTTTTCATAGGAGCAAATTTTTTTTAAAGAGTTATTTTTCCAGTTTAATTTAGCCGATTCCAAAAAAATATTATGATCGGACACAAAAATATCTTTCAATAATAGCCGGGTTAATACAGCAACTAAAAAAAGCTACTATTGAGTAGAGTTAATAATTTATAGTATGTACTTATACCTGTAATATGAATTCTTGTCACCAGGCGCTCTCATTTCTTTTGGTCTTGTTAGTTTGTAAAAAATATGCTTTTTGTTAATATTGAAGATATTTAATGATGGTAGATATGTTGCTATTGATGGTAAACTTCAGTTCATTGTATCACACTTTGTTGTAATAATAGTGATGTTCACTAAAAGTTAAGAAAAGTAATCCTTGCAATCGATTACTGCAATCCTTATAAAAGAAAAGACGAGATTACAATTAACGTAATCCTTCATCGAATGAACTTAGATCATGTAATGATCTATATTAGATTGCTGCCGCAATCAATTATACATGTAATTCTTATCGCCCAGCTCTGCATATTTCTACCATGTCTTATTCCTGTTTTTGCGAAGGGTTTTCAAATTTTTTGTGTACCAGGGAAACGCAGAATTTTTTGCAAATTCGAGGTCATGATAGACTTCTTGATTTGGTTTTATCTACCGACAGTAACAATGGTAAAGAGGGCCTTTCATGTTTTGACTACTGTTGGTGAATACCATCTACCGTTAGGGTAAAGAAGGCGTGGGAAGGTTTATTACCAATATATTTGCATTAACAGAATGTATTTTGACTTAATAAAATATTTTGTTTGACAAACGTCAATACATTTTTACTTGAGTCGGGCTGAAGACGTAAAATAAATAAGAGTTTCCTTCTCGACACTGCTCTTAAATTTATTTGGTTATAGGGCACAGTTGATATTAAATTTTGACTATTATTCAATGGAGAAGTAGAAGACGGTGGTGAAGAAATAATTGTATTTTTTAGAGAAGGAATAGCTGACGGCTGCTTAGACTGAGGAGTGTT
Source organism: Pherbina coryleti (assembly GCA_943735915.1). Taxonomy (NCBI): domain Eukaryota; kingdom Metazoa; phylum Arthropoda; class Insecta; order Diptera; family Sciomyzidae; genus Pherbina; species Pherbina coryleti. Next base: position 67,084,131 of record OX030952.1, read on the forward strand.
TGAAGACGTCTTGCGACGCTTATTATTTTTATTTTTCCTGTTCTTTTTTTAAATATTCTGATCTTCAGAATTAATGTTCGTTTAAGACCCGAAAGAAATAGTCTGAGACAAGGAAGGCGAGATGTTTTCCGGTGCAGTGCATTAGTTATAGACGCTGATACTGGGTGCGGCACTAACTTCGCTAAAAAATGTTACAATTTCCCTAAAATTGTTTTGTAAAGAGTTAAAACAAAAACCAAATACCTTTTTTCAGAATAAAGCTCATCTGGGGAAAGGGCCCTGTACGAAGCGAAGTACCAAAATAGTTTTAGTATTATAAGAGATGCATTCATTTACCCCCTCTGCCTATTGTACATATTTCAAGACAATCGTTTTTAAGGTGAAAACACCATTTGCGCGTTGGATCTAAAAGGTATCTCTTTTGTTTTATTTTCCAGGGACTTTTAACGTTACCTTCATAAACCAATACTTTTGCGAAAATTTCACATTTCCAAGTTATAAAATATTAAAGAAATGTTAAAGAAAGTTTAAGTTTTCAAATAAAACTGGTGCTACGCACAAACGATAAATACTGCCAATTTTCACCTGATCTTTGAGTAATGTGGGAAAAACAATGCTCCTTTCATATTTTCTGTACATTTTTTAGGGATCAAAAATAACAGTTATTTTCGAAATTTCAACTCTTCAAGTCAGATGAAAAAAATTTGTTTGTTCGATACTTGAAGATCGTAGTGTGATGCTTGTTACCTAAGGAATACTTATCTTAAAATTTTTTTATTGTTTTGATTTCTTTTAAAAAAGTCAATATATAATCATTATTTTTTTACAGATTTTTTCCAATCTAAAATAACAGTTGAAATTTTACTTTTATTGTTCGATCAAAATAAGATGATAAAATTATACTTTTTTTTCGATAAGAAATAACGTCTACAATTTAGCTTTTTAAAATTTTAACTTTTATTTCTGTCTGGAAAAAGAAGTCAAATTTTAACAGTTATTTTTGATCGAAGATATAAAAGTCATATTCTAACAGTTACTTTCTCATGGGAAAAATATCAATGAAAAAAATTACCTTTATATATTAACCTTTTTGAAAAAAATAAACAGTCAGAAAATCTTAGAAATATAGTATTTATTAACCAACAATGGCGCCATTCTAAGTTTCTATGGTATATTGGATATATTTCCAAAATCTAAGCCACATATACAATTTAAGTAGTTCTGTTTTAAGTGCTAAATAATATATGTACATTAAGGCGCCTCACTCTCTATGGAGAAAAAAAAGTTGTCTGTGTCCCCCCCCCCCCCCCCCCTCAAAATAAACTTTGGTCTATGTTATGATGATTTCCCAAATATGTAGGCTCTAACGATAGCCGTCAGCTAGCTAGAATAATTCGAAAAAACCTCTAAAATTCGCATTATTCTTGGAAAACTTTTTTGCCATGATATTTTTAGTACAAAAAATTGTCACAAATAGTGTAAATAAAAGAATTACAGAGTGCTGTATCAAAAAGTTTGGGAAATTTTCCCTAACACAAAAGATATTTACTTTTTTGCAGTGATTTTTTATATATTTTTTTATTTGAAATTTTCATTAAAATATGTATAACTCCTCCATCTTTCACCTGATTTTCAATTCCAAGGTATCATTGAAAAGGTGCTAAGTGCTGCTTTTCATTCTTGTCAATAATTTACTTATGGGCCTTTTTATGCTGTCGGATATTAGCCAGATTGACTCAATTTGTTCACATTTAAGAGTAAACGTATTGAAATCGTATAGATGAAAATTGTAGCGACAGAATAAAAAAGGCATCTAAGGGTAAATTTCAAATGTCTCCTTTTAGAGTTTTTAGAGGTTTTTTCGAACCATTCTAGCTAGCTGACGGCTATTATTAGAGCCAAAATATTTGGAGAATCATCATAACATAGACCCAAGTTTATTTTGAGGGGGGGCGGGGGACCCAGACAACTTTTTTTTGTGAGGCGCCTTAATGTACATTAGGGTGAGTCAAATATTTTTGTCAAAAGGCGTATAACAAAAACGTAATCTACGAAGATTTAAGAAAATTTTTCGAAGAAACTATGAGTCTAAAATCAAAACCTAGCTCCCTCTGAGAGACATAAAAGTAGACATTTGAAAACAGCGTGGTTTTATTAAGAAATACTGTTATAAGGAAGAAATACCACATTTTTCATTAATGTTGGGCTTATTGTTGCTTCATATTTTCAACACTGCACACTAGAGTGGAACGAATTTTTAACTCCATGGGCTTCATACATTTTTGAAAACTACGAGTAAAAAATAAATTTCTGCATCTTTAGTTTTTTTCTGCGACATAACTTTTGACTGCGCCCGAGGGTTTATATATTTTATGCAAGACTTATTTTTTTTTGTTTTTTCCTGAAATCCAAAGTTTAGTTTGAAAATAAGTTCCTAATTTTTTGATGCAAACCTCTTTATTAACGCATAAATGATAATTTGTCAAGAGTTCCCTATGATACCATGTATGCGCTAGAAGATAATCAGGATCAAAGATCACCGAAATCGGTCATTCGCTTGTATCTCCGCTCCTCTTTGCAGGACAGGAAATATGCTCAGAACAAAATTGTAGATCAGATAATTCTTTACAAAAATGCCCTTAACAGTTTTAACATAAAACAAACAGTTTCCACGCTATGCGACTAGATATGTTTAAATAACGCAAAGTAGAAATTTCATATTAACTTCGAGCACAGCGGAGATATAAACAAATGACCGATTTCGGTGATCTTTGAACCTGAATATCTTCTACTCAGACATGACAAGTTGTTATTTATGAGTAAATGACGACGTGTGCATAAAAAAAATTAGCTCATAATATTTTTGGATTTCAGAAAAAAAAGTCTGACAATGAAATATATAAACCCTTGGGCGCAGTCAAAAGTTATGTCGCAGAAAAAAACTAAAGATGCAGAAATTTATTTTTTTAAGCGAAGTTTTCAAAAATATATGAAGCCCATGAAGATTTTTTGCTGCCATACATTTCGTTCCACTCTACTGCACACATCGCTCGGTCCTGAATCGCTGTATGTCCATTGGTGGTAGCTATTCACAAATAAAATATGTTCAAAATATGGTAAAGCCTACAACGAAAATTGTATTCTCTTTTTAAGAGAAAGAAAGAGTTTTTCATTACTCTTTGGCATTCTTTTAAATCATACTTTTAATGAATCACGGGTTAGAAACAATAATTTTAACAATATGAAAACAGATTTTAAAGGTAATAAAATTTTGTTCAAAACAGGCGCGAACTAATAATATATGATGTTTGCTTCAATGATAACATGTTGTTTTCCATGAAATCTATGCAGTTTTTTAAAGTACCTCAAACCGAAATCTTTACGTGTCTCGGCGGAAGCTAAATTTTAATTTTAGGCCCCCATTTTCTTGGTGAAGTTTTCTTAGAATTTTGCGTAGATTTCGTTTTTGCTACACGCCTTTCACTTTTTTTCTCACTCGAACAATTTGACCCACCCTAATGTACTTGTATATGGTTCTCTGGAATCAGACTTTTTTGCTTTTTTCATCGTACAAAAATATCTTTTGTATCCGCTCATTGTTTAGAAGTTAACTTGACACAGACAGACAAATAACTGCAAACATATATAAAATAAGAACAAGTAGTAACTAAGAAAACTTTTGTGTGCATATTCTTTCAATTGGTTTTAACAAAAGAACATTCGACTATTAATGCTCAGTTTTATTAGGTACAAGCACCTCATTCACCAATCAACTTTAACTCTTTTAAAAACAAACAAAACAAACTTTAAAAAAAACCTATAATTCTTCAATTGAATAAATTACTTCCAAAATATTATGGCCCACAAAATGCTTCCTGCTTCATTCAACACAACTTTTGAATTAAATACTAGAGACAAAAAATGAATTGAAATTCTAAAATATAAATAAAAGTCGACTTTATTACAAAATTTAATTACTTGGCGGCACTCGTTTGGATTTGTCTGAAATTGTGTCTTTTTATTAAGACCGGCCGCCCGCCGGTTCTCAAAAGCACTTGGTCAGGCAGAGCTCACCACGGCTGCTGTTGCTGCTGCTGATGCTGCCCGCACAACGCTATCTTCAGCAATAACAACACAAAACAAAATATACAACAAAAATATAAATAACAACAACTTCAGTAACAGCGGCAACTGACAGCTCCAGGAATTAATTACGCTGGCGCAGTTTAAATGTGAATTAATTATATTTTGTGTAAATTTTATTGTATTGTATATAATTTTAGTCCTAAAGACATTTTATAGTTTATAATTTTTCTTCTTGTCTTTCATTATTTCTTCTTTGTTGTGTGCGTTGGTGGCTTTTACTTCACGATCTGCCCCCATGGGAACACTACACTTGGCCACAGTTGTCTACACTTCAACACTTTTGCTCGTTCAGCCGTCAACAATTTCATTCTTCGACGCGTATTTGTGTTCTTTTTTTTTTCTCTTTTACTTATTTTTTTGTTAATTCAGTGGAAAAGATTCATCTTTTGGCCAACATTCGAAACACTCTTGATGTGATTTCGTAGAAGTGTCGTAAGTATGCTGCGCGGTAGGTAAAACAGAACGCATGTTTAGTCCGCAGTTCCAAGTTCAGAGTCCCGCGCTCACAATAAACTTGCATTTGTGGATGACTTTTGGGTCAGCCACCTAGTAATTTTTTCTTGTAACTTGGCATAACTCCAGCATGAATTAAACTTAGATGCAAGAGTAACTCGCGTATGTATGTTGGCAAGTATTATTACTCATTTTTACTGATTTATGTAAGTCTTTTGTCTTTACCTGAATTTTTGTTGCTACATCACCCTCAGTATAAAATGAAACCACAAGTGTTCTTTCGTCCAAGTGTGGGAATCAGTGACAGCAGCAGGTTTTATGACATAAGTTTTTCAAAGTTTCTAATGAAATCTATTTAATTATTTTTCACAGTATTTCTTAAGCTTTTTATAATGATTGGAAATTAAATTAACTTTTGTAGGAAACAGCACCTTACCGCAGTTAAATAGAGTCTTCATTGTCTCTTTTGACTGCTCTAATCAATCAAAACAAAAGACTTAAGACACGAACTCAATGGCGCTGTTGAAGTGACTTGATTTCATTCAACATTCAAAGTTCTGTGCGTTTTTAAGTGATATGTGTACATTTTTTTTTTAATAAAAGTTTACGTTATGTATAATCTTCTTTTTAGGTAAAAGACTGTTTATTTAAGTTAGTGAACTAATTACACTGTTCATAAATCGAGGCCTTTGATTTTGCTAGGGACACATCCTTTCAGCATAATTAGAGGACGCGAGGCGTTAACTTTTTTCAATCCTTCGGTCCGTTTTCGAGAAATTCAAGGTTTAAGATCAAGTATATGATAATGCTAAACTTGTCTAATATAAAAAAATTGTTTTTTTATTATCTTTGTCGGCTTAATGTCAACGAGTGAAATATTAACAATTATCTGGAGAATAGTATAAAAGCTTTGTTCAAACAAAAACAAGTAAGCTTTTTGATGCAATAATATTCCCTTGGTGTTCTGGCGCTAAATAAAATTACAAATTAACCCAAAGTAACCAACCTTCTGTGTCCCCAAAATGACCCCAAAATTATTAAAACTAAGTTTTTATCATATATATATTTTTTCTTTTTTTCTGCTTCTTCTTCTTAATTCCAACAAATGTCTCCTAAGAGAGCATCTAGTTTTTAGTTGTCAGTTAGACGATCAAGAAAAAGTTCGATACATAGAAAATTCGTTATAAAGAAATGACAAGCTTGGAGGTTTCATTGGTTGAAAATTCGAAGTAACATAGATATCCGTAACGAACGTTTTTTTGAAAAAAAAATCATTGTATGGAGATCAAAACCCATGAGTGCACAACAAGCAATTCATTTCTAATAGGGAGAGTTTCGTAATATTGAAGTTTGTTGTTTTTTCGTAATTTTGTAGAACATTATATATACATTTTGTTTTAACTCTAGGAGGATTATGGAACCAAAATGTTGGTAAATGTGGGTTGAAATACTGAAAATATTTGAAAGGATTACTTAATACAAACATTTAATGCAACAAAATTTAAACCTTTTCTGGCCGATTATGGAATAAATATTAAATACTTGGTTCTAATACTTTTGGGGTCATTTTGGGAACACAGAAAGTTGGGTACTTTGTGTAAATTTGGAATTTTATTCAACGCCATTATATCAAGGGAATTTTATCGCATTAAACTTTTACTTGTTTTTGTTTGAACAAAGCTTTTATACAAAAAAATGGCTTTGTTTTAATAATGGGGTCAATTTGGCCTATAAGGGTTGGGTTTCGAGGGTTAAATTGTTCTAAGAAATTATTTGCCAAGTTTTTAATACTTCAATTTTAATTTGAATTTATTGATCTTTATTTATATCAAGTTGATGCACCAGTTGGTAGAACAAGATGATCATCTAAAAATTGATACCCTATTTATATCTGTAATAACTTCTCAATGATGCAATAAAAACTAAAAAAAATTAATTGCGTGTATAGTTTTATTATAATTAAGTTCTAAAAGTTAATTAAAAAGAAAAAATTAATTTCTACCCACAGAAAAAAGTGTGGAGCTGTCAGATCAGTCGATCAAGGCGGCCTTCCTAAGTCTCCGTTTTTTGAGATGACACGATTTCAAAATTCTTCCCGCAATAAGTTCATCGTCGCACGAGCAATGTGCTCTGGAATACTGTAAACGGAATTTTAGGTCATCAGGCTGAATCTGTTGGACCAACTGGATTTTTTTTTCTCCATTTTCCTGTAAAGTAACAAAACAATCGAGTTACGCCTTTTCTATATTAAGATCGATACATTATTTCTTACATAATTTGTCAAAGAGTGGCAAAGGCAGTATGTGAAAATGCCAACATCAGTGCCCGGGCAAATAAATTTATGGGTTTCAACCTGTGAGCGGATTTCCACTAGAGATTGGTACAAATAAAAGGTTGTACCCACATCAAAATTCCAAGAACTGCTGCTCTAAGACAATACTAGAGAACATAAGCAGAATAAGGTACTATTTGTTAAAATTTATGGTTAAAAATCCCGATATACCGAATCCTCAAATTACGGGGCACAGACTATTTTCAGCCCAAATAGCCGTGCTTTTTTTCATTGCGCCGCTTCTTTATTTAAAGACCTTCCATGTTTTTTATTTCTGAGTTCTGTAGATCCACTAGATGAAACTTATTAAATTGAATAGGGGTATTCTCTATGCCTAGGATATGCCGTTGCACGGTGCAAGAATAGGAAATGTATTATATCTGCAATTGAGAAACAACAATATCGGATTGTACATTTCCTATTCTTACACCGTGCAACGGCATATCCTAGGCATACAGAATAGGTACCCCTAATATATTTTTCAAACAGTATTATAGAGGATGTGAAAGAATGAACAGAATTAAGTGAATTTTACTACGAAATATCACGTTCAATCGCAGTTACGATGCGAAAATTCGAGGAAATTTTTCTTGTAATGATACATATACATTCTAAGACGCGTGTGCGCAACATAATCCAAAAATTCCAAGACATTTGTCCGGTGCAAGATAAAAAATCGAAACGACTACGCCTCAGACATTCAACGAAAAATATCGAAGTAGTGAAGCAAAACGACCCGAAACGAAAAAATCGTGTTTTCTGACGAAGCTAATTTTCACATTAGCGGCTATGTTAATAAGCAAAATTGTCGCATTTGAGGATCTGAAAATCCGTTAGTGATTCAGAAGATGTGAATGTAATCACAATATGTGACTTTTTAGTGCCGATTGGGGGGCGGATACGTCATAG